>JAODKL010000020.1:215784-243192 GCA_026780765.1 Petrocephalus schoutedeni | reverse complement strand
CAGCCTTATGTTTATAAGTGACAGTTTTGCTGCTTTGAATTAAAATTACCATGTTGAAATCAAATCTGATGTTCTTAAGTTTTATTTGGTGTGCGGAAAAGGGGGTAGTCTTATACGGCGAGTATATAACGAAATCTATATTTTAACTGGAAAAGTCAGGGGGTCGTCTTATAGGCCCAGCCGTCTTATACGCCGGAAAATACGGTATATGTGTATATATATGTGTATATATATATACACATATATATATATGTATGTATGTATGTATGTATGTATGTATATATATATATAATGTATATATGTATGTGTATAAATATACAGATTTTTTTTTTGGAATCAAAATTAAATACCTTTATGGACATTTCATGTTTAGACCAGTAGCATAGATTGTGTATGACTTTCAGTACTTTGCTTTATTGGCTGTGTCTACTGTGCTTAAGTCACTTGCCTGCTTTTTGCATGAGAACAGAGCCAAAGGCATTTTGGGATATTAGCCAGAGATTTCCTCATAATTTGAGTACGAGCAGCTGCTCACTGGTCGTATCGGCCTCTGTAGCACTCGGTTAACTGTTAAATCAGCACGTAGCGGGACCCCCGTATCCACAGTTTCGGTAGCCGTGGTTTCCGTCATCTGTGGTTTACCGCGGTCTGAAAAATTAATTAGTTCCAAACCGCCTGCACGCGAGTGAATACAGGTCGTAAGCCACTGTGTATCCACAATAAGCCAAGATATATTTCTAAACACATTTTCCTCGTTACAGGTTATGTACAGGTACACAGTACAATATTTCTCTTTGCAAAATGTATGACAGTGAAATGCTTCATTTTCATTGTTTCTTCATCCTTTAGTACATGACTTTTTTTCATTGTAACTCTCGTTTGTTGAGCAATAGGCAAAAACGTCAGAATCCCTTTCGTTCGAGACAGTACTGCGCTGTACAATTTTACTTTGACTTTCATATCGGTAATGTCTTACTTTGAGTAATTTATCAATTACCATATGTGAGCACACTAAAATCACGCTATACAGTACGTGGGGTCCGCAGATGGTTCACTGTTATTCGCAGTTTCGGCTTTCCACGGTAAGTCTTTGAACATATCACCTGCGGATACGGGGAGACTACAATAGATACTACCAGTGATGTGCTCATAAAACCTCTCACATGTGAATAAACATAACAGAATTATGAGTAAATGAACAAAGCTGTAGGATTTGCTAAATACACCCCAGGGGAAGGACCCTTCTGTTCTCCTCATGGGGCTGAAAACAGTGAGCATGCATCCAGCCACATTAGCAGTTAGCCACCGGCATTTTTTTAGTGAGGCAGAGTAATGATATACTACAGTATAGCAGTATAATTTACTTATGGAAGTACCAAAGGCTAATGCCGCATTAGCATAAGGTTAAGGTGGCCCCTGTGCCCCCCAGTCTACCAACATATCCAATTGATGGTAGCTGTGGTAGTGGCTACCTAGAGGGTTTATAAGTATTTTTCATATTGCTTTTTATTTCTGCAGATCAGCTCGTCATCATTGCTGTTGGGTGTTACTGTATAGGCCTGAATGGCACCAGTTAGCGCAGAATGTGTGACTGACGCTTTGTGCAACAAGCAACACGTACTCAACAGTGCTGACATGGAAGATTAAAAACTGAGTTAAGACTGTGACTGCGGTTGCAGTCGATGCTGACGTTTTCCGTTAGGTGTGTTTTACAAATGGTGAAAGGTTGAGGTTTCTCTCTCTCTACCTTATTTGTCTGGCTGGAACCCGGAAAAGAGAAGGAGAAGAGGGAAACCAGAAGCGGCCGATTGGTTGCTAAGGGTAATGTTTCCATGGGAACACGCAACACCCCAGCACAATATTTGACAGTTACGTTTTCCATGCTGTTTTTTAACATTCATTTTGAGTATAGTGTGGAGTATAAACCAGCCGTAAATCTGAATGCATTCAGGACTTTGCAGAAGACTGCGTCTCAGTTTCTGATTTTTCTGACTCCGCTGTCCGTGATCGTCACTCACCTGTGAAGTGGTTAACACTTCTCTGGTTTAGTTTCCATCATCTTTATTTGTTTATTTTTTAACTGCAGTGAGACCTGAACAGTCAGATTGCTTGCAGATTAAACTGTACTCGATAAATCTGCTTCCTGAGAGCAACAAATAGGATTGAGAAGATATCTCATACAAGGCAGCCTCCTAGCAGGGCTCTCTGGGGATTGAATATCACCTAATTGGAAATGAAACTAACTTAATTAAAATTGCAATGGTCCTTTAAGAGGAGTTATCTGTAGGATGATCATCACTAAACCACTCATACCTGACTGGAGATGAACCGGTCCTTTGAGTTTTCCTCGGGCTCAGTTGCTAAAACTGTTAACACTTTCCTGGGTTGGGGGTTTGAATATCGCCCCTTTTCTGTTTGTAAAATTTGAATATGCGCACATTTCCTCTGGCAGTCCAAAGATATGCAGATAGGTGTCTAAACTTGCTGTAGCATGTGAAGCTGCAATGGCATCCCATCCAGGATATATTTTTGTTGCCTGGGATAGACTTCTGGACTCTCCTTATGACCCTGAACTTGATAAGTGGATGGATGGATGGGTTGATTGATGGGTTGAGCATTGCATGGCCTTTTATCGAGTGGAGTGGAATATGAACTTCATGAAGCAACTGCTGTAAAATATAGAATGGACATCATCTCTTGTCACACCTTTCTGATCCCTGACCTTTCTCTGTTCTTGGCAGCGTCAACAAGGAGAGCATAGTGGATGTGGAGGGTGTGGTCCGCAAGGTGGAGCAGAAGATCGAGAGCTGCACGCAGCAGGATGTGGAACTGCACGTTGAGCGGGTGTGAGCCGCCGGCCGCCGCCCCCGCCCTCCCAGCCCCATGTCTCGCCACGTCTGCCCATTGCCTCAACCAGTCAAGGGCCGTAGACTGTGACCCCAAAAGTCTGATGATATAAAATCTAGTAGAAGCATGATGTGGTTTCCTGTTTATTACCCTTTCCCGCTAAGCGGGAGCTGGGCTGTGACAAGACTGGTGTTCTTTTTGGTGCTTCCCCACGGGTCTGCCAGCTTAAGGCAGAGGGGGGATTTACAGCCCTTTGTTCTGTTTGGCAGATATACGTCGTCAGCCTGGCCGAGGCCCGTCTGCCGCTGCAGCTGGAGGATGCCGTGCGGCCCGAGGGAGAGGGCGACGAGGTGAGGCCGCAGGCCGGGAGCTTGTGTGGCCTTTCTCCCAGGCTGCTGCCTGTGTAGGGCAAACTTGGTGCCACTTTGGGTACATTACCCAGTGTTACCCAGGAGACCATTACTGATTAGTGCACTGATTGCTAATTAACAGACTTGTGGCCAGAGTCAATTTCAGGTCCAGAAAGTAAAAATCCAAACCAGGATTTTGTTTCAACCAACTAGTTGAGCACTCTGACTGTGACTCTATGCTCAACTGGTTGGTTAAAACAAAATCCTGGTTTGGATTTTTACTTTCTGGGCCTAAAATTGACACCTCTGCTTGTGGCTGGCATAGACATGCCTCTAAACAGCACCTATTAATCTCAAACATTTTACTAAATAGTATTATTTCCAGTCCAAATTCTGATTAGGTAGGTCCCTCTCCATGTGTCTGAGGCTCCTCTCACCGGAGGCTATAGACTCACCACCCCATCACAGTTGATGTCAGGTCACATGACCCAGCCAAGGTCAAACCCATGACACTGCTGTACAGCAAAGTTTCCTCCTGGTGTGCGCTGCCTCATCTTTAGTGCTATGTCCAAGCCTTGCACATGGGCCCTTATGAATGCGTGTAGTGTTTGTGTGTTCCTACAGTGCAAAGACATTCAGATTGGCATTTTGTGTGTTTTTGTGTGTGCTTGCATGAGAGAGGGAGAGAGGAGCACATACATACGCACACACGGTACTGGGTAAGAATCTGGACGGATGATGAGTGCATCTGTTTTGGTCCCAGAAGCGACAGTACGTGGTGGTGTGTCAAGGAGCAGCGGTGTTCTGGCAACCGTTTAACCCCCCCACTGCCCCAGGAGAGGCTAAACACCCTAACAGCAGGTGTTTTCATTGGGCCCCCCCACCTCACGTGGCATCCTCGTCCCACTGGGGAGCGCGTCCATGAGCCAGATGTCCCTCTTCAGCCCTGACCCCTTGGGTCTCAGAGCAGAAACCACAAGTGTGTCCGTTGTGTCTTTTTTTTTTTTTTCCTTCTCCTGTCTGCCTGAAATAAAACCTGCGTCTTTTCTAACGACAGCCCGGGTGACACGGTGACTCTGCACTCCGCCACAGCCTCACGCCTTCAGGCTCAGGGGCCTTGCAAGCTGTCGCTGTGTTTGTGCATTTTGCACATGTTCATGTGGGCTTCCCCTCTGATCCCTTTCATTCCTGCCATCCAAAACCATACAGTTCAGTTAAGCTGCTGACTCCGTGCTGCCCTTAGTGTGGTGTTTGTGCGGGTGTGTGTGGGCATCCAGGCTTGGACTGGCTTCCCACCCAGGGTTTTCCCTTGCCTCGTACCCCTGGGATTGGCTCCAGGCTGTAACACCCTGTGCTTGATAAAAGATAATGGAAGATAGAAAATTGATAAAGTAAGCCTTTTTTCAGCAGACGGCTTTTATTTACCTCTTTAGTTATGGCTGCATAACTGTTTTTTTTCTGTAGTGGTTTGCACTTTCATTATGCATTCATAGAACATTCAGTGCACCTTCATAATGCATTCAGTGCACCTTCATGTACCTTACCTTATAATCTTTAATATGCATTAATAACAAACATGATTATAAACAACATTTTAGTCATATAAACTTGTAATGTTTGTAACGTAATGTTTGTTGTAGTGTATAATAAAGCTATAAGCTGCAAGGTATATCAGGTAGTGATGTTAAGGTATACCGAATGTTCCATGAATGCGTTAAGAGCGCACAAAATGTTCTATGAATGCATTATGAAAGTGCAGTTAATGTAAAGCATTACCATTTGTTCTGCAAGTCTCCCAGGAAAGATCTGAACACAGGGATCAAAACACTCCTAAGAGCAATGATTGTCTTAGGCTGTTGCCTGATTGTTATTAGGCCTCCTTGCATTATTTTGTGGTGCCTTTACACAATGTCTTTTTGTATAGCTGGATAAACTCATTTCACTTTAACACAATGCTTCCTGTGATCATCCAGTGGCATGGCCTCCTTCCTATGTTCATGAATTTTTAAACAGATCACTTTATCTCTTGCAGGAAGGGAGAGCTACTGTCAATCAGGACACCAAGCTGGACAACAGGGTCATCGACCTTAGGGTGAGTCCCGGGCCTGGCCTGCTCCCCCAATCAGCCATGCTCTCGGCTTAAGGTGGCCAATGTAACCGGGCCTGCTCCCACGCAGAAGTCGGCACGATGAGGCGGGGAGCAGCTCTCCCAAGTAAGAAAGTGGCAAATCTTGACCACTTTCATAATGTAATTTCAAACCCCGCCCACACAGCATTCTAAGCGAATCGGCTGCTCTTCATCGGGCCCTGTGGGTACAGTGGTAAAGCAGATGCTATGGGCATGCCCACGACCTCTCGCAGCTTCGTGCTGAACACCGCGTCCTGATCCGGGGCTCAGAACATGCTCCGGGGTTGTACAGCTGAGAAGACTGAGCCAAGCAGGAACTGGTCTTTGAAGTGGGACACAGCTTAAAACTTTGTGGCCCCCTCAGTGATTGGCTGTGGGGCGCCCCACTCGGCTCAGCCGGGTCTCTCCACAGGACCTCCTGTCCACCCCCTTGCAGCTCCACGCTTCTCCCTGTGCTGTGAATGAAAGCCAAACCTTGTCGTTGGGATACAGCATCAGTCACTTACTGCCTGAGAAGTCACTTAGACTGAGAAGGAGGTAGGGCATTTTAGCTCTGAAACTATGGGATTAAGCTGCCATGTCACAGCGGTCTGTCTGTGAGGCCCGGCTTATTGCATCTGAAGAACAGCCAGTAAGGTGGCGCTTACCACTTCGCTCCAAACTGTGGTGTTGTTCTGACCCGAGAAGCCAGTAGTGGGATTTAACAGCTCAAGCTGTCAAAAATGGAAGTGAAATGTTATCTCTTAAGGACTGATCTTTACCACATAGTTTTCTCTGATTAGCAAGAACGTAGATAACGGAGTGTAGATTGCAACTAAGATCATAGGTACACAAATTAGCCTTTGAAATGTGACTTGAATTGTTTTGGTTTAGCTGGTAAAGTTCTGGGGGTTTTGACTTTATGTAAACATTCAAAGGAAGAAAGCACTGACGTGTAGTGACGTCAGGTAACCATGGTGAACTGGGTTAAAAAAAAATGCAGTGAAAATTAGATGGTGTGGTTTTTGGAGAACTGGGGTCAGCACAGCAGCACAGACGCTGGGCTCCAGTCACACTTTCGCCACAAACAGCACGTGGGCGTATTGTTTAGAGAGCGGAGTCTCACGCAAAGCCGCTGTGACGGCTGCACCTCGCGTCAGACGGCCACGCACGGGTTCTGAACGCTCACAATAAACGACACCTGAACTATAAAGACATCACAGTCGCTTAGTAAATTCCCTACTTAAGTTAAATGGTCGTCAGATTAAACTCTCACTTTACTTCAGCTGCCAGTTTCGTTCTTGACCCGGATATGGATAATGCAGGATTGTGTTAGATGACTAATACTTGTCTTTGATTCAAGTTTGAGTTGAAAGCCAGAGCCAGGAGTGCTGGTGGTGGGGTTCCATTTCAGGAGACCTCCTGGGTGTTTGTGGGTGTCGAGGCCCACTGGAGGCCAATGCGGTCCGTTAGGGTGCTGAGAAGCATCTATGACAGCTAGCATTGTATTCCAGGGTTTCTGCAAGGCCTGAGCAGGTGTGTGCATGGGGCAGGGGGCTGTCTTTCTGGGGGAGGGCAAGCTGCCGCTTTGAACCTTAGATGAAGTGAATGGAGTTGGAGGGCGATTGGAGGCCTCCAGTTCCCCGCCTTCAATGAGATCCTTTTTTCACTCCTGAAAACAGATGTTGTTTTGCTAATACGAGGCCCCAGCAAAACTACAGATCACCCACCGTATAATTTCTGCAGCATATGTATAATTTATCAAATTCCTTGCCTTTTATTGAGAGCTGGGTGTTAAAAGATGACACTGGCTCCCAGATCCCATGAACATTTTTCCATAGCCCGACTACAAAGGTAATTTGAGGCCGAGCTTAATGGTAATGACTGTGGTTGACATCATTATTCAGTGTGTCCTTGTTCGCCTTTCTCTGTGACTTACGGGCATTTGGCTTTGCTTACGCCCTCTGCCCCCCTCCCATCTCAGACCACCACCAGCCAGGCCATCTTCCGCCTGCAGTCCGGGGTCTGCCAGCTTTTCAGGGACACCCTCATCAAGAAGGGCTTTGTGGAGATCCAAACCCCGAAAATCATATCAGGTACCTCATGCCCCCCCCCTCCTCCCCACAACACTACACTCGATATTACGCTGCAATTTACAAATCCTGCTAGTTTTGTACAGTTTGAGATTGCCAAACCAGTTTGGTAATACCATGCTGAGTGTACTGTAGGCCAGCCTGTTCTCCGACATTGGGGTTGAGACCACCTGATTCATCACTACAGTATCTGTTGACCCTCCTAGTGACACTACTAGCTCAGACTCGGACCCAATTCTGGTTCCTGCTCATTGTAGTTTAATTTCAGGATCACTGTAATGCCTCATAATATAATTTATGAGAATGCCTGACCATAAGCCCTTAAAAGGTGTTATCCAGGAAGGGTGCCTCCCTGTACAGGATCCAGCCACCACCCTCCCAGAACTCCATATGCCATCGAACCTGGGGCCCACCCTGCAGAGCCTGAAAGCTTCCCTTCTGCCACAGTCCTTAACCACTTAATTTAACTATTGCTCAAGTTACTTTTCTGCTGATGGAATCAAACAGTGAACTTGTGCAGTGTTGAAAATTTGCATTTTTTTCCCCCGCCTCGCGTACGGTGTCCGTTTAATCACACGCTGGACCTTCTAAGGGATGAGTGTCTTTTTCCCCCTATGTTTAAGGGTCATTTGTGTGAAGCTCAGCTTAACGAGGTGTTTATGGAGTGTGCCCACATGCTAATGGAGACTGTGGCCAGCCCCATGGCCTCCACTGGCTTGTAATGAGACAGCTGTTGTACAGAACGAGGGGGGGTAGGTGTACCTGTTCTAATGTGTGAACCAAACCTAACTGACTTCATGAAAGGCTAACCCTCATTCTCACACTCATTTGGAAACCTTTTTTAAATTGTCTGCGTAGCCTTTCACAAGCCACTTAGAATCAGTTTTAGGCCCAAACGAGCAATACTCTTGTGACAGTTGCCGTCTACGTTTGGTGGGGATGTGTTCTCTGCGAGAGGTTGCCGTTTCCCTTTTATTTTGGCTTTTTTTAGCCCAGCCAATCAGA
This sequence comes from Petrocephalus schoutedeni, assembly GCA_026780765.1. Lineage (NCBI taxonomy): Eukaryota > Metazoa > Chordata > Actinopteri > Osteoglossiformes > Mormyridae > Petrocephalus > Petrocephalus schoutedeni. The sequence continues at coordinate 234,790 of JAODKL010000020.1, read as the reverse complement.
GCACAGCCCTTCTGACGTCTTTCAGTTTGAAATTGCCGCCCCAGTGGCAGTGTTGCTAACCCCAAAGAACACCACCTCTGACAGAGTGTACTCTAAGAAAACCACATCTTCCGTTTTGGCTACGCCCAAACAGAACAAAATGTATTGATTGACCACCCACTGGTACAAATTTTTCTAATCTCATACCCATGTGAGTTATACATGGGGGGTGGGGGAGGGGTTTGTTTACACAGATGAGTAATACATCATGGGGGTTGGTGTCAAATCAAACGGCCATGGTTTCTGCTTTGCTTCTTGTTAAGGTATGAAGCATTTGAAAATGCATTGGAGCAATGCAAGTGGATGTTTGAGTTTGTTTGCTTATGATTGGGCTTGATTTGGGGAAGAGCACACAGTCAGTGCTGCAATAATGCAACGCGGCTCGCTGCTTTGCATCAGTCTGACAGCCCGGCTCTTATCTGCCCCTGCAGCCGCCAGCGAGGGGGGCGCCAACGTCTTCACTGTGTCCTACTTCAAGACCAGTGCCTACCTGGCTCAGTCTCCACAGCTGTACAAGCAGATGTGCATCTGCGCAGACTTCGACAAGGTGTTCTGCGTGGGCCCAGGTGCTGCCCTGCCTCCGGATTACCTCCTGGACCTCACCACACACTGATGTTTCTAGTGCCTTCAGTTCGTGAAAAACACAACCTCTTTATTTTAACCTTAGTTAATAGTAGCAGGTGAATCTAACATTCCGAAAAAACCACATCAGGTAATATGAGGAAGAGCTCGTTAGTTGCCCTAGTAACCTCATTGTGTTCTCCTGTGTATACTAGTCATAAAACTACTGGGGACTGCTGTGGTCTAGAATGCCAGTATACAGTTTGACACTGAAAAATGAAAATGTTCAAACACCTACGTCAAAGCGTCTGCTGAATCTTCTTCATAATTCACGATTTTATCAGAAAAACCCCCATAAATTTCATGCTTGGAAAATCCCTACAACCACACTGTAGTGAAATCTTAGGGGCTTTTGATTAAAATTTTTTTTGGCTCAAGATTGCCCCCATCTGGCTAAACACGTGTAAATAGTAAGAATTCATGTAATGCACATAAAATCTTCATACATTAGCCTTGAAGATGGTGTTTATTGGTCCATATAGGTCTTTGTACATTGTGCAAAGTGTCCCATGCACAGTTATGCATGAAGCAGATTTTAATTTTAATCCTAAACTCCACTTGAATGCAAGTAGCTTCAGGGAAGCAAATATAGTTTTGGTCACAAAGGTCTCCATGGAAAACTTTGCTTCTCCCAGTGTTCAGAGCCGAGGATTCCAACACACACCGCCACCTGACGGAGTTTGTGGGCTTGGATATCGAGATGGCTTTCAATTATCACTACCACGAGGTGATCGAGTCAATCGGCGACACCATGGTACAGATATTTAAAGGACTCAGAGACAGGTAACACTCATGGCCAACTGGAGTTGTTAAATAGTGGGGGTTTATAACTAAGAAAGTAGCAATTCAGGGTAATTAAGTCACTTGTGTGTGGTAGGAATGTAGCTTTTTAAAAACACTGAGTGTGTTACGGTAATAAGTGACCGATATGGCACTCTGGGTTCCCAACGTCACACGTAGTGGTTGATCTGATTTAATACTTCCTGCTAGTTCTGCTAGCCTATTGATCCAAAAAATGCTCACCGGGATCCCGGGGTTTTTTTTTTATCAGGAACCAAAATGTCTTTTTGTGCTTTCTGGGGGTGCTACAGGTTCCAGACGGAGATCTGCATGGTAAACAAACAGTATCCCAGCGAGCCCTTCAAATTCCTGGAGCCCTCGCTCCGCTTGGAGTTCCCCGAGGCCGTGGCCATGCTGAGAGAGGCAGGGGTGGAGATGGGTGATGAGGAAGACCTCAGGTGAGGGAGAAAGTGTGACCTGTCAACATGTCTGGCGTAACTTTAGTATTCAGTATAGTGATGTTCTCATTCAGTGAAATATATGTGAATATGATGTAAGAGAAGTGCATGCAGAAAAAACATTGATACTGTTAACTTAGCATTAATTGGTTTCACTTTGAAACCTGCTGATGCCATTGGGAAAACCTAAGTATTTTAAGATTAATTTTGTAGTTGTTGGGGGCATGTTTCACCACTAGGGGGCGACGATAGACAATGAGCATCATGTGGATAATTTTGATTGGTAGGGAATTTCTGTGGCCATACACTTCCTGTATAGTTTTGCAATCTTGTAGAGCAATGATTTTCAACCACTGTCCCGTGGCACACTAGTGTGCTGTGAGAGATTAATTGGTCTAAAAAACTAGGTGGTGTGCCGTGGGATTTTTTAAGTGTAAAAAATGTGCCATGGCTCAAAAAAGGTTGAAATACACTGCTGTAGAGAATGTAGTCTTAAGTGTCTCAAGCTGTATTGTAGGCCAGGGCCAGATTGATAAACGTTCTTGTGGCTGTGAATTGGAACCTAGAAGAGTGAAACCAGTGTTGATGTGTCTGTCAGGATAAAAGCAAGGCAAATATCTTTTTTTATATATATATATATATATATGTATACACACAGCCTTGTCATGTCAGTTATTTTGTTTAGCTGTTTAGGCACCAGTTCATTTATAAGTTTAATGCATAAAACATAACTACTGAAAGTTTCGGCTGACTGTCGCTATCTTCTTTGATTTGAGTCGCGTTTGAAATGCAACTATTTGCAGCCAGTTGATATGTAAATAATCTCCCTTTGTTTATCCGTTTAAACAGCACTCCCAATGAAAAGCTGCTCGGCCGTCTTGTCAAAGATAAGGTAATTTGTACAACCTTGTATAATCTTAGGCTTATATGTCTTGAGGCAGTTCCCAAAAAAACTAGAGATCTGTGTTTATCTGACCAGTTAAAAAAGAATGCCTCATTGAAAATTATATAAACTTACTTAAGCTGGATACTTACCAACCTCACCTTCCCGTTTGACTTTTCCCTGTTAGTATGACACTGATTTCTACATCCTGGACAAGTACCCATTGGCGGTGAGGCCGTTCTACACCATGCCTGACCCCACGAACCCAGTGAGTGCACCACCCTTCCCCCCTTTAACTCCCATGATGCTTCCTGAACGGCAAAACATCTGTTCACGTAAACCACCCCCTCACCATACTCCCAGAAATACTCCAACTCCTACGACATGTTCATGAGAGGAGAGGAGATCCTGTCGGGAGCTCAGAGGGTCCATGACGCCGAGCTGTTGACGGAGAGGGCCAGGCACCACAACATAGGTGAGCCGCCACCGGCCCGTCTCATTGGAGGCACCGGGAGAGGGGCGGAGCCCCAGCCTCGTACCAGCTCCGTTGCTCCAGCACAGGGTTAAGTGATGTTAACAATGGTGTTTGTCTAAAAGGTGCTTCCATTGTGTCTTGCAGACCTGGAGAAGATCAAGGCCTACATAGACTCCTTCCGATACGGGGCTCCCCCTCATGCCGGAGGTGGCATAGGTAACCTGTCTGTCTGCATTGCCAGTGAAATGAGGATGAATTTACAGCTACACTTACACCCAGCGCTTAATTAATAGATCAAAAGGTGCTGGAACGTGAAGGGAAATCTTGGAGCGGTGGGGTAACGTGCGGAAAACGTGCAGTGTATTTTTAAGAGTAAAGCTAAACTAATAAAGGGTGTAAAATTGTGTGAAAATTGGTCTGTACATTTAAAAGGCATACTTACTAACTTTATTAGCCGGATCTGTGCAGATAGGTGCTGGAGCACAGACAGTCAAAAACTGAGAGGTCCTGGAACGTGTTCCGGCAGAAATTAAGCACTGCTTACACCTGTTAGGAGTTCCCTAGGGTGCTCAATGTCAGTGCAGTTTCAAAATGTAACAATTACTGTTTTCGAAATTCTTCATTTATGATATTAAATCCAAATAGCCATGGCAGCTAAATTAATGTGAGCTCATTTGGAAAACTTTTAGCCAAGCTGTCTGACTACCAGTCTAATACACTTATTACGCTCTGAGGTTGGTGGTACAGATTTATACTTTAATATTCAGTAGCAATCTATGCTACTTTCTACTTTATGGACTTGTTTTCCCACCATAACATACAAAATGCTCAGTCACAGCATGAGCTGAGGAGATCAGACGATCAGTCGAGTTGGACAGCATTCACACATTGCCTCTGCTGTTCGCTAGGCCACCCGTTAGCACGTTAGTCCTTGTTTCATCTTTTGATGCTGGGACCATATTCACTTTGTTGTCATGGTTAAGTAGGTATGAAATGGAAGGGTGCTGATAACTAATTATCGGTACTGTAACAAACTAAATATCACATCTGACCCATTGTGTTGCTGGTGTGTGATATTCTGGGATATTTGTAGAGGTTCTGGTAGACTTTAAAGGTCTCACTATTTAAAAGAAGGAAATTCTTTTTGTTCTACAGGTTTTCTCCTTAAGGAGAATGTACAGATTATAATAAATACAGTGGAACAAATTAGAATAATCCCTAAATTTCCTTCCTGTACCAAGGAAGAACATGTCAATTAAGATGTGTGGCTCGGTAGGTTAGAACACTGCCTGCAATCAGAAGGTCGCCAGTTCAGATCCCGTGGTTGTCAGTGATCCTGACCAAATGTGCATCAGTGGATATATGCTATGCCAAATATATGCTATGCTTATCTAGCATATGCTAGATAAGTAGAACATAAATGAACCGGTTTATGGTTGTCCTGATGGTCTGTTCTTCACAGGACTGGAGCGAGTCACCATGCTGTACTTGGGTCTGCACAACATCCGGCAGACTTCCATGTTCCCCCGTGACCCTAAACGCCTGACCCCCTGAGGAGGCACAAGCTTGGTGGGGACCACTCGCAGATTCTGCCTGATAGGAAAAAGATTACTACTGTTAGATCAAGTGCCACTGCTATTCACAAAATCAAGAAGTCATCCTGTCTGTAGTATGATTTTACAAAGCTAAAGAAAATTAATATAAAAGAGCCACTTTGTGCTTAGTGATTGAACTCCACAACTTACTTCAAAGACTTGTCTGAATATCTTAATTCTTTTATACAGATTTAATCTACTTGACAACTAACACACTCTAGCAATGTGTATCTCTAATTAAAGAACAAACATTTTCTGTTGAACAAACATCAGTGATGGTGATGTCTTTTTTCTAATCTGCTGGGGGAAATCCTTAGAAATAAAAAGTATTTAAAAGTGTTGTCGTGTTTTATTATTTTTTATGAGAACTCTTCCATCCATATACCATTTACATACTTTTCTAAATTGTGCATGTTTTCGGTAGAGTTTATAGTTTTATCGTCTAATGGGTTGAATAATCGTCTTAATGTTTCACCGGAAAATATTTCGATTTTGACTTAACTCCATATCACAGTCTTTTAACCCCCTCAGACCCGGGCTTTTGTTTGGTGTGCATTTTATTTAATTTCTTTTAGCTTTTTCCTTGTTCTCTTGCTGTTTTGTGTATAGTGCTTATCTGACCAAAATAAATGTCCCTGAATCTGTACACCAGGTCTAAGTTAAGCATATTATAGAGCAGGGAGGCCAAAATGTAACGTCCCCATATGAGTACATAGGGTCTCAGGAGGTTAAGACCGAAAGCGTCCGAACTCCTTACTTGGGGACGCCATGTGATGTCGTCCATTTTTAATATATTCTACTTCGACTCCACCTATATATGGCTTTGATTGGGCAAAAATTCGTAACCAGAGCTGTAATGGGGAAATAGAGCAACTGATTGGTTGCTAGTGGCGGGAAGATTATTACGTGGCGCAGACTTGGCGCGAAAGTGGTAAGCGCTGTGCTCTGAGAGAATAGTCGGCTGTTCTTCTGCACTGTAAAGGCCTTTTTTTGTTTGGTTTTAAAGCATCAACACATGGATCTTGCAACACAAGCATCTGATAATTCAGGACAAATTGTCAAGGATGACTTGGCGGAAAAGTGCCAGAAATTATTCCAAGTGTTCTTAGAAGAGTAAGTAGGACTGTTGTGGTTTATTTGATACCCGTTATTCCCTTTATAGGAAGTTTATACAATTCGGTTCCATATTTCTGGAAAAAAAAGTAACTAGTACGTGTATTTTGTATCGAATATTACAGATTTGACCGATTGTCTTTATGTGACTGATGATTTTCTAACGGGTTATACGGAATTTGTTCATTTCGATTTGTGTGACTTTATCACTTCGCCGGTCGAATAAGAATATTTGTGTTTCTGTGGATGTTTTACTTAAATGTGAGAGATTCCGTGTTTTTCGAGCTGGCCAGAATGTCCGTCGCGCATAAGCCGTCCCCGAACATCGCCGCAGCGCGCAGCACCTCCGGACTTTTGTTTTCTATTGGCCTTTTAACATGGCGACGTTAGCACTTACTAGTCGGCGAGCCGGGGCCGGCTGACGCGCTGCTCCGACACACTGACCGGCGTGACTGCTTTCGCTTAATAAGATTTCAGAACAGTGACGGTGAAGTGAAGTACGTGCGCGATGCGGAGGAGCTGATCCGGCCGGAGAGGAACACGCTGCTGGTGAGCTTCCAGGACCTGGAGCAGTTCAACCAGGAGCTGGCCACCACCATTCAGGAGGAGTTCTATAGGTGCGTCTTATAATACCTAAACGGGAATCGCGGGAGACTGTATAAGCGTTTATTTACTAACTGCTAAATGGGGATTAAGAAATGCCAAAATTGCGATCCTTGTCGCAATATTATACCAGATGCCATGTGCCTGACATTAATGTTGCGTCCGACTCTCTTCCTCCGCAGAGTTTATCCTTATTTGTGCCGGTCGGTGCGAAATTTTGCTCGCGATCATGGAAATGTTCCTCTCAACAAGGAGTTTTACGTGGCAATACAGGACTTGCCGTCAAGACACAAGTAAGATGAGCCGCTGGGGAGCATATAGGTCAAACGAGTTCATTTACGTGTGCAGCAGGCGTATGTGTGATACGATATGTTCTTTGTTACTGGACATGTTAGTCTGTAATATTTCGAGCAGTCGTTTGGATTTGGCATTGGCCTTTGGGATTTTGTGCTGGGGGTCAGCCATATAACAGGACTGTGCCCTGATCAGGATCCGCGAGCTGACGACGGCCCGCATCGGCACGCTGATGCGGATCAGCGGCCAGGTGGTGCGGACGCACCCGGTGCACCCCGAGCTGGTGAGCGGCACCTTCCTGTGCCTGGACTGCCAGATGCTGGTGCGCGATGTGGAGCAGCAGTTTAAGTACACGCAGCCCAACATCTGCCGCAACCCTGTGTGCAACAACCGGCGCCGCTTCATGCTCGACACCAACAAGTCCAAATTCATCGACTTCCAGAAGGTGGGACCCCCCCGCCCCCCACGGGTCCCAGTGTGCTCTGCTCTTCCTCATCGAATAGCTATCCAATTCAAGAGGGACTGGAATCCCACCTCATCGCCCCAAGGCGCTTTACAAGGCCGTGTTGTGATGCATTCTTGCGTCATTCATACAGAAAATAAATAGGAGAGTGGCACTGCCAGCATGAATATCTACAGGATCCTTCAGAGGATGTTGCTCAGAACCTGAATAATTCATTTCAGATTTGAATCCAGGAAACCATTTGGCTTTTTGACATTCACAAAAAAAAAACACTCCCTACACACTGTTAAAATTTCTTCCCTCTGCTACATAGCAGAAGCTCACTGTGATCTCCAACCTCCTCCTCAGGAGCCTTTTGGAGCTACACTGATAGCCCTTGATAGAGAATACAGCTTCCAAAACTGATCACATCCTTACACTTTACAAACCCTGATGCATTAGTTGTGTTCCTGCATAACGGCACATGCACTGTCTTATCATCTCAAAGTAGCTGGTATGTTGTTTGCTGCTGTTCGTTTTTATCTAATAGGCACTTATGAGCTGTTTCTCACTGCATCACAGTTTAAGGCTTTTGTGTGGTGCACAGTGTTTCTGTGTTGCTCCTGAGTTGGTGCTGCCTACTTATCCGACAAGAGCTGCTGTCTGAGCCTCTTTTTGTGTGTTTTCCTGTCTGACAGGTGCGCATCCAAGAGACCCAGGCCGAGCTGCCGCGGGGCTCTATCCCCCGCAGCCTGGAGATCATCCTGAGAGCCGAGGCCGTGGAGACCGCACAGGCCGGAGACAAGTGTGACTTTGTGGGCATGCTGATTGTGGTGCCGGACGTGGCCATGCTGGCTAATCCAGGTACGATCCGGTGCTGCCCCAGCGGACAGCGTGACACCATGAAGCAGGACGTTTGCGGGTCGCCGGTAACACCTGTTGATATTGGTGGGATATTCGTTGGATGAGTACTGACGTAAGCAGTGATACGGAGGGAAATGTTTCGCCCTAGGTGTGCGTGCTGAGACGAGCACCCGCACGGCGGGCGCGCAGGGCTACGAGAACGAAGGCATACGTGGGCTGAAGGCCTTGGGAGTCCGAGACCTTTCCTACAAGCTGGCCTTCCTGGCCTGTCATGTGGCACCTACCAACCCAAGGGTAAGGGGCTGCTATACCATTACAATGTTCAGTAAAGAGCTGACATGTTATGGGAGCTTATTTGTAGGTGGCATACTTTTTGAGGTTTATAACATTGGTCACTATGTTGCAGTTTGGAGGTAAAGAGATCAGAGACGAGGAGCAGACTGCAGAGGGTATTAAGAACCAGATGACGGTGAAGGAGTGGGAGAAGGTGTTTGAAATGAGCCAAGACAAGAACCTGTACCATAATCTGTGCACCAGCCTCTTCCCCACCATTCACGGTTAGTCGGCTGCGGTCGCCATAGCGATCATTGCTAAAGTAGCAAGATAATGTGTTTGTGATGCTCACAAAACTGCAGGACAGGGTCAGACTCAGGGGCTCTCGTGTCCTTTCAGGTAACGACGAGGTGAAGAGAGGTATCCTGCTCATGCTATTTGGAGGCGTGCCCAAGACCACCATGGAGGGGACGTCTCTGCGGGGCGACATTAACGTCTGCATCGTGGGAGACCCCAGCACCTCCAAGAGCCAGTTCCTCAAGTGAGACTTATTCCTTTGAAATACATTTAGTCTCTTAGTTGGTACATATAGGAGTCTGCCCTTGTATTGCTGGATTTGTTTACTGGAGCAATTTTAGGTGACGTACTTCTGTTCAGGGGTTTTTATGGCAAGAGGGGTGCTCCTGGGATATGCAGCAATCATCTTCTACCTGAACTGTCTTCAGGTGTTTAACCGCTACATAGCCTCATCCTGCGTGGCTCCTGTTGGTATGATTAGTTTCCCTGTCTTTCTCCAGGCATGTAGAGGAATTCTCCCCCCGTGCGGTCTACACCAGCGGCAAGGCTTCCAGCGCTGCGGGTCTGACCGCCGCCGTGGTCAGGGATGAGGAGTCGCACGAGTTCGTCATAGAAGCCGGGGCCCTCATGCTGGCCGACAATGTGAGCTGCTTTCTCCTGTGCTCCAGCCTTCTGACCCCGTCGCCCGGAACGTAAAGCATGACTCCCGCATTTGGTGCTCTTGCCGTTTACGCTCCAGGGCGTGTGCTGTATAGATGAGTTTGACAAGATGGAGATGAAGGACCAGGTGGCCATCCATGAAGCCATGGAGCAGCAGACCATCTCCATCACCAAAGCGGGCGTCAAGGTGAGGCTGCTGTGCTCTTCCCCCAGGAGCTTTCCACAGCCTCACTTCCTCCCTGTCATTCTCTGTACCGTCTTCGCACTTGTTAATAGGGGAAACTCTCAGTTCTGTACATTCCTATTCATGTGTAGTTTTGTTTAACGTTTATTAATTATCAAGGGCGACAGATGGTGGTGTAACCTTTCGGATGATTCTCCAGTCAGCTTGTGTCTAAGTGACATTGTACATGAAACTTGATATTGAGTTAATTTGAGCTAAAAGCCACCGTCGTTCCTCCTGAACCCGAGGCCTTTTGACAACATTGCTGCTGGTTTCTCTCCCTACAGGCCACACTTAATGCCCGTACCTCCATCCTCGCAGCTGCTAATCCCGTTGGTGGTCGATATGACCGCTCTAAGTCTCTGAAGCAGAATGTGAATCTGACTGCTCCTATTATGTCCAGATTCGACCTGTTCTTCATCTTGGTAGATGACTGCAATGAGGTGAGATGTCCACTGTGCACGCAAACTACTACGACATTCGGTACAAGTTGAGGAGCAGACTAAAGCTGTGAGTTATGGCCTGAATTATCTTAGTTTGAAGTATTGTGTTGTTTATTTTTAAGGTCACCGATTACGCCATAGCCAGACGTATAGTTGACCTCCACTCCAGAGTTCAGGAGTCCATCGACAGGCTGTATACCTTGGAGGAGATTCGTCGATACCTTCTTTTTGCGAGACAGTTTAAGCCAGTGGTAGGTCGTCCATTGAGGTCTTGTGGTTTGTTTTTTGCCCTTAAGCCATTCCTGTTAGGGTTGTAACGATGCAGTCTACTCGTGATTCCATTCGATGGACGATTCAGGTTCAATACAGTCACCAAATATGCAACAAAATATTCAGATTATTCAAAATATTCAGCTTATTCCTCAAGTTTTCAAACAATTTTTCTTGTAGTTTCTTTTTCTGTGTTCTGCAGACTCCAGTGTTAAATGCCAAATAAAATCTGTTGAATACAGATCATGCCTATTGCACCCTCAAGCGTTCACACTAATAAATAAGGAGCTTTTACAGTGTATTTTGTCATTTTCTTTGAATCGCAGTGCATTGTTACACCCTTACTCCCACTGACACCTGTGTTTTGCTGCTTCCGATGTGCAACAGATTTCTAAGGAGTCCGAGGACTTCATCGTAGAGCAGTATAAGCGTCTCCGCCAGAGAGACGGCTCGGGCGTCACCAAGTCGGCCTGGAGGATCACTGTGAGGCAGCTGGAAAGCATGATTCGTCTGTCAGAGGCCATGGCCAGGATGCACTGTTGCGATGAGGTGAGATACCAGTCCCTCTCAACGTGTTAAACGCGCATCTCTGCGTAGCTGCAGTCAGCTACTCTCGGGTCATACGGTCCGGCTGTGTTCCGTAACCAAACCTCCAAATAAGCTCACGGATCTGGAGCTAGTTCCAGGCTGCGCTGATCGTGAGGCGAATCACCCCGACAGGCACCCCAGCTTAAAGAAGTGTAAATGTGCTCAGGTGTGTCTACAGAGTGTAGCGTTTACAATTTTTGACTTCTTTGGTGATGGGTGTCATCCAAGTGACATCAAAGCATCCAAGCATGATTTCTGTCTGCGTAGGTCCAGCCGAAACACGTGAAGGAGGCTTTCAGGTTACTGAACAAATCCATCATCCGGGTGGAAACGCCGGACGTCAACCTGGAGCAGGAGGACGAGGAGCAGCAGCAGCAGGAGGGGGATGAGGAAGCTGACCCTGTGAACGGTACCACTGCCATGTGCCTGTGGCCTCTACAGGAGCCAGGCTTATGACGCCGATAGTCTCCTCTTTCAGGGAGTCTCTAACAGCCCAGTCTTACTAGGCCACGGAGAAGCTGACGGCGTCAATGGACTCGTGAATGGAGTGAATGGCCACGCTGAGGAGCCGGAGCGCGGCGACGCGCCCAAGCCTTCTCTCAGACTCTCCTTTGCTGAGTATCGCTGCATCTCCAACCTGGTGGTTCTGCATTTGCGCAGAGCGGAGGAAGGTAAGTGCTGGTCCTCCTGGATATATCCTACAGATTTCTGGTAGCCCGGAAGAGCGGCGGGCGCGCTTTGATGTTTCCGGTTGTTTTTCCCCGGGTTGGGTCGGGACAAACAAATTATAAACAAGATTTTTCTTTTTTCCTTCTAATTTTATCTCCATGGCAGATGATAATGAAGCTGCCTTGAAGAAGGGTGAGGTGATAAACTGGTACCTGAAGGAAATCGAGTCTGAAATTGACTCTGAAGAAGAGCTTATAAACAGGAAGATCATCATTGAAAAAGTCATCCACAGACTGATTCACTATGTAAGCAAACATGCCACCCAACCAGCAGATGTTTTATTAGCTACTTCTCATTATGACTCTGGGATAATGGTTTGTTCTTCTTCAGGACCACATTCTCATTGAACTGGCCCAGTCTGGACTGAAGGGCTCCTCAGAAGCAGCCCTTCCAGAGTCACAAGCAGAAGAAACTGTCCTGGTTGTGAATCCCAACTACACTCTTGAGGACTAGTAACTTCAACCACTTCACCGAGTTAAATATCTGCTTAACCTGAAGGCTGGTAGACAAGGTGTTTGAAACCTCACAAATGTTTGTCACTTTAAGGGCTGGTGTCTCTTTGGCGTAAAGATCTAGTTGTAGAGGTTTCATTTATGTAAATATGTTTTTTATTTCTGCAGAGCTTTGCTGTTTTAATATACAGAACTTCACTTCTGTAGCCTTTCGATGGTTTTTACCCCAAACAAATTACAGCTTCGTCTTTTACTTGTAATCTTGGGACCAAAACATACCTTTTTTTATTAGGTAGATTTAACTGAACCTTTATATTGCGGTCTCCAATACATGATCAATAAACTTGAACGATACGAGCAAGTGGTATGTTTTTACTCCCCATTATATTTTACCTCTTTTGTGACATTTAAAATGTGATCATTGTTCCCTCAAGTGAGGGAAGAAGGGAGCAGGAGATCGCCAGACGGATCGGAGCAGCGTTGGCACGGTAACGCGGATGCTGTACCATGATGTCATGGTAAACAGGGAGTTGAGCTGGAAGGCAAAGCTTTCAGTTTACCCTCACCTATGGTCATGAGCTCTGGGTAGTGACTGAAAGAATTAGATCGTGGATTCAAGCGGCCGAAATGAGCTTCCTCCACAGGGTGGCTGGGCTCTCTCTTAGAGACAGGGGGAGGAGCTCAGACATTCGGGAGTGGCTCAAAGTACCGCCGCTGCTCCTCCGCATCAAAAGGAGCCAGTTGAGGTGGTTTGCGCATCTGTTTAGGATGCTTCCTGGGCGACTCCCTGGGGAGGTGTTCCGGGCATATCCAACTGGGAGGAGACCCCAGGGCAGACCCAGGACCCACTGGAGAGATTATATCTCCCGGCTGGCCTGGGAGCTCCTGGGTATTCCCCCGGTGGAGTTGGAGGAGGTGGCTGATGAGAGAGAGGTGTGGGCATCCCTGCTTAGACTGCTGCCCCCGCGACCCGACCCCGGATAAGCAGCAGAAAATGACGGACAGGCGGATGGATGGATGGATGAAAAGAAATGGGAGCAAATGAATGGGATTGTAGACAGCAACCCAGGAGCCTGATGATAATGCATTATGCAGGGCCAACCTGCCTTGTGTTTACTTGGGTAGACCAGACATGCAACTAATGGTGAAAAGGACAGGCATGCAAAATATTATTTAAGTAACCGGTAACATGCTTGCCTTTGAGTTTCTGCCTTCATATGAATATTGCCTGACTTTAGCAATTCAACTATTTTTTAACTGCTTGTGTTAAAGGTGTGTGACTGTTTATGCATTGTGATGTTTTTGAAGTATGCTAATGATTAGCATCGCTATAGCAAGCATCAATACAGCACAACCTAAGCCTTGGTTGTACTGGTGATGTAGCTGTGGGTGGGCATTTTAAACAACACATAAATGTAAACTGCAAGTAAGTTACCAGACATCTTATTGTATTTAAAATAGTATCCTCCATTTCAGTGGTTCTTAAGTTATGTTACACCTTTGAGTTTGTTGAAGCGTGGGTCACAATAGTGTTTTTTTAACCGCCGAAGAGCTCCACTTGCCTAGTTCACTCGAAATCACCCCCATTTCCCCATTGCAGAAGCAAACAAGCTTATTTCCCCGAGCGATCACCACACAAATTATCTCCGCTCTTATTTCATAAACAGTGCCACGTAAGTGAGAATATATCTGTGATGCGCAAATTGTATATGCACGCAATTTTTAGACTTTGGTTCACACTTAAATTAATACTTTCATGTACATCTGCAAGACTGTCCGCGAAAAGTTCTTGTAATTCAGGCACAGTTGGTGCTTGTCGCCCCGGCGCCTGCTTTAACCCCTGCAGTCCGCCAGATGTCGCTGCTATGGCTCGCAGCATGATTGTCAGCGCGGTGTCGATGGTTTATTTCGAGCAAGCGCAGTGCCTGTCAGCGTAAACATGGCAGCGTTGTGTGGGAAGCATATGAGATCCTTAGTCGAGACGGGTAGGAAACTCGCTTTTGCAGCTTGAGCTGGTAAAGTCTAATCACACTGATAATCAGGCTTCAGCCTAGTGCCGTATTATCATGAAAAGTCTCTGTTCAAAGTTTGTATTTTTCCACTGCATTTGCTTTAGGTTACTAGGTAGATGCAAATTTTGGAGGTCATTTTAAAAAGAATACTTAATATACCGTACGTATGTGATTATAAAAATCGCGGGTTGTTTTCAAATATGTGGTCTATCGAATTCCATTCACATGTTTAGGAATCTCAGACGGCTACAGCGTGAATAAATACTAGCTTTTGACAGCTTACGAGGCACACGATATCATAGTATTGGGGCCGGGGTGTGTGTTTAATGCTAATTCAATGCTTGAAATGGCAGAAAAATGCACTTTTCTAAATAGACGGTTATTAATAGTATATTTCAGTAGCCAAGTTAAAAATAAATAGATTTTATTTCTTTCTTCAAGGGTTTTGTATACTGTCTAACCGATCTCCATGGAGCCATCGGCTTACATCGGCCCACCTTTCGCCCTACAGCCGCTCATTCCAGTGGAGCCGGGGGGCCACACTACAGGCTGCTCAAACAGATCCACAAAAAACGAACGAATCCTTTAATACATCCCCCGGAGAACCTGAGTACATTCCAAAGAGGAAAGCCAAAAATCCAATGGTTAAAATTGGATATGCCTGGTAAGAGCTGTGAGGAGGGATACTGAGCTACTTCAGGTTTTACAAACTACATTAAAACTGAAAGGCTCCTGTGCTTGGCTAAATAGTTTAGCTCTTCTTGCACTCTGACTGGTTTGTTTCCTTGACTGAAAGACCATTCCAATTGTTTCACATTAACATTAGTGACACGTGTGTGATTATAGGAGACTGACCAACCAGCACACAGCAAGTGCTTAAGTGAAATCTGGGTCCTTTTAATCGAAATGGTTGAAATGGTACTTTACAAACCCTTCCATAGCTAAAATCATCCCCCTTACTTGGATTAGGTGGTCACCCTAGCTGTGAATGAATCGCTTCATTTCAGTTTTGTATTTCTCATAGTTTGTTACTGTTTCAGGTGCCAGAGTTGGAAACCTGCCTGTTGATTAGTATGTTTTATAGTACCCTGAGGTTATTTCTCATTTCCAGGATGATTGGACTGCCTTCAGGGATAATCGGGTTTCTTCTTGCCAAGAGGGAGGTTGACAAGAACCGTCTGAAACAATTAAAAATTAGGCAACGCATGAAGAAGTCTAATGAGGGGGAGTACGAAAGTGATCGATATGGAGCCATCTCAAAAGCCGGATGAAACGCTGCACGATGCCCAGTCTACCACTGTTTTCTTATGGCACACATCATGCACCCATTTTGCTTTACTGGATGTGTCTCATTTAATTTTGGTTTCGGTAAAGTGTTTCTCGCCGGATTGACCTGATACGCATATCCCAATGAATCTTGCACTTCCTCAGAACATTTAATTAAATATTTATGTATGACATGAACATTACAGGACTTAGCTCTTGTGTAATGAGTAATATATAGAGAATGGTGGTTTAAACTGATTGAGCACAGTGGTGTACCTATTCTAAAGGTAATTCTGATATACGTTTCACAATGCTATACGTTTATTTGTTACTAACCACAGTAATTAAATTTGGGACTTTTAAAAGATTGTGGACAGGGAAATCATGGATAGATATTTTCAATTAAGAAATGTTAGGTATTCATTGAAATGTGTGGGAACTGAAACTTTATTAATGTATCTCTGTTTTAAGTCAAAATACTCTATAAAATTGTATGTCCATTACAGACTATTTGTTAGCTTAAGGCACAGAATTACTCAAATATTAATATCTTGTATATTAGAAAGGTGTAAGGCAAAACTCGTAATATTTATCTTCCTTTCTAAAAACTTTAAAAAGCAGACTACAGTTTGAGATACGTGTGGCTCCAACATGCGGTTTTTCCACAAAATCAATATGGCAGACTTTTGTTAAGGGATAGTTTGGGGACCGTGTATGGAAATGTAAACAACTTTAGTAAGATCTACTTTTCAAGTCTTTGTGAGATGCTAAGAGTCAACATTATCAGCGAACCTAGCCAAGGTCACTAAACACCCAAAGTATATAATCATGTTTCCTATAGTCCCATGTAGGCCTATACAAGGGTTAATATTCTGTGTAGCCTACACTGTCAGAAAAAAAGGTTTGTTCCCCATGGTACAAACAACAATAATGTACCCCCAATGGTACAAAAGTCTTATCTGTATCTTACAAGGTACAATTACCCTTTCAGGGTACAGTGCCAGTGACAAGCAAAGGTACAAACTGGTACCTTTTTTCAGACTGTATGATTTGTGCTATGGATAGACACTCAGGGCACCTGACTGTAAGTGAATGTGGGCTACACATGCTAATATTCAAAAATTAAAATTCACCTGAAAAGCTATCTTGCAGCCCAAGGCGTGTGAAAAAGTCGTCATTAACTCAAAGTATGCGTGCTGAAGCAATACCTCCTTAAAACTGAAATACTTTAACCTGTCTTTGTAGCTATTAATATGACTGAGCAAAACAGCGAAAGGGCTTTAATATCAAAAGTAATCGGTGTGCATCACTGTGTACTGGACATCACGAGTCTCTGATTATAAACCGCCTGGCTTGCGTTTGTTAAGGTATTGCCACTAGAACTACTAAGCCTGCGCAAATATGGGTAAATTCCCTAGAACTGCTAAACCCGCGCAAATCTGGGCAAATTCCCTAGAACTGCTAAGCCTGCGCAGATTTGCGCAGTCTGCAGCTCCATTGTCCTCCTGCTTTTGTCGTGCAAACACACTGCTTACCTGTGAAGCCCGGCACATTTGCATTTATTTACTCGGACTGCACATTTGCATTTAACCCACGCACTGACTGACCAGCAAATATGAAAGAGACACATTCACAAAATATACGGAAACACAAGTCTGTTTTATTTATAAAAAATAGTGAAAATAGAATGAAAAGTTGCTAACAGAATGAAATAGATAGGATGAAAACATGCTAACACATCAGTCTGCAATGTATGTTTGTACACAAATGTCATAAGCTGAGTGAAGTCATTGTCCATGGTTGATAACATGCTCGTAAATGTACAGAATGAAATAATGTCATTTCATTTTGATTGGCTATCACTGAATTATAAAACCAAAAGTGAATTTTGGTTTTAAGTGAACATTTTTTTATCAGTCCCTCGGGGTTTACGCAGGTAAACCTGCTGAGATTTCTGTTGCAGCTCTTCTTGTCTGTACAGCAGCGTTCCTCTCTGTCTCCATTGCATTTTGCTGTATGAATCGGCAACGGAGTTCCTCGGCTATCAGCGAAATCAGAGGGCAATTGGCACTTTTGGCAGCGTTCCTTTGTCACGGCAATGATGGCAGTACAGCAGATCAATACTTTTCACATGTAAATGCTGCAGGTGAGACGCTGTCCATTATGACTATGTATGTAACGGAGTGGCTTTGTTGTTTGCATAACTACAGCTCGGAGCTGTGCATAAAAGCAGAGCTACCTAGGCGGGAGAATCATTTCTGCTTTGCATTTCTGAAAACGCCCCCATCGGGACGACCCCCGCGTCGCCGCTTCCCGAAATGGACGCCTCAGTCTCGGACGGAGGCGAGGTGTCCTTTGCCCGGCAGCTCACCGATGCCTCGTCGGAAGCGACCGAAGTGGACACGGAACAAGAAGCCGGCACGCCTCCACGGAAGATGCGCCGTGGTACCGGGAAGCCCCGTCCGAGACAGACGGCAAAAGAGGAGGACGCTGGAAGCGGATCGCCGAGTGCATCGGCACATCTGCGCGCTGGGCCCACGGAGTCTGCTAAGGTTTGTCATTGCCATAGTGCCTATGATATTTATATATTATTTATATATTCATATACATATATATGTGTGTGTATTATTTATATAACTTATATTGTATTATTTATATAAAGTGAGGTTCATGTAAATTGACCACTCTCTACTTGTTTGTCTTCCGACAGCGTAAAATTACAAGCGTGCTCCAAAGCTTCCTCTGCCTGCTCGACGCGGGAATGCTGCAGACCATCGCCGAGTGCACGGTCCGTCAAGCCCGCAGGACAGAGCCGGACTGGGAGCTGACAGTTCATGAACTGATGGCATTCATCTCGATTCTGTTCGTGAGAGCGATCATGTGTCCCGTCGGGGCCTTTGTGGATTGCTGGTCGGAAAACTTTCTGGTGCCAGTGATCAAAGAGACGATGTCCCGGGATAGATTCTCTTCGATTATGCAGCACCTCCGGTTTGACGACAAGGACACGCGGGCGGAGCGGGTGAAAGCGGACAGATTCGCCGCGATCTCCGACATCTGGACACGCTTCACCAAGAACTGTGCCGAGAGTTTCACGCCGGGAGAGCACATGGCCGTCGACGAACAGCTGTTCCCGACCAAGGTTCGCTGTCCGTTCACGCAGTATATCGCGTCCAAGCCGGACAAAGTTGGGATCAAGTTCTGGATCGCGATGGACTTGGAGACCAAATACATCTGCAACGCGTCCCCTTGCTTGGGAAGGGACCCCGGTAGTCAGAAGGAGGGGATGCTGGCGGAGAACGTGGTCGCGAGTCTGATGGAGCCGTTTCTGGACGACGGGAGAAATGTCACGACGGTCAATTTCTTCACCTCGCTGGGCGCGGTGAATAAAGTTCCTCCATCGGCAAAGGACAATGCGGAGCGAGAGGAGTTCTCCACGTCGGTGTTTGGGAGTGGCAGTGTGTCATTGACGATCTACGCACCGAGTTCCTTGCATCGAGACGTGGTGATCGGGGACGGCAGAAAGCGGAAGGTATGTGTACATAATTTTACACAATGTTTTCTGATATGTACTATACAGGCATGGGCGTAAATTACGGGGGGGATGGGGGGGGGGGGTCGTAACCCAT
>JAODKL010000020.1:127739-205805 GCA_026780765.1 Petrocephalus schoutedeni | reverse complement strand
GCGTTGGCTGTTATCTCTATCGCAATCTTCTATGCAGTATGCTAAGCTAAAGCTAGCCTCACATGAAAGTAAAACAATATTTCTACCTTCAACATCGTGGATATAACCTTCGATCCAATTGCTGTAACCCTTCAGAAGGATAGTTCTGGGAATTTGTGATCCTTCGTCCGCCCATAACTCGACAACATTGACATTGACACAGCCATGTCTTCTTGTGATTTCCTGTTATCCCTCACAGCCTCGTTTTCGATTCAAAATGGCCGCGGGCTGAATAAGGCGTATTCATTCAGTTAAGACCCACTGGTGCAGTGATGTACAGATATGTGAAAGAGCCACATGAAATGTAATGAATCACATATAGGATGACCAGATAATCCATGTAATTCCGGACGCTTTGAGCTACTTCAGGTTTTGCAAACTACTTTAAACCTTAAAGGCTCCTGTGCTTGGCTAAACAGTTCAGTTGTTCTTGTGCTTTGACTGGTTTGTTTCCTTGATTGACAGACTCATCCAGCTGTTTTACATTTAACATTAGTGGCACATGCATGATTATAGGAGACTGGCCCATCAGCACACAGCAAGAACTCGGTGCTTAACTGGAATCCAGGTCTTTTGATTAAAATGATTTAAAAATCCTGTCCTAGCTCAGTGTCTGGGATGACATGGATTATCTGGTCACCCTAATCACATATGATTTTATTAAGATTTTTGACTGATGTTGATTATTACCCCCTTGTGCATAATAAAGTTACACATGAATTATACCAGGGGTTTCTTATCCACGAAGGACCATATGTGGGTTTTCACAGCAACTCCATGATTAGATCATTAATTAGAGGACTGATTGACTAAAGCAGGGTTGGCCAACCCTGCTCCCGGAGATCTACCACCTTGCAGAGCTTAGGTGCAGCCCTAATTTAACACACCTGATACTGATAGTCAGGCCCTTCAGAAGCATCTCAGTATTAGTCAGCTTTGCTTCAACATAGCTGACTCTAATTGAGATGCTTCTGAAGGGCCTGGTTATCAGTATCAGGTGTGTTAAATTAGGGCTGCACCTAAGCTCTGCAGGGTTGTGGCTCTCCTGGAGCAGGGTTGGCCAATCCTGGACTAAAGAGTCCTCACACCTGGGTTTGAACAGCTGACTTAAAGCAGGGGTCACCAACTCCGGTCCTGGAGGGCTACTATCCAGGAAGTTTTCTGTCTTACCGTGCTTCTGATGAGCCACAGCTGTTCTCTGGTAAATCCCAGGAACAGCTGTGGCTCATCAGAAGCCAGGTAGGACAGAAAACCTCCTGGATAGTAGCCCTCCAGGACCGGAGTTGGTGACCCCTGACCTAAAGGTTATCCCAAAAACCTTATTGGCCCTTTGAGGATAAGATTGGCTCCAGAATTAAAAGGTGGCATTCCGTTTAATAAGTCATTTGCGGTGACACAAAAGCACAGACCGTTTTATTATGTATAGTGCTTACAGAAGACTGTTAAGTATGTGTAAAAATGTATATGACGTTCGTTGTTAACAATAAACCGTTTGTGAAGATGGTTTTCGCGTCTGTGTGTTCCGAGTGCGCTTATATTGCAGTTTTACGGTACTAGGACGAAGCGTTGTTGGCATGGAAACCGGTGTAGTTTGGGCAGCATAAACTTAAAAAAACTCACGGTACCCCAGCCAGACATTGGACGAAATAAGGTGAGATTAGCGGTATTCCATAGAAGGGCTTTGCCATCATTAAAGTTTTGGTGCTGCTCATTTCAGTTGCTTAGAGACCTAATTTAAAGCCGCATTTTACGTTACTAGTCGTGTAATAGCCACCCTTGCAGGGGTGTTGTCGTCTTCGAAATGGCCATATGGCTAATTTAGGCTCCCGCAACAAGCAAAAGTTGCATGAAATCTATAAGTTACACCTGGAGTGCGGACTAGCAACATAATATTTGTGTGATGTTTTTTTTTTTGTTTGTTTTATCACATACTATGCTGAAATCGTCAGTACCATGGAGGAAGAAACTCGGCAGGGTGATGCGAAGCTCGTGGCTTCCAAAGAAGCGAATGATTTTCTGGCCAGTATTGGTACGTATCGCGAGTCGAGATAGAAAAAGATGTGATGGGGATACAGGTACAAGCGCCCAAGCTTGCGATATCACTCACAGTGCAGTGCAATTACTGATCGCTTACATCAGGGCTGCCCAACTCCAGTCCTGGAGGCCCAGAATCCAACAGGATTTGCAGATTTCCCTGCCCAAACACATCTTAATCGGCTAATTACCAGGGTTAGTGGGTATGTTAGATCTCTAGGCTGTTGTGAACAACCTTATTGGCGCGTCACGTGACCCGCGATCACCTGCCGCTGTCAGATCGACAGAATAGCAATTTGTAGAACATATCCGTTATTCGCTGCATTAACATCTGCTGCATTTATATGTCTTGGTTTTGGGGTCTTTTTTGAACATTAATTTTGGTTATTAAAAAGTGAAGGGCTAGGAGTAACGTCAGATTTTTTTAATTAAATGCATGTGCATGTGTACTATTTGTGTATGAAATTATCTGTTACTTTGACCCCTCTATGAGATTAGTACCCCAAAAGTATGCAGGTATACAAGATTTTAAATTAATGCTATATTTGACCCTCACTAATGGTAGTGGTACTTTTTTCACTTAATTGGGAAAAGTACACTTCACCTGCTTTCAAACAAAATATATTATTCAGAGAAGTGTAACAGTTCTGAGGCTCTGAATGAAACACTAATTTTACTCTTTTAATTAACTTGTTCTATGAAAATGGCTTAAAGTGTAGCCTAAAACATGTAAAGCATTTTTGTGGTATTTTCAGAGAATTTACTTTGTCTTGCAATGAATGAAGATCAGGCATAACATAGGTGAAATCTGCAGGTCACATCACACCTGTTCCATTAGTGAATATCTCCATCACAGCATCACTATATTCTATGATTTTCAGCAGATTATCACTGATGAGCTGAAGTCAGATCATCCCAGATTCACCAAAATAGCTCATCTTTCTGATCATTCAGCAGCACAATATAAATGCAGGAAAAACCTCATAAACTTAAGTTACAATGAACAGGACTCCTGGATAAAAGAGCAGTGGGACTTTAAGTGACTTGTAAAGGTAATTTGTTGAATTAAAATGGAATGACCCAATATTTATGTATATATTTTTTTTATCTCTTCTCAAACCCCCCCCCCCCCCCCTTATAGAGTCAAGGGAACTCCATCAATGTCTGTTTGCAGACTCCTTGGTAACAGTGTCAGATACTGGAAGGGAATTGGGAGAGTTCACTATAACTGTGCAGAATGCAGTTCATAACAATAAACAGTGCTATCTTGTACATGCTAACAGCCATGGCTCAATTGATGACATACCATGTGGAACATCTGTCATGGGTAGGTATGACATTGGGTGGTGAAAGATGAAGCACAGTGGAGTAATGGTTTCCTCCACTCGTCAATGGAATCCCTTTCTGTTATTTTACTATTATGGTGTAGTCTTTTAGTGATACACTGGGTAGCACTGTTTCCTAATGCCTGTGTGTGCATGTAGTTTAAATGTCCTCCCCAAGTTGTGGGGAAATCCAGTTTTCCCTCAGTCCAAGAATATGCAGTGAGAGAGAGAATGACAGAATAAGAGAATGAGAACGCACCCTGTACTTGACTGACAACCCATCCAGGATGTTCCTCGCCTTGTATCTTGCTCCTACTGGGACTGAATAGGCTCTCCACCACCTGCACTGTTTAAGTGTTTGGAAGATGGATGGATGTGTTACCTTGTTTTATGTGTTTATTATTTACCAACAGCTTACATTTCAAAGAAGCTTGAGACTTTAGAACAGACCCACCATGAGTATGTACAGGTATTTTCTGCTTATTATTTATAGATTCACAGATGCTCATAGTAATGGGTAGCACCTGTCTGCCGTGGTATTCAAGGGGATTTCCACTGAACTTCGGTAAATCTGTTTTTTAACGTCTTATTGTGAGGATCTGCATAATTATATTAATTCTATTTACATATGCTAATATAAAGTTTGATTATTCCCTGTTTTGTGGTCCGGACTATTCCCCATGATCCTATCTAGGTTAAGCATTTGGAAGATGGGTGGTTATTAATTTGCGGGTGTGCCGTCCATAGGCCATGGAGCACCCTAGGGGAGTGCCACCGCCACCCAGCCCCGGCAAGCTCAACTGCCCAATTTCACTTAGTCTCGGGCTGTGCACTGCTCATGGCCCTCAGCGTGCTCCAAGTGCCCTTTAGCTAAGTTGTGGCCAGCCACCTATGTCACCGAATGGGCACTGGGAAGCCTCCTATACAAGGACATGGACTTGTAACCTTAAGACTGTAGTTTGAAGTTCCAGAAGTTCCCAAACATTCCAAAATTATGCTTTTAATTATGTTGTTAGGGGGGGTTTGTAACTAATTAAGGTAATCAAATTACTTGGTGGTGAAATTTGACATTCAAAGAATGGGTCGGGTGCCCCTTGGAGAGGTTTTGGAACTGAAGTGGTGGTGTTCCTGTCACCCAACAAATCACCTGTCAATTTTTGGAGAACATAAATTCTTGTTACTTTTTATTGCTACTATTAATTTGCATATTGCCTAATTCGATTTTTTTTTTCTGGGCAAATATACTTTTACCGAACAGCTTTAAATATTTTCTTTATCAGCCATTTAGGGTTCGTATACAGCAGCCTCACAGTACCACCTAGTGGTGTATTCTGCAAATTATGGCAGCTTTGCAAACCTAAGTCAACTTCTGTAAATAGTGTTGGGAAGGTTACTTTTGAAATGTTGTAGGTTACAGATTAATAGTTATCCTGATAAAATATAGTAAGTAATGTGACTATTTTGATTACTTTAATAAAGTAACGGAATTTATTACATTTGATTACATTTTGATTACTTCTGTAACGTTTTAAACTGGGCAGTAAGTCCCAACAGATTTGCTGAGCCGTGTTGTCTGGAAATATGTCAAAAGAAGTCTTCTCTGCATGGTTGCATTACAAAGATCCAAAAGAAACAAATTTTATTTTCATATTCTATTCTAGCATTTTTACCAAAAAGAATATATTTGAATGTAACCCCTTTGTAATGACTAACATTTTGATTAGTAAATTTAAATTAATCATCCATTTAAAAACATAATGAATTGGCTTCAGTGTGTGATTTTGCAGTGACATTAACAATTTAATGGCATTGCTAGCTTCAAGACCACAGGTTGGACAGGAAGTCTCACATGATGCAACATGGCGAACAGCTAGTGGTGAATAAAACCATCACGGAGGGAGAGGTTAGAGGATTTCTGTGCCATCCTGTTCCTAACCTAATTAATCATTACATTTGATTATTAAATGGAGATTTGTTTTAATAGATTGCCATTAAAATGTCACATTAGCTATGTGTCTGCAAATTGTTTTGCATGTGTTTTAATTGAACTTTGGCAGTAAATATTTATCTGTGCTCACTGCTCCACTCTGATTTATAAGCAGGATCCATCTGTTGATATGTTATGTAAAGTGTTCTTGAGCAGTGTTCCTCAACTGGGTCCTCAGGGACCCCTACATAGTCCACTTTTGTGCTCCCTCCCAGCTCCCTGCCAGACAGTCCACATTCTTTTCTACCAGGAGCTTGGGAGGGAGCAAAAATGTGGGCTGTCTAGAGGTCGGCAAGGACCGGGTTGAGGTACGCTGTTATAGAGGACACACTGGCCTTCTTGCCCTTCTGTGATTTTTCTTCCTGCGTTTTATAAGTGATGCTGCCTCATTTCCAACATGGCATCCTAGTTCATCATTAACTTTTATGTCTCTTTCAGGAGGTGAAGAGCCAATCCTTTGTGTTTCCCGTGAGCTCTTTGGAGGGATTTGTGTCAGAGGCCTCAAATCTGCTTATTCTGAGAATTCTAGCTCAAAGAAAGATTTTTCCGAAGAACATGATGTTCTTGTCTTTTGACACTGAGACTCAGATCTGTTTCTCTACCTACGTAAGTGCTCAAATTTTGTTGTTAGAATTAAGTCTAAGATGGGCAATCAGTCCTAAAGGGGATTACTCGCACATCAACTATGTATGAAAGAGGTACATTTTCCTCACCCTTTCCAAGATGTTAATTTTTGTGTCTATCATGTTTGATATTATATTGAACTGACATAGCCTGTGGGTAATTTTAGTCGTCTTATGTATTAACAGAAAGTACTGGGGGAGAGGAAGCAGTTGTTGGGGACAGAGTTGATGGATGTCTTTGGCATCCAGAGGACGGTGGAGTCAGTTACAGATATCTCTGCTACATGGCACTGTTACTTTCTTTCAGATGGGTAAGGAGGTATTTCACTGATCCCTTCCACATAAGCGTCATAACTTGGGGAACACACAGAAATTGTAACTGTTCCCTCTAGTCTAAGTGAGATCAAGGAATAAATGTGTATATAATTCTTTGGTATGTGAATATAGCTTCATCACAGTGAGATGGTGTTCTTATGAGGAGGAGAGTTGCTTCATGATGGACGATGGACTTTTCCCCCTTAGGATAGTTTTAAATACATCAGGAATGCTATAGAGCTGAAACTATTTCATAAAACACATGAGTTGACGGGAGGTCTGGCTGAGCCATTGATTAGCTACCCAAAATCTCAGCAGAATATGTGTGTCAGATGTAATCTGGTTCCTTGTATTTTAATTCAGTTGTATTTTGTTTTGAAGTCATCTTGCAAGCAGAGTGCAAGTTGGATCACCAGTAGCAATGAAGCTATTACACAAGCCTGCTGATACAGTAACTGGTAAATTTTAAACTGCCCATTATCTTTTGTTATTGGAGAGAAACATTCTATGTTAAGGGATAGTTGCAATATTGTTTTTGCCCCTCTGCCCCCCCCCCCCCCCCCGCACCACAGTAGAAACAGAAGATAAACCTGTTTGTGAAAAGAAACCCCTGGTGTGGGAGGATGACATGCAGATGTTCTCCAGATTTCTGGACAGAAAGGTGTGCTTATCTAATATTTAACAATGTTATTGTTATTTATATAATGTCTGATTGGTATTGGGAGTTACTGTGCTTTTTGATGTTTTGGTATACAGTGTACACTGTGTACAGAATTATTAGGCAGGTGCGTATTTTTACTTGGAGCAAAAGAGAACTTCTGTATTCAGTTTTATACATCTGCCCAACATTTGCTAAAAATGATCTCCAGGAATAATACTTGCATAGTAATTCTGCAAACAGTGTGTATAAACGATTGTCTGGGTACTTGTCAGAGCTTTCTGACTTAAAAATGCTAAAAAACTGACCATAAGATCTACTGCCAGTGGTTTTGAAAATCGGTGGATGCATCTGCTAATCTGTGCAAAGTGTTGCAATAATGTTCTTTCCTCTTGGTTCATTTTGGTTTGTGGTACAGGAAGAACTGAAAGCCAGTCATGCCTCATATGTTCGACAGCAGCCTGAACTCAAAGCCCTGCTTGCCGATTTCCTGCAGTTCCTACTGCTCAGAAAACCCGACGACGTTTTTTCTTTTGCTGCAGAATACTTTGCGCCATTTGGCTCCCAGAGGGCCCCTGGAGGTGCCTTTGAGTCCTCCAATTCTGTTACGTCTTATAGTAGCCATGAAAATCTACCCAAATAAAACATGCTGAAATGTAATTTATACATTTAGTAGTATAACATATAGATTAATGTAGGATGTAATAAAATACATGTACTTGGGTGTTTGTTTGATTTATTGTAAATGTCCTTATCAGTATTCACTCAGTTATGGTTATTATCACATTAGTTTAGACAGTATTTACTAACAACTTATTCAGCAATAAGCAACAAACGAACTAGAGAAGAGCGGCCTGTAACGACTACATTTCCCATAATCCATTGGAGCCGGATGGAGTCGCGTTAAGATGACAGTACAGGAATCAGAATAATAGCCAAATAATAGCTTTTTTTACGTTAGTTGTACGGTATTGACTTGTGTTCAGGAAGACTTTGAATGAACTGGTTTTCCAGTCTGACCCATTTTGTTCGTTGTAGACAGCTGTCAATTTGGATTTGTTTCGCAGGCTTTTGATCTCTGCCTTTTCCACAAATGTCACCGAAAGCAATACTCGGTTGTTGTTCTTAGAATGAAAGCTCCGCATGTTCCCTGATTCCGCAGTTTATTACTGTACAGTTTATATTGCCGGGAAGGCGTCGGGCGCAGGTCCCACGACAGCCTGCCGAACACGGCCGGACAGTGAGCGGGAGCACACGGCGCCGCAGGCAAGATGCTGAAAGCTGTCATTCTGATCGGAGGGCCGCAGAAAGGTAACGCTATAGCAGTTATCGCGGCGCTTAACGTCAAGCGGACGCCTTATTTACCCCAGCTATCGTGGGGGCACTGTTGGGTTTGGATGACGTGGCCATGTTATGCGGCTGAGCATAACTTTGATGGTATCAAGCGACTGCTTTATTAGTTATTTAATATACCTGCGTCGTTAATTTGATTAATTCGAGTTAGATTAAGTTTCCCTCTACTAATGATCTTACGCCAAACCCGCTAATAATAACCGTAAAATTCGACGTAAGGAGAAACTGCTGGCCATTAGCTGGACATGGGAAATCACATCCTCCTGAGTGGCGTGACTCGCCCATCCTGCCAGGTACCCGGTTCCGGCCGCTGTCTTTCGAGGTGCCCAAGCCCCTGTTCCCGGTCGCCGGGGTCCCGATGCTGCAGCATCACATAGAGGCCTGCGCGAAGGTGAGCTTACAGACCCTCCGCATTCGTATGACGGTTGCCAGTCTGGGGTTTATCTCATTATTGCCTTTTTGCTTTATATATTTTTGTCATTCGCTAACCATACGTTCCGATTAGACGTTTATTAGCGGCATCTGCCAGCTTCACATTTAATTAAGTGGGATCTATGTTTAGTATACCGGCAGAGGGCGCAATAGTTAAAAGATTCACCCGTGTTTAACCAGTAGGGGGAAACCGAGAGGTGAAATATGAATTGCATTCAAGTATGTGAGTACATGTGGAAAGGGTATGCAGGCAACTAATTTGCTAAATTTATATTTCTGATTTAGGTTCCAAATATGAAAGAGATATTGCTTATTGGCTTCTATCAGCCAAATGAAGAACTTACCAGATTTTTAGCATGTGCACAGCAGGAGTTCAAAATCTCCATAAGGTAACCATTTCTTTCAGCCTTACAGTATTAACCTATTGGGTCGTTATCTCTGTGTGTAATGACATAGCTCTGCAAAAAAATCAGACCACTCTACAAATCCTTTAAATTACTTGGGAGTCCTGGCTCTGTTTGCAGAAGGCTACACTGTGCAGCAGGCTGCTTCTAGGCTCAGTGACCTTCAAAAAGAACTGGAAACATTAAGTGGTTTGAAGTGCATTGCTAGGATAGTTAGTTTCAGGCATTAGAAGCAGGACCCATAAAGCAAGGAAGAAGCCCATCATCTAAGAGAAGCACGGAAGAGCCAGGCTGGAGTTTGCAAAAAAGACAATACATATTTTGCACAGGCACATACCCATAAATTGAGAAATCAGTGAAACTGAAAATTTTGCTGTGGTCTTGTAATTTTTTCCAGAGCTGTTTATACAACATTTATATATTTTCATGAATTGTCTAAATGTCACCATTTAAGGACCAGACATGCTCACGCCAGTCCTCCCAGTGTTCCTATATTGTTATGCATTCATGTGTAATTATTGCTGAAGTGCTATTAGCACGTAAAACTTACCGTGAGATATGCTTTAGCGCTGATTAGGGCTCTGCAATCAAAACTATGGCACTTTCAGTTGGAATATGAGGCTGATAATCCTGTACTACCTCTCTGGAAATAATTCAGGCTTAATTGCTGCTTAATCACTAATATTGTCACAGAAGGTGTCTCTGGTGTAAGAGTGATCCTTACAGATAAGAATGTATTCTAATGGATTGCTTTTCAAAATATGATTAGTGCTGTTTATTTTTCTTTGTTACTCTAAATACCGTTAATGTTAAGTAAGGAGAGGACCCTGAGGATTGGTTTAGCGTAGCTCAGCATCAGTTTGCCTGTCTGCCAGGTACCTGCAGGAGTACGCGGCCCTGGGAACAGGTGGGGGCGTCTATCACTTCAGGGACCAGATCCTGTCCGGCGGCCCGGAGGCCTTCTTCATTATGAACGCTGACGTGTGCTCGGAGTTCCCCCTGCTGGAGATGCTGGACTTCCAGAAGGAGCATGGCGATGCACCTGGCTTCGTCATCCTGGGGACCACGGTCAGGATGTGATTAATGTGGCCATATGAGGGGTGGGGTGGGGTTTGCTGAAGTTACTGTGGGGGGGGGGGTCTGTAACTGTGCCTTGTGAAAAACCGTTAAACACCCTGTTGATGAATTGACTGATTATTGTTTTTCCTTAATAATTTAGGCCAATAGGAAGCAGTCCATGAATTATGGTTGTATTGTGGAAAATCAGCAAACGAACGAGGTACTCGAACCGCTTTCTCCCCACTCGTTATGCGACGGCTTTTGTCTGCATTCTCTTCATGCTAATGAGGTACAGAGGAAGTATGAGTCAGCCCTGATGGAGTTGCTCCCTGCTCTGTAGGTGCTGCACTATGTGGAGAAGCCCAGCACATTCGTGAGTGACATCATCAACTGTGGCATCTATCTGTTTACGCCGGAAATCTTCCAGCACATCGGGGCTGTCTTCCAGAAGAACCAGCAGGACATGCAGTTGTGAGTGGGAGGAAACCCCACGCGCCCCCTGGTGGCCTCCGATGGGCGTGTGCATTGATTTTCTCATTTCTTACCCTCACTTTTGTTCATCTCGCCTGTTTTTCCCCCTCCCTCCCTTTCCTCCCATCATTGTCTTCCCTGTTCGACATCCCCAGATATCCCTACGAGGGGTAAGTCGCCCTCTGAGGTGATCCACATTGTGGGCGGAGCTTAGAGCGCTTTCATTAGACACCCTGTTTGAGCCATGTCGTCGTTTGTGTGGCACTCTTTAAATAGTGCCTCTTTTGCATTACGGCATTACTGTGTGCTGGTGTGCAGTGTTTTCATGAAAGAAGATTCTGTAGTGCTTAGTATTGTTTTTTTAATACAGTGAAAGGGGCAGCTTCAGCTTACCCACAGCCAAATGATGTTTGCAGCATTGTGCCCAGGGCCTGACTGCTAAATCAACTGCTATACTGATGCTCCTCGATTTACGATGGGAATAGGTTCTGATGAACCCATCTAAGTTGAAAATATCGTAAGTGGAATATCACATGATAAATAAGTAAATAACTGCTGTCACTGAATAAGTAAACAAACGATTAATGTAAATACTAGCAACTGAGAAACAATTGAATATGTTTAATAATCTTATTATTAAATGTACAGTACTAAATATAGTAAAGTTGAAAAATTATATGTCGAACCTTCGTAAAGTGAGGAGCATTGGTATATCAAAATGTCAAAGTTGATGTGTCCCGGGTTCCATTCCACTTAAATGTGATGTAAAGCCTTAGAGAATGAAATTAAGAGGCATTAATTGATTGGCTACAGGCAGGCTTAGTGTCACCATGGGGATGTCCTACAAATGTCAACAATTTCAGCTACATCTCTTGGTTTTCTTTGCTTTGAGATTCTCCAGGAACCGTTCTGGTCATTTCACTTTCATTTTGCAGACATTCCCCTGCCTTTTATTTTGACCAAAGCATGCTTTTGGCTCTCGCTTCCTCCTCTCATTCTTTCAGACATTTACACTTTCCAAAATGGCACAAACTCTTGAAAAGCCCAGGTAGCAGCACAATGGGTGGGGGAGGTGTGGGAGCATTTTATTGTGGTTGGATTCCTTTAGTAAGCTACCTCTGCGGGGGCCCACTGCTCCTGTCTTTTGGCTGGATGGCAGGACACTTACTGTACAGTAGAGCCCAAAGTCATGTTCTCCTTACACCTCAAGCATCTGCACCTTAGTGAGCTGAACGGGCTTGTTGCTTACTGAGAACAAGGGGCCTACTGCCTACATAGTGCCAGTTAGTGATGCTTTATCAGAGTTGTGGTTCTCTCACAGAGAGGAACAGACCAACGGCTGGCAGCGGGCAGAAGTGATCCGGCTAGAGCAGGACATCTTCACCGCGTTGGCTGGCCAAGGCAAGCTGTACGTCTACAAAACTGCAGGCTTCTGGAGCCAGATCAAGTCGGCTGGGTGAGTCCCCATCGCTCCCCTGGGCGGCTTGTCGGACGCATCGCGACGTAATGAGGACGAGACGGATTATACACAGACGGGATATGATGTGCCGGGGGCGGCAGCATGATGCCGTTCAGTGTGTTTGAGCTGCCCGTCTGCTCGTCTCTGGACAGGTCTGCCATTTATGCCAGTCGGCTCTACTTGAATCAGTACCATCAGACTCATCCAGAGAGGTTGGCCAAGAACGAAGAAACGGGCCCAAAAATTAGTGGTAAGCATTAACTCTGCATTTGTCTTGGTCACGATGAACTGCAGTTTCCCTGTATATTAATATGTGGTTTGCTCTTTGCAGGAAATGTGTACATTCACCCAACCGCTAAGATTGACCCAACAGCCGTAGTAGGTTAATTTTTCAGTTGAAGTATCACAAACCGAACGAATGCAGATTTGTTTCATTTTGACTTAGTAATTTCCATACACTGAAATTCTCATGTTCCTCCCTCCACAGTTAGGCCCTAATGTCTCTATTGGCACTGGGGTGACGATAGGGGCAGGGGTTCGAGTGAGAGAATCCATCATCCTTCACGGGGCAACTCTGCAGGCAGGTCCCGTCCCGTTACGGCTCCTGGGTGCCGATTGTTTACGTGCCGCAGTCCAGACCCAGTTGGACGTCCTTTGTATGTTGAGTTTCCTGAGAACTGTCTCATCCTGATGTTTTCTGTGCCGCTTCAAAGGATCACAGCTGCGTGCTGAACAGCATTGTGGGATGGGACAGCACGATAGGCAGGTGGGCGAGGGTTGAGGGAACCCCCAGCGACCCCAATCCCAATGACCCTTATGCCAAAATCGACAGTGAGACTCTTTTCAGAGACGGGAAGCTGACACCCTCCATAACCATTCTAGGTAAAGTATTTTCAGCAGCTGGAACTGGAGCAGAGCATGATTTGGGTGCAAGGAAGCTGAATCTTTCTTTATGCTACCTTTTTCAAATGTTCTTTTTCAGGATGTAACGTGAATATCCCTTCAGAGGTGATTATACTCAACTCGATTGTCCTCCCTCACAAAGACCTCAACAGAAGCTTCAAAAATCAAATTATATTGTAATTTACTTTTGCCCTCATCAAAGCTAACAGGCGTTATGTCCCTGACTGAAATGGGATTTAATGCACGATAAAAAGGGAATTGATGAAGTGAACAAAACCCCTCTCCCATTGAAATTTTTGATATCACAGCATTTTAAGAAGGTGTTAAATGACATTTGGCAATGTGTGATTGAATATCTAATACACCTCATTTAAGCAAAACATGTGTTTCAAGTAATATGTGAGATGCCTTTAGTCTGGGATTAGCGAAGTTAGTGTAATGGGTTAATGCTGTCAGCCCAAAATATCTAGATACCTACTGATTGTAGTCTATACCCTGCCTGGGTGTAAAGTATCAACCTTTAATATGAACAGGTTAGCCTGACTGCTAATGAGCGGTGTGCAGTAACATCGGGTTAGTCTGCTAGTCAGTTACCACATAGAGCATCATATCGCCGTAAACTGGAGAAGAGCTCATGTTTTTGGTGTCTGAAGATTATTAAATAAAGCAACTTGGCTATTGGTGGTTTCTGAGTCAAGTGTCACCAATCAAATATTATTTTCCCTCTGGGGTGGTGCAGTGGTTAGCACTGTTGCCTCACACCTCGTACCAGGGTTCGAGTCTCCGCCATGGCTCCATGTGTGGAGTTGGCATGTTCTCCCCGTGTTGTTATTTGGTTACCTTCGGGCACTCTGGTTTCCCTCCACAACCCATAAACATGCTGTGGTTCGTGTCCATGGGTGTGCATGTCTGAGTGAATGGTGTGTGAGTGTGCCCGTTAATGGGCTGGTGCCCCATCCTGGCTTGTTCCATGCCTTGCTGGAGCCTTTGCAGCCCTGAAAAGGACAAGCAGCTACAAACAATGGAAGTATGGATGGATAAGATGGTAGGAGCATTTGGCTACAATCCAGTGAACTTGCCGTTGCTTCTACAGAACCACTCAAACCTGTAGAGCAACCAGGAAACGTTTCATGTGCCTTGAGCATAGTGTGGTGGAGCTGGAGTGGGTGGGTGATTTACTATTGATTGTTGTGTGGTTGCGTCAATAGCAAAATTTTGTCATCACCGTCACCATTAGATGTTATGCCAACTGATATTTTCTGCATTGGGAGAAGGAGTCCTTATTACTCACAATTAGGATTATATTGGGGCTCAGAAAGCAGTTAAGCAGTTACATCTTGCCAGTCCTGGCTTACTTGTCCATTTTCCTCACCTTTTGAGATTAAGGCCCAATCCCTGTGTCCCCCCTATGCCCTGAACCCTCACAGACTTAACTGACGTCACCTGCTAAGTGACGGAGTGCAAGAGGCTGCAAGGGATCGAAATGGAATAAACAGGAATGGGACAGTACATCTCTTCATGGCCAAGGCATTTAAGGGAACCGCTGCCTAATTTGAACGTATTTCCGGCTCATGCCTTACGGAGTGGTGAGGTAATTGTCACTTGTCAATTGTCACAAAAAACACTAAAAGAAATGCTTTCTTTACTCTCTACACTCCTGGGCTTCCCCTGGTAACCCAGTGTTTCACGTCTCAGTACTATGAACTGTGGATAATTTCCTCAGGCAAAGTCTGCAGAAATGCGTATTTGTGGAAAGTCTGCATAAAAGACTCAAAATGACTGCGGAGAACCCTCATACACTCCATGAATTGACAGTGGGACAGCCTTAAGCCCTCAGGGACTTGGTGGGAGCATGCCTCAAAGTCAGCGAGTCCATGAGTGTGGACCTTGGGATTGGGCCTAAGTTTCACCCTGAACATAGCACTGCTTAAAGGAGAGCATGCTGGGATTGAGCAGCTGTTGACTGCTGCTTTCCTGGAAGTATGGCTGACATCACTGCTACTGTGGTGACCAGTAACTGTGGTGGGGGTGGGGCTCTTTGAAAGCTTGCTAGCTCTTAGATTGAGAGATGCATGAAGAAAGGAGTGGGACATCTATGTACCTTGCCCTCTAATTTGTTTTTAAGATCCCCCATGACAGCTGGATAAGCTGATATTCTAGTTGGTGTGTTTTTTTATTCATTTTTCTTTCAGAAAGTGGATTGTTTATAGTGTCTTTCAGTAAAGTAAATGTAAAGTAAATATTACAGCTTGGGGCCATTTTTTTTCAAGCACAGTATTTTTGTATATAGCGTCTTTCATTGTACATGGGTGTGTTGTGATACATTACAACATCATTAAGACAACAGAATAACCAAAAAACAGGTAAAAGGGTAGACAAAGCATGCAAACACATCACAGTAATTGGCAACAAAACAATAAAAATGATAGTGATAGATTATAAGTGATGCATTAAGTGGACGATGGCAGGCTAGGTGGTTCGGTGTCTAGCACTGTGGCCTCCCTCCTTCTGGGGTGGGGGGCTTACATCCCACTCTGGCTGTCTGTGTGGACATTGCATGCTGTACCCATACATTTTCTTTAGGTACTGCAGGTTCTTCTGCAGCCCAAAGGCATTCAGGTTGGGGAAATGATGTCACCAGATTGCCTGTGGTATCAGGCCTGTAGCGGACCAGGCTGTCTCCCTGCCCTGTGCTGCTCCTGTACTGGCTAAGTGGCTGGAAGATGGTTGGATTATGTATATAATGTCTGTATGTAGGACACATTTTTCTTTACAGTTGCCATTCAAAATTTCAAGACTGGCCTGCAGCATTTGTGACAGAACTTTCCTTATTTGCTTCCACTTTCAGTAGCTCCATAACCGGGTTGGCATTTGTGAAGTTTGCAGAAACTAGGTCAAAATTGGTCGATAAAAAATTTGGGCAGGAAATTCAGTTTATTTCTGAGCTTAGTCACGCTTCTGTGAATAAATCAGGATGTTTAAAATTACATACTGAGATTCAGATGAAAAATGGGGTTATTTTATCTATAATGTAAGATGAAATATGTATGTGCTAAGCACAGACTGGGCAGCAATCTTAACGCAAGCTTCTTCTTTCTGTCGAAATCACCAAGAGTTTCTGTAGCCTGGCTTGGAAGTTAATCCCTGAGGTTTAAGCAATTGGTCCAGTTTCAGGTGGACTTGTTGTGAGGTCATGACCGTGGTTGTACATCGTTTTTTTACGATTAAAAAAAAATTCTCCATAACTTACTAATTGGCCATAGACCCCTGGTTTGGAGCAGATACTTTGAGGTGAGACTTCAAAGCAGCAAAAGAGCTCGCCAGGGGCAAGCCATCAGGAAGAAGAAAAGCTTCCATGGAGGAAAGCCCCGGTGAGGGGCTCACTTGTGCTAACACGAGGCGCATACGCTGAGACCACGAAGGTAGGCCAAGCTCACCAGGAGCAGGAACTTTCAGACAAGCATACCTCTGAAGCGTCGATAACTCCGTGATGTTGTGGTGACTCGGGCTTCAAGCGAGGAAGGGAGGCTCTTTGCTAGTATGTGTCCACTTTTGCCATCAATAACATCAGAAATTACGCCTCCCAGTTTTTCTTCTATCACTAGATTCACTTTATAATTAGAAAGGGAGATGCTCTCTTTCCCAGGTGCCAGCGAAACCTATTAACTTTCCGATAATCGGGGCGCGCCCCCACAAATGGGTTCCTGCTAAATTTGCTGTTTACCCTGTGCTCAAGTACAGCGGGGGGCTGTGAAATTAATATGCTTGAGAATTGCTGCAATTAGACTGGGAGGTGAGTGGTAATTGTTTCGCCAGCATCTGGGATCGGCAAAGGGAAGATGGCCATCGATCCTGAAAGAAATGTTATCTGAATGCGTTTTATGGTGCATCACATGGAACGGCCCAAGACGCCAATAAACAGGACTCCGTCCATTGCCGAGTCATGACATTTGCAAGAATGAAGACATTCACAATATCAGGAATGAAGAGAGTGCCGGTTAAATGGCTTTAATGACTCAGAAGGCACGCTGTTGTCGGTCAGAAGGGAAGCTGGTGCACACATGATAGTGTTGGGTTTGGGGGAGGAGCCTATTGGCCAGGGTCTCTCCGCAGTGTGGCATCCGGTGCTGTGCTGTGCAAAAGGAAAGTGCTCACCCACCGCCACAGGGCTGTGTCCTTGGAGGATAGTTCCGGATCGGTGACATGTATACTGGATTGGTAAGGTCCGGGGGGGGGAGGGGGTTATAAAGCAGGAGTTCCTTAACCTCCTTCAGAAGTCCTTTAAGAAGTCAGTGGATGCTGCACTTCCAGTGCCCACACAGAGTTTCCCAAGGTCTCCCACATTTTTTCCACCATAAGGGAGCTCCCAGGTCTCTCATTGCCATATGGGGAGCAGAGTGTGGATCTTAATGGAGCGCTTCGATGGAGGCTGACCCATGATGGCTCCACACCATAACTGAACTGTCACAGCCAGAATGCACCTTCCCGACCTCTCAATACCTCTCTCTGGCCGTGTGCTCTGCTTTGGAGAAAGTGGGCCGACCTATCCACAGAAACAAAAGTAAAACACATCAGAAAGACTCCAGAAGGTCATGGATAGCTAAATGCTAAAATGAGACATGAAGTCACCTTGCCTTCTAAAAGTGGGCCTGACATCCCGGCGAATTTTTAAGCAGAGGTTTATCTTTTTCGTCTTGCATTTATTTTGTCAAGTGCAGCCCAGATGGGCTGTGCTAAGAGGTGCAAATCAGATGTTTGCTGGCGGAGAACACGCTTCTGCTCAGACTGGACCCGTTTCCGCTGAGTTTTCAGGGATGTCGATGCTGCATTTTGTCTCAACATCCTGGCTGATTTTTATGCCGTTAATTAACTCTTCGAAGCTTCTCTTTCTTAAAAAGCGGCGTCCTGTTATCAAGGCACGAAGCAGCGCAGACCTTCTCCCCGCAAGTTTCTCTGGTGATGCCACCGCTCTCTCGGGCGCCGCGGTGACATCTGTCAGCGTTCGGTGGCCACTGTTCCTTCCTGCTGGGTGTGTTTGCCTGGGTGTGCGGACAGATGAGGGATGCTGGGCGCGGGGGTGCGTTCGGCGCAGTCCAGAGACGTCCCCCCCCTGGGCTGACAGGTGTTGAGTGAGAGAACAGCGCCAGGCAGTGCCACCAGGAACTGATGGATGAGCCTTCCACTGGAAAATGACATTGGATATTAATATTTTATCTGCTTACCAGACACTTTTACCCAGTGTAACTTATATAACTCACAGCCATACACCCAGCGGAATATTCTTCCTGAACAATTCAGGTTAAGTGCCTCTGTGTTGCATCACAGGCTGCTCAAACCCCTTCTAGGACATCTCAAACATCTCATTTAGTCACACTTCCCTGTTCTTCATCGATAGAATGTCAGATTTGAGATTTTAATCACTACATTGAAACATAATACAGCAATTTAGATAGTTAGCCACCTAAACTGGGTTTTCAAGCGGCGGCTAGTTAAATTTTTAAATTCTAAAAGAGACAGGACCTAGATTTTAAAAGTATCCATTTATCCATAAATATCCATTTATTCCTGTGCTGTAGACACCATTCTCCTGTCACTCCACCTTAACGTAGATGCACAGCACTCCTGCTGTGACGTTTGACTGAAACAGTCCCAGTGGAGCTCTCACCACAAGTAACCTAGTACTTCAATATCTGATCTCAATTCCAAAACTTTCCCCAGTTTAATTCCCAAGAAGGGCCCCGCAGTTGTGCCTATGAGCAACATCACCGACGTGTTTCAGCCAATATATGCAGATGTGAACAACGATAGAGTGTAAAATTTGTGCTGCAGTACTGAAAGTGCAGATGGAAATATGAATGATGTTGTAGTGTCTCTCTGTGGAGTAAGACTATGGCTGCCCGGGGGGGTTGAGCCAGCTGTGTTCTGGAGTTGACTACTCTGCATCACACTATGCTACAGCTTGAGTATGTAATGAATAATATCTGAGTTATAAGGGTGTCTTTATTACATTATTGTGTTTATATTTACACCTACATTAGCCACGCTAAATAATCTCAGTTCAAATGATCTTATAAGTTGGTATTCGCCATAGATTCCTCGTGTCAAATCAGAGGCTGTAAACAGGCGGGTTTAGTCTTGTGTAGAAACGCGGCTGCTTAATAAGCGCCGGTAATTGACGTTGCTTGGAAGTGACACTGATGGCAATGTGAAGCAAATGCGTGTTTCACAGAGGATCCTCACAGCCGTTCAGCACAGGTTTGTGCACTATAGAAAGGATGGGGTTTACAGCGCGTGGCAGCTGGGAGACAAAAGCGAGCCTGGTACGCTTTTCCTCATTAGCCTCGTCTCCAAGTCCCAGCCACGCTCTGCATCAGCAGGAGCTTCCTGGAGTTCTTCAGTCTGGAGTCATCAGGGGTACTTTTTCACCATACAAATGAACGGGGACTTTAGGCACCTGCCGTAGTTTGTTTTCTGTTTATATTGATAATCCTCCGTCTAAGCATAATGCCTGCCGTGGGTTCTTATATGCTGGAGCAAAAGCTGCCGCACACCTCCATCTTGACCAACAGGGGTCGCTACTGTCAATAGAAAAAGCTCAGAGCAAATGTCTTAAAAATGAAAAAACCTGTTCATAAGAAATAATTCATTTCAATTGATTCCCTACTTTGCACGGGAGAGATAAGCCAGAAAGAAATTATATTTCCCAAAGTAGAGCGGCATACAAACCAGGGTTAGGGAGGGGAAACCAGCTTATGGTCTCTCTGGGATATATCCAAAGCACTCGAGTGCATGAGACTATTACACTAAGGCTGAAGACCAGCCCACAGACCCGAGTTAAAGTGAACAACTACAGGATCCTTCTACCCATCTTCCATAACAGCTGGATCAGTACAGGGTCACGGCTCCATCAAACACCATCTTGGAGTGTAGAAAACAACACAACACAATCGCTCTACCCTACACAAAAGGGAAACAACCACTAAACAGGTATTAAATTTATCAGCTTTAGGTGCAAACGCAATGTGATAACGGGGGGAAAGGAAGGCTGAAAACACTAAATGCATGAAAAGGCCACATTTTTAAACATGTCCTTGGCAAAGGAAGCATGAGATATACAAGACTAATGGCTTCTTAGTACCAGAATGACGTTAAAAGTGTGATCTGCTGTAGTTGGGGCTAGCCGTGTAAACACTGTCACTGCCATGTAAACACTGTTACTGCTTGGCCTTGACATTCAAGCATATTGCACTTTGTACTCCACGCTTCCATGACCACAGAACTTTCCTACCATTACACTATTTCCCTTGATGTATCAGTTCCTTGAATTTTTATTTATTTATTTAAATTTGGGATTCAGTAAAAGTCCAGAAATTGACAAGAATTAATTTTGGCACCAAGATCAAAGCTGTGAGTTTGACTCATTATACTGGTCCTTAATGTGTGAGGAAAGGAATGATTTGAAAAATGCTTCATTCTATTTATCTGGACCCGCACACATGATATGAGCTGGAACGACTGAAATTATTACCAGTCGCTTTCACTTACATTGCTCGGAAGTACCCAAAGAGTTCACAGTCTCGCCGCTCTATGATGCTATTATACGCTTCTGCAAATTTTTGCATTAGTATTTTATTCCCGACAAGATCTGCTTTGAGAGCAGTGCCTCCAGAATAACGCGTTTCATAAACTGTGTGCAAGCCGCCGCGTGTTACCGGGGCTATCAGTCCTATGTAATGCCGAGGAGGCGAGAGGGCGATGGGTCATTCCCTGGGGATGTCTGCCTAATGATTCGTATTCCGTGGAACAATAATTCACAGTTCACATGCGTCCCACGATGGCTGCTTCTTTTCCCTAGTTGGGCCTCAGTGCTGCTTTGACCAGCAGCCCAGACTTCATCATGGTACCCCCAGATACCCAGATGGACTAGTTAAATTCCAGCCTTCCATACTGGAATGGGGCCTCTGCTCGAAGGAGAACAGAGACAGCATTTGTCTCTAGTACAAATCTGTGTTAAATGTCAAAAATAAATTAATTATTGGAAAGTGTGCTGTCTGAAGGGATTACTGACATTTATTCCTGTTTTCGACACCCCGCCCTATCCCCCACCTCCAGCATAAAATTTTAGATAAATTCTTGATAGTCTTCCTCTTAGGTTCAACAATCAACAGATGAACTATGAACTATTTAAATCTGCAAATGACAGTCCCCTGATTAGAGGCTTAAATCTCCTGAATCTCCTGTAGGGTACAGAGATTTTGCACAATTAATGCATAACATTTTATTATGGGGGAATGCACATTTAAAAATGTGCAAACCATAATTATTGCTTGATAGATTTCCTTTTACATTTGGTGCCTTCTTATTACATTTTAGAGCAGCTAAGAATTGTGGCCAGTAGGGGGCACTCTGATTGTATGTGTATTGAAAACATCCCTGCTTCTTTTTGTACAAAAGCGCAGGTTGTGTGGCCTTTTAGTGATTAGCGTGCTGTTTGAGCAAAGCTTTGTCATTTATGGTTGGCTCTACAATGCTCTGGAGAAAATAAGCTTTATTGCTGCTATCAGGAGCTTGAGCCAGTGTTTGGAAATGTCAGAAATGTTCCATTAAAACAAACAATGGTTTCTGTTTCTGCTGGTACATAAGTCTCTTTTAGTCATAGCCCAAGTCTTTATTGTGGTCGTTCTGGACAAGAATCCCTAGAGCACAAAAAAATGTGATCATGTGGTCTCTTATCTCAGGCCGAGCTGAAAGTGTTGAATGTGCTTCCAACTTTCAGCTATCAGCTTTTAAACTGAACATTATTTACAAATAAGGCCCTGGATTCCATATCTTCATAACTTTTGCAAAGTTTAGTGGACTAATTTTCATACAAAGATGAAGAATAAAAGTGAATTTATGCATTTTTCAGTAGCAGTCAGGCAGTTAAAGGTGCATTTTAAAAAACAGAATATGTATAATATTACTGTGATTCTTTAACAAGTCTCTGGTGCAAATCTGTGTGGACCACAATTTAATGGGTTGGCAAGGAGCGTAGTGGTTAAGGAACCACATTTCTGACTAATTCTTATCTGCCTAAAGTTCCAGTTTCAGGCTTCTTTGTTACCCCCCTATGGAAAGTGACCTGAACAGATCTTCTAAGATATCTAGCAATTTAAATGGGATACTGTGCATTTCCAAGACATGTAGGTCACTATGGAAATAAATAATCTTCAT
This sequence comes from Petrocephalus schoutedeni, assembly GCA_026780765.1. NCBI lineage: Eukaryota > Metazoa > Chordata > Actinopteri > Osteoglossiformes > Mormyridae > Petrocephalus > Petrocephalus schoutedeni. The sequence continues at coordinate 183,530 of JAODKL010000020.1, read as the reverse complement.
TAATAATCTGGACATCTATACATTTTCTTTCAGAAATAAATCTGTATATCCAGCTGTTGGCAACTGTTCATGAACTACTGTTATAGAGGCTGATTGCATTTCTTTTCATTCACCATATTTAGAATTCAGCCAAAAGACCATTTGGTTAACTTACTTAAAAATGATAGCATGTTTTCTTCAGCTAGAATTAAAGACTCATTTAGATTAGCATATATAGAGGATATATAGGATCAACCCAATATCGGGTACGCAGTAATGGAACCAACATTTCAGAAATAACTGGTAACACTTGAGCTTAGTAACTCAGTTACTACTTGAGAGCAAATCATGAACAAATATAGTAACTGCATGAGAAACTGAGAGCCGTTATGATTGACTAATGATCAACTAACATAGAATCAATATGTAATTGACACTTAGTTTCTGGTTGGCCAATTAATTAATTGATTGATAAATTAAGAGTGTACTACTACATTGTTTGTGCCCCCTCAAATAAAGTGTTACCATAGAAATTCACAATTACATTGAACAGACAGCTTTTGCATGTTGCATTTTGCAGACAGCAGGATGGGAAACAATTGTCACATTAATTCCATAATTATGTGATTTCTCGTTAAAGAATCATCAACAGATTTTGCAGCGATGTCCATATTGCAGGCAGTTACAAACACAAGGGAAACAGGTAATTTCTGCTATGGACACTGTGCATATGAAGCGTGCTTTTAACACTGCAACACTTACTCCTTCAGATAAAACATTATCATGCCTTGAGCATGGCTTTGTTATAGTACAGAAAACATATTGCATCACCTGCTAAATAAAAACTGTGCATATTCATATCAAGTCAAGTTATTGTGTATTACTCTGCATTACATCATCATCTATCCATCCATCCATCCATCCATCCATACATTATCATTATGTAACTGCTTATCTAATTCTGGAGCCTATCCCAGAGACTGTACGCAGGGCAGGGATTAACCCAGGATGGGAAGCCAACCCATCGTGGGGCACACTCACACATTACAATGCATTATTATGCTTTATAATGTATTAATATATATTCTATCACGTTGAGGGTTGGTTGGTAGGGGGTGGTGTTAATGTTTCAGTCTCAGTGCACTTTTTTATGCTTAAGACAGATGCCACATGCCTATTATACACAACACATTGATCTAATGTCAAGGCTAAAGGCTGTTTTCCTGTTTTGTTCTGACTCTGTGCCCATGGCTGGCTAATATATTGTGTGTTTATCCGCTGGGTTTCTCCTGACTGAGGGACAGCATTTGCTCTACCCGGATGAATTATGTTCCCCCGAAATCCAAGAGGCTGCCGCCTTTTCTTTTCATAACCCAGAATGCGAGGTTCATCCGCTTGCCTTCAACCATGGGCACCTCACAGCCCCTCTGTCCATGGGGAAGTTCTGCAATCGGGGCATGGGCGGAAAAATCGTAGTATTTCACGGCGTGGCACCAAGATAAATAAATGTTCAAAGCCCAGTGGTGCCAAAGCCTCACAGGGCATTTCCTCTTTCCAGGGTTAGCTTATCAAAAAACAGTTCTAAATGTGTAAACCATGGATTAAACCAGAATTCAGCAGCGATAGCTGGAGTGACAGCAGTGGTAGCATAGAATCGTTTTTTTTTTTCCCCATTTCCTGTTTTCATGCCCTTGTGTCATGTTTTATTTTGCAGCAGAGATAGACTATAGTTTGGAAGTGCGTCTCCCATGTGCCTGAGGAGTTTGTGTGAGAACACGCTTTCTTCTTTGAGCCGTCCCCATGCTCCATGCTGTGGTTTGATACCTTTAGGCTGCTGTTGCGATGTCAGTGAATAGAATATACACAGGTTATAAGTTCATCATCTTGAGTTTTTGCCAAACGTTTTCCAAGCTGTCATTGTAGATTCTACTAAATTACTCTTTATGTTAATCATAAATATTTAAATATTTTTAATTTGAAGACTTTTGAGCTCATAACAGTTTTTAGATGTCAGGTATGATGTATTAGTAGAGTACTGTATTTTTGCTTCTTGTAAGAGCAACTTTAAAATATTCACTATAGTTATTATGTGACGTCGAGAGGGTTACCAAGTTTAGTCAGCTGTAGAGCGGTAATATTCGGTTCCTTTTTAGGAGTCGGCTCCCTCTGAGTCACTCACTAAACTGATCCGGGTCTGCGACTCATTTTAGTCAATCTTGCCAATTCGCTAGCTAAAACGTTTGCTTTCCATAGAAGGAAGTGTATGCGGTTTGTGATGAGAATTAATGCACTTCGAAATAAATCAATTAAACAAAGCGTTACAAATAACGCTGTTACAAATCTCACTGGTAGCGAAGTCTAATCAGTGACCAGTGTGTGAACAAGTCTGTGTTGCGTTACACCAGGGCCGGTATGCATAAATCTTCTCAGAGTAAAATTTCACTGAGTCAGAATTCTATGAGTGATGTGATTTTGCTCTTACTCTCAGACTTAAGAGTAAGTGGCATGTATAAAAGTTCATAAGTGTTAGGAGTAGTTCTCAGCTTCTAAATTATTTAAGAGAGCTGGAGAGGACTTCTAAACCAGTTAGGAGTTGCATGATGGCAGCAGCACTACGCGCACCCAGACGGAGACCGCGGACTTTCCGTCAAAGAAAGGACGTCCTGCAGATGTACCACAATAATGCCTGTAATGCTGTGATCCATCCATCCATCCATCCGTCCATTTTCCAACCCGCCTGTCCTTTCTGGGTCGCGGGGGGTCCGGATATGCTATATAAAGAATAGATAAATAAATCATTCAAATGAAATAAAAGTGTGAAATCAGTTTAATTTACACATCGAATAAAGGTAGCCATTGTTCATTTATATCGCGAGTCATGCCGTCACTGTGAGACAAAGTACGTCTCCACATGGCATTTTTTACTGTGTTTAGAGGGTAAAAAATGCCATGTGGAGACGTACTTTGTCTCACAGTGTATACCCCGATGGCATTCCATAAACTGACTCCTCTATTGTGCTTGGGAAGTCTTGGGTCGGAAAAAAAGTTTACGCTCTTGTGCTCTGCAGAGCTCTCTTTAGCGGAGCATCTCTACATTACCACTGGTTGCCGCCGAACCGCGTCATTACCATAAAGTAATTACTCGTCATGTTCGTTTTGACGCTTTCGCCGCCCAGATCGCGCTGTACCTGCCAACGCTCCCTCCCATACAGAATGAATGACTTCCGGTCACTTTGACGCTCTTGCCGCTCGTGGTGTGAACTCAGCTTGAGTGTCACACCACAGGAGTGAGACGCACACCTGTGTTGATGGCTATATCTACATGTGACTATACGTGACTAACAATAATGGTAAATGTAGTTTGTGAATGAATCATTTACACCACTAGACTCATGCCCATGTAAGAACACTGTGTAGAGCTGCAGTTGAAAAACACAGGCTGCTCTGTTTGCCACAAGTGCTGCATCATAATATCGCCCAAGCTCACATCCAGAACATCAGCGTAACAGTGCAATTAGGTCAGCGAGCATGCACATATAACACAGGGATGCGAAGAAAGAACTGGACTGGAACTGGAACCTTATATGGGGTACAGGAGACCATGTTTGCAAAAACGGCAGGGAGGGAGGAAATCCTGAGCTGATTCAGAATCGGCATGTGTGTTGGGGCGAGAATTCACTAGTTCAAGGCTTAATTCTGTAAAAAAGGGTTGGTTATTCGGACTAAATCTGGTTCTGAAAAGATAACAGTCAGAGTCACATGTCGAGCGGAATTGTGAAGCTGCACCATATGTAATATTCGTCCTCATCCTGGCCTCGGAGCAATAAAACATGCACCAAAGAGCCGGAGAACATCTTGTTATGTTTGTTCGTAAGGCAGAAATTACAGGGAAGGCAGACAGTGTAACTAAAGTGCCTTCTAAAATGTTTGGCTCTACAAATATGAAGTAATACTTCTTTTGTGAGAAGATAATGTATAATTCCTCTAGTTTAAACCCTCTAGCTTTCTAAGGCAACGAGTCTACTCAAATGAGAATGGAGTAGGAATATTTTAATGAATCCTTTGTATGAAGCAATTTCTGGTTTATCACCGTATCCTACCTCTCTCTCTCCTGTACTTGGATCCCCCTCTCCTCATGAGTCTTTTTTAATTCCAGTGTATTTATGAAACATGGCTTTGCTCTCTAATTTGAATCCCCTCTCTGTTGCAATATTGATAAAAATGATGGAGGAATATTCCTCTCTGCTTAAAGATTGGATGTTAAAATGTTCCCTTGTGCTTCCAGATTGGATGTCAAAATATTCTTATGTTCCAGATTGGATGTAATAATGTTCCTCTTCCAGATTGGATGTAATAATGTTCCTCTTCCAGATTGGATGCTAAAAAGTTCCTATGTGATTCGAGATCGGACGTTGAAATATTCCCATATGCTTCCAGTTTGGATGTTATAATATTCCCATGTGCTTCCAGATTGGGTTTTATGATGGTTCCATTGTCTCCAGATTGGATGATGTAATACTCCAACATGTTTCGAGATTAAATGGTGTAATGTTTGTATGTGCTTCCAGATTGAATATTAAAATATTCCCACATGCTTCCAGATTCAATGCTGTAGGCCTTGACGTCTGCAAACTTCCTAAGTCCACCCCTATAAGACAACGTAGAAACAATCCTCTCCTGCGAGAAAGGGCGCTTGAATTATATTTTTTGAGGGTTATTAATGACAATTAGTATTAATTCTAGAGCCATTTCAAATATCTAATGAAAAGCTAATTAAAAATAACGGCATCAGCTAAGCTGAATTAACATACCGCATTATTTAGCAATTTGTCCCAGCTCAGTGGCTAGAGGAAAGTTAAGACGACTTTCGCTAGTTTGCTTGGCTAAAACCTGTAAACAAAAAGTTGCCACAGTGATATTTACTTGATTTACTTGATTTTAGCTCTTTATGTTTCCCTTCCCGCCATGTTAAAACATTTCCGGTCTGACAAAAAACCTTCATCGACCGCACAATCCAAGTTGAGCACATAATTAATCATCCATTTTTCTGCACTGATTGAGAGAAATTATGTGACATTTGTGCCCCCCTTAACCGGTTGCTGTGTCCCTGGTGACAACAACACTTTCCAGTATCAGCAAAAGTCTCCTTCCAGAATGTTGAGGGTCCCATTGAAATGTTAATTATACTGCGGCCTTTGAAGGGTAACATTTAATTTTTTGAATTGCCCTAGGCATTGGCTTGCTCTTACAATCAGACTGGATAAAGCATTGTGCATGGGTCAGGCAACCAATAGTATTACACTGTTCTGAGAATTCTGGTCCATTGTTATCCACTTTTCAACCCGTCCAACTCAAGTCATCAAATTCCCTGTCAGCAGGGGATGAGTGCTCAATTTTTTAATATGTCTATCTAGGGTAAGCTTTTGTGAGCACCTAAAAAGCCACGTGTGGTCAATACAGCTTTCAGCCAAGGCAAATTATGAAGATTTACTAGTGACTGTGCCTCACAACACAAGTGGCGATTAGGCCAGCCCCACGGGAAGGGACTGCAGTACCTGGAGAGAAAAATTTGGATATAGGCAGGGATGTCTCCCAGCTGTCAGGAACGTCAGATTGACTCACTGTCAATGCACTTCAAAGCTGCCTCTGTGGTGATTAATTCCAGCTTGAGAGGGATGTGACAAGCTGCATGTTCACTCTACCTGTATGGCAAGTCTCTTCACTTTGGTATTTTAATTGTGCCACTGGTGTTAACCATCTGGCTTACTCCAATCTGAAACCCTGTAGCATGAAGAGCAAGGGAGGCCACCATTCACATACAGATAAAATAACAGCAGGCACCATCTGTGTTCCGGATTATAAATTTAAATGAATCTACAGTACCAGACAAAAGTCTGGACACACTTGCTGAAAATTATTTGCTTTTGAACAGGATAACAACCCTAAGCACACCTCAAGGCTATGAGATTGTTGTATTAAAGAGATGGAGTACTGAGACAGATGACCTGTCCTCCAAAATCCCCCGACCTAAACCCTGCAGAGCTGGTTTGGGATCAGTTGGATTGACGAGTAAGAACAAAGTAGCCAAGTTGTGCCCAGAACTTGTGAAAAACACCTTCAGGACTGTTGGAGAAGCATTCCAGGTGGCTACATCTGGAAGCTGGTTGAAAAAGTCTGCAGTGCTGTCATCGAAAAAGGGCAAAAGGGAACCATTTTGAGGAGTTTACAACTTGAGAAACCTTTGAGATGTTGAACACTCCACATGGTCGTTATACAATATTTGATATACATTACTGCCTTTTACTATAAGGTGAATAACATATGTACATAATGTAGAGACATGCATTAAAAGCAGGTGTGTCCATTCTTTTCATTAATACTGTAATTAGCCTGAAAATGACCACTGGCAGTGCCATTTGCTTAACCTGGGATGAGGTCTGTGGATAAAGTCATAACTCATCTTGGCTGGACAGGGCCAAAGAGGCCTGGGGCAGCTTTTACAGTGATTACAGCTGAGGCACAACTGAAGATATCCTGCTAAGCGATGCCTTGGCTGCTGACTGTAGGATGTCTGGACTGATCTTCCCTGGGGTGAGTAAGGTGTGTCTTACAGTGATCCAGAACTGCAAAACTGGGTCCCATGGTTGTGTTAGAGGCTCGAGTTCCTCTTTCTCTCCTCTCATCTCATCACATCCCCTGCCAATCCAATGTAAGATCATCTTATTCTTACATCAATCAAAACTGGGAGGGCTGTGATTCAGCTAAAGGCAACATGCCATTACCCACAGGAGATATTTGCATATGCATATGGCAAAATAAGTCTTGATTTATTTATAATTGCCAGGCAATTGAATCAAAGAAGCTTGTTTATAATGATAAACATTTTATAATTGTTTAATTTAAATGTGCTTGCAGGCTGTGGTTTATAACATACAACTATTTGTATGTAATGCTAAGTAGTGGTCTTCAATTTTACTGATTCTGGAACAGTACTCCAAGCCAGACTGTCTGTGAAGCACACAGTTTGCTGAAAATAATAATTTCTGGAGTATTTTTTTGACTCTGTGTTAAACTGGATGGGAAAGCCACCAACTTGAACGACTGACTCAGAAGCTGTATGATTGCAATTGGGGAAACTTCATAGACTCTCCCAGCTGCTTCAAATTTATCACAAAGTGTGCCACCACAAGGTCTTCAGCAGAGCTTGAGCGCTCCCCTCTGTCACGGCTGGACAGAAGCATAGTCACATGACTGCACATATTCCATTGAAGCATTACAATTCTCCGTCAGGACGGTTCTTTGCCTACAGCAGTAACAATAAGTCATGACATTAACTTCATGTTACAAACCTGCTGAATATATGTGTAAATCCACATGAAAATCTTGGCTCAATGTAAATATGAATATACTCCATACATGCATCAATCCATCCATCCAGCCACCTATTTCACGTCAATAACGTTTTGTCCAATATAAGGTCACAATGAACCTTGAGCCTCTCACATTATACGCAGAGTGCAAGGCAGGGAGTTCCATGGATGGGAGGCCAGTGGGCATACACAGATGAAGGTCTCAGAAAATAACAGTCTCTTTTCTTATGTTTAGTAACTGGAACTTATGCACTCAGATTATGTAATGCCATTTAGTTATAAATGCAGATCTTACCCATGACCCGGTTATTAGCCTGTTTTAAATATTTGACTGCCCGCCCCCCCGATTCAGATTGCACGCTGCTGTTTTTCACCATGACTATTTATTGCATGGCCAACACTGTTATCAAAGCAACATCCACACAGCTGGATGTCTTGCTAGAGCACATAAGGCTAAGCATGTTGCTCAGAAGTACCGCAGGACCCTCTGAAGCCTTGTGTCTCCAGGCTGCGGGTCAGAGGCCCCATGTCTATATGCATGTAGTCCAGGGGCTGCGATGAAACAGAGACTCTGGAGGCTGCATTGCTGCCTACCCAGCTGGGATCAATCTAACCATTTGCTGAAGGAAGTTCTTGACTAAACATCACAGACAGCAAACAGGTTTAGTAGGAGTCGCTGGGTCTCGGCCTACTTCTCAGATGAACAGTACAATAGAACACAAGGCAGTATGTACAATATATGGGAAAGTAACACACCCAAGAGGGAAAATCTCCATCCATTTGCTGCAGTCACTTTTCCTTTTCAGGGGGTCCAGAGCCTCTCCCAGGGACTAAAAGCACAACACAGGAAACAACGCAGGGTGGGGCACCAACCCATCACAGGGTACGCTCATACCTACAGGCAATTTGGTAACTTGAATTAACATCAGGCAGGTTTTGGACTGTGGAATCTCCTTGAGAACATGCAAGCTCCACACACATGGAACTCAGAGACTCAAACCCTGGTCCTGGAGATGTAAGGCAAGAGTGCTAACCATTACCCCACCGCGCCACGCCAGGGGGTAAATAATCTGAGCAAAAAATTTAATTGTATACTAACTCCACTCATTGTTGTGGACTTTGTGGGCATGTTATCTGTCTTGCAGTCGTACCCTCACCAGATAACTTGTTTGGCTCTCAGACTCTTTGACTATTTATTCAAATGAGATTATAGAGATTTATCTGAGTCTACATGGGAATTTTATGTATTCACTTATGCTACAAGGGCGCTTGCTGTCAGAATCTCACCAATACTGAAAAAACAGCCATAAAAAGTGATCTGATTTGCCCTGTGGTAGAGGAAGGATTATCAACACCGGTGTTGTTGTGATTAGATGGTTCTGCTCAAGGGCTAGTCTTGTAAACAAAGTAATCTCTGTGTACAAGACGGATATTCTTAATCTAATGTAAACATGACTCTAGACAGAGGAAAACAGACACTTAACAAAGTCGTCCCCATTAGGTTGTCTAATTGCCAAAAAAGACTGATTATCTGGCCATGGTTCTATGAGACTAATCTTTACTTAAACTCGAAACCTGCACTTATCTTCTCTTCTTCTGACAAACTTGCTTTGAATTTTGCCCCCTTAACCAAAGTTTTTCTCTGAACACAAACTCCTTCCTTTTTTCACAGATCACCTGTGTCTTATGCAAATGTCACAATGCATATTTATCTGTTTATTGCCTAAGCTCAGGTTCTGCAAAATGATGTGTGTATATTTCTTTTTTGGAATATTCTGCAAAAACATCTTCCCAGTAGTCTGGGGGTGCTGCTTATCTGCATTTGTATCAGGTACTGCTGATAATAGGTGACGGCTTGGGCCTTTCTGTCTCATGATCGCAGCCAATTAGAGAGGAAATGAGGTCGATACCAATCAGCTCCTGGTGTCTTCTTCTCCGCAGACACCAGTCTTTAGATAAAGGATGCTTTTTTTTTTTTTTTTGAAATTATTTAGACAAGTTCTCTTAGGAATGCTAATGTTCAGATGCATGCTGCATGTTGCACACTGACGTTTCCTGATGCAGCCGATAAGATTTGATATTGTGCGCATTTATGTAACTTTGATGCATTACTGGCATATGTACCAGTGACTGCTTTATCCATGAAGGTGCAGCGATTGGACGAGTAGATGGAGAGAAGTTTCACTGAAAATTAGAAAGCACTGGGGCGCCCCATGTTCTCTGGTCATAAAATGGGAGGTTCTGTCCCAGTTCTGAAACAGGATCCTCTAATAATTTTAGATTCACAAAGAACAGAATTTATATAAAAGTTAGATTTGAAATGGAGTAATTACTTGAGCTTACAACGGCACTAATAGGACCTAGGAGAACAAGCTTTCCACTTACAATTATTAATTCTCAATCCATATGAAAAATATGTACCCAACAGAACATTTGTAAATAGTATTTTGGAAAGGGTTGGCACGGCCTCCGTTTTGAGTACACAAACTCAATTGAAAAAGAAGAGATGGGACATGGGATGTTTATTTTGGTACAATCATGATGGCTTCTTGCCATTTTAACTTGGCAGGACCTCGCTCGTCTGTTCCCTCTGACAGCTGATTGGGAAAAGATACTCATGAAATATAAATCACAAACGTGGAATACTTTGTATTCACGGGATCCGAGGCAGTCCGGAGGCTGTCCAAGGTATCAAAGCACCCTTTTTTGTGAGGTTGTTTAATCAGAGCCGAGGGACATGTATGAATCTCTGTTTCCCTCTAAGCCACCTGTACTCTTCTGTTCATGCCATAGTAAAGGTTCACTGGTTCGCCGGAGAAGCTGGGACTGCATTTCGCACCACAGGTTTCGTTGTTTTGGCAGCAATGTCTTTCTAATTTGTCCCTCTCGGGTCAGTATCACACAGCTCATTGCAACTCCATTCACATGTCATTTTGCATTTCGCTCGCGTGGCTCAGCCGCAGAGCCCGGGACCATTTATTCTCGAGCTGTGTGGATGTCTGAAGTGCCGCGCACGCCCGTCGATGAAGCCGGCGATGACACCATCCCGAGTTGCAGAAAAAGCCTCCACTATTCTTGGCCTACCCCCCCCCCCCATTGTGAGTAATGATACAACAGGCATCCCATTGGCAGCTACAATGCTATTCTATACACTTGATTCCCACTGTAACCTCATAGGCTGCAATGGCAGGAATATATTTCCTTTGGAAAGACAAAGTATCTTAAATTGAACGCAGCTGGCAAATGCACAGCATTGACCTCTTTAACACTAATTGCGACTCCTTGGAAACAACCTTAGCAGTGTTTCTTATCCTGTCTGGGGGTCCCTGAGGACCGGTTTGCGAAACACTGAACTTTACGAAACAGCCCTGATTGTCCCTAATTCGGTGTCTCTGTGGGTTAGGTCCCTACACGAGTGATTGGGAGGTTGTGGGTTTAAATCTCTTTTCTGGTAGAGTGATATTGCCGTTGGATTCTTGAGTAAGGCCCTTAACCTTAATCATCTACTAAATAAGTACCTGTAAGATACAGTGCTATATTTTTTAACCAACATGTAGAAGAAAGTAATCTTGAATGCAGCCTTGTGTGTCATTTAAAGTCAACTCATCTCATGCTTTGGCAGACTCAGAGCAGAATATGCATTGCGCATAAGGGTGTAATGATATTTCCATCTTTGTATTAATTAAAATGTTCCCAAGTGCGCTGACTTCCAAAGTTACTTAGGTTATGGAGGCCATTCTTTTTATATAATTTCACTAGCTATTCTGAGGTGAAGTTAGTCATAAGTTTGGAGGGTTAACGTCGCAAAGTGATTTCAGTAATGAGTTTCCATTCGGGAAGTTTGGCTCTCTCGCTCCAGCGAGTCCCCCGTCACACCGCGGTCGCTCTCCCTTGCGCTCCATGTAATTCTTTAAAACAGTGTCTTCAAAAGCAAATTAAACGTAAATAAACAGGAGCGATGTGACTTGGGCACGTACTCACTTGACCCTATTCTAAGACTGGCTCTTCTAGGACTTAATTTGTTTGGCCCAGTCTTTAATTTGTCTGTTCGATGCCAGACAGACACATGCCAATGTCTCACTCAAGTCATAAGCATCTCTGATTTCTCATATGGAATATTTACAGTAAGGAATGATGTGATTATGGACTACATCAAAGTCTACTGTATGAATACATGCACATATAAACTGTATGTTTGTGTTCCATTCTATAATTCTGAGCCATATAATAATAAAATAAAATGTACCCCAACAGGGAGATGAATTAGTAGGATGAATACTGAGCAATATTACACCTGAATAATTAAATGCGTGTTTAAATGTACAACAAAGTTGTATTTGTTCCCCCAGGACATTGACGTTTACAGATGCTACTTTAAAAGCTGTCCGGTTTGGACGCCAAATGCGCGGATGGCTGGTAACCTGGCCCAGAAATGTAATTGCGGCCTGGATGCCGACCATGCAAAGCATACATTTATTTCCAGTAAACAGGAGCTGCTGCTGGGAATCCCTGTGCTTTTCTACTTAAATGGATCAATTTGTAACCACTTTCCACATACCAGTCAGGGAAGAAGTCGTTAATCATAAATGTCATCAACCTCGTTGCCAAATTGCATTTATTCACATTATTTCTCCCCTTTGATTTCAGCCATTACTGAAAAGCGATGCATTATGCAATCATATTGGAAACGCAAAGCTGCAGAGGACAATCGCCTGATTCATTTCCATGGCTCCTCCCACCGCCTACAACATTGTTCAGCGATTATTGCCTGTTTGTTGCATCAGGTCTTGTCTGAATCATTTGTTACTTGACATGGTCAAAAACCGATTCCCATATAGAAACTGTGCATATGCCTGTACACTAGACAGACACAGAACTGACTCCCTTCGCCCACAGGAAATCAATCAGCTTTGTGACAACACAGTTTCGACATCGTAGGTGTTGTTTGCTCACACACAGGACAGGAGCCTAGAAGACAAAAGGATATGCTGTTGGACCTTGCCTGTGGTCACACCATCAAAACCCATACTCTGTGGTCCTGGCTGCACCAAAGGACAACCTTAAATCATAGCAGAAATAATAGATGTTGTAGAAAAGAGAGGATTGCTCACAACACTGAAGAGCTTTGGGCTCTAATTCCATGTCAGGAAAATATGGGCCACTTGACAAAATCCTTGGACTCCTGGATCAAGTTGCTAAATATAGAACAAGAACTGAATAACCAGTATATATCCATTTTCTGTAACTGCTTGTCCTACTCGGGGTTGTAAAAGCAGAGAACAAGCCAGGGTGGGGTGCCAATCCATCAAAGGGCACACTCACACACTGTGGACCAATTTGGTAATTCCAGTTATGGAGTTGGCATGTCTTTGAATTATGGGAGGGGAAACCGGAGTACCCAGAAGAAACCCCATGATGACAAGGGGAGAACAAGCAAACCCCCCCACACAAATCTGTCACTCTAACTAGAGTAAACTATTAAAAGGGGGATGAATGGGTGGATAAATGTTTCGAACTTCAGTGCTTTTTCTGTTATTTTCCTGTGTTTGTGGCAGTACATCTCTGGCATTTACTTGTCAAGGAAGCAACCAATGGGATGATCAAAAACTCTCGAATGAAAACACATGATGATCCCATGATGATAGTTTCTCCCATCGCTAAATACTATCAATCACTTGAGAGTCTCACCTTTGAAATTCGGTAATCAGGCAAATCTGGAGGTGTGTCCCCATGCAGTTATGCGTTACTTCTAGTCAAAGAACTTTATGTCCATCAGACTCTTGTTGACAAATCATTTTTAACTGAGGTTGGAGAGGTTTCCAAAATGCTCCAAATTGTGTTGTTTGTCCTTTAACTGCCAATATAACATATTTGGATTCAGACCGAGACATCACATCGGCAGAGAAGGGACGACGTGAGACGATTTCAAAGTGGCTCTTTTAATTGCAGTCCTTAAAAGGACCACACAGCCAGAAACAACACCTCTCAACTACAAATATTGGGGAAATACAGGGAGGTCAGACACCAAACATTAAGACACACATGTAATTTACACAATGGCTAAAGACACGTGAGGATCAGACCGGGTTCACATAATGCAGGGCAAGGACACACATGGCAATCAGGAACATAACAAGTGCTTACAATAACAATTACATACAGGGGCTATTTACACGGCTCGCCATGCCAGGATATACAAATGGCTTTGCAACTCGGAGGCATCTTGTCCGCGCTACACTGTGCTCATTTTATGCCACAAATGATCAGTTTTTTTAAGTATAGTTGCCTATAGACAATCTTTTATGTTTACAATTAATTGTATGTAATCTTTTGCCTACTCTACATTTCAAGTGTTTATCATAATTTGCTGAAACTGAAAGTCACAAACTTGCTTCAGTCAAGTTAGACAAACTCTGTGTCTGTTTTAGATCACCATGTGAAGTTCTTTCTGCAAACGGTGTTGTAAACAACGGCTGAATATCTCTTCCCCATCTTCCTCAGACTGCGCTTTCCGAGGCGGTCTCCCACATGACGTGGGGGCAGAACCGGCCCCACATGCTGCGTATGACTGAAGTGGGTCTGACATGCCGTGCGTGTTTCTCATATCACTCTATATATATATGTCTGAATTTCGAGGCCTGTGGTGTTGCTTTCTCTGTTAGATCACCTGTCTGTTACTCCTACCCAAACCCCTGGTTTGCATGTTTACTCCCATTCACGGCTTCCCTCGGCTGAGTTGAGCAGGAGGCTCCGGGGCAGAACCACCCAGCCAGCATGGTGTGGTGCTACATGAAAGCAGAAAGCAGAGGATGAATTACACGATGAAACGACATGGGACCGACGCGTGTCCCTGAGAACAAGGCGCGGGCTGTTACAAAGGCTCTGGCAGCCCAGCCACGCAAAGATACCTCCATCCTGCCTGCCTGTAAGCTTGCTGTATTTTCAACTGCCTCATCTTTGCTTCAGTTGAACAAAATTGCTGTTGTCTAATGGGCACAATCCAGTCTGGTATCAATGGTCCTTGAAGTCCAGGGTCCAATGTCGGTTCTGGACTTCAGGACATGCTGATGAAATTATGGTGTTTGGTTTGCATTCTTTAGCAGGATTAGCCAGTAGGCCTGGCACTGCAGTCAGACAGGACGTCGGATCAGTATGCTGAGCATCCTGAGAGGAACCCTGTTCTCGGCTTGTGTTCATGTGCCATTGGTGTGAAGCTGGTATCCTAGTCTTCAATTATCCTAAGCCTCAGTAAAGCATCATTCACTCATGACAATACCTCTTTTTTGGGGTCCTTCAGTTGTGGAACAGGAACAGGAGCGGGGGACTATGGCACCGTCAGCCAGCTGGGATGTGACGTCCCGCTCTCCTCAGGAGTTTGACAAAGTCGACAACAGTTCGGGCCGCCGGTCTGCACTGAGCGCGCCCCAGAACCGCTTCCGCTGTTTCCACTGTGCCTGATTAGAGTGCTGATAAGAGGTGAAATTGCGCGCGTGGCGGCGGAGGCTCGCGGGAGGTGCTCATGCCGCCTCGGCTTTCTATCTCACGGCGGGGATGTCCGGCAGCGAACCTGACGAGTATCACTGGAGCGCGCTGGCAGCTTCCTGCATTTACAGGCTTTTCCTGCCCTGACAGTTGGAAAGAAACATGTGACTCTGTTCATTGTCCCCTAAGTGCTTGTCCTGGCTGTTGGCGGGGGGGTGGGGGATGGAGCCTGTCCCAGGTGGCTAAAAGGGCAGGAGGGCTGCACCCTGGACGAGATGCCCTGTCCATGTCAGGGCACAATCGCGCACAAATAGTAGTACACTGTGCGCAGTTTAGAGATGCCAAGTATCATGTCTGTGGAGGGAGGTACAGTACCGGCAGACACTGTCGGGAAATCTGGTCAGTTAAACTCATGCAGACGCACACACACACACACACACATACACACGCACACACACATGCACACACACACACACACACACACAGCAGAGGTAGAAATGGAACCCCTTCTATATAAGCAGTGGCAGCATGATTACTAGGTGGGTAATACTGAGCTCCAGGGTGGACTCTGATATTCAGTAAATAGGCAGTGTATGAAAGGTATCAACATTTCAGATGTACAACATCTAACATTGACATATATAGTTAAAATGTTTATTGTATGGGAGCAAGGAGACATAAATTCAGCAAGAATATCTTCAGTGGTCATCTCTCACTGGCTCATGAATAGGAAACATCAGCCTAAATGGATGGAATCGGCAGCCAGCTGCACTGGAAGCTCTGCTGGCATCTCCCCCCCACCCCCACGTCCCAGCCTGCCTGCACCCACAGCTCTCTGGCCCCCTTTCAGGGTGCGCTGGAATCAGATGCTCCCCCGCCAAGCAGAAAATTAAGTTCCCCCATGTTTTATCATCCATTTAGACAGCAGACTTTTATCCGGAGCAATGGGCACAGCTTACAATCCTACATTTTCAGCTGCTTTTACATTTGGATACTTTGGCCTCGACTCCATTTGGCTGCTTACAAACATCCGTTCTCACTGTAAAGCTTTGGTTCCCGGGTTGGTGAATCTGTGCAAACAACTTTGCTTGCAAGGAATGGATAGGTGAAGACAGCAGGTGTAAGCAGTCCTGTTTGTAGTGTTTAAGAATTAATTCTAAATTATACAACTTACTGTAACTTACACTTCATTTCCATATCCAGAATTCTAAGAGATGCATGGAAATGGTTGCAAATTGATGGAAATGCAATATGCAATATATGTGTTTGTGTATCTGATTGAATCGTGTTCAGGTTAAGTGTTAATCACTCCCTTTGAGGTCTCACTGGGTGGTGTTATGACATCATGCCTCCAAAGCTGCGGCCGGGAGTCTAGCTTGAGTTGAGGGTGTGCAGAATCAACATGTTCATCCCACCTTTGTGTTGGGTTTTCTCCAGTAGTCTAAAGCTGTGTGGTTTACATTAGCGGCTTTAATACCCAGCAGTGGGTGGGACCTGCTGGAAACAGACCATGAGAACCCAAGCCTCTTTTCTCACACTTATTCAGCATGAATTGGGGACTAAGTTATTTTAGGTGTGCAATGAAATGCTATCACTCTCCTACACCATTATTGGTTGGGGACCACTGTGATCCTAACTGGGAAAAAAAGCATGATTGAAAATGTATGGGTTTGTGCCTGCAAACTTTCAGAGACTTGTTGATGACTCAGATTTGAAATATCAGGTAGCTGATGTAGAATGTTCCCACATCTTCCAGCTGGCACCTTAAAAACAGGAGACAGTATTTTATCCCATTCATTGTGCAGGAAAGGAGCTGAATTTGCAAAGGATTTTTACCTTAATTGCCGCCTTCTACACCATTCCCCTATCCTTGCAGATTTAATGCAGATTTTATACTTCGTTCTCAAGGATTCTTTTACACAATCATTTTCAATATTATGCCCTGGAGCATTCTGATAGCAAGGGTTACAATCACTTATAAAACACTCGTGCTGATTTAGAATGATACCAAAGTGTTCTAACATTAAAAAATCTTTTTAATTTTAGCCTCGCTGTAATTTTTATTTCCTGTTCTTGGCTGTATATGATATTTACATCCCCCCCCATAACTATTCAAAATGTCATAATTAGTTATTTTTTTGTTATTGGAACATTGACTCCCCTGGCACACATTAACTTCTGCACGTCTGGGTAGAACGTGCCTGGTCTCCCTAGCGGTCTGACCGTTGCGTTTTGTTTCCTTTTTGGATCTCCACCTGCAATGCTTCTCCAGAGAGGAACACTCATTCTTGTTAGGAAAAACAATTAACGAGAACGCAGAGCCCCCCCCAGAAGTCTCAAGGCTCAGCAGACGAACATTCTCCAACACTTTCTTTCACGAGTGAATAATAAAAGTTTTCAAAAGTGCTTGTTGGGTCTTTAAAGGCATAACAGGGAGTGTCTGTCTAACTTGTTTATGTTTAACTCTCCTTTTAATCAGTTATTGCCTTCTTAAAGAGGAAGAAGGTTCAACTTTCAGGCACAAAACATGTTAACAGTGCTTTTGGACACAACAGGTATGAAATATCAGTACAGATTAAATGTACTGCCACCACATATATTATCTCTCGACACAGTAAAGCTAGTCTAGGCCATGATGCATTTTTCTGGAAGTCTCTATTGGGTGTCCATATGTTTATTTCAAATTAATGTCACCATTTTTACATTTTGTGGAACGGCTGTTATGGTTTCACTAACATTCAAGCAAAAAAAAAAAAATGTTTATACATACATACATACTCTCTCTGGTTCAGATTCTGTGGAGCAATTACTTTACACTGCATAACTTAAGATGCTGTCACCTCACCAGGGTAGAAGTTGTCTCATATTATTCACAAACCCTGGCACATCTCCTAATGGCATAGAGCGCCTTTGTGCCCTTTTTAAGCCCAGAGCTGTGGCTGCATTGGTGGGCTCCTGTTACTTGTGCCTCAGCTGTTAAGGTGATAAGGATAATTCATCCAAGACTGGGGACCGATGCTTTGTTTTGTTTGTTTTTTTCTGAAATTGGACTAGAAATGCCTGACTGTGCACTGCATGAGCTCCCCCGTTGTCCCATGCTTCAAGTTACAAGGCTGTATCAAAAGTGAAATGCAGAAAAGTGGATTAGAATCATTCAAAGTATTACCTTAGTTATGTACTATAATTTCCTCGACACTGGAGGTCTGGCTATACAGTAGATGCAGTAAGAGCCTTGGGTAGTGGGGTGGTGGTGGGAGAGAAGCAGATTGAATGGATCCAGGGAAAGCATCTGCGTAAAACAACACCATTTATGAATATCCAATAAAGAGTGGATGGGATATGACACTGAGGTATCATATTGAATATTAACTGGAATGCCTTCTTTGCATAAATATTATACTCATCGAATAGCCAAGTGGCTTCATGCAATCTGAAATCTGTGATGGGTAACATGCATAATAGTGCACAAAAGAAAAGAAGGATATAAAAGTATTTGAAAAACATAATAATATATTAAAAACATAATAATGTAATTGTTCCACCTATTATTATTCTGAGCCAGGCTTTACAAATAATTAGTAGAATTTCGGTTTAGGGAAGCTAATTACTTTTAAAAACATGGTTTAGGGCTTATCTAGACAGATAATAAGTTAAACACTGGGATATTTCGGCTCAGCATGGTTTGGGTAATTACAGCCCCCGCAGCCAGGACCCAGGGCAATTGTTCAGATACATGAAAATTGAGCACACCCCCAAAGTGTGCAGCAATACCCCCTGCGTCACAATGAGCACAACTATTGTGTGTCAAACTGGCACGTTGGAGAGATCATATCACAGTGTTGTTTGTATCTGCTTTTATGATCCATCTTTAAAGTGGATGTTTTTGCATATTTGCATATAGTTGCATATTTTTCTTATTAAAGGGGCCATAGAATGCATATAAGTTGTTCACGTGTGTCTACATACAGTAGAAGGTATGTTAACTTGGTTAGGTAAAAAGTCCATATGAGGCTTCACAGGGCCATTTACAAGGCTATAATTTGGCCCTAGAATGAAACAGGTCTTATTAACATCTTCATGAGCTCCAACTGACCAATTATACTATTTTTTGATTATTATGCATGTGTTTGGCTGTGTTCTGTATATTTATTTGTAGCCTATAGTAACAAAATGAAAAGATAATATTAATAATAATTAATAATTTAATTATAAAATAATACATAAAACAATATTGTTTACAGCAATTCACTTCTAGCCCCACCCAGTAAGTAATACGTGAAGTATTATTATTGAGCGAATCAACGATTCAAAGAACTGAATCAGTAAAAAGATTCGGTTTGCACATCACTATTTTGAAGTCCGAATGCGCGGTTCCGTTCAGCGTGTGTGTCACACTAGGGGGCGTGGTTAAGACTGTGACGTAACAGCTCAGGAATTTCAAAACAGCCCGTTTCACTTCCTTCTTCTACATAATCAGGAATTATATTCGAAAGATGGAACAATACTGTTTGACATTGGCGGTATGTCATTGCAATGTACTGAACTAATCTTTTTCAACTATGCTGAGGTAAAATCAGATTCTTATTCTATGGTACATTTAAATGGAAGAATAAAGAAATAATAATATTAATTTTGCAACAGTTCCTATGAATAGGATTGAGTACCATTGAATTCGGATTCTGAATGTATCAGTATTTTACATATGCAGTCATACATCCTTAAAATACAATTGCGACATATGATAATGAATAGTAATGCATATACCCTGCATGCATCGCATTATAAGTGCTTTACAGGTTTCAGATGGAGTGCGTCAGTGCGCTGGTGACGTGGGCCCAACTTGATTATGCTTGATTGCCACACCTAGCACCTTCTTCCTCATACCCATTGACCCTGGTAGGAAAAGCTCATGCTGCATTATGGGATGGATGGGCTCACAGTCAGGGCTGACTCCACTAGGTGCAGCCCTGTGTGCTGCAGTGGAGAAGCCCCCCCCCCCCCCCCCCCCCCCTCACAGGTTGTGTGGGAGCGAGGTTTGGCTTCACTCCCAGGCTGCGTGTCACAGGAAATCACCATCAGGCTGAGAAGGACATGGTACTGCGGAAGAAACGCCCCGGAACACCCCATTAAATAAATGCATGTTGCACCGGCAGATTTCTACAGACGCCCACTTTGCACTAGACACTGAAAATGCTGCACCTGTTATGACAATTGCAGTGTCATAATAATGTGATGTGTGATAATAATAAAATGTGGACAGGCATTGCCAAACATATATTCATAATGTTTATTACAATGTATATCGTATGTGCCTGTACAGAGTCGCATACAGCTCTATGTGTTTCTATGAAGGTTTTCAGTTGTGCAGATCATGGTATATCTGGTATTAAGTCAAAAGCAAAGACAACGGCCCTCACATAACAGTCATGTGATCTAATGAGTCTGGTGACATCATGGTGTTATGGTGATCATGTTCAAAGGTTTAAATGATGGGGAATATCCCAGGTTTTTGATGAGCTGATCATAATGATAAGTCCTTTATTTGCAATTTGCACAAGTATAGGTACATTGGAATTCTTTCGATACCCCATCTAGCTCTCTATAGCCTGGCGGTCACAGCACCTCTGGACTGTGATGTGGGGGTTATGGGCCTTGGTCAGGGGCCCAGGAACATGTGGCTATTCTGCTGAGGCTCAAACTGGTGATGTTCTGACCATAGGCTTTAGCCTGCATAAATAAAGTGGTAAGGTTCCCTATCAAATCAGGATGTGGAGGAAAAGTTTCATACCGATGCTTTTACGGATGCACTAGCTTGCAGCCAACCGGCAGACTGATCAATTAACCCATGTGCCATTTATTGTGAGCTAATGGGCTCAAAAGCCATTAGCGTCAGACCACTTCAGTTCCGTTCCATCCTTATGCTTTGGCTCTTTGGCTTTTCTGCACTCGGCCATCCCAAAGAGAAAAGCTTTTATGTGACATTTGGGCACTTTCTTCTGATTCATTTTAATCAGTCCAAGTCTGTAGGGAAATCTTGATTGTGTTTGCACCGCAATGGAAGAGCAGGGCTTGGCTTTGATCGGGAACAATGCACAGTACTGCTAACTCGGTGTTCCCATGTGGGGTTTCTTGAAGTTCTTGTTGCTAGTGAGATGTCTTGGGTGACGCCCGGCCAGTCATTTTTGTGTGGCTCCGCCCACAACCCAATACTGATTCTATAAAGAGTCACCGGTTGCGGCCTTGCATTAGTTCTCCGCAAGCCTGGGTGCATGATGCAGGCTATTGGGTGTGACAGATCTGCAACAGAGTGGAGCACTGCCCCAGATTGGGCCCATGAGGAACCAAGGGTGCCTACCTTGGCCCAGTTCGCAGAGCGGTCCTCACTTCATGGTCTGTCACAGGTGGTTGGGCAGACGTCCTGCTCCATACGCCGCAGCCTGTGGACGCTGGCCTTCTGTGGCAGCCTTTCCTTCCTTATCTACCACTACGTGGGTCTGATCAACTACTACTTCATGTACCCACACATCACCAAGTTGGAGGAGATGGCGGCTCCGGACATGCCGTTCCCAGCCATCACCTTCTGCAACATTAATAGAGCTCGGTTCTCCAGGATCAACAGGTGTGACATCCATCACATCGGGGAGCTATGGGCGCTCTCAGAGACGGGCGAGGTGAACCTCAGTGACCTGGTCCACGATGACCACCTGGAGAAGCTCACCCACCTACACTCCATCACCGAGGAAGAGAAAAATGAGTGCGAGTTCGACTGGGAGGAGCTCTACAACCGCACGGCTCACGACCTGTGGGACATGGTGAAGTTCTGCCACTTCGGGAACGATCACTGTGTGCGTGAAGACTTTAATACCGTGAGTAATCCTTTCCTCTTTGATTTTAATCCTTTTCCGTATGTGTTTGCCAGGGGGGCAAACCTTGTGCGCAAGTTGTGTGAAAACCTGGACAATGTGAAATGAAAAGGCATTAAAATGAGTTGCAATTAAAGTTTCACAGAAGCAAAATGGTCCTCATCCATTTTGCAGGTCCTGTTATCTAAGGAAGAGCGACAGCTTGCTTCAGATAAGTTTTATGGAGATTCCGTTTTTTATTCATAATGGAGCCAGTGGAACATCAAAGCATGAAATAGAGTCCGTTTGAAGTCACATATTTCTTCCTTTGCTATTTTAAAAGGCATTCATATGGGCCGTGCGGCACCTGTCTCTTTCAAACTTGTAAAAGTCAAAAGTGGAAGACTGCCTGAGAAATGCTCTGCTGTGGGCAGTTATGATACTGACAGTAAATAAATGGTCTAATTTAAAGTAGGGACCTTTTTTTTCTAACCTGACTGTTGCCTAGTGCGGGGCAACTCCTCCGCCTGTTCACGTGCTCTCATTGGCTTAGAAAACAGTGTGTAGCAAATGTCTATCTATAGAAAGAAGAGTATATCACTTTGCAGAAAGGGGGAACCACAGCAATAAACATTTTCCCACCATTTTGCTTTCTCATAATGTGATTTCTGAAATTAAACCACTTCTGCTTTATTGTACTTAGTAGTGAAGTTATTATCTGTGCTTAAATTATCGAAACGGTGCACAAATAAGCCTTATGGTATGACGGCGTTTCACTTTTGAAGTGAATGTGCTTTGCTGATAAGTGGACATGTATCTCACTTAAGCTGTGTTGCACTAAAAAGACTGGTTAATAATACTTGTCAGGTCCAATTTCAAATAAATTATTCTGTAGCCATCTGCAGCCTCAGTGAAGTGTGAATTTTACCAGCAGATCACTCCTCAGTCTTCTCTGATTGTAAATAAACTGCAGTGTCTGCAAGAGAATTCACAGTAATCCATAGCAGAATCCATTCAATGGATGTGTCCCATGTAAACAGGTCTAGTATCACAGTCCAGGAGATGAAAACACATTGAATATCTGGTGAATCAAATAAACATGACTCTTTCCCAATGGTGGCACATTGAAATGGGACTTGCTTTTTGCAAAAGCAACAGATTTGAGTGTATCCCTATTTGAATGTAACCCTAACCCTAACCTCAACCCTAACTTTTTACTTTTGACCATTTTAAAACCAGGTATTTTTTTACTTTTACTTAAAGCAACATTTTATTGGATGACTTTTACTTGAGTGACATTTTGGGGTGGTGTCTGTGCTTTTACTTAAGTATGAAAATTGAGTACTGCTTCCACCTCTGGTGAATTTTAAGTTGGAGAAGCACTGTCCTTGTTATTTCTTTTTTAAAACAAACAGACAGATCGGAAATAAAAAAACCTGAATATGCTTGACCTTTATGAAACTGTCTGTGAGAGTAAAGGGGTGCCATGCATGGAGATTCATTGATGCGTCGAAATGTAATGTATTCTTGAAATTCTGTCAAGTTTTTTGATGTATTACATATATCAGCTATCCTGTGTAGTCAGCACTGGTTTTGAAGCTATTTTCACATTTCATTTCCAGTTGAATTTTTACATCATAAATTGTTTAAGCGTGGGGTTGGGGGAGGGGGGTCTTTATTGAGGGTATGGGACATTGGGCAGAAGGCAGCCAATGGGGAGAAATGAAGTAGGATAGTTTTATGATAGAGAGGTTACCTAAAATAAGACCTGTGTTCCACAGCAGTGAAATCTTCTGAAGGCTATTAGGTCCTCTGTCCTCATATCTGTAATCTTTCTCAGGAGTTTGAAGAGTTGTAAGGGCTCCATGTCGTTGTTAACCCAACACCACTAGCCCTCGCTAGAAGAACGCGAGCTTGGAAAAGTCAGCGGGAATGGCGTCCATGGCGAAAGACGCCTCCGCTCTGTGCAGTCCGCCGCCAGCCCGCCCTCTACTGCAGCGAGCCTCCGTAGCCAATACTCACGTCTGCTTAGCAAGCCCGTGGTTTGAGCTGACCAATACGGTTCACCCTCTCCAGCTACAACTGTACCTTATAATATCCCCTTTTTCCCTTACTGCCCTAACCCGCTTCAAGGAAGATAATAACATCTAAAGCCAGCTAATTGTTCGCTGCTCCGCTTATTGCCCCTAATTCACCGTTCTTCCCTACTCCCCTTCCTCTTTCTTTCTTACCTATCCTATAATGACCATCTCCAACTTTATTGGCTACTGTACATCCTTACTTCGGTTCTCCACTTTCAAAATACATCAAACAAAACAGGAAATAAAAGTACAACATAAAAGACCCAGTTGTTATCAGTATGAACAATGCCTTATTGAAATCAACCCTTTCTCCATGATTCTTCTGCTCCTCCCAATGATGTATCAGATGAGGTCCTAAATTATGGTGATCTCATCTTCTGGATGAAAATCTAAAAAGCTCATTTGTAATTGAGCTGGCTTTCCTGCACAACATCCTGCAGTGAGGAATTTGGGTAAAATATAACAAAAGCAAAATACACAGGCACCTAAACACTCAGACACACGGTGGTGCATGCATATCAGTAGATCAACATGAATGCCAGTCTACAACATAATTACACACAAGAGCAATCCAATATCAGCCTCAGCCTACAACATTCAGTTATTTTTTGTGCGCATTGTGGCTGTAGGTACTTATTCAGACCTGTGATTTTATCTAAGCTGGCAAAAGGTAGTCAGTCTGGTTCAACAAAAATAAAGACCAAGTTGCCACTCTGTATTCAAACTATCATTAATATCCACATCCAAGGGTATAACCTCGTTCCTTTTACTCAAACGCGTCACTACAAAAGCAGGCCGCCACAAAGCCAAAGAACTCAGTAGGCAGCGAGAGACCTCCTTTCCTCTGAACAATGAGCCGATTTGCTGGCACACCGTGGAGCTGAGGCCGTGGGGAAGCGGAGAGCGCACGTGAGTGACGGAGGATGCAGTCAGCGCACCGGGGCCCAGAGTGCAGTCCAGTCACGCATTACTTGTATCTTTTTGTAACTTTTGGAAATGCTTTTCCATGCGCCATTAAAGGTTCCTATATGTTGGTAAAAGTCTAATACATATACAAGAGCTGGTCTCAGATGATGCGTAACAAACGTTACTGGCATCCCGTCCAGCGTGTCCCCTGCCTGCGCCCTGCTCTGGCTGGGATAGGCTCCAGGCACACCATCACTATACCAGACAAACGGTTATGGAAGGTGGATGGATGGATATAACACACCGAACCGATAACGTGGACATTTTTGTCACATAAAATGGCAATATTTTACAATTTTTTTCAGGAGGGGAGGTTATTATTTGGATGTGTCGAAACCTCTGTCGTCGATGGCTGTAAATCGTAGCTGCTAAATGCTGGGCTGGAGGGTGTGTGGCGTCCACTGACAGATGGCTAATGATTCAGGGCTATGCTCTCCTTATGAGATCAGATGCCTTGGAGTCGTTCACGTCTGCATAACGAAGCAGGGGTATCTGTCTTCCCGGGTGCTTTCTCGATCCTGCGGGGGCCTCCGAGGTCACGGAGAGGCAGAGCGCGTTTACGCAAACATGTCTCCCGCTCCAGTGCCGCAGGGAGAGCATGTCCGCGCCGTGACCTTGCGGCCTCACAGAGGGGTAATTGCTCTCTAGATCATTTGCTCTCGTCTGTCATGCGGCGGTGATCAAGCGGCTTTAATTGACGTATGGTAATCTGGCCTCCCTGACCCGCGTGTGTGCGAAAGCAGGCACCCGACCGGACGCCTTGGACGATGGAAGCTAACTGCGGCTAATCGGTTTTAGTGTGCCCAGTTTTTAATCGAATGATGGCCTCACATTAGGTCTGTTCTGGTGGGCGAATGACAGAATGCTTTTACACATCCATATGTTCCTTTGTCTGATTTAGTTATTCCGTAGAGACAAAAAGCGATTAAAGCGGGCGGTTATTACGGAAATGGGCCCCGAGAGGCAGCCATGCTTTCTCCCTGTTATGAATGCTTTTGTGTCTTTACCTCATCGTCATTCACAGACGCATAAGGACTGACATGAAGTCTTATGGGAAAGATGACAGTAAGTTAAGAAGACGCCGTTCTAACTCTGGTAAGGTTGAAGCCCTGGCAACTGGCACTGAGGACTCTTCAGATTTTTGCCTCTTTAAGAATACTGAAGAAGGCTTCATATTTTATATTCATAACCCCAGAAGAGTAACAAGAGTGACTGTGGTTGATGATGGCGGAAGAAAAGAAAAACACTTAATTTCAGCTAGTTTATCAAAAAAAACCTGAGTGATATTAATCTTGACTTTTGTCTACATCAGCCAGACTCTGAGAAGTCGTCTTGATTTATGAAGGCAAATGGGAAGGGCCAGTGAGCGTCAGCTCTGGAATCCGGCTCGCGACTGTCACCTTCTCATCAACCCGTTTCATAATAAAAGCTAAATCCTCTTTGCTGCAGTCAGAGTTAAGACTCAGAAACATTCCTTTCCTACTTCGACCCATCATTAATATAAAACCCATCTACCCGAAAGGCAAAGACTGTTTTGCAAATAAACAAATATATCATTAAATGAAGATTTCAGCGCAATTTATTTCCCCGGAGCAGGACGTCGCTACGGCAGTCACATTTAATGTCTGTGACCTGCAGCAATTTAATAAAACGCATTTATCAACAAAACTAGTTACCAGAGTAAAAGAGCCACTGCTATTAACTATTGCCTTTAATACTTTTCTAATAGTTTATCCTATCAATTATTCCTGGACAGAAAAAGCCATTAATTCCCTCTAACCAAAATGTCCCCCAGCATGCCGTGCATAGGGTATGATGCCTCAAATCAGCATATTGATTTGTTTTTTCGCCCTCATCTATTTTAGTACGTAGGTGTTGATGAAAGTCGTACTCATATTATACAAACTAAGCCCTGCTGGCATTAATCAGCGGTTTTGCCGGCTCGTAATTAGATTCAGATCTTATCCTGCGACCCCTGGCAGCGGACGTGCTTGGCGCCGCCCTACAGGCGCCTTTGGGTGATGGCATTCACCCTTATTAACCATGTGCTTCCCAGACTACGGCCGTAATGCCAAAAAAAAGTCCTTTGTGCACCAGCGGGGTCGAGGGGAGATTAAATTTGCCCACTAACAGCATTTAATGAGCTGCATAATGCTGCTTGCTGAACCTTGATCGCAAGTGAAATGTCAACCATATAGTACCAGCCCAAAAGCCAGCTTTGCTGGATTTCCAGGCTTATTGCACGTAAGGGTGTAGTCAGAGAACCGGACTGCGCAGCTTGTCCTACTTAAATTGGCTGCAGGTCTCTCCTTGCCTTTACATTTACTAGGGCTAAGGAGCTCAAACTAAATTCAAGAGCATAAATGTGTCCGTGCCAGAGACCTGCTTGAATATATGATGTCATTAAAGGATGCACTAAATAAACCCTTCAGCTTACACTGCAGACGCCAGACCCGAAAAGGAAGAGAAAAATCAGTTATTTTAATTGGTTATTATAATTTTCCAACTATATTTTTAGGAAATGATTGAAGCAGATTACTTAACGGCTGCACATAAAGTATAAGGCTATCCAGGAGGTACGTTAGCAAACTGAAAGATCTCAATAAAAAGTGCCCCAAATGGGTCGATGATACAGGTGCTCAATGGATGCACAGCTATAGGGAGGTTTTAGTATTTTTCACATTGTGTAATTGGATTTATTATTATCATTATATCATTTATAAGAGGCACTGGTAACACTTCCTATAAATGCCATTTCTATAAGAATCTATGAACACATTCAAAACACATTATGATGCATTCATAAAGCATTATAAGCATGGCGATAAATATTTGTAAAAAGGTACAACACATTATAGCCACGTTTATTATTCATTATGAATGCTTTACGAGCTCATGAATAATGCACTATACATAACTTCATAATGCAGTACAAAGCATCCTTAATTTTTCTACCGACTGTAGGATAATAATGTCAAATAAAGTGTGGCTCCACCAATATGTAGGAAAATTTATAATTAATCAACCAGTTAATTAATTAATATTGATTAATCAATTAATTATTATTCACACATGGTTGGTTCCTCCAAGCTTTATTATGGATAACAAGGTAAACACTCCAGACAAGTAAAAGTTCACCAACCCCCCTGCTCGGTGTATCTTGTGGCAGGTGACTAGAGAACCTAAAAATAACCCACATTAACAAACACAATGCCCATAAGCGGAAGCATCAGATGCCTTGCATCCTGCATCGTGATATGCTGGAATCACTAGGAAGGGAGGGGCTTAGCAGAGCTGAAGGCGCAGCAGTGAGAGGGAAGTCGCCTGGGCTGATGGCCGTCTTGCTGTTCTGAAACAAACATCTTGCCGCAGCAGTGGTAACACTGCTCTGAGGTTATGTCCTGTAATTATGTTTGATGGAGGCTAATGACGTCTTTATGTTTGTGTGTGTGGGGGGGGGAATCGGCACTGACATCTTCCTCTCATCTAATGGATGCTGCTTGCATCCGTGTTCCATTTTCATCTGGTTGGCGTCATTAGAATCGCCATGGAAATGGACTAAAGATGACATTTATCCTGCGTCTTTGCTTAAGGGAATGGAGAAGGAAAGTGTGCAAAGAATAGGAAGGGACTGGGCAAAAAGGAAAAACTGGTATGGGGGGGGGTTTGGAGAAGGTGCCCAGGGGGATTCCAGTCCTTCTCAAACTGGTCTAGGAGCAAGAACGGGGACCATCTGGATGCCCCCAAGGACCGGAACGGGAAACATTTACCTATACAAGTGAATGGAGTGGAGGCGTGGTGGATGAGATGTGGCCTTGCCCCTCCGGGGTTGCGGGTTCGAGATCCCTGCCTAGTGTTTGCAGATCCTCCCCACGTTGTCTGGGTTTGCTTCTTCTGCTTCTGTTTCCACCTGCAGTTGAAAGAAATGCAGTTTAACAGCCTGATGTCTGTAAACGGGCCACAGTGTGCGTCTGTGGCCTGTGATGCACTGGCATCCTGTTCCCCATGCTGCCGGGGACAGTGTGCGTCTGGGGCCTGTGATGCACTGGCATCCTGTTCCCCATGCTGCCGGGGACAGTGTGCGTCTGGGGCCTGTGATGCACTGGCATCCTGTTCCCCATGCTGCCGGGGACAGTGTGCGTCTGCGGCCTGTGGTGCACTGGCATCCTGTTCTCCATGCTGCCGGGGACAGTGTGCGTCTGGGGCCTGTGATCCACTGGCATCCTGTTCCCCATGCTGCCGGGGACAGACTCCAGGCTCCCTTTGATAACCCTGTACTGAATAAGTGGCTGGGAGATGGATGATGTGTAGAAGTTGGTGTAGCTGTTCCATCCTTCTGTCTATGAAGAGCACTACATGAAAGCTAGGACTGTCATAGTCTATCAGTCACTTCAGACCTAATGTCTCACCTCTGAAGGTGCTGGGAAGGTCCCTTGGCACAAAGCCCTACCTAGCAAATGCAGTTACTAATATGGCTGTTGAAAAAAAAAACATGCATTTATATGCTTGTGTAGTTCTCCTGAAGTTCTATTCTGCTTCCAAGGAGCCTTTTAAAGTGCTGAAGTGGCTCGGCCACTTTAAAGTTTCTTGTCCTACATACAGAGAGGTGAGTCACAATAGTAGATGGGTCACAGTAAGACCAGAACCCAGCAGGCATGTCGGTCTTTGGTGCTGGGAGTTGGTTGGTATGAAGACACTGAAAAAAGCTGGAAAAACTATTCATATAAAATGTGCAGCTCACTTAAATTCTCCATTCATTGTTTAAAATGAACAGCAGAAATAATAAACAATAACAAAAAATATCACCCCAAGTCTCTGACAAGAATTCCAGCTTAGCCAATCCATTACATCATTCCAGTTCTCTGTCCTCCTTACAATTCCAATCCGTCACGCCAGTGTCCAGTTGGCAGATTATCAAAAAGCTGTGCAAGGTTGGGTTTGATCTCTGCTACTACCACTTTAACCAGGATAGTACAAGCCAGTTACCACTTCCTGATGTGTCCTGGTAAAGTCATGACATGCTGTGTGGCTACGCTAATTGTAAATGTAATTTTTGCTATGGTTTCCTCATTGTTGTGGAAAAAGCTCTTTTTATTTTAAGACTGGAATAGCACTCCAAACATAACTGGAATGTTGCATTCCTCAGATGAAATAAGAACAGTCCCACACAAAACTTATTTCATACTTAGTTGGTTTTCATTGGTAGTTCAAAATGGTTTAATATCCAGTGGAAATCAGAGTTGGCTATAAGTCTGCATAGTATATTGGAGTCACTGAGTGTCACAAGGTTTTGATAAAGGCTATATTTAATTTAATATATTGGTTGTCCAATGTACCATCTTCATTTTTAATATGATCCTCCTACCTTACATATTTGCATTACAATTCCTTTCTTAATGAAACTGAATTTTATAGCTATGAGGCAAACTTGCGATAAGATATGTGTGATATTCTATACCTTGCAGAGAAAAATCAGTTATTTTAATAGGTGGTTTTAATTTTCTAACTATATTTTTAGGAAATTATTGAAGCAGATTACTTAACGGCTGCACATAAAGTATAAGGCTATCCAGGAGGTACGTTAGCAAACTGAAAGATCTCAATAAAAAGTGCCCCAAATGGGTCGATGATACAGGTGCTCTATGGATGCACAGATATAGGGAAGTTTTAGTATTTAGTTTTAGTGGATTTATTATTATTATATAATTTATAAGCGGCTCTGGTAACACTTCCTATGAATGCCTTTTGTATAAGAATCTATGAACACATTCACATAACACATCATAATTATAAGCATGGTGATACTTATAAAAAAGGCACAACACATTATAGCCAAAATTAATTAATAAATAATTATGAAGGTATCTATACGGTATTATACTATATATAATATACAGTATAATTATAACGGTATTATATATGAAGGTACTTATAATGCATTATAAAATGTGAGCTTTACGTAAAGTGTTACCGTGGCGATTAAGGGAGTGGAAGTTTTCGGTCTCAGAGTCGCGGAAGTGCTCCTGGCTCCAGTGGAGAGGCTTTGCTCTGCGTTTCCGACCTCAGTTATCTTTTGTGTGTTCAAATGCCTTTGAGACAGGTTTGATGCAGGGAGACCTGCAGCTGCTGGATGTACCATCAGTGTTGCAGGGATGAGTTCTCCTCCAGTCTGCTGGCTTCTCTGAAGCGGCAACTCGCCTCCCCCTCCCATTTTGTGCAGCCTCATTTGTGTACTCTGTCGTTATTGGGGTGGGGGCGAGGGCAATCTACACCGTGAACTGTGATGCTTTTGCACCGTGGTTGCTATACCAGGGTGGACGCATGCAGTCTGCCGCCAGTCCCTGGCGTTAACAGATCGCCTCCCCTGATTCCCGGCAAATCAGCAGGCTGCTGTGAGTGAGCGCGGTGCGGCAGATGGACGACAAATGTTTCCCGACGACCCAGATTGGTCTGACCTGGCGACGCAGAAGGTGTTTATTATCTCGCTTAAGCTTATTAATTGGCTCCCCTAAAAGATGCAGCTGCGTAAATGGGTAAAGGTGCAGGCCCCTGGGGGCAGACACATCAGTTAAGCCCTAAAGAAAAATGCAAAAAACTTATATGGATATCAGAGAAAAGGGTACAGCCCTGGGTAAGTTTTGTCCCTCAAGATACAAACAAGAACAATGTTACAAAATGGTACAAAAATACAAAAAAGGTCAATTTCTTTACCTTACATTTGATCAAAATGTACATTTACCTACAGCTAGGGTTCCAGTTACAGACTCTTGAGGGTACAGCCCCAGTGACAAGCAATTGTACCCTCAAATGTACAACGTCTTACAGTTTAGCTAAGTTTTAATATATATTCTCCATTTACAGTTTAGCTATATTTTAATATAATATCTCTATCAAAATATATGTCTGACAGTCATTACATATGGTGATAAATACCAAAATGTTTACTTATTTAGTTAGGTCATTATATACTTTTTATGGATTTAAATCACATTGGTTTGGTTCAGACTGGGAGCATCACGGATTTGCTTCCTCATTTCAGTGTCGGTATGAAGCAAACACAGTGCTAGTATTTACCGCTGCCGTTAAGGACGCGATTCTGTTTTGCTTGCTGCGTCCTCTGAGGTAGAACTCATAAGGACCATCGCGTTCAAATACATTTAGGGAACAGATAGTGGGGAAAAGTCCCCTGGAGTCATAAGCCGAATATTACAGATGAATACTTTTCACTCTGCTAATCGTGCCTCCGTGCGCCTTGAGGAAAAATTACCGCACATTAGCCGTTTGCAAAAATAAAATGACACTGTTCTGCTCTGCTGGCTGCATTACTACCTCTAGACATTATATAAGGTGCTATCCCTAGTAGTGTCTTCCAAAACTGGAGGTGACAGCTTAATGATTACTGTCGTGCGGGAGGAAGGAGCGTCGCGCCTTGTCGTAAATATACTGAAGGATGCAGTTTTTTGTCGTTATGCAAACGCTTAATTGAAAAGAAGTTATTTTTCTGGCCATTTTGTATCACAAAGGACCTGCTGCATGGCTTGCCTATGCGTTCCAGGGTGGCTGGTGGGATTGGCTGACAGAGAGAGCAGAAGCTTGGTCCTCGTGTCGCCCTGTGCGGGTGGCTGCTAAATGCCACCCCCACATCCCTTGCCCTCCCCAGGAACAGAAAGATAGCAGAGCCAAGCGGTCAAAACAGGTGGGCTCAGAGCACTCCTTGGACAGCTGGTAATAAAAGAAAAAACTGTGTCAGGAACAGCCCTTCTTGGATGTGCCAATGAATGAACACTTTGACAGATAATTATAGTCGTGGCTTGATGTCGTGTATTGGTCTGTCCAATAAAAGGCCAGCTGGCATTTGAATAGTGTCTGAGCAGACTTTTTCATACTTATTTCTTTTCTCCTTTAAAACTGACTTCTCCAAAGAGGCCTGTTATTACTGGTCATACTGTTCCGGTAACATGGTTTCTGATAATATTCTCCATCAGTTCATATATTACATTCTACTAATCTGATACATAGATTTATGATTCCATATTAGTACAGCATCCGAAGACATTTCCACAAATACTAAACATATTACTGAACATTTTTAAGGGTAAAACACAGAAGGTTTAGAAAAATTCATAATAAAAGTAAACTAAATACAACCAGTCACTGTATATGGAAACTCAGATAAATTTTTATCACAGGTGATAATTACAGTACTTCCCCCAGTATCCGCGGGTGAAATATTCCAAGACCTGCCATGGATAGCCCAAACCAAAGATAATAGTGCACCATCCACGGACCCCACATACTGTAAAACGTGATTTTAGTGTATTTACAGTATATATGGTAATTGATAAATTGTACATAATGAGACATTACCAATATAAAATACAATAAAAATAACTACATTGAACATTATTATATAAATCTGTACAGTACTGTAAGGGATTCTCATGTTTTAGTCTAATTCTCAAGAGATGAGCGACGAATGAAAACATATCATGTATTAAGGGACGATGGGGGAATCATGCTTTTTATACCCCTCAAAGGAGGAAGGAACAATGAAGAGTCATATTCCATATTTTAGTTTTTAAACCTCGGGTAACTGAAACCACGGGGAACTACTTTAATACCTGTATGCAGGCAGATGGTGACGCGGTGTCTCACTAGGTATCACCTGACACCTTGTGGGTTGGGGGACTGAGTCCTCCCCCAACACCGCGTATGAGGAACTTGCACGTCTGTGCAGAATAGTGTGCGAGTGTGTGTGCCAGGATGGACCAGATCGCCCTCTACTGTATCAGCTGCTATGGAAGATGTATGGGTATGGAATGAGAGATATATTTTATGTCAATAGCCCGCAGCCGATCGATGGCTGAGGTTTCATTTGTGTTTGTGTTGGCTGAAAGCTTCCTGGTCTCACCTTGGACTCGGCCCTCAGGCGCCCATCCAGATGGCAGGAGCTCAGATGATCTGAGACCAAATGAAACAATGAGTGCCCATGTTTGCTCTTATCACCAGAATGAGATGGAGGTGCGGGGGGTTGGGGGATGGGGTGTGGAAGGGAGAACTCAAATGATTTATCAGTGGGGCTGAGCACTTAATAATTACTTAAGGCATACACACATAGATCACCTTTACGGTATTCCTGTCACATTGCGGTGAGGAAGTGGAAGCATGGTGTGATTGATCACAGGAAAGCGGGCAGCGGCCCTGGGGAGAAGCAGGCCACCATCGAACTTATGGAAAGTATCAATCAGAGCTTCCCCCCCACGACCAGGCACGGCATGTGCAGGAGTGAGAGGGCCCCGCCTGAATATTTATGCTTATCTCGCCACATCCTCCTCTGTCAGCCTCACCCCCCACTGACGCAGACGGACAAATGGACTTAAGGAACAGTTTCCGATATGACTGTGAAAACTGGGACCTGCGCCGAATGGAAAGTGGGACCAGGTCTGTTTGTCTGGATGTTTCTAAGAGCCGTAACCTTACCCCGGTCGAGGGAGTGTCATCCGTCTGGACCTCCCATAAATCATTTAACTGCTTCCCCCGTTTCTGTGATTCATGTACACCGGCAGGAACGGCACGGCCCGGTATACGGCACTCGTAAACAATTCACCAGCGTGCACACACTTGCGGCGATGCCCATGTAACAGAGTGGCCACACACCAGGAGGCGCTCCTAGCACGCCCTGGCAGACGGCCAACGCAGACCTGGAACGAACAGCCTTTTTGCATTTCTCTGACTCCTTCTGGTGGCCCTCTGATAATGAAATCGTAATGTTTCTGGTCCTGGGATACGCTTATCCTGGGCAGCCACCCCTGCCTGAATGGCAGATTTATTGACTGTCTCGTTGTGGATTATAAACAGGCTGCGACGAAACGCGTATTAGCACAGATGGAGGGAAACCCAGAGACAGGCCCAGCAGGGATAACAGCTCTTTGGGCCTACCTGCTCCAGCCTGGAGTTATTAAAAACAGAAAAGTCCCCGGGGGGCTTAGCCTAATGGTGCCATGTTCCTCATTCTGATGTCTTTCAATTTGTTTGGTATTTTTCATCACGGTTTGCTGTCTAGGCATCAAGGCTTACTTAACCTCAAACTGCTTCTCTGCATTACATCATACTTTTGATTTTGATATTTCTTTAAAGTAAATTTGCAGGGCACATATGCTGAGACTTGCAAGACTACAGCTGCCCCAGTAATGTTTTTAGCGAGACCCAGCCAGACCTCCAGGGCTCCAGCAAACACACCGTGGAGAAAATCCTGTCACGTTCATTAATTCTCCGCGTTTGCTTGCATGTTGTTCTGCATCATTAGTGGAGCGAGTGCACCAGCTATGGCAATGCATCAGGTAAAAAAAAAAGCACGCATGTGTCCCATTAGACAGATGAATTATCTTACCTGCAGACGGCTCCCGGTGTTCTCCCTCCTTGGAAGGTCTTTCTGTGCCGTGGTCTCCATTATCAGCTTTGTTATCGGAAACCTTTCACCAACCGTGGAGGTATGAAGCCTTGCCGTGCTCTCCCTGTTCCTCTGTGCACGGTATTAAAGCACAGGTGGGAGACAGAGATGGTTGGGGATTACGTAAATTAACATTCCCCTTTTAATTAAATTCCAAGTGAAAGTGGCGTGAAATTAGAAGTGATTATTGCCAAAGTAAACATGCCTAATTAGGGTGAAATTATTAGGGTGCAGTGGTGTTGCGCCACGCCGTGCTTCAGTTGCCGCACACTGTTTGGGGTATCAAAGGTTTTTGCTTCAGGATGTGCATGTCAAATTCCCACTCTGGTGTACAGCGCTGCCTATAGTCGTTACTATTGTGGGTGCGATATAGGCTAGAGGGAGACGGGGCAAGCTTTCGTGACCCAAATCAGCCGCAGGAACTGGGAAAGGAAAAGCTGGGAGCGGCACCGGCCATCGTGCTCGTTTCGAGTAGCTAACGGCGTCATCCAGATGCCGCACAGAAAAATGCGTCTTCATATCTCCTTCTTCACTCCTCAGACGCGTCTGTCACTTGCTTACGCTTTTCACCAGATGCGAGATAAATTGCCGCAGAAAGCGCCATACTTTGGGACCACCTGTTTGGTATTCGCTCTGATCTCCGAGCGGTTATTAATGTTTCCATCGGAGAGCCGTCGTCAGCAGAAAAAGGGAGCCTTCGCTTCAGGTGGCACCAGCAGACGGTCCCCCCGAGCCCCCGGCTGCTTGCCGCTAAACGCCGTCTGCCGCCGCGCCTGCCATACACAATGCAGGTCGCGGTGTATAGTGGGATGCCGTGACACCGGTTTACGGGGGACGTTTTGCAGATAAAGGAGCAAAGAGCAATCACTGGGGACGACAGAACGCTTTTTATCGATGGCAGCAGTTCTGAATCACCGTTCGGGTTTCAGTTCTGCACAGAAGTATCATTTTTGCTGCAGTGGGAGCATCTGGCCACAAGGCAGATGCTGTGTTTGCAAGATAAATATCACTGTCAGATTAAGGGCAGTTTAAGAACCACGACGACATCTTGTACTCATTTATTTAATCAACAGAAGAATTTAACAAAATTTG
The DNA here is from genome assembly GCA_026780765.1 of Petrocephalus schoutedeni. NCBI lineage: Eukaryota > Metazoa > Chordata > Actinopteri > Osteoglossiformes > Mormyridae > Petrocephalus > Petrocephalus schoutedeni. Next base: position 147,268 of record JAODKL010000020.1, on the reverse strand, counting down.
AACCTATGTTTCGTTATTTGGTGTCTTCATTATATCAATTTAAATGTTTTTAGGAAAAGATATTTTTTGCCTGTATTGATTAAGTGTAAAGCACACACCACCATATAGTACTGAATGCTGCTATTGAATGGCAAAAATTATAATTCTATTTCTATTTAGAAATCTCAGTCTTCAGCTTAATTGCTAAAATTTCAATTCCTTTTTGGAGGTTTTTGGAATCGGAGACATTTTAGGGAATCATATGTGGTTAAAATACTATGCCTGTTTAATGCTCTGTTTGGTGCTAGGGTGAGAATCACACAAAACAAACGTAGTGAATAGATGAGCACTATCAGAGTCTTAATGATGTAGTTGTACAGGACTTTACAGTCTTGTCTTTCTGACACAAAGTGGTCAAATGCACATGAAGACTTCAGCTGGACCAAGAACTGAGCCCTGCAGGACATGAATCGTGCCACCTTTAAGTTGGGCCGATTGATTGAAAAGTCATGTATAGAAAACAATTGTTAAGGCTGATAAAAACAATCCGGTTATTACATTTTGAGGAGAAGCCAGGGGACCAGCCACTTCTAATCTGCTTCTCATTAAAACTGTCGCCAATTTGGAAGAACTTCAGCTACCTCAAGGCTGGCACAGTGTTACTGGATGTGAGTGCCAAGTTTAGAAATTGACTCGGTGTTCAGTCTTGTTTCTGAAAAAGTTACCATTAGATACCATTCAAACACATTGTTCAAATTTAGCTAAGCAATAGAAAAAGCAAAGATTATTACTTGAATTATGTTAAGTGATACAAGAAATTAATACAAAGGTCTAACGAAGAAACTGAGGCAATTATGTAAATGACATATAACACCAGAGTAACAGAATATTAAAGTATAAAAAATATTTGAATTCCATTCAAAACCAGTGTTTCAGTTATGAGTAGGCCTATTGTAAGTTACATCTCCACACCAATAATGAAACATGCCCTTATATTACACATGCTTCAAATAGATACTGTTGTTGCCTGACTTTGATGCAGATGAACATCTATGATGCAATTTTGGATGTCACTACTATTTGATACAGGAACTCTGCACATTCTAATAAATGGTCATATTAATGTTTTGATGTGAGTTAGACATTGTGACTTTGGGATGCATCTGGAACACATACGTTCTTACAGCTTGCGTTATCTGTAGCCTCACATCCAAACACCTAAACATGTGCGAAATGGATGTAATTATTCTTCCTCGCGCTCCTGTTTCACAGATTAGCCATAAGCTCTCTGTGGCTGCTAAAAGGCTGTCAAGGAGCTCTGATCAAATGGGCAATTAGCTGAATATACTTGAGGGACTATCTGCAGAGGGACTCAAAAATGTACTTAGATGGAGACCCAGCTATCAGGACTCTGGCTGTTTTTCTCAGGAGTGGATGTTTGATGAGGGCTGTTCTCCCACAAGAGGAACACAGCCACTCCAGATGCCGTTAGCTGGTGGTGAGAAGGTCCATTGAAGTGGAGCTACAGTGTATAATCGTCATCCATCTATCAAAAACAGACCCTGAGAAAACAGATGGACAGATGCCACTTCTGATGGTGGAAAAGTGCATCTCACCAGGAGCCTAAGTGTATCAGTCGAATGGCCGAAGAATTTCCTGACCTTTTCAGGATTGCTGCTGGGGTTGCTCTGAGACTGTGATTATTTCTCTCTTCTTTCAAATAATTTTGCTTTCAATTTCGCATGATTTGCAAGATCTAACAAACCCTACATCTCAGAACCTCTAAAATATTTCAATGATCATTATGTGCTATAAAGTACATAGTGCATTACTGTGCAGGCATAATTATATTAACAGTTTCACAATAATTGTGATGGTTTATCAAAGCAACATTTTTATTCCTTTATATAGTCGTGGGTGTGACGTTAAACTGCAAGAGGTGCTCCAATCTGCATGGAGAAAATATGCAGGCTGGTGCCAGGATCGCCACCCTACCCACCGTAAGTGATGTCTCACTGATGGAGACATTTTATTCATGACTTCACTCAGTGGTTGATGGGTGCCCACGAGGTGACACTCCTCTGGTCATGGGTAACTTTGATGCGACCGCTGGCACTAATAGGCTATGAGGATTGTGTTGGTCCCCACAGGTCTGCCGACCATGGTGAAAGTGTCTTCATGTTCCTTGACTTTGCAAAAGATCAAGACCTGCAGGTCACTGGTTTCTGGTTCCAGTGCCCCGAGCCACATCATTGGACTTGGTACTCCAATACTAGTGCTGCAGCGAAGGAGATCGGCCACATCCTCGTGGGCAGACGCTGGAGGCTCCTATAGAACTGCAGGGTCTACAGAAGTGCCCAGTTTATGGATTCTGATCACAGACTTGTTGTTGTTACTCTGAAGATTCAGCTTCCAGTAGGGTACCACCTACTAGGAGAATGAGGTGGGACCTGGCCAGACTGCAAGATCAGGCTGTTTCTAATGAGTTTGCACGCATCTTGTGTGCAACTGCTAATTCTAATGTGATGTGGGAAAGCTTCCGTGACCCTGAAGGTTGCTGAGGGCTGTATTGGTGTTGCCCGTGCTCCCAGAAAGGGGTGTTTCATCTCGCAAGGCACCCAGGATATTATCGAGAAGAGTTGCAATGCATGGCTTGATGGCAGCTCTGGTCTGGACCAGGAACTGAGAAGTATGACTGCGAGGTCTCTGAGGGCAGATAAGGAGGCACCATCTCCTTATGTGACCAAGTGACACACCATCCTGGGATGAACTTCTCCAGGCTGGTGGTAAGGCTATCTTCCTGGCATTACAAGCAATCTTTGCTTCAATTTGGGAGATGGATGTCATCCCCACTGACTGGAAAACAGGACTTGATCTCCCTAATTGGAAAGGGAAGGGTGATCGTCTGGATTGTGGCAACCCCAGGGGGATAACACTGTTTTCAGTGCCAGGAAAGGTCCTTGCTAGGATCACCCTCAATATGATTCGTGATCACTCGCTCACCTACCAGCAAACGGAGCGGTTTGATTTTACGGCTAAGAAGTCTACCATCTACCACATCCTAGAATTTACGGTTCTCATCAGGTGCCGATGATGCTGTGATCTTTACAGAGTCAATGGAGGCTCTGATCAGGGCTCTCGAGAGCCTGAGTGAGGAGTCTGAGTTTCTGGGCTTGCGAGAGTCCTGGATGATAACTAAGATCCAGGCCTTTAATGACCTCTTGGGCATGGCCATCAGCGCTCTGTGTCTGTGGAGAGAATGTCAACTGTGTTGAGAGGTTCACTTACTCTGGCAGGGACATTCATGACTGTGGTGGCTCTTCCTATGAAGTCAGTAGATAGGAGAGCATGGGAGGTCATGAGTTCGCGGGAGAGCGGTCTGTTGTGCTCCCGACATCTTTGTAACAGGACAAATGTCAGTGTCTTTAGAGTCCTGGTGCTCCCATCTTTGGCTATCCAGTGATCTGAGAGGAAGACTGGACTTTGGTACTGTGTCTCTTTGGAGAGTCCCGAATGAGGCACCTGCATTGTGAGGAAGAGTCAGTTACTGTGGCCATGTGGTGTGATTCCCTGAAAGTGATCTGGCTCTCAGGATCCTCATTGCTAGAACCCAACCGGCTGGACCAGGCCAAGAGAATGCCCACATAACAGCATATAGAACTAGTTGGACTGGGGGGTTTCCAACTGGTATGCCCCCCAACCTGACTGGGCCTGACATGGAATATCAACTGCATTATGGTTCTTCATTATGCTGATGGACTGGTCTTGCTGCAGGACAGAAATTCAATAAGTATAAATAAATCTTCACAACTGTTGCAACTCAATAACTTACGCCAGAGTTGCTAAACTGCTTGGCAGTAACACAGCGTCACACAATGTTTTTTATTGTATTTTTATATTTAACAAAAAACATTTGGTGATGTTTCTCTGGATTACAGACTGGTGTGTAAGTGGTTATAAAACAGTGCTAATTAAGCTCCATGAGAGAGTTGTGCAGGCCATGTGTGATACTCACAATGATGGGAGTGTCACCGGTTTAGAAAAAGGTTTGTCTTGTGCCCAAAGGGAAACCTCGCAGCCCACTGCAGAGGCATATCAGCCCAGTTAACTGGCTCATCAGTATTCATGGCCGTGGCTGCGTTGGCTAGGTCCACCGTTAACGGCCACACGCTCATGAGGCGACACCCAGCTTCTCCTGATGACGGAGTGGGCGCACGAAAAACAAGCCGTGTATTTGTTCATGCACATAGGCGTACACGGACTTTAGTGCACAAATTCATGCCCCGGACTTTAAAATTTTTTTTTTTCTAATGATAGTATACCTTCGTTCTAAACCAACCAGAAGAGAAAGTCCTGTTCAGATTCTCTTGCCTGTGCTATCAACTTGCCATGAAACATTATGGTGGCCGTCTTTCGTGGAATGGGTTTGGGAATTTATCATGGTCGGACTGGACAGTGGAGGAAGAAGTGGCGAATCCCTCAAGGAGACACTTTCTAATCAAAGCCACACCAGGCCCCGAATCATTGGACCATTGTATCTTCTAAGTGAAACGATCCACCGAAAATTATTTAACACTATGACTAATCAAAGACACCAATGTTTACTGGGTCGTGCTAAATCTATGATAATCAGGCCGCCGTGAGGAACCTGGACATGAATTTTGAAAATAAGGAAAACGGCATTTTGCACCGCCATAATTACACAGGAAGGCGAGCCAGCTTATTTGTGCTATAAATCACCTTGATGCTTCCATTGCAAGCGTTTAGCAGAGTTGCACGCCATTGCAAAGGGATCCCGAATCGAAAAACCAAACCGTGAACGAACAAACATTTACGCTATATTTATAGAACATTGCTTCAGCCATGTTAGGCTTCACAAGGTTCTGTTCTCAAATCAGGCAATAGGCTTGGATACTTCACACTGAGAGCTGCATCATAAAGGCTGACTTTCCTTTGAAGGTCTCTACACCATTGGCATCATTGTATCAAATTTATGATTTAATTTAAGTAATTAAACATTTATAAATGATTTGGGCTACTACTGTGTCGTTGGTTGAACTCTGTGTATTTGAGACTCCAAGGTGGGCCTAAACCAGGGGTGGGCAATCTTATCCACAAAGAGCTGGTGAGTGTGCAGGATTTGGGATAAACTTTAGATCAGCTGTTCAAACCCAGTTATGAGGCCTCTTCAGCCAATCAGTCCTCTAGTTAGTAGCCTAATTAGGGAGTTGCAGCAAAAACCTGCAAACACAGTGGCCCTTTCTGCATAAGATTGCCCACCTCTGGCCAAATCCATCCGCACGGACCCTCATGTAATATTGATATACACTTCCCATGGTGAGTGTATCGCTGTGAGTCAGTACTCCACTGCTACTGTCTCTCTCTCAGCTAACCCTCCTGCCCTGTCTCCACTTCTCTGCCTGCAGGAGCCCAGTCTTTGTGCCTCTTCACTCTCCACCAGTGCAGTGCAGTCCTCTTTAATCACACAGCCCCTCGCGTACAGCACCTCAGACTCTCTCCTCACCACGTCTGGGCCTTTTCTGTCTTCCTTTTTGTTTCTGTAGTCCGTCGGTCACCGAAGGAGAGTCCTTTTATAAGGATAAGGATAAGTCCTTTTTTTTTTAATCTCTGCCCCCCTGTTGATGGAAAGAATTACTCACTTCACCTGTTTACCCCAGCTGTAGATTGTTTTTCAGATCCCGAGTCAAAACTTTTTACCCGCCTATTTGGAGATGCTCTCCTTCCACAAAACTTTCTCTTTTGATCTATTGTTGTTAGTTCAGACAGTATAATTGGTTTTTGGCATTAGATATATGACCTTTAAAAACTGTGCCACTGACGGTGCCTGACTTTCCATTTATATTTTTAGGTATATGCTAGAAAGTTTATTTTTTATTATTTGTAATAATATATGAAAGTGACCCTCTGCCTTCAATCACAGAAATGTTCACTTCACTTTGCTCATAATGAATGAATGGGGCTCTCCAATAAATCCGGACAGTTTCCAGTGCTTTCCTAACTTCCTTTAGTGCCAGTTTCCTCTGCTGACTGCTTTTGAAATGGGTTGCTTTGATGGAATAACTCCTTTTCCATTTTTACACTCACAATAACAGTTTGACAAACTATTCTGAAACTGATTAGTGGCCCAGAGGCTGCTGTTGTGTTAAATCAATGCTTCCCAAAAACATTTTGAAGGAAGAAATCAATTATTGTTCAAATACAGACTGACTCCAAGATTTAGGGATCAATAGCTAAGGCATATTGTATTTCAGACACCCTTTTCTTCGAGAATATATTCATTCCTCTATGAAGGAAGATAACATTGTCCTGCTTCACATGACTGGTGCCACCACAAAAGAGCTGCTGTACAACTTCCTGTTACAGTTAAGCCTGGGATTTTCCCAGAGTGCAGCCTGGAGGTCACACTGCGGTGCAGTACTGAACTTTGCCAACTGTGCACTCGTATTAGGTATATGACGTCCATCTTTCTGATGGGTTTCTGGTGCGCGGCAGTAATAGAGTGTGCCACTCTCCAGGTAGAATTAGGTCCCCTGCATAGCATGGGGTCACAGATGATGTGTGAAGAGAGTAATCAGCTGGTGGGTGCAGGACAGATGTAAAACCTGCCTTCAAGGCTTAAGGCCGGTTAAGACCTGGGAGGTGGGGGACCTGAGAGTCCCATGCAGCACTGGTGATAAGAGAAAACGTGCAAGCCTTGTGAAGGGAGTCTAAATACAAAGCCAGGTGGTAATGATTCTGGTCTGGGACCAATGTTACCAGGGAGTGTGATGCCAGTGCATGTAACCCAGAGGCTGAGTGGATGTTGCACCATTTGTAAAAAATAATGGCCTCCATTGGGCTGCAAGAAATAGGCATTGCATTAGAAGCTTAAGGGTCACTGCTGACATTGATCAACGGTGTTCTTTCTGAAAAGTGTGTGCAGTACAAGACGGGCCTTTAAAATGGTGGGCTTAATCATTAATATCTTTGACATCTGGGGCAGAATGATTAACTGAACGTGCTGTAAAGTCAGTATTTTATGACGCACCAATGACATCAGGCACACGACAAGCAACGCATCAGCTAAACGCGCCTGCACAGTGCGTAATTTCTGCGCCTGCTGCAGTTTTAATTTGGTCAGGTAGCAATTCTCACCTTTGCTTGTTTTGTCTTTTTCTTACCGAAGTGATGCCGTTGCAGACTTGGGTCGACTGACTGTGGACTATGAGCTTGCTGAGCTTGGGTGAAAGGGTCAGCGGCAAAGGAGTGTTATGGATACCACTCTCTGTGCTTCTCACCAAGAGTCCTCCGAAGTTTTAGCCAGAGTCTGCTTTGAAGTATCAGCAGAACTTCTCAGTATTCTCAATACACAGGGATGAAATGAAACATTATATCCATTTTCTCCTGCCACTTACGCAGGATAAGATTTTGTTGAGCCAGTAGTGTATGCCAGGAAGCAGAGGACGCAAGAGAGACGACATCTATTACAGGACACTAGTTCAACTTGGCAACATCAATATACCTAGCCACATGTTTTTGGATCCACACAAACACAGGGAAAACAAGCTGGGATCAAACCCATAACCCTAGAGTAGAAAGACTCCCGTGCCGACATCTGTGCTCCGACCTAACGTTCATGATGGCAAACAAGAGAAGGGAATAGACTGGAGTATTGCAGTGAGATGGTTGAGTAGGTATACAGCCAGGGTTCAAAATGTGCAACAAATCTGAGCCACCTAATACCTGCTATAAATCATGCTGTTTCCTGCAACTAACCACAGCACACCCGACAAGGTCACATGAGGTAAGGTCACACCCAGACAGACCGCGACTAGCCAGACCACACCCAGCAAGGTCATACCCATACAGACCGCTATTACCCAGACCACACCCAATAAGGTCACACTCAGTAAGGTCACACCCAGACAGACTGCGACGAGCCAGACCACACCCAGCAAGGTCACACTCAGTAAGGTCACACCTAGACAGACCACGACTAGCCAGACCACACCCAGTAAGGTCACACCCAGATAGACCGAGACTAGCCAGGCAACATCCAGTAAGATCACACCCAAACAGACTGAGACTAGCCAGACCACGCCCCGCCCAGATGACTATGGTCAGCCAGACCACACCCAAAAAGGTCACACCCAAACAGACCAAGACTAGCTAGACCATGGGCAGCCAGACCACCTCCAGCAGGGTCACACCCAGACAGACCAAGACTAGCCAGACCACGCTCCACCCAGACAGACCATGGTCAGCTAGACCACGCCTAGCATCACCATGCCCACATTATCAGAATACTGGATACATCCGGTGTACATTTCCTAGTCAATTTAAGGTAGGTTTAAGGGCATGGATGCTTTTTGAGATATTGGGTTTGCTCCTTACTGAAACGTGACTTGCTGTGCTGATGTTTGTCTGCCTGTGGTTTCAGAGCTGTGCCTATTTTCTGACCCTGCTTCCTGGACGTTACCCAAGCCTGGTATTAGCATAGTTTCGGACTGGTTTCTGAATGTAGCCTGGGCGTTGTCCCTGGGTTTTGGATTAGGTTTTCTGCTTGTCATTAAAACTGCTTGCGCCGTGCTTGTAATTTGAAGCTGTTTCATTGCACTTCCTAAGTTACCCCAGTTTGGCGAGTCTTCTTCTGTGTGTAGTGTATCAAAAAAAATCGCACACTCACCCTAGAGCAGGGGTGGACAATCTTATCCGCAAAGGGCCGGTGTGTATGCAGGTTTTTGCTGCAACTCCCTAATTAGATCACTAATTAGAGGACTGATTGGCTGGAGAATTCTTACACCTGGGTTTGAATAGCTGAAAACCACACCGGCCCTGTGCAGAAAAGATTGCCCACCTCTGCCCTTGAGTATGCTTTTACCACACATCTCTGCTGAAAAAGAAATAAAAAAAATACGTGTAGGCTGAATGGAAGGCAAGTGTACGTTTTGGTTAAGTGCTCCAACTGCAGTTTTTGGATGTCATTCAGAAATCACCAGACCTGTGAGAGCAACAACCTGCCCTGAATGTGGTTATTACCCACAATCCTCTCCGCCCATGTAAAGACACACTGCTGCGCGAGGCAAAAACCAAAAAGAAAACACACAAGCACAAATTCGCTGCTTACTTTTCCTTAGAAGCTCAATGTTTCTGAACATTTTACGTTCCTTTTTTTTGCAAGGGAAAGAAGTAATGTACTGAAGATGTCTTCCAATGTCAACAAGGTGCGGTGGCAGAACTGAGCCGTGCACAGTTCCGAGTGATTCAGTGCATGTAAGAAACAAGTCAAAATGGGGTGCCCTCTTCAATCACTGTGTTTCAGATTGTTAAACAAACTGGATAATTACCTGGAATTCATTTTTAACAAAATGACCTGATTGTGTACATATTCCATGTAATAAGGATCACTTTGGGTCTCAGTTCTTGGCTTGGTCCTCGACAGGGAGCAGGAAGCTGCCTGAATCACCTATTTATGGAGGTATCTTGTGACCCCTCCTCCCATTTCCTGTTTTGGCAAAGTGCTCCTCACTGCTGTAGCTGACATATTAGGGAAGCCTGATTGCATTAGAAATGCAGAACACCTTGCACGTGTGTTAAAAGTAGGCGACTGTGGGATTCAGAGCATATGCATTCTTTGAATATTTCTGTGTCGATGATGGCTAATTAGATTTCCTTTAATTTGCATCTGCCGAGCATTCAGAAGGAACAGTGGGGAAGCCGTCTGCTCGTCTTCCACTTCTCCCTGGAAAGTGTGCTTCCTCCCTGAATGGAGCAGGATGTGCAGGGGGAACACAGGGGACCAATGGTGAATCTGGTGCTCTTGGTCTCAGTCATGTGACCTCAGACGGGAAAGGCAGGACTATTGATTGTTTAACATAAAGGGATATTGCATTAATTATGAATTTGTAATATATAAAACCCACTGCCTTCTTCTGGGTTGGACTGATAGTGGTTGAACCATAAAACCAAAAATTAGATGGCATTCATTTGCAAGTAAGCATCAGAAAGCGTCCGCAGAATGTTGATGAGTCTCACGCCAAACTCCAGCTGCGAGCAGATAAAACGTATAATCTCATGACAACTTCTCATTAAAGGGTTTCTGGTAGACTGTCCTGGGCATAAGAATCCCCCACAAGGGAACATCCCAGCTTAGCAGATAATGACTGGAGTCTTTTGGAGAGGTTTGGAAGGTAACTGCCTTGTTTTCTGCCTGAAACAGTCTGACAGTTAAATCAGATCAAAAAGCCAGTATGTTCACTTGAGGAGTTAAAGAGTGGGTGAAGTTGAATTAGAATGCTCAAGAGCATTTAAATACTGTAACAAATTAGATGTCAGGACTGTAACCATGGCGACATATCATCCTGAGACAGGTGTGAACCCACAGTGTTCCAGGTGAGAGCATAAGAGATACATCAGGAAGTGCGTGACAGGAATCTCCCAGGAACAGGCCCCTGGCGTTCCCCGTGGACTTACTGATCAATCTGAGATGCTGACAAAGGGTGACAATGACTGAGTTTGTATACAGCACCTGAAGGAAAGGACATCTTTCTAATCGACTCTTACTGGTACTGTCCCTGCTTCCACAAGGGCACAAGTATCTCAACACTTGTGGTAATGATGCGTTTCCAAAAGTCTTAAACAAACGCGTGCTAAGTGAAACACGTGCATGCAGGAGACGTGCCACCTCGAGCACCTTGAGGCCATGGTGCCCTGCTGGTTCGCTTTGCTTCGTTATAAACACCTGACCTGCTCTTCTAGAGGTCCGCTCTCATGGGCAGAGCTCCAAAGAGAACCCAAAAAGCAAAAGCTTGTTCCCAGGTGCCCATCTCAGCAAGAAAATGTCATACTGTCAAAAGTGATAGTCGCTAACATGTTATGGCATCCTAAGACGTCCCCTATCTGGTGCCCTCTGCCTCCTGGGAAAGACTCCAGGTTGGTCATGACCCTCCATGAAGCAGTCGTGGAGAATGGACGAGGCATGTATATGCTGTGACCAGATTGGGGGCTAGGTGCTCTCTGTAGCACCCCTCTATTTAATCCATAAATTAGTTCTCACCCAGTGCAAGCATCAGCATTCATCTTAGATTTTTTTAAATCAATATAGTATCAGGCTGCTTAAGTAATAGCCATGGTCTATTCTTTCATTACCTTGGGTAATGAACCTGTTTATCTAATAGAGCAGTGCCTCCAAACCTGGTCCTTGGGGACCCCCAGACGGTCCATGTTTTTGCTCCCTCCCAGCTCCTTGTCAGACAGTCAAAGTGTAAGCTTGGGGGTTTTTGCTGGAAGGAGTGTTCTCTTGAATGGGATACCAGTCCTTCACAGGGCATACTCTTTGGGCAGTTCTGAGACAGTTCAACAACCTATGGTGTCAGGAGAAACACCCACAGAACCACGGGTCGATTGTGCCAGCACCGAAAACCCAGAGCGAGGGTTGAGAATCAAACCTGCAAGCCTGGAGGTGTGAGGCCACAGTGTTATGTGGTGAGTGACTGGACTGCCTAATACTGATAGCCTTGCATTCATTTGTTAACCTTAAGTATTTACCCCGACCAAAAGAATTGTAAAAATGTTAAACACATGAGAAGAAGTTCAAAAGCTGCTTCTTGGTAAAAGACAGGTTACACCCGAGCTAACAAGGAATGTTCCTCGGACATCAGCCTATGTAATTTGAAGGTCTTCTTAAAATTGGCAGAGAGGATTCTTACTCTTTCCATATTTTTCATTTTAAAGGTTCTGCCAATGTCAGCATGATAACATTATTACTTGAACATTCTTTTAACGCAATTAATGTTGAAAAAATAGCGATGCTCTTTGATGTGTGAAGTGACAGTGTTACACACCCACTTCCATACCATGGCCATTTATTTCTGGATCATCATTTTAGTTGTAGTAGCAGTTGTGGAAGTGGGCTAACGTTTGGGGAAGGCCAGGAAAACTGGACACTTTAAATGTTTCCATACCTGAAGCACAACATTTGGTAAACCTTCCCTTATCCGTTACAGAAGTAGAGAAATTTAAAGAAACAAGTGTGTACATATGGTTTCTCTCTTGTGATGAATCCTCATGCATTATCATGGTCTGGTTCGGAGTTTTGTAATGCTCTTCAGAAACCAGGGTGCCTCTCTAACCTCCTACACTTATCTCTCAGTATTGGCTAGGCCACACATTCACTTTATAATTGCCTACCAGTATTCGTCCTCTCCCCTGATGCAATCAGGCTGCCTAATTAAGCCGTCGTATTCAGCGTGGAAGTAATTCAGTGTTTATTGTTCTGTAATTCTGTATAGCCCAAACCCAAAAACACCAACAAAGCCTTCTGAATAGTGTTGCCCTGTCTTGGAAGATAAAAACACCAGCAGATTATGGATTTTCACTTTGTTTTGCAGCAATAAGCAGGCAACACAAGTGGTTTGGTCATTAACTTCCAAATGCATCGAATTCTCCCCGAGCTGTTGAACCTATCAGGTTTTCAACCTATGATATTTGCAATTCATTTTTTTTATTCTTCAGAAAATGAGATAAAACTCCAGATAAAATTGACGAGGAGATTAAGTTTGAGTGCAGTGAAATAGCTTCCTTTGGGAGACTGGTTCAGATGTTATTTTTTATTTTCAATAAGTAGAACATTGCCACAGGCCATCTGGAGTGCCGAACCGCGTTCTGTTTGAAAGCGCAGCTTGTGCTTCTGAGGAATATTCACCATAGACTGACAACACCCACCCAGTGCGACGGTAAAAATATTTCTCACTTGAAAAAGTTCACCGGATCGCATGCTCGCCGTTTGATTTGTCATTTCCGTATAATTATGGTGCGTTATTGACTTGATAAGCTAAAAATGAGAGAACGAGTGAGTGAGTGCGCGAGAGAGAGAGAGAGAGAGAGAGAGAGAGAGAAAACCTGCTGGTGAGGATCGAATGCATTCAGAGAGGAAGGCGTGGCTCATCAACAGGCGGATTCTTTATTACCCGATGGGCAAACATGACATAAACACAACCTCCAAATACATGGGATCCCATTCAGAAACCCTATATAGTGTCTGCAGTGATGCTGCTAGTACTCAACCCGGAAAGATTTTGTGTCCTGTTTGTTCAATTCTGCCGGGTCTCACTTATGTAATTTGCATACAATAATATCGGCATTGTTATGCTGAATCCTGTCTTTTATGTGTAGAAAGCACCGACACTGACATCATTTCTTCTCACCTGTAGGTACTTATGCCACTTTTACACCTCTGTGCCCGTTTACCTGCCATCTTGCTGCCTGACTCAATCTGAATTTACAAAGGTGGCTCTTTAAAGTGTAAATTTCTCTTTCTGGGGCTACCGCGTCGCTCCCCGGGGAATCCCGAGCGCAGCGTGGGCACCGGTGCCTTTGTGCTGAACACGAAACGACTGTGGGAGTCGGGACCGCGGCGCCCCGTGCATCTCGAACATCTTCATGTCACGGTGAAAGAAGCGGCAAAATCGCATCCAATAACAATAACCACGCCAGTTTCAGCAGCTGCATCTAACCAACATCAGTCTATAAAAGATCAGTTTATGACTCCTGCCACCCTGGCACAGATTAAATATGCATTTCCGCAGCAATCTGCTTGGAAGAAGGCGCTAATATGGATACCGTAAAAGGGCAGCGTGAGCCTAGTTGTTTCCATGGCTAATGATGTCAGCAGTGTGTGCTGTTATTATTAATGCTGTTATTGTTGGCCGCTCTTTGGGTAGCAGTGTTATCGTAAGCCTCTGGGTTTGGGGGTGCAGATCCTGCCTCTGCTCTGTGCGTGCGGAGTAGGCAAATTCTCCCTTCAAATGCTCCTCTCCTCCTGCAGCCCAGACTCCTGTGTCCTGTGCTGCCAGGGGTTGGCACCAGGCCTTCCTGTCACCCTGGCCACGATAAGTCGTTAGAAGATGGATGTATTTGATATATACAATATACAAGTGCAGTCGAAACAGAAATCAGACTAGCCAGGAACTTCCCAGCAAAGGAACATGCAAACTGAGTCCCTGCTTCTTGTCGTTTGTCCATGACAGGGGTATCAGGGAAGCGTTGTTAGGAATGAGTCATGCTTTCGATTCTTCTCCTTCATTTATCCTTCTTTGTGAGAGATGCTAGCAGATGCCAGAAGGGGTTGCTATTTTCCAGCATGGCCTCAGTGGAGTTGACCATAGATTTCTGGTGCGGGGGACAATTGAATTTTTGCACAGCACTCTGCCGCTGAAGCCTGCCTTGAAGGCTGTGCCAGCTTGACTGCGGTCCTTCTCAGAGCACCTGTGCCTCGCTCCCCCCTCCCTGAAGGCTCCCTGTTACTTCGCCACCCCTCCAAATCCAGTTCACATGCCACCATGCCCCCCCCCCCCCCACTTCATCTCCCCATTGGTACAGGCCAGGTCTGACCGAGAAACACTGATGGAAACTGAGCTTCAAGCAGCTCGCTGACGTTGAGCTAATACTTGTGTACACCAATGGTATTTTCTGTCCATGCCCCTCAGAACTAGGTGTCTAATGTATCATAAGTCTTCCAGTCAGAGCTCCCGTCTGACTTTCTTTGAGTTGTCAAATATTAAGATTGATTTTGTGGCAGAGCAACTGAACTACAGGCCCGCCCCTCGCCCCTCCCCCCCCCGTGATCCTTTTCCTGCAGGATGCAATCTACTAAAGGCAAGAGAGCCCCAGTCTAGGTGGGAAGGCGAGAATGAATCATGCTCCCTCTCTGCTTTAGGATGGGCAGATCCCTCTAACTATCGCCTCGACACAGGGAAACATTATTTAGAAAAAGCCAAACACTGGAGGGCAAAAATACTAGCCGAAACCACAGATATGTTCAAGCTTTACATTAAAAACATTTCACTAATGTTTAATATTGACCGTTAATTATCATGAATAAGTGAATATTTTTCCCCTCTGATCGAACCTTGGTGTTGCATGAAGGTCAGGGGAGGAGCCAGTAAACTCTGACCCCAAGCGTCAGTTCACTCTTAGTTGCGTCTTTAATTTGCCTTTATTTATGATGCTTGTGTAGCAGCTCGCCGTTTGAATTCTCTGCAACGCGGCTGCTCTCGGCCGAGCAAATCACCCATTTAATCTTCCCTTTGCTAGTGGCTGTATAACGGAGTCATGAATCACAAAGGAGGGGAGCAAAGGTGACATTAGGGAGGCTCCTCTGCTAGCCAGTGCAGCGTTCACCCAACTGTTGCAGCAGAAAACTTATGCTTTGATTTGTAGTGTTGGGTCTGGGAATCACATGCACCCAGCTCAGAATCATCAGGAGTTACAGATTCCCCAGTTAAAAGGTGACTGCGTATCAGAGAGCTGGTTTCGGGTTGTTTCATTTTAGTGGCTGTTCATAGTAAACAGAGGGCACAGGAATGCTCAGGGTCATACACTAAAAAAGCGTTTCTCAACCCGGTCCTTGGGGACCCCCAGGCGGTCCACGTTTTTGCTCCAACCCAGCTTCCTGCCAGATAGTCCACATTTTTTGCTCCCTCCTTGCTCCCTACCAGGAGCAAAACTGTGAACTGTGTCTGGCGGTCCCTGAGGACCAGGTTGAGAAACATTGCGCTGAACACAATCAGTTAAATCACCTCTGAAGTAGCTGCCCTTCTTTGGCAACAGCTTTTATTTTTATGACGCATTCAGCTCCTACTCTAGTTTTCGAAACCTTGCTGGCCAGAGAGGCGACCAAACCACAGACCATCATGACCGGCATGTTGAGGCAGCAAAAGCTAAGCATATCACTGTAATCAGACAGGGTACGAACAGGTGAAAATGAGAGGGGTCTATTGTCAGAGAGGATCACAAAGATCTCAGAATTAATTTGGTTTGTTCTGGTTCTGTGTGACAGCGGTCTGTAATAGTTCTTGTTCAGTGCAGGACTGTGTAATTTAATAATTTAATCCCAATTGTTACATGAAAGTATTCTGTCCTGTTAACTTGAGATCAGACTTTGGAAAGTTTGGTCAGTATGCAATGGCATTCCAAAAGGGGTCACACGCAACATTAATTCATCCACTTAAATAATTATGACACAGTAAACATGCATTATATATTTTACGATGGTATTTCCGGGCTGGCCTGTGGCGTCCTCAATTCAGCAACCAAATACTGACACACTTTGTAGGAAACCTGCATAAAGCTGATATGGTTTGACCATGGTGACTTTGGGTAACTTTTTTTTCTTCTTTTTAATTAATGTCCAACAGTGTTAAGCTTTTATCGACTGTTTGCAGTCATTGAGCGTCTGTGCCTATTGTCAGAAGACCAATGTAGACCAGACAAGCCTTGGTTTTAAATGCAGATGACAGTCTAAAATACCCTGCATCTTGAAGTACTTTTCGAAGTATAATCTATACTCCATGGAATACATCTAAATAAATCAATCAAACAATGGAAAATCAGTTCCTATGCATCCTGTATGCTAGCAAATAGGTCGAGAATATAAAGCAATGTCGGTGGCTTGTGCATTTACTTTATGGAAATGTGGAAAATAATTATGGATGGGTTTTTAAAGGTACACTCATAAATAATACAAATATATTGTTAAGTGCCCCTCAGAAGGTTGCTTACACTGCAGAAAGTCCACTTACAGAGTGGCTGAGCTTCCCGTCTGGTCACAAGGGTTCTGCTAATAGATTTCTAAACTACTAATGAACATCTTTTGGTGTGAAATAATCCTTCCCTGAGATTTTCATCGGCCATCGTTCCCCTTGACTTATGTGAGTGTGTGCACTTGTTAGTGATTCTTACTTTTTAAATATAAGGGTGAGTTACGTACTGCACAGAACAGTGTGAAGCTGTTAGTGCATCGGCTCTTCCTGGCTCTCGAATCCCCAGAGACTCTTTTACTCAGTCTTCCTTGCCACTGATGAAATGATAGATAAGGCAAGTGGAATCCCAGGATGAAATCCTGAAATGCTGACACACAGGATGACTCAGTCTGTCTTCCCCAGGTGCCAAGTTCACAATCGCTTATGCTACATTAACTGTGATCCACACCTAATGCTTATAGGAAACATCCCGGAAACGTCTGCTAAAAGCTGACTGACCCAACAAACAGCCACCAGAAGCCTCTTCACCATCCCCAGGAGGAGCCGGCGTGATTCTTCAGACTTGTTTTCCCAAAACATCGTAGCACCAACAGTATTCCCAGCAACTTTAAGTAGGACATGTGTGTCACTGCATGTGTATCTGCGTAGCAAATGACAAGGGCTAGAGACGCCACGAAACAGCCGGAAGAGACAGCACATAAACATCTTCAGGACAAATACAGAGAGAGGCTGGGATCAGAAATGTGTCATGTCTACTCTAAAGAACAATGTTCTCCTTCTTCTCCTCATGTTCACGCTGGTCTGCCCGTGGGAGCGAGCGACGTGCCATCTGGGCGAATCCCCGACTCAATCAGCCACATGCAGCATTGTTGCTTCCGCATCCCTTTCTTGATCCTGCCTAACTCTGCGGCATGCGCGAGCACACAGAGGAAACCGACAAGGTCACTCGCACCTCATCACAGGCTCCTTATGAATATGATGATTACACGGAATCCTTCCAGTTGGAGTTGGGCGACACGACGCTCCTCGGCAAGCAGACGCATAGGCCGTGACAGTCGAAACGGCCGGGGAGCCAGACTGTGTCATTATCCCTATTACCCTTGTTTTTTCAATCAGTTAAAGTCATAATGATAAGCTCTCAGTGCCTCAAGATTTTAACAGTTGGAGAGGGAGCAGCATTTTGGGTGACACTTCTGCCCGGAAGCGGAGAGCATGCTCTGCTAGCAAGTGGGCACGTCTGCAGTGCCATTTGCTGTGACCTGTGTCAGCACACTGCATGCGTCATGCGATTTTCAGACTGTTTCTTCGCTGGACTGCGACCGGTCTGCAATTCTGGCACCATTCCGTAATGACCTCAGCCTAGGTGCTGTCAACCAAAATCCGTGGTGGATGTTACCCTTCATTTAACCAAGCTGCTATTTAAAATTGAATTTTAATGAGTTTTGATTGTTGTTACAAGCATATTTTCAGGGCTTTAGCAAGGCTTAATTTTGACAAATCTTACACAGTTGGAAGCTGGATGGACGGATGGATGGATGGATTAATGGATTCAAATGGTTCAAAAGCTTAATGGTCATTTGTACAAACTTAACATATAATGATAAATATTATAGCAATTAACAGAAGTGAAGACAAATAATACATATACAATATATGCAGTATAGATATAGTGTATAAAATATTCTATTAGAATCATAATCAATCAGCAAAACATTTTTGTGTAAGTGAAACTCCCAAGAGCAAGACAACACTGGTGCTGAGGTGCTGAAGCAGAGGTGGCTAAAATAAATAAATAATTGTTGATTTATCATGTGTGTGATGGATGCATGGATTGATTATGGATGGATAGGTGGTTGTTCTTTTGAATCTCATGTTTTTAGTAAGTCTTAATAAATGCTTTGAGCTAATTATGCTGAGGAGAATTATGAATAGAAATTGATCAAAGTCAACTTGATTTACTTCCGATTCCATTTTAGTGTTAATTTTATTTTTAAGTGGTACAGCTATTTACCAAGGTAGATGGATGAGAGGCTGCGGGAAGAATCGACGATTTTCTAAAGCGTCACTTTCGTATCCTCTCGGCTAATTAATGATAAGAGTAGCGCGTCACAGATTATTCCAGTTTATGCTTAATGCATCATTAAAATGTCTGTAAGTTACAACAGACTGACAGCCCATGTGAAGCATGTGTTAAAATATCAAATTATGATCGCTCCGTCCGCCTCATTTTATAATGAGTGCTTTTAATTAGTGGCCGAGGGCTACGTCCTGATATAATTTATGAACGGGGCAGAATGCTTTAAAAACTAGATATATGCATTTCAGTCATGCCCGCCCCGACTGTGATCGCATCGCGATCATTGTGTGTGAGGGACCCGTGTGGGCAGCGTAATTAAAAACGGGGTGTTTCTCATTGTTTCAGGTCACCGTTAGCGATGTCCTTTGAGCGGTAGGTGTGTGCGGTGCGATGTCTTGTCTGATAAAGACTCATTTACAAACTTCTCACAGCGTATACGCAGAAGACAGCTGCCCTGGAGCTGCGCCCTTTCGCCCGACACCTCCAGCGTGGAGTTTGCATGTTCTTGCCGTCACATGGGCCCCCACCTTAAGGTTGTCATAGCTGGGCATTTCAGGACCATATTAAATAGTAAAATAAAAACACTGGTCTTGTGGGCCAGTAGTTTGGAGCATTTGGGCTGCAGCAAGGTTCTGCAGTCATAGTACCTGAAAACCCTACACACCATACGATTGTATCTATATATCTATAGCAGGGGTCACCAACCTTTTTAAAGCAGAGGGCTACCTTAAGATTACCGAATGGCTCGAGGGCTACCAGCTCAAAACACACACACACGCACACACACACACACACACATATATACTGTATATATATATATATATATATATATATATATATATACATACATATATATTTTTTTTTATCCAAAAAGCGTACAATATTACTCACATTTTTTACAAAGAACTGCATTCATAACTTTATTTGTAAAT
>JAODKL010000020.1:112838-125695 GCA_026780765.1 Petrocephalus schoutedeni | reverse complement strand
ATTTTTTATTTTGATTACCATAACATTTGCATGTGTGAAACTTTCACTAGAAAGCATCAAAGGCGCAGCATCAAATAAATATATATATTTATATATTTGGCGAACTACAAGGGCAACTTGCTATTTTTAGAACAAGTCCGCCGGCGACTGAGATGAAGCCAACGGGCGACCGGGTGCCCGCGGGCATAGGGTTGGTGACCCCTGATCTATAGTGTCCACAGCCACTCTGACTCCATGGAACTTTTAAGGCTTAATATGATATTGTTTCAGTGTAGCTTTGAGAGGGTTTGAATTGGGATCAGTGTCTTCAAGCACATTTACTTAGCATTATACCAGTACAGACCTCTGTTATACTGGGAATCCGTGCAGAGGTTTGTGGACTGGTTGCCACAAATGATCCTGAAGCATCTTCTGAGTGACTGCACAAAATTTGTCCAAAAATATAGATTTTTTTGGAATAAATCGACTTTCAGTTAATGTTACTTCCAGATTTACATCATTTCCGGGGATGACTGCTTAGGCAATTAATATATTTCATCCTTTTAAATGTAAATGAAAACTAATTTTACCCTTGAAAATCTTTAGCGGAACATTCTGGATTTGGATGAAGTACTTCAAAGTTTTTAAAGGATGTGTACTTGTAATTCCATAGTTTATCAAAAGCGCAGTAATACTTGTTATAGGTTTCACTGAGCACTTTTCAATTAGTGATTTAGTTCTCGGCAGTAACATTTTTTATTGAATTAACTGCATGCAAACGCCTTTAACACAGCGGATGCAGCCAGTACTGTGCCATTGCCTCACTCAGAAACCTTTGTAGGACATGAAATATAGGCCGTCATTTTACACGTAATTAAACCTCCAGAAGAGGCGTACGCTTCCTTATCATAACACACTTCACACAGTCCTGTCTTCATCAGTCCAAGGGCAGCAACGCGGAGGGCAATATTTCATCCAGGTGAAAACCGTGTCTGTCAGGAGTGGGGTGGTGTTTGTGGCTGGGGGAGGGCGGGTGATGGATGTTTATTTTCATGAGCTGGAAAAGCATGGAGAAAGGTCAGTCTGCTTAGGCTCAGCAGCTTCCAAAGCGACCCCCAGCTGCCGTGAGGCCGGAACCCATCAGGAGCCTAAGCTGGGAACTCGTCCCCCAGTGGAGTGGAACGCTTCTCAGCACTGTAGCTTCATGGATCTGGGAGATGCAGAGCCTCTGCCCTGGCCATCCAGCCAGAGCTAATTTACAGGCCCCGTTCTACCTGGGGGGAGCTTGGCTCTTTACCTACTATGGTGGCATTCAGGTGAAAACAGGTTTCTTGGTTTGGTTATTTATTTATTTAAACTCTTGCAGAAGCATCATAGGCAATTAGACATTTTTTTTAACGTCCTGTATTCTACGTTTGGAGAAGAGTAGGGCATCATTTTAATCAGTCAGCTTTTTAGAAATAATTCTTTATAATTTTTAGTAAGGCCACTGTGGATATAACATTAGTGACAGATACAAATTACATGCAATTACAGAGTAAGAGAGAAGAGATCGTACTCAAAACAGTTTTGATCAGTTGCTGGAGAAACGCAGCCCCTAAATTTATGCAAGCAAACACTGATCGATGAAAACTGGATTTGCTAGCGATTCTTCCCAGAGAATCCTGGATAGGTTTCAGCAGATTTTAATTAATGTCACTTTCATGATATTTTGGTTGACCTGGTTTATTATGAAGCTGCTTCACTTGCTGATGCTTGCAATTTGCATAGACTTTTATGTTCTGCTTTGCTTTAATACCAGTAACCTGGAGCTCCGGTGACGGGGCCAAGCCCCGAGACCCTTAATCCCCATGTGTGAATGTTAGTCTTGGGCTTGTTTGTTACTGTTTCCTCCAAAGTCCACCTTTAGTGTTTACATTTGAGTCATTTAAGCCCTGTCCCTGTATCGCCCCTCTCTTCCTTGGCCATTAATTGGGAAAACACTCTAATAAACTTTCTCCTCACTGTCCCTGTGTTATTCTATGTACGGGATGCTCCCAGAGGTGAACGATAAGGTTGTAGAGGACAAAACCACATGAAGAAATTGACAATTTAGCTACAGACACATTTTTTTCTTGATTTGCATTTAGATCGGCACCACCTCTCTGTTCTCCTGTGTATCGCCCATATCCAGTGGCTGCAGCCGTACCCACAGCTGACCTCCGAAATCTGAAATGGAATGGTTTTCCCTCAACCTCTATTCACCGGCAGTATGCGTGTGGGTTCTTTCTTTCTTTTTTTTTTTTTTTTAACAGGCTAGTATAAAACAGTTTTACCGCAGGTTTTGACCTTTAATTAGAAACCTTTCATAGCCCAGAACCCTCTTTCTGCCGCAGGTGACATTTCCAAACACGCGCCCCCCCCCCTCCCGGTTTACTTTTCTGTCGCTCTGTCCGCTCGCCTGCGCTAGATATCATCAGGCCATTTGTTAAAGAGCGTAAAGTCCGGACCTCAAAGTGGCCGAGCTGGGTGGCTGACAGCACTGCAGGTTTAACAGCTGCCCAGGTATGTGTGAGACAAAAACATTAGTCAAGGGTGCCTCTGTTAGCCGATCACTCACACAGCGCTGATGGAAAGGTGAGATAAAGACAGGAGTCTCTCCAGCTCCCCTGTTTGTGTACTGCGACACGAAATCAATAAGGCTGGCTTCAGAGGCTATTTTACAGTCAGGACACCCCTCTGCTTAAATGTTCCTCTGCTTTAGTCAATGACACTTTCATGGCAAACCATTACCCCCGGGGATATGAGAACACACTAGAAGCAAATGAACTGGATGCCTTCCCATCCTGGCACTGTTTGCACTTACAGATGGAAGTCTGATAGTGTGGAAATTTTCCTCTGCGCGGCCCCACACTGAATCCCGTCATGACAGGCGTGAGAGCCAATCTGCACCCGCCCCCCAGGAAATACCAAGACCACTGCACCATTGTTTCACGGCTGACCTCCACTGCCACCCTGCCACCCCTCCCCCCCCCACCAAGACCAAACACCTTCCCGCAGTCAGTAGCCTTGTGTTTATGGCCTCGGAACCAAAACTGCAGTGTCCTCAGGACAACACCCCGGGAAAAGACTTGACTGTTGTACCTTTGAATGAGGCCGATAATCCATATTGCTGAAATTAAAGGCTACCCATTAACTGTAAAAACAATTCACTTACAGGCCAATCAAATACAAGTATACAATTAAATAATAGATATAAATAATAGATATAATAAATACAGTATTTGACCAGAGCACTCACTTTTCTTGCTTAAATACAAATGTAAAGACCACATTAACCTTACCTTTGGTGCTGCTTCTGCTGATAAACACGTTTATACCTGGTACACTGAATAAGTTATAATAGCGTTTTCAGCCATGCAACCAAAGATTTTCTTGTGGGATGTTACTTTAATGTGTGACATGATCTATAAGAATGTGGGGAATCCAAGGCTGTCGAGCGCAACACAAGAGATACACGCAGCCAGGCTTCCGGTCCTGTGCTAATCAGTTAATCAGGCCAATTGATGCTAATCAGCATGAAATCTGTTTTAATTATGTTGCCAGAAGTGTTTCTGTGGCTTCTATGTTCATACATTCCTCCGTATGCCTGGAATATGGGGGCGTTTGGGTTCTGTTAGATCAGAGGGTGACAAAGGGGTTCAGCAGGTGGACCAGATGTTTGGTCTTTCGATGCCAAATGAAAGGGTCACTGATGCTGATCTGGAACTGCTCAGTAATATCACCTCAGATTCTGCTGCTAGTGTGGTCCAAGCATGTGGTTTTTATTGGAAAGACCAAAGTTCTGCTAAAGAGTAATATGGAGATTTGAAATCACAGCTCAGGGGGGAAGCTGGAGCATCCAGGGGAGCAGGTGATGGGATGGGAGGGAATTTCAGCCGTAGTTCATCCCTTCGGTCAGAAACCTGCAGTCGATTTCATATACTTCTGCTGTAGAGCAACAGATATTATGGTTTCTTAAGGAACCCGACTAAAACCTCAGGCATGGAAAGATACAGCGCTCCACAGGAACTAACAGGTAACATAACAGCCGGCTATTGCAGGAATGGCTGGCTTAAAAACCGCATCAACCATTACCTTCCCCCATGTCTCATTAGAAGGAAGGATATCGTGCGGAGGTGACACGGCAGGGTTTCAATGATCCTGTTGCTTATTTCAATTACGATTCATTCTTGTAGGAAGCAAAAAAAAGAACAGTGAAAGTAAGAAGAACAGACAAGATCAAGCAACACGTGACTTACCTGAAGAGGTATAAATAGAAATGAAAGCACTCACCATCACTTTGGGGTTGTTCCCTTGGTTGTTCCGTCTCTCTCTTTTTCCCTTTCCCCCCCATTACCGCTGTCAGGTTGTCCCCTTCCTCATGGCCTCCCCCTCCTGTCCCCCCAGAATCCAGCTAGCCCGGCTGCCTGTCGCTCATTACCATTCAGGGAGAGGTTCATCTGTTACAAATCTGATTTCGCCGGATGACACGCAGCTGCATATGGTCTCTTAAATCAGATTTAACAGGGGTGGTCGGCACCACGTTGCGTTTAATTGAGGGCTGCCACCTGATTTGTTTTGGTCGACCGCTGACAGAAGTTCTGTGCCGTTATTTATAATTTTTTTTTTGACATACTGTCTCACTAACTGCTTGTAATGTCAGTGGCGTTCGATTAAGGCGAGCGGCGGATAAGGAAAAAGCCCCCTGCTAGCACTACAGTAACGCTACCCCCTCCCCCCGGCATTGCCGATGAGGAAACGATATCTGGCTATGCCAAGAAGCCAGTTTGGATACGGGGGCCAGATGTGTAAAACGGAATACGGACCCAGTGTCAGTCTGGGGGCCCCATTGGACTGAACACTTACAAAACCTGGGAATTTTCTGAACAACTGGAGACAGTCTGGGTTTCAGAGAATGCCAGTCGTAGGAGGTTCATTTTTTGATTTTTTTCTTCTTTTACTTATTTTGCTTTGATCAGCTTTAGTTGGGTTGAGTGCAACATATATTCTAAGTATTTTTGTTCCTCCTCTGTGCGTTCTGATCCTCGTCTTCTTGTATTGCATTCAAGCTCCATCATCTTTATCTTAACATGGCCCCACCATTCTCAGGGGTGAAATATCCCCCTCCCCCCCCCGCCAGGGTTTACACTTCCTGGCCATTAAAAGTCCATTTCCACAAAAGAATGATATGCAATGGTGAACAAGATCATGCTGCCCACAATCTTACCCCTATTATGGATTTTCTTTAGTTATTATTTAGCTATAATTCAAGAAGAGCCTGACAGTAAGATCATGATATGTACATGCATATTTATTTAATAATCAGTCGTCTACTTGAAAAGGGACGCATAAAATGAGGTCCTCAGAATGTGTACGATAGCATGCTGGCTTTAGAATGAAAGTAGCGTTCGTGATTGGGAACAACTCGGATATTTTACAGGTCAATATTTTGGATTGTCCTTTGAAATAGATGAATGAGGGGCTCCTTTGCTATCCTGTCTTGGCAAAGGGAGGCCTTTCCTTCTGTAGACTGTGACGTTTTTATTCGTCTTATTCGTCACCTGATTAAAATTGAATCTAGTTAAATATTTGTGGAGCACCCCAGCACCCTAGAGTCCATAAAATCGCTCCCATTGCGAACAAGTCAGTCCCTCGTTTCCAACACTAATTACATTCCTTTGTGTCATTTTATTGCATCAGTCTTAACCGGGGCACTGGGGGCCCAATGGACGCATTGCCATTTATTTAACGGGCAGAATTAAAGACTCGCAATATTGTATTTTCATTACATGTTCTAAATGCTGCCTTTAAAATGCTTTCAAAGATATTTGCCCTTGCTAATAAATGGAGGGGAGTATTTGGAAGTTTCCCATATTTTTAGTTGGAAAACTCACTTTTTGCATTACAGATGGACAGATTTCATATCCCTGTGACCACATGCATAATTGAAGTTATAATGTAATTTCTTTGCCAGAAGGATGCTCTATGACTCTATAATAACCCACGCCAACATTACCAAGCAGCATGATATATGTAACTATATCTTTAAAGATCTGCGTATCTTAATAGCGTTTTGAAATGAAAAGGCTTTCAGTCTATAGGCATTACATTATATAGACACAGGTGTTAGTGTAAAGAGACCCCCTCCCCAGCAAATACCCATCTGTGCAGACAGCAGGTTATGTTTCAGCGTGTCCTCAGTTGCCCTTATGATGACCTGGCATCCCGATCCGGAGTAAAGAGCCATCTTGACCTTTGCTTTCCATGACCCCTCTGCTAGGGAGATTGTAGGATTTGGTGTTTCACTGATGTTTTGAAAAATGGAAGAAAAATATGAGAGGAACAGACTTGAAAAGCATTTTCACCGCATGTGTTAAAGAGTAGTAAGTCATCAGCGTTTGTCTGAATATGCATATTTTATGTGTCTTATCACAGTAGATTTGTCTTATTTGAGTCTACTGATGTTCAAGGATGAATGTCACACTTGCAAGTTGGCATTGTTCTATAAGATCATTATTACTCCTTAGTGGGGGGTGGGGGGCAATTAATGAGGCCAGTCGGCCCCCCCTCTGTGGTCCCAGGCCCTTGCAAACCATTAGTGCCATCTGCTAGAAAGGTCAAAGCTAGTCAGCCTTCAATCGGGACTTTTGAGTTGACATGGCAAAGCAGCAAAACTTCAAGCTGATTTGAGCTATCACTGTTCCTCCAGTCCATGTGCTTTGGCATTCAGGATTCCTGGGTGGTGCTTCGAGGAAACCATCAGAGGGGGTCAGTCACTCCAATGCGACTCTAAAAATTGCTTCCACCATATAGCTGTCACCGGGCCTCGCCCCCCTGCCATTTGGCACTAATGAGCACAGCCAAAGCAGAGCTGGACTGACGTGCCTCCAAAAGGAAGGTCTGATGAGTAGTGGGGTTTTCAACAGTGCCCCCAAAATCGCCTGATTTATATTCCTGAAGAAATGAAAAAGTTCTTTTCTGCATTGTGAACATCATATATTTCCAGGCAGATATATGCATCAGATACCCTAGAATGACCCTTAATGCTCATCCAATTTTTTTTCTATGTGCCGGACAGGTCCTTTTCATATCTTTCCTGACAGACCTATGCCTCCTCACAATGCAGGAGTAGCGGATTTTCTCTGAAGGTCATCCATTCAGGGCTCAGAACCTGTAGATGGACAGACTGACAGACGTAGACCCAAGGCGATGCATTTGAAAGCTTCATCTTATCCCATAATAATAAGTTCAATAAAACATCAGTATCATACAGTATTTATTGTGTCTTAACATGCCATATTGGGGTGATTTCCTTATGAGGCATTCACAGGTGAATTGAAAGGTGGATAATAAGGTGTGTATAATTCATGTGTTTGTTGTATGTTGCTGAGATACAGCACATATTGATGATACTGATCAGATCATTTATAACATCAGAAACAACCAACCAAGAAAAGGTTCTGAGGAGCTAAACAAAAAGATGAAGTGTTATTATGAAGACGGCCAAATTAATGACATGGTTAAAAAGGGGATACATGCAAGGCTTGAGTTAATGTGATGATAGAACATCTACAGGTGGTGCCGGTGGATATGACGCATTCAGAATTTGTGGTTTGGAATTCTAAGAATAACTTGACTAGCTTCCTACTAGAGTGAATGCAGGTACAGCAAATTCATCCACAACATGACTTATTAGATGGAATGTTTCTATATAATGTAGACAATCTGACTCACTGACATTGATTCTTGAGCCAAAATTTCCCCCAAAAAACAGTCACATGATGACAATGGAGATGGTCCCAGATGCTGTAGACTGAGTGGAAGAGAGGCCCGCCCAGCCATGGCCTGGATGGGATGGGACGGCATTTCCCATTTCATGGCGGCCTGGCACAGAAACACATGTATCATGCATATGAAGGCTGCCCTCACTGGAAATGAAGGGCAGCTAATGTTCACTCTCACATTAAATATTCAAGACAAATGGCATTTCATTCATTTTGACATTTGTCTGGTTTTTGGAGAGTAGATTCCATTCATTTCCCGGATGATTTAATCTGCCTGTAGGGTCACTGGGAAATCTTGCACGTCACTTACAGTGACATCATGCTCTTTCTCATCATATCTGAGGTGGTCCTGGAGACCAGAGAGCGAGAGAGCACAGCCAAGAACACAAACCCTAGCGTCATAGATCCTCTCTCGTGGCGTCTTTCAATGGTTAAGAACCAGCAGAGTCCAAATTCAACAATGGGACTACCTATAATTAGGAAGTACCTAATTATTGCCCTACCTGTTAGATCCATTTACTGTTTTTGTCAAGCAGTATTTTATTGTATTCGACATGCAGATGAAATGGTTTCAGATGTGTGCAAATTTTGCAAATGTAAAATGTAAGCAGGCAATTACACTTTGTGATTTTCTACTGTGTTGATGACCAGTCAATTTGTGTCCAATTTGAAATAATTATAGGTTAATTAGATTTCTTGTGTGACTAATGCTATGCACCCTTATCAGCTCAGCCCATCTTATCTCTACCTTACCTCTCATCCGTGCCTCTAGTAAGTCTGTTCACTCCATGCAATTATATAAGATTTTCAGGTATCTCATATTTTGTTGATGGAAGTGAAACAAATGATGCCTCGCAGGCACTGCAGATGATGGGCATTCCGGGTTTGAAGAATGTCATTTAAGCATCGCGGTAGATGGTTGCCTTCGGCCTTGTGGACGTCATCCAGCTCATTTGGATTCTGATCTGATCACTATATTCCTCACCAAGATCTTCTTCTCTTGTGTGACCCAGGAGCATAAAAGTCCCAAATTCTGGTGAAGATTTGATGATTGTACTTTGCTCGCAGAAGGATCTCCAGCATGGACATAGGCTGAGAGGTTAGAATTGTAGAGTTTCTGAAGGGGTCCCCCTCTCATGCCTTTGTGCATCATCTCCGAAGCAGAGCAGAGGAAAAAATCTACTGCTTATTATTCAATGCAAGGAATGGCATAAAGGACGATACAGCTGGTCCGACTTTGCAATTCCAAAGGGGGTGTTTAAAATCAACACTGAAAATGACACATTTTATACGCAAGTCAGATTTTCTTTAGCATCAACCCTTGCTATTTATTTTCCTTATTACATATCCACCTTGAAAAACGTGTTGAATCAACATTTTTTTGGCTCGCTTGCCAGGACAGATCATTGTTCTATAAAAGTAAGTTTAATGCTCAAACTTGCATGAAGGGAAAATAGCAACATTTTTATGTTAACCATGCTTTTCAAGAATGATTTTCAATGTTAATCTGATATCCACATAATTAAGCTTTTATGTTTTGTTGCTTAGTTAAATTTGCTTTTCTCACATTATTTAATTGTGATTTGCATTCTGTCTTTACTGGATTTATAAAAATATTTTAAAACATGTTTTCCAGTTACACAACAGACACAATACACATTATTTCATTGTTACCTTGACGTCTAGAGAAGGCAGATCATTAATGGCACTGTACTGCAGTGCTCAAGAGCTCCTGTGAGCTGTTTTGTATCCATTAAAGATTTTCTTGCTCCGTGCCTCCTAATCGGTACATAATCTTAGATTCTCCTGCTTGACAACCCAGTGCAAGCTTTGCATGTGATAAAGAAAAGAAAATTACATCTTTGTGAAGATGACTGCTGATGTTTTTGGTAAATTAAGACAAATTGGGTATATTTTAATTTGAAATTTGAAACTATTTGAAGCTAAATCTTAGACACATGAAGTTTTAATGTACCACATAACATGGAAATAGATGAAAAAAGTTTTTAATTTTTTATTTTGGACCCATCCTGGCTTGTTATGGTTTTTGCATTTGTTCTAATTGGTTACAGTTTCAATAAGAAGCCATTGCTTAACATATTGTCATTTTGAACTATGAGCGTATGAACAGTGCAAACTGTGGTACAATAACTGCAGACTAACAGGTCGTGATGAAAACAGTTGAGCTGGTTGAAAACCATTTTCCCAAGTTTACGATCATCGTGCCAGTTTGCCAAAAGCGTGATGTTAAATATGACTATGTATCCCAAAAGTCATTTCAGTCCGTTCACTTGTTCTAAGAATCCGCTAGCTTGGCCTGGCTGGAGATTAAAATAAAAATGATTTAATGACCTTCTCGCTTTGGCAGAATATGCTAGAATAATATAAACATTTGATTAATGGTTATGGTTTTCATTAGTTGATGAATGAGAATTTAGGGTACATTTTAATAATCAACATACTATGAGCATTGGAGTAAAGTTGATTCTTCACTGAAATGTCATAAACACTCACAATCTAAATCCAATCAGTTCTACTGCTAATACTCGTTTCAGTAGTTGTTTCCTCTTTTCCTCCCATCTAACCACACATACATCCAGCACTAATGAAAATGTGCTCTAATGAGTAGGACTATCAAGATCTGCAGACGGGAGCCGTGGCTCACAATGAGATAAGAAGCTTTCAAGAGACCTTCATTCAAACCATATCTATGACCAATAGATCTGTTAATGCACTTTTAAATGAAATTACCTTTACCCACTTGTACCATTATCAAATCTAATTACCGGCTCCTATTCTGTTCTCTGCCATGCACAGTCATATCAGTAAAAAATTCACACAAAATTCCTGTACAAATTCTGCCACATACTGTACACGCTGTTTGCTGTGAATGGGCATCATATAATATGCATTAATAACACAGAGATATTATTGGATTATTTTGCATTGTTTAATTACAAAAGAAAACGATTTTCCATTTAGACATTTAACACACT
The DNA here is from genome assembly GCA_026780765.1 of Petrocephalus schoutedeni. Lineage (NCBI taxonomy): Eukaryota > Metazoa > Chordata > Actinopteri > Osteoglossiformes > Mormyridae > Petrocephalus > Petrocephalus schoutedeni. Next base: position 114,915 of record JAODKL010000020.1, on the reverse strand, counting down.
GCCTATCTTCTCTTTGTAATAAGAGCTGATACATTATATCAAGTACGTCATGAGTATAAGGAACAAACAATACATTGTAGCTTGGTAAAGTATTTCTATCCAAAATGAATATCCATTTACACAGCTGGAAGTGGTATTTAATATTAAAATTAGATCATACGATCAAGGTTTACCAATAAGACCTTGCCTGGACTTGAGTTACCATCTGATAAAATGTCAGTTTCTGACGAGCTTGGAAGAATGGTGCCCTGATAGAGTGCACTCATTTCATCTTGTCACACATACAACAGACATGTGGTATGTTGGGGGAAGACCTTCCCCTGATGCAGTAGAAATATTAACCATACATATACGTGACCAAAAAGGCCAGCTGTGCCCTCAGAGGTAAAGACTCACTGTCAAACTCAAATCCTAGTCCTTGTCAGTAACTCTCAACATCATCATTTAGTTAAAATCCTCTTCAGGTGCTTCATTTGGCTGTAAAGCTATGGAAAATTTATTATGGGCCAAATCTGAGGATGTGGTTGGAGTCGCACACCTATTTTGAAGTGTATTTCCTGCTCCCTATTAATGGTAGAGAATGCAGCAGGTGGCAAAAATATGACAGAAGCTTTCTATGGGAAACGGTATTTTTGGACATGCTAAGTGTAATTACACCTTACGAGTGTTTCGCTGCTTGCTTATTTGTAGGAGACAGCTTTGCTAATATTAAGTGAGGACATCTGCCTGCAGAAGGAATCAGCCACTTCTGGTTTCACTAGAAATTCAATTGTTTTACAAGAAACATTTTCCCCCTGCATGTCGTGCTCATTAATTCCAAGCCCACCCATTGTCCCCATAAAATAGAATCATCTAATTGAAAGGAGATGACTTTTTTGTCTTAAGTGGAATAGTCATTATTTCACAGAACACTATTAAAAATAATCTTATTGAATTATTTGTCTCTCAAGTTATTAAAAGGAAGTATGATTCAATAAAACAATTATATATTTCAGGGAATGTAGCAATTTCCTCATGTAATTGATGTGAAATGTACATGAGTCAAAATCCATTTGAAAGCTATTTTATTTGAACGCTGTGTCAAACTTGAACGAAAAGGCCAAAGATTGGGCACATTTGCATCTTGGCCCTTACAATTGATGCAATAAATAACTCAAGAACAATTAGGTCCTGATTAGACACAGTGCTCTAATTTTTTGTAGCAAAGCCCATACACACCCAAATTGAAGTCTATGTTCTGATGTGTATCTACTTTAGAGATAAATCCAAGGGCAAAGTGTCACAATCCAATGGAGGAAGGACCCGAAAGCAGTAGGTGGAAAGGTAACCCCTCATAGGGGTTGTTTATTTGGCTCATACACAGGGCAGAAGTACGCGACATGTAAACAATGACTGGACTAATGAACACAGGACTAGGAAGCACTTAAATACTGGGACAACAAGAGGAATGAACACCAGGCAATAATTAGCAATCAACAAGAGGGCAAGACAAGAGGAAAAGAGGAAAGTCTAGCAAGACTCAGCTGTGGCTGATCTAGAGCCACGCCCAGGGGAAAAGCAGGGATCGTACATGTTGGCCGGAGCTGTTTCTGTCAGCTTCTTTTAGGAAAACAGTCATCAGCAATGCCAGTCCTTAAAGGTCAGCTTTGTCTGAGTCCTATTTCTGAAAAATCAGAAAATGGAAAAATTCACCAAACAAGGAAGTCACTGAAAAATCCTGGATCAAAGCGATGTTTCTCATACTGCGAGCATTTTCGACAGTGTAGGTAGAGAAACAAAGGCATGCGTAATTTGGGGGAATGAATGTTCATGGAGAACATGAGGTCAGCTTTATTTGGACAATGCCAGCAGCTATGTGACATTTAAAGATGGGACTAGTAAGACTATTCAAAATGTGGCCTCCTCTCTGCATGAACTGCCCTTATTTCTCAATTCTGCCCTGATCCTCAGGAGGAAATGTGTTAAACATTCTGAAATGAACCAAAGGAATTTCCTTTGAAATGACAAAACTCTTACCTGAATGGTTTTTGCTTGGAACTCACTCAGTTCTCTAAAGTTCAGGCCGATTACATAAATA
>JAODKL010000020.1:97969-112738 GCA_026780765.1 Petrocephalus schoutedeni | reverse complement strand
ATGACAAAACTCTTACCTGAATGGTTTTTGCTTGGAACTCACTCAGTTCTCTAAAGTTCAGGCCGATTACATAAATATAATAAGTACAATATTAATACAAAAAAATACATTTCTTGCCAACTATTGATCACTTTAAACGCATGTTGAAAAGACACTAATATTCACTAATGTAATCAGTTATATATAATGGCATCAGAAGCAGCCAATCGCCATCTCTGGGTAGCTAAATAAGGGATGGGCTCAGAAAAGGAGAATGTGCGCCCCACTGTTAATAAAGGATGCACCGAAACCTACATAAATTAATAAATTTGCTTCACTCCGAAGTGTAATGTTTTCAGAAGGTTAGTAGCAGTACTCAGATTTAGCCCCATTTGGACCAGCAAACACAAGCCGTTAGAAGAAGCTGGGTATTAAACTGAATTATCAGTTTAATCAATTGCATGATTCTCAATTTCTCAAGTAACAGCATCCATTCATTTATTTAGCAGTCATTTACTGTCACTGGAAAAGAGAAAAGTACTTTGGATTTTATTGGAAAGTATAGATGTATGACCTATGCTTTGGCCTGTTTTTCCTCTACAATTGCTGCTACTCAGTATCTACTTTTGATCTGTCCAGTTTGTACTATGCATTGCTGCATATAACTATCCAACTAACTTGTTTGTGTTCTGTCTGAAGATCAATTTCCTGCTGTACTTGGTCAACTTATATCGCAATTTGTCTTCGTAATGCCGTTGTCAAAGCTTCTTATTGGAAAACACAGCTGGATATTTTTCATGGAAGTTTAATCTAGACAGGATTCTGAACTATGAACTGGACAAGGATTTATTTGGTGGGAGCTGTCCATGAAGCTTTCATTGATTATGCTTTCATTGTGCTGGGTTTCTCATTATTATTTATTGAATACAAAACAATCTTTTTGAGTTTACTGCATTGATAGAAATACAATACACAGAAAGACATGATGCCTGTGAACGCCGGACTGTTTTTACAATTCCCTCGTTTTAGTGTCTTATGAGTATGAAAGCATACAAAAAATACATAGTCCAACACACAAAGAACAATAATTCCATCAAACTCTAATATGTGTTACAGAAATTGCTACAATATCACACTGTGAATCAATGAGCTTTGTCAACATTGTTGCTATCATTTAAAAATCATTGGTTTCGCTCAATGCTGAACAATAATTTCTGAGGCGTAAACCTTTTTAAACAACAAAGACATATTTACACATAAAACAGATGTTTTAAAATAGATGTGGGGAAGTTCATGAAGAAATACAGCCACTGAAGTTTGTACAAAAAGTGGAGACTGTTTTGCTTCTCTATCAATACCTTGACGGCTTAACAATTGTTTAATTTGCATCCAAAAACAACGTTTTAGGGAAAGATATCAAGTCAATGCTTTCCTAAAATGTTTCACTCTTGAGATCCATCATGTTGCATAAGGGCCTCGATGTCATAAGCCTGAGGGAGATGAATCCTTCATAGGCATGTTGATACAGTTTTGTGACTTTCTGTCTGTTTATGATCTGTGATAAACTTCAGTGTAACTTGCCCTCCAGTCAAACAAGGGGGAGGAATACATCTCCAACCCTTTTCAATGTCTTTATAACGATTGTCTTTGCCGCTGGCCTGATATGACAAGGTGGAAACCACATCAATCATCAAACACAGGACAATCACATGTCTCCGCAGAGCTCTAATAATAATGTTAACAACAATAATAACAATTATGATGTGTCTGTCTTTGGGTGAACTGGTTTGCTGGGAGAGGGACTCTCACTTTACTAAAACAGCTTCTGCATCCATCTCGGGACAATACCAGCCCCTAACACGTCAAATTGAAAAAGGCTCTGTTACCTGCTGCTAATTTATTTATTTATTTTATCATATACCCCCCCCAATGTGTGTATTTAATTCCTGCACTTTACCCCCCTGTAATTGTGTACTTGCTGCTACTCCTTGTGTCTTATGTTGCACTGAGGTCCGGGGAAACAATGTCTCCTATCACTGTATACTTGTATATGGCTGGCAGGACAATAAAAAGCCTACTACTACTACTACTACTACTACTAAAGTTTATACTTGAATGAGCTACTAAGTTAGGAAGAGTTCTGTCAGATTAAACTTCTTCTTTGCATTATTCTATCACATATTTAATATTTTGATGCTTTACAAAAGAACGAGCCGCATTTCCACCAATGTCACCACCTTCCTGCTTCTTTATAGATCAATAAGCCCAAAATCAAAGCTGACCGCAAGACTAAGAGCAGGACCAAACACTCCGGCGCCACTATTAACGCTATGCAGCTCAGTCCGCCTCTCTTACATTAGAAGCAAAACAGCCAATTATAATCTGTATCACGATGAATATGGGTCAGTAATACTGAACAGGATGTAAATGACTGGCTGCTAATGTGACCAGGATACATTGCCAGACATTGCCATTTAGATGATGCCAAGAGGGCAAACATGATTGTCCATCACTGTCTTCATCATTTTCCCGCATCAGCACCATGAGTTTTAAATTGCGCACATACTCCAGGCCTCCTTTTTATCTGTGCCTTCCCATCCTCTCTCACTGTGGCACACACATGACTTAGGGGTGTTTCTCATAAACGGGACAACCAAAGTCAACCCTGATTCAGGTTTGTGTCAGATAACTGATTTTAAATTAGCTAAGTCATTCTGAAATATTTAAATAATATCTGGGGGTAGAGTTAGTTAATAATTCGGTGCCCTACAGAAGAGGTCACATACCAAGGAGCATACACAATTAATGCCTTACATACTAAGCACATCCCAGATATAAGCCTGTGTGTGAACTGTGCATGTAACATGTTTTATTTCATCATGTATGTCTGCGGAAATGCTGCCCTTCTTCCTACAGTATGTATCGATATTAAGTGCGGAAATCTCCTTCTGAAGTTTCAGTTTAATTGAACAACGCAGCAATGGTTTAGAGTAAAGAATAAATCTCTTCTCACTATTTTGATGTCATAAAATATCTCATTTTGGCGTGATAAAGAAGCCATTTTAATGTAATAAAATTGCTGTTTTTCTGGTGTCATAATCTGGCCATTTTCGTGTAATAAATAGATTGCCTTGAGGGTCATAAAGGATTTATTTGAGGTTATTTATACAAAAACTACCCTTTTCCAGGGAGGAGCGGCCTTATTTGGCACTGTTCCTGATTCAGGTTAGAGATTTCAGCCAGAGGTAACAAATGACAAAACAATAGCAGTCCTTCTGACATAAGACTTGACAAATGAACCGACAATACAGTGTAGAAAAAAAGAAAACCCTGTCAGGAGGAAGAAAATTGGATTTTGGAGAAGGCCTCATCTCAGGCTAGTCAGAAGATAAGTGTAAGTGATGCAGGCTGCCTTTAATTGGCCCGAGTGAACGAAGCATGTTGATGCTTAAGTCATGTCATTTTACTCTCTCGGTTTACAACTGAAGGGAAAGTTACTTAGATTAATTTAAATTTAGATTAATTAGATTAGATCAATTCTGGCTTTCTCCCTGCCCTTTCTGAAAAATTAATGAGCGGCGAGTGGCAACACGCGTTTAATGCTGCATTCCATTTACCTCAGAGCTGGGAATGACGTCACGCCAGCATTAACCACGTTCCAGCAAGCCAGAGAACTTGTCAGATTTAACGTATCCAAGATTAAATAGCTTTTACCTTCTTTCACTTATAATTAGCTCAGACTACCTAAAATCCAGTAAGTTGTCCAGCTAAGCGAGAAATCCTGCTTTCTGAATCAGGGCCCATATCAAGCCAGGTTAACTGATAGCCATTGTTAGCAATACCAGTTGACAACAACAGTTTACATGGTAATTTGCCCATAAAAACACATCCACACTTAGGGGTTTGACTGTACAGCATGTACAACCGATTTAATGAGCCCCAAATAAGATGTAAGTGCTAATAAATGGTATAAAACTACACCTTTAACTTCTGTTGATAAAGGGCTCCTGAGATCCAGGTAGTGTACATTCCTCCAACTTTCCAAGTAGGAATTCCGACTTCAGGGGACATTCCTGTCGAAATTTCTGACTAAGAACTTGGTATTTCCGCGTTACAAGTTGAAATGGAATGTAGCAAAAGTATATGTAAAATGTGAAATGTGTGAGCATGTCTATGTGCGTGTCTGAGTGTTTTCGATCCTGAATCTAAGCTGACTCCATCTCACATGTGTAAAACAATGCTCAGGCGTGATGCTTGACCCGAACACACAGATAATTCCCAGAGGAGCCCACAGAAGGACAGAACATCTCCATCACACCCTCTTCCACAGGGCCTAGCCATAAAAAGGATTTTCACGCTCCTAACAGGTTTACGAGCACATGTCAGAGGAGTGGGACATAGATATCATTTCAGACATATCCCTTCCAAAAAAGCTAGCCAGGTAGGGCACTAGGACCTCTAAGAATCTCCATGTCAGTCAGCTTATTCTCATGCATCATTTCCAGCTTTTAGGTGATGGTGTTTTCCATTTTAGATTTAGCTGACTCAGATCATCCCCTTACAGCAGTCGGTAAACTCAACTTTCCACTTACAAAAAACTTCCCCTAGACAAGCTGTAACTAAACAGAATTTAAAGTCACAGCAGCTAAAACATTTTACTTCAGCTGATTTTGATGCCATTTATTTGGAAAATGTTGTCTGTGTGCTGTGAGGAAGTCACCTAAACTCTTCACATAGTGCTAACCTTGCCCCTGACTCTAATTAGATTAATGTCACTGGTAACTGGTAAGTGAAGCTTGTGTGGCCTCCCTGCTGGGACCTGTATCACGAAGCTGGATTTCTTGCTTAGCTGGATGATTTGTCAGATCTAAGGTGCCCCACTTTGGGTGACTTTTTGGGCAATGTTGTCGGCCAGTGTTGCTGATCGTGTTGCTCGGGGACTTTACCACTGTTTTTGGGCAACAAATTTCAATTTTAAAATCTCTGACCTACAGGCGACATTTAGCTCAGACTACCTTAAATTGGACAAGTTATCCGGCTAAGCAAGAAATCTTGCTTCGTGATGCAGGCCCCGGGACCAGTGAGGGGCCGAGGAAAGAGCCCTAAAACACACCGTGTCAGTCCTGCACCCAGAATAAAGATCTTCTTTCTTTTCAGTCATTTTTTTTTCTTTCCATAATGAAGTATTATTATTAAACACAGTTGGGAGTACCTGGGAGATAATTGTCCACAATGGAAGCCAAATGTTCTGAACTGGGTATTAAGCTTCAGACAGCAAGGTCATTCGTAATAATGGGTTCCATGGATCTAATTACTGGCACTATCTATCAAAAAGGGATTCCATTAATTCATATTCATAAATGTTTCTTGAGAAGTCTTACTTTTTTCACTTCCAGGACGGATTATTGAAATCCCAAAGGGATTCCAGCTTTGGGGTCACTGGAGATTTTGTTTCGATCACTTACTGCGCTGTTGTAGAGGTATCCTGTTTAAAACCTTTTTCTAGCCTACCAATGTGTGCTTCACTAGATGTTAAAAGCAAATACACAGTGAATACATGGTTTTCATTTAGGCACACTTTGATAAGAACGACTTCCAGCAAAAACTAAACGGAAATCAGGAGCAAAATGACACAGCCCTCTACCATCAAGGTTTTATTTATGATTTTCTGCTGTCATGAAAACGGCATTATTAGGAAAATATCATGACAGGCCTGACATGGATCTTTTTATTACTGGCAAGCTGTATAATGCAGAGGTGAGTGTACTAGCCCAGTGTGGGGGGGAGGGGACTCTCTTTGCATAGAGAGAGTAAATCTTGAGCAATATGAGATAACATGACAGAAAAATGACAGCTTCTGCACAGTACTATTTTATTACTTTATCTAGAAGACATAGAGGAGGCATGGATATTCTCTTATTAGAACCAGCGACTGCATCACTGTGTCTTTCTGAATGTGGGGTGGAAAAAAAAAACCTTATTTACTTGTTGTGGGATGTGAGCTTCATTGTGACATTCCAAGGGCAATTTTTACTGACGAGTGACTGTCACCCTGCGTGGATTTTGTTTTCCTGGTGATGACGAAAATGGGTGATGGTGACTTTCAGAGTTTATACTCCTGCAGTGGAGTTTGGTGAAAACAAGACAGTGACCAATTGGAGAGGAAAAACCCAGCAAAGTGCAGCAAAAGTTTGTAATAATGATGGGTCCTGTTTAGATAACACTGATATGTCAACAACATCTGTACTAATTTAGGATGCAATGACCCCTATCTATTATAAACCGCTGGTGGCAGAATTGTACCCCTGATCTTGGGCATTACATTAAAATCATGTCTGTTGGCAGACAGTGAACACCAAACCAGGAAGGCCTGCAATATAATACGTCACCTTAAAACAACAGATATGTGCATTTGCATCGATTCTGTATTTGATTGTTGAATAATTAGCATTCATTTTGTATTTGAATATTTGGAACCGGCTGTTGATTCAGATGGCGTGGTGTGAAATGTCTTTGATACACTTATGGAGCATCATTAAGGAAGTACTGAAATGGCCCTGAGCTATCTGACGGTATGGCTTCATCGGATTCCATGAGTGATCTATCAGCTGTTGACGAACACGCTGCGAATGAGGCCAGAGCCACGCCTGCCCTCTGTGTGGCAATTCGGTCCTGTCTCACATCTGCAGCAGTCTATTAGTGTCCAATGCTAATCAAGGACCCCCTGGAGGCTGAGCTCTGAGACTCAGGTATCGATTGGCCGAGATTGATCCACGCAGAGAGGATATAGCTGCTTTAGACGATGTATCCCAGCCCTAATATATTGTGGCACGGCTGTCCTGGGAGAGCCTGGTGCTCAGCACTCGGAAATGTTCATCATCGGCTGCGCCCCACAGACCACCGCGACTGGCTTCTCTGCTCTTTTAACATTTAAGGTTACATCACACAGACTTGATGTGCCAGCTGCTCCATTGTTATGGCCACAATACCCTCTTTAATTTATTTTCATATTTTCATCACTAGTCAAATAAAAATGCTTTAAGGGAATAAGTTGTCAAACTGTCCTCAGCCACCATAGATGAGTACTTGGATCAGAAGTTAAACTCCTACCGACAATGAAACCAGGATTAGAAAACAGATTAAGGCAATGGAATGGACTTCATTTTCATTCAGGGGACCTTGGCCCAAACAGTGTACATTAAAAGTGTTACATTTTATTTATTTTGTGAAATGCTTTTATCCAAAGTGGTCTACATTTTTGAAAAAGTAGTGTTGAGCAAGGCCCTTCACCCCTAATTGCTCAAAGTCCCCCTGACGGCCCTGGGATTTGACCCAATGGCCTTCTGATCTCAGGCACAGCATCCAAACCTGCTGAGCCACACTCTGCCCCCCCAGTACATGCAGTCCCCAGGTTATAAACCAGACCCATCCCCTAAGTCTGTCTGTAAATCGGAAGTGTAGGTAACCACACATGGTACTGTACAGGGAGGTGGGGAGCCACGGAAATGCTGAAACCGCACAATGTTTTGATGAGCCTGACAAAGTAGTGCATAAGTTCTTTATTACGAACAATTATATTCTTAATTATAATTAATAATATTTTTTCTATATATTACATTTTTATTATAATAGGCTTTGCAGCAGTCAGTTTGTAAATATAACTTGTCCTTAAATTGAAAGGGCTTAACCAGGAGACTGCCTATACTGCGCAATTTTCTTTAGAATTGTTTAAAAAATATATTTTTAACACCATTACTTTGTCTTAGCTGCAGTATAAACATTACAGCACCTGTACTGTACTGACTAGACGTCAAAGCAGATAGCAATCTTCACAATATTACTGTCACTTTGTGGCATTTGCAGTGTGATATTACTTTATAATTATCACTGTGTTGTGCATATTTTGGTACTTGAAGAAAGCCCACTGTAACAAAGATTCAACTTAAATTGCTATTAATGCAGAGAATTAGCTTGACATTTATAACTGAGGAATGATTTACACTGTAATACATTGTTATCACTGTAATTAAGCTATAGGTCCTGTGCATGTGGAGCTCCTGTGAGCTCAGATGGAGTCCGAGTCCTCGTGCGCGCTGCCTCCCAGCTGGGTGTGCTGTCACCAAAGCGGTCCGCCTTAAAAGGTCTCGCTCTGCCCCGGTGCTGATGTGAACACAGCTGGTGGGATACGTGCCCTTCTGCCCAGAAGGCACACAGCTTTTGTCAGAGACAGAAATGGAGCTGGTGGGGGTTGGGGTGGGGGAGGCAGGGGTCAGGCCTCACTCGATGTCCCATCTGTCCGGCACAGACAGCGTGTGCCTGGAATAACAAGTCAGTATCACCCCCTAATGAGCCTCCCAGTCCTGCATGAAGATGTCAGAGCGAAACAGGTGCATAATCCTTCTATGCAGCATGTCAATATGGCTTCTTCACTTGACTTAATTAAATAAGGCTTTGCTCTAAAGCGAAAGTAATAAACATCTGATCGCCTATACCTCTAACTACTAATCATGTGATGAACTGAGTCTAGTATTGTATATACTTTTACCACCTACTTTAACCCCCCCCTCCCCCCCCCCCCCCCCCCCCCCCCCAGTTCTCCCACTGGATCAATGACTGGTGACCATCCCATTATAATCCACTGTCAATCCCCTAATCTGTGTGTTTTACAAAATCTGATGAACTGATTACAGTCTGATTTTTTTAACTTTTTAATTTTTTTTTAAATTCCTTGCATATGATTTTTTTTTGAAAAATATAAAAAAAATAAGTTTTTAATTTAGTTGAAAAGGCTTGGTGGGAAAAGGCTTTCCTTTACTTTGGAAATATTTTAGAAAAATTACAACAAAATAAATATCATTTGGAGAATAAAGGGTAATTTTTCTACTTTAAATTGTTTTCTCGTCGTTGATAAAGTAGTATAATCCTGCTTCTGGGGGCTGTCTGTTAAGAGCACAGATCTTTCTTCTGTTTATGTATTTGTGCCCTTTAGAATTAATAATACAATATCCAGTTTAATTATGCTGCTTTAATTAAAGCTGTTCCTAGCCCTTGACAAATTAAGTAACTGAATTAGTACTACATGTCTCAATTAAGAGGAACTAATTTGTATTACTTTGTTTGAGGGCACAAATAAATCAGTTCCAGTTCCTTATACGTAAGTCATCTTTGAATATACGGTTTATCGTCTCTCCAAAACTTCCAAAAGCACTGGTAGATTTTGGTAAAGCGGTTTGATTTGTTTTGCTTCCTACTTTATTCAGTTTCATAATCATCATTCAGTTTTCTGTTCACATGAATTATTCCGCTAGCTGAATTTGTAAAAGGACTTCTAGCTGTTAATATACACAGCACTTAGTTCATTATGTTTTGATAACCGCTCATTATCGTAAAACACCTACAGAAGGAGAGGCGTCCCTGAGAATTCCCTACACTCTCAGAAAATAGGGTACCAATTTGTACCTTTGCTTGTCACTGGGGCTGTACCCTCAAGTGTCTGCCAATTTTACCTGTAGCTGTACCCTCAAGTGTCTGCCAATTTTACCTGTAGCTGTACTGTAGGTAATTGCACCTTACATGGTGCAGAAATGATTCCCCAAGGTACAAAACATTAATGTACCCCCAATGGTATAAAACAGTTCCTCATAGTCCATTTCTGTATCTTATAAGGTACTAGACCCTTGAGGGTATACAGCCCCAGTGACAAGCAAGGGTACAAACTGATACCCTTTTTTCTGAGAGTATAGAGTCTGGGTTGGAAACCATTCGTAACAGTAACATCCCTCCATCTTCTAATTGATTATTCTGGTCAAGGTTGCAAGGGGGCTGGGAGCCTGTCCCAGGTGGAACAGGGCTGGGGTTCACCCTGGCTGTAATACTATATAATATATATATATACTATATATATATATATTATACATTATTGTTAATATTGTTTATTAATCACATTCCGCATAATAGTCATTAATGTATCTAAATCTGTTACGAAGCTCAGGCAAGGTTATAAAATCTATAACCTATATAATCTACAACACCTTCTTTCGGTAGCTGAGGCACCTGTGCTTCGCTGCGTTCCTCCAGGTAGACGGTACAGACCTAGTTGGTGTTAGAAACGCTGGGAGGCCGGTTTATCGGACGTCGGACTTTCGCTACATAACCGCACGTAAACGCTGTCAAAGCGCGCATCATTAATGATCCGCGCAAATTCGGGAAAAAAATGAATTGTGCACGAAGTGATTTATTAAAGATGTTTCGGGTGTTTTGATTGGCACAGATCGTGCATTTAATACGCACTTTGATGAAGCTTCCTTATTTGTTTATGTCAAAGCCACTCCAGGCTTTAATGATATCAGTGAAACCTGCCGGTAAAAATTATATGAACGCAAATTAAAGCGTGTAAGAATAGGGCTGTCCGCAGGCATTCAGAATTTCAGAAATTCAGTCCCACTCAGGCCCTGACTACTTTGATGCTTTTGCTACACTTGCTCCAAGTCAGACACATAATTCAGCATATCAGGCAAAAAAAAAGAATAACTCTTTTTCACAAATGCTATGAAGTTCACAAATGTTACACTAATTAAGATTAAAAGCCGAAATATTATTATATGGCGACTAATATAATGCGTTACAGACTGAACCCTTTGCACAAAAAAAAGTTTTAGCCTAGGTACGTCTTAGTACTGAAAGACCTTTTCATGACGCGGTATCAAATGCATGACCACACGGGTTTTGCAAATGCGTATTTTTATTCCGCCTAAATACAGGCATTTTTATATACTCTAAAAATTCCAGGTGAAGACATATAGAGGGGGAAGAGTCTGCACTCACATATGCACACGCATTTACATGTACGCAACAGTTGAATTAATTATAAATTGTCTGTAGGGTTTTCATACTGCCCCAACGGTTCTGATGTAGCTCATTTGAGGTTTATAATGGAATATTACGGATCTGCCGTAAGGGAGAGACAGAAAGTGTGAGTGTCACGCCAGATGCTTATGAAGGAACACACGCCTCTTCCCAGCATTAGAGATGTAACCTGCAGCCGAGGCTGAACGAGCCGGACGCGGCGCTCCCTCGGAGCTGCGGGCGATCTAAACGGCGCGCAAGATGGGATGTCATGATGCAGAGAAATAAGATAGTGTATTCCCACACCTCGTGTCTTTTTGAGTTTATTCAACATTATTATATATATTTCAATATTATTTTAATTGCCCTTTTTAAACTGTGCACTTTAAAGCTGCGTCTGATGTATACTAAAGCAGCCCACCCCTCCGAGACTTTAAGCAGCAAGGAAACTAAAGGCATTGCGAGCCTTTGCGGGGGTCTGGTACGGGGGGTAATGTGTTTACAGCGCTGCGTGTTTACTTCGGTGGGAGCGGTCCCCGGGGGCTTTCTGAGGAATCACTGAACCTTGAGCTTTCTGCTCCCGTAAGCAGACTGTGTCAATCCCTTAGGCTGCTGATCGAACTTGGTCTGCCTTTGTGCCTACCCTCCGGCAATACATCGCGACGCGCAGCAAAACATACGCCCCCCCCCTCCAAATGTTCTCCGGCCACAAACGTTAAGCTTGTTGATAAAATTTAAAAAAAAAACACGCATTTACATATTCATCAGGCGTCGGTGCTTGGGACATTACGAGGGAGAAAGCGGAATTTGTGCGGCGCGATGCTGAACGAAGCAGCTCGATCGGCCGCGGTCCAGTCCAGCAGTCTCAGCACGCGTGGAAAGTGATGTGGAACCTCTAACGCCGAACAGTCGCTTCAGCAGTTTCTAAAAGAAGAACGCGCAAGAAAACGTAGCACCGTGCAACAGAAATAAATTAACGAACGCATTTTGCCGAATGTTCATTTGTTACACTTGGCACGCGTGTTACCCAACACGGTCCCCATGGGGGTTCCCTAGAAAGTCAGTAGCGTAAATACAAATAAATTATAAATGAATATGGCTGTTCACAGAATTATGTGGCTAGAGAAGTTGTTGGCCATCCGATACATCTTGAAAGGGCTTGTCTTCACCTGGCGTTTCTTTCAGCGTGTGCCTTGCTGTTGCAGGGATGGACTTCAGGCTTGCTGGCACCCTGCAATGAAAAGGGCTTCTGAAATACTTCTGGATGGATGTTACCAAGTGCAATAAAAAAGGGATGCTGGTTTCATCCATTATTAAGCAGGTTATCTGGTGCTTTTATTTGGGCACCCTACATTCCTTTTCAGGAGTGCATGTTACTCCTGGAAGCCTATGACCTTAACTGCTATGTAGTAACTAAGAACTTCTGCTGCTGAAGACCTGTAACTCGCAACGACTGGACAGGTACTGATCAGATGCTCAGATGGTGATATGGTTCTGTTTCAAACCTGAGGTCTGATGGGATTCGGTGTACACTCAGGATGAACCATTTCATTTTATTTATGTATTTATTCTGTGGCTGAGCCCCTCAGGAGCACTTACTGTAATATGTTTTTCTCAGTATAGCTAAATGTGTTCTCTGTGTCTCCATTACCACTGAATAATGGGGCCGCACCTTATGAAAAGGGACATCTGGTTATATTTTTAAAGTTCTTCTTATCTTTAAATAAATTATTGTTTCTTGCTTCCTTGTGTATAATGAATAGATGACAGCTACAGATATTCAGGAAAGAAGAAGTAGTAATTTGAAAGTCTTTGTTTTGCTTTTGTTATTAACAGCACTGACATTCTAAGCCTGTGCTCATAACATGAACTATACAAGAGGCTGGCTGGATTTGGTGACAGACTTGTAATTTGTATTCCATGGCATAAAACTTAAAATCAATAATTCATCCCAAGTCTTGTAACTTCAGGGCTGCATTACAGCCAGAAGCTTTCTGGTATTTAATTTCTAATTAGGAAAAGTACTGACACACTGTCTCCTCCAGTGTAACCCCTGTCCTCTAAGAACAGTCCCTCCATGCAATTTGCTTTCCTTATGCAAATCTGACATTTTCCTTGGTCCTATATTGAGGGGGGATGCTTCACCAACACAGGCATGGTATTGATGTCTTTCAGGGGGTTGGAGCCAAATTTGCATGTAGGACAACCTCCTGTAGAGGGAGTTGTCCACGTTTAGGGCACCCTGTCTGGAGTTGCCCATGGTGAGAGGGGCTGCGCAGGTGTGGTCTACTCACAGCCTCCTGGTTCGGTGCCAGTACGTTGGAATTTACCCCAGTCATTCTTTGAGTCAGTGGATGGGATTTGACCGTTGTCTGTGTGTAGGCACTGCACAGCAGTTTAGAGTGTTAGCCCTTCCCCTCCAGGGACGTTGTTCTACTGGTGGACTCTAATGCTTAAATGGGTTATGACCGTGAAACGTGGAAGGGTGTGGTTGGGAGAAACATCCTGTCCAATCTGAACTTGAGAGGTGCTTTGTTATTGGATTTCTGTGCTAACCACAGTTTGCCCATAACAAACACCATTGTCGAACATAAGGGTGTTCATAATTGCACCTGGCACTAGAACATCTAAGGCCGCAGTTCGACGATCGATTTTGTAATTGTATCTGTGGATCTGCGTCCGCATGTTTTGGACACTCTGGTGAAGACTGGAGCTGAGTTGCCAAATGATCACCACCTGGTGGTGAGTTAGATTCAGTTGCGGGGGAAGATGCCGGACAGACCTGGTAGACCTAAACCCTTTGTGAGGGTGTGCAGGGAGCTTCTGGCAGTGGCCCCTCTTCGGGAGATCTTCTCTTGCATCCCGAGTGAAGCTTGGGGACTCTGAGCCGGAATAGGCGATGTTGACTCAGTGAAAGAATATATATTTTTTAAATATCTGTCCTAACTTCTTTGTGTTTTGCAGCATCCTTGTGTGAGGCTGAAAATGTCATTTTCATGCAGGACTGGAAGGGTTTCTCACACCAGATCACACTTGTCTGACCACCCTGAAACGGCAAGGGCATCATGTATTTGCGGAGGTGCAGTGACACGTGGCTTCGGTAATAGAGCTGAGGTGGTTGATGATGCTCATAGTGAAGAAGCCAAATCACTGAAGAGGTGTTAAAACAGCCAGCAAAGGTGGTGCACAGCCCTCACCACGCCGCAGTATGACTCCACATCGCTACTTCATATCTGGATACTCATTCTAATAAAATCAATGTAAAGTAGATCAGGATGGCGATAAAATTCATATAGCAGTGGCAAAAAGGATGCCAGTGTTTAGTGGAATGTCCTGTAAAACAGCATCCAACTGGGCGCTCTAGAAAGGTTTGGTTTGGAGAAAGAGGGAGTTGTTGATCAGAAGCTGAATTTAGCTTAGCCTCGTGCATGGATGTGTGAATTTGTCATCAATGCCAGTTTTATTCAAAACATGGCATTTTTAAAAACAAATTTATTTAGTAGGAATACTGTGTCAAATCACCGTAGTCTTCCGTAACTTGCTTGAGGACTAAATTGTTAAATTCCCCCCAAATGCATTAAAATTTACATGCTTCATACAACATAATATTCCCTTCACGCTACTAACAGCTGTTAAAGGGTGTCAAAATCAGCAGGTAATCTGGAGATAAATCAAGACCATTTTCTTATTTACTCAGATTTGATGCGGTGATAAATTCATCAAGCCACGATAATAACATTTACCTTGATGTTCCAGGATGAATGGTTTTTATATCTGTGCATGAATGAATGAGCTGGACCATTCGTGATAAATACTAATAGTTCCCACTTCGAATTTTCTTTATAGAGTAGCATCTTTATAGAGTAGCATCTGTCTTCCCAGTGCAACATGGTTGGGCTGATATTCGCAGGAAGATTTCACTGGTTTTCAAGAAAACAGCAAACA
>JAODKL010000020.1:59652-70497 GCA_026780765.1 Petrocephalus schoutedeni | reverse complement strand
CATTGCTTCCGGGATAGGCTCCGGACCCCCCGCGACCCTGAACAGGATAAGTGGGTTGGAAAATGGATGGATGGATACCATTATCACCTCACCACACAGTAGCTAAGGTGGTGAAGGGGCAGGGGAGGATTCACCCATTAGATACATGGGATGATCAGGAGGCCAGGTTGTTTTACCTTGGGCAATTTTAGCCAGGACATCAGGGTACCACCCCAACTCTTTCAGGATCTTGCTTGACCTGAGTTTTACATTTCATCCAATTTTGTGATCCACTTTCACCATTTTTACAGCACAGTGTCCCCATCACTGCACTGGGTCCACCAGCTAACCTGCTGGCCACACCAACACCTCTTCCAGCAGCAACGCAGCTTTCCTACTGTAGGTGGTCTCCCATCCAAGTACTGGCCAGGCCCAACCCTGCTTAGCTTCAGATGGGTTGCTTAGTGTGTACTGCTGGGGGAATGGCTGCCATATCAGAACCATCCAGAATATTTCACTGATCTTGGAGTAACTGACCCATCGATTGATAAATTCTATTTGTTAATTTATGAAAATAACATTTTAATAGCCACGACTTACCGTCATAGCTACTGAGTATAGCACTGACCCTATTCAAGAGTCTTCCCTGAAAAAAACACTACCCAGTTAATGTGAAATAAAATTGTTTAGCAAAAACAGCATCATAGGCAGCTTCTCTCGCCTGTACTGTGGATTGTTGCATAATGAATGACAAGTTTATTCCCATATTTTCAAATTTCTGTATTAACCATTTAATCAAAAATCCAGTGAATGAATCCAAATGTACTGTCAAAATAGTGATTTCCTTTTTTCAGATAATTATTTCAACAACACAGTTAGCCGTTTAAATATATTCATATTTTTTAACATCAACAAAATAAACACAAGAAATGATGCGTTGTGTATTTAGAGAGCTCAGCGGGATGGGATCTCGTGTCTGACTTTGAATGGCCCAATGACACCCAATAACTGACTGGCCCTATTCTCTCAGTGGTATGTCACTTTAGATAAAAAGGTGCCTACCAAATAATTAAACAAATATATAGCCTTGTTAATGATTGCCTTTTGTATTGTTTAATCAAATTGATTGAATTAAACACAGGAGTCACTTCACATTGCCTCGTTATCTTTTTCTGAAATGGGCCATAATGTTTCACTGTTTTGATTAGGCCTACTGTTGGTTAAATAATGTCATTAACAAGCCTTTGTGGCAGTTAAGAGTTGTAATACATGTCTCTTAGGCTCTGGAAGCCGCTATTTCTGCTCATTCATTAAAACAATGGCAGATCCTCTATCATTTAACTGCATAGCTGGCTTAATAGGCTAATCAGTTCTGGACTATGTATACAATTTACTTAATTCGCTTAACTTTCTTCTTATTAAATAAAGAATATCTGAATGTGGAAACCGTGTAACATTCAGATTAGAAAACAGCGCTTTAATTGGTTTTACAAAAAAAAAGATGGATATATATATAAAGGACTATTAAGATCATCTTGCATAAATCTGCAAATTAAAGTCACGGTGGGCAAGAGAGACAAAAATGACTCTATGAGATATTAAACACCAAAAAACACACCAGGATTTTAGTTTGTATAACTGGCCAGTTACTTGAGATTTATTTTTGATCACCATCAGGAAAACAGCGATCTGCTGTGGCAAGGGATGTGATATGATGCAGGGCTGCATGTGTCGCGAAAACGGGCCCTTTGAAGTACGTCGCCATGCAAGCGGCTGCAGATTAGAAATGTCATCTTCAACGCCCTGGGCGCATTTTCCGACGCGCTGCCCATGAAGGAGACTCGGCGCAAACTGTCACATGGGGATTCCAGGCTGGGGAGGAGGAAGCAGGGAGTAGAATATAAAACATGCCTGGTTTGGATCCCACTGACATGGTAATAAACCGCTTCTGCACAGTACCCCGACACCTGCAGTAATTCAGCCGGTTCGGTTTCCCCCGTTGCCGGGCTGCCTTTTCTCTAGTTTACAAACATGAAAGATGCCATATTAGGACATAAAGTGGATAAACCCAGATTATCCCCGTTTCCGCAAATGGGGAGGCGATTGACAGGCTGATAATGGATAAGGCACGACCCGCTATCTTATCAGTGATAACGTTCAACATGAAGATATATAATGCTGACTTTGAAATGGTCGGTTTTTCCCTGACTTTGCCTGTGATCGTTTCTGGGACCCAGGGAGGCCCATCAGGATGCCTGGTGCCCTGAGACAGCACATCTGTGGTTTCCATGGGAACACTCAGGGTTACAAGATGAGGCTGTAGTCCATAAACTGGTTATTTCTTCATGTCGTTGGTTTTATTTGCATTGCTTAATTTGCTAAGCAGACACTTTTATTAACATTGTCTTTATAGTAAGCCGGCACTGTTTACTGCGTCACACTTGGTTTGTTTCCACAGACAGATGTGTTTGTCTGATGATTTTAAAGTGTCCCTGAGGGTCTTTGTCACATGTTAAACTGCCAGCTATTTAGCCTTTAACCCTTAATGTTAAACACAATGAGATACTTCTACTGAGCAAGACCAATTTTCCGTGAATTGTATAATATCAATGTTATTTTTAGCACTGAAATACAAAATATATTTTAAGAAATCATCAGAATTGCAACACCCTAGCGGTTGCAGCCATTTCTCCCCTCTCTGTCCATCCACATTTCATGATGCTCTGGGGTTGTTAGATATGCAACTGACCATGAGCAAGTACCGGTAGGCAGAGGTAGACATTCTGGTCCAGAGGGTAAAAGTCCAGACCAAGATTTTGTTTCAACCAGCCAGTTGAGCTCAAAGAGTCAAAGTCACAGAGTATTCGACTGGCTGGTTAAGACGAAATCTTTGTTACTGTCTGGACCTGGACTACCCACCTCTGCTGGGAGGCAAGCAGCATGAAGACTGTGGAAGTAAAAATGGGTGTCATGTCATAGCTACACAGGAAAAGACCTGCAGATTCTACAAGCTCCCCAGCCAGGGACACTGTCGGAGCCTGGATGCCCTGGCAGATGAAGAGGACCCAGAATTTCTAGCATTGCACCTGCCCATAGCTAGTGAGACAGGAGAGACCACAATCTGCTAAACCACCCCCTACCCCCATCTACTAGAAATAGCGTATATGTGCACAGAAATTATTTGCTCAGACAAACGTCTTCTGCTAATTAAGCACGTAATGAGGTGTTTTTCATGCGTTTACGAGGGCCTGCTGTGGGTACACACAGTGGACCTTCTCACCACACCCTGCCATGTGGCCCTCTAAACGCTACTGAGACATTAACCACATGAATTACTGGCCAGGTTACAAACTCGGGTTAGAGAGGTTGAAGGGTCTATGGAGTATCTAGATTTAATTAGTAACCTACACACTTAAAAAAGTTAAAGGAGCATTTTGCTGAGGATACTAATATATGCATTTATTTTCACAGTTTCCCGCAAATGCTCACTTGTTTGTTGGGGGTATTTGGACCAAGTTTGCCAACAGTGGTAGGAGCTTCTGATTGCAATGTGAAAGCAAATACCTTAATCTGCTTTAGATTGTGCCTCACCAGTCAGTGACTATGAGAGATGTGTGCAGTTTTCCAAGCTGTTCTGCTGGCTTACCGGAAGGAGTAACCATGCCCCTGGATCCACCCAAGCACTGGAAGACATGTGACCATGAGCTCAGGAGCAACAATTTCCCTGTTTCTTTGGGAGAACCTGAAAGTGTGAGTCTCATGGACGGCGGTAGCAGTGGGATGCGGTGAGCTCTGCCCTTTGTTTAGGAGGCAGCTGTTAGTTAAACTCCAGCGTTAGTGGGGGCAAGTGTCTGAACACACCTAAAGCCATGCTGAACACCATGCTGAGGCCATTGCAGATCAACTATTCATCCCAAGTCTCTGCTCGCTATCTCCTGTTACATAAGGGGGGGAAATTGGCTGGCTGTTCATACATATTATTATTTCTCTCCGGATTTAACCCTTCTGGGCCCCCTGCATGAATGCAGGGCAATTTCTTTAAGATAAATTAATCATTTTAAAAGGCTCTGTTGTTCATGTGGTAATGAAAATGGAATCATAAAATGACAAGGAATGAAAAAGTTTTTTTTCCTAATAAACTTTTTTGAACATTGCCTGACATTTTAATTGACTTATGATTACAGTCAGTTTTTTCCCCATCTTTATAGTGTTTAGCAGGACCATGTCTCGCGTGCAGTATACGATTCGTATTTGTTTTGAAATTATTCATTTTCCAATAAGTCTCTCATGAGCAAATTCAGATAATTAACTGAACAGCTGTCAGCGACTAAAATTACTTCATCATTATCTAATGAATTACCCATTATTTATTAATGTCCATAACTTCTGTCCAGTCTAGTGCCTTACGACAATATCCTACTGTATATACTGTAGACATTGGCATATATCCGAGAAAAAAAAAATCACTCAAAGATTTGAATCAATGCAAACTGATAACAGATTACCAGTTTAGGAGTAAGCTTTACACCTTGAAAATGTCGCATTATACCATTCCATTTAGTTTAACAGAAGCGGTTTCTTTGTTTCTAAATTAAAAGATTTTTATTGGCCATTTATCAGTTTGAATCTGGCATATTCCTACATTAAAACATGTCTTTTAATATACTGTACGCTAAACACAAACCAAGGAAATGCATGGGTTTAATGAGCTTTCTGTCAGGTTCTCTACAGTGGGCTTTGCTGTCGATATTTCTCTGAGGTCCCTGATTACTGTCGACCCGGGCAGTGCATGTGTTTTCTGGGGCTCACGCCAACGCTGCACTCCCAGCAGTCCGCTGTGCTTACTGTTCCTCAGTGTCCATGAAACACAGCTGTCACATGACCAGTTGTATTGAGCGCTCTAGGAATGTCTCAGCTTTCTTTGTTCGTTCGTTTGTTAGAACACACCGATTAAACGTGCAGTGGATAGGGTTACCACACGTCCCATAGAATATGGAATCGTCCCGTATTTGACAATAAAAGTGTGCTTCCCATTTTTAATCAACAGGGTTTTGATTTACACATTTAGTTGACACCTGTAGCCATAGTGGCTTACATTACCCAATTTCAGGGAACTACAATCTCCCTGGAGTAACTTTGGGTCATGTTCAGGGACCGACTGCTGGAGGTAGATGGGATTTGAACCTGTGACCTCCTGGACCATACCCCAAGTGATATAACACTAGGTCACCACCATTTATGACCCCTAGTGCATCACTTGGTATGTCGTGGTTGTGGCAAGTCCCCACTTTGGTAGGCATCCTTTATTTATCTGCATGAAATGTGGCAACAGTGGAAGTGGAACGAGCAAAATAACACTCTGGCAGAGACTTTAACCATGTTGTGTCCCTGCCACATTTAGTTCGAACTGCTTTTGCTTTTCTGTGTGCTAAAGATAGACTGACCAGATAATCCACATCAGGGAGGACACTTTGACCTAGGGCAAAATACCCTTTCAATAAAATTACCTGGATTTCACACAAGCATTGAGTTCTTGCTGTGTGCTGATTTGTCAGTCTCCTATAATCATGCAGGTGTCACTAATGTTAATGTGTAACAGCTGCACAAGTCTTTTAATCAAGAAAACAAACCAGCCAAAGTGCAAGAAGAACTGAACTATTTAGCCAAGCAAGGAGCCACTCTGATTAAAGAGGCTTTTAAAACTGGAAGTAACTCAGAGTCCTCCCTGACAGGGAATATCTGGTCACCCTACTAAAGCTCCCAGAGACATGGACTATCACAAGATCTACCCATGATTGTGACATCACTATAGTACATGCATTTTGGCCGATAAATATGACTTTCTCTTATGCGATACTGATTCTGCTTTGTATTCGTTGCACATCATTGTACATTCTTGATTAATGATTGATTAAGCATGCTGTTTAATATTAATGGACTTGGTACTAAAAGATTGAGTTCCATGAGAAGCCTTCTAACTAAAATTGGCTTACCACTCTCATGGACCAAACAATCCTTTATTACATTTGCAACAGGATACTACATTGGGTTGTTTCTGTTTGGAAGAGAATAGTCAGGTGGCATATACTAGGTGCTGTCATGGAAACCAGTCTTCTTGGATTGTGTCTGCATTGTTAGTCACTAAGGAAGGCCTTTATCCTTGTTAGATTAATCACAGAATCAGATGGATATAGTTGTAAATTAATTGCGCAGGTTAGTTATGGTAACTACATCACAACTGCATAAACAGCCAAAGGAGCATCGAGGTCATACTTACAGTCTCCCAAACTCTCAGACTTCTAGATATATTTTTTATGTGCTGGTACACTGGACTCATAAAGCCCCGGGAGGATTTTCTGCTATAGTGCCCTTAAGCAAGGTGCTAATCCTTAATTGTCTCAGTGAAATTTCCAGCTGTATAAAGGGTAACACACTGTAAGTTTGCATAAGCTTAGCAATATGCTACCCCTGCTTTCTAAAGAGCATGTAATATTTCTTCTGAACAGCCTGAATAGCTCTTATTCTGATTTCTGAAGAGTGTAAAACATTGACTTAATACTTAACCTAGATCATGATTGAGGGTGATGTAAAGAAATTAAGCAATCTTCCTGGATCAATACAAGCTTTATCTTGATCTCTGCAATGCAAGGACATCAATTCGTCTATATTCGAATATATTTGATGAAAATCAGAACGTTTGAGACAACTCCCCAAAATAGGTTTAGGAAACTTGCTTTTTTGAGAAAGACATCTAGTGTGGATCCTAGATCCAGAATGCATGTCCATGGCAGATGTGCAGCGCCATTCAAGGGAAAGTATGATGGAACAGTCACATGGAACAGGTCCTAGGCATCACAGCACCCTCCTGTAGGACTGACATCACCCACATAGAGTGGGTGGACTTGCTTTGGTCAAACGTGTTCAGACTCATCCACTGCGACCTCTGACAAGATCTGGGGAAGGAATTCTCTGGGAGATAGTGTAGGCAAGTGCACGGCATGATGGGAACTGGGTTACCTTTGTAAATCAGTGACGAAAACCCAGCTGGCATTTTGGCAGGGGAGCAAAAGCTTCTGTTTGAAGAACACCATCTAAGGGCATGAATGAGAATTATTACAACATACAGCTCAGTTCATAATGTTGTAACCTGCCTTAGCTTTCTTAATGGTTTTTAATGGTGTTTTATCTCAGCTGCTGTTTGTATTACATCACTCACATAAGGAGTCAAAGTACACATTTATAATGTAATTTATAATGACAATAGTAATGCAATGTCATGGCATATTTTTTATGCAGTAATCACTTACATGAAAACTATTAATGACATGGAAAATATTTAGTTTACACTGCTGGTTACACTGTGTTCTAGTGCACCAATTAAATGTATTATAAAAATAGGCTTCTTTTCCGGAGAGAGATGCATAAAAATTGTCCTTAAATCTCGGCAGAAGCCCAGAGCTACAAGCTTCTATAATATTCTGCAAATAATGTATTCCTCTCCACACTGCTACCCAGATTAGTGTGGACTCAGTCACTGATACTAACAATGCCTCTCTCCCAATCCTTTTCTCCAATCATTTTCCAAAGCTCAGAGTTTTTTTTCCTGTTACTCATTTTGAAGTTGCATAAATCTTGTCTTTGGTGGTGAGCCAAGAAGACGAGTTAATAAGAAACTGTATTATTACCTCAGGGAAGAGTTATTGCCTTTGAAATGTAAAGAAAACTGTATTTGTCATCCGCTTTACCTGCAGAAGAAGCTGGAAAGATGAACACATACTTAACAGGTCATGAATGTTAGAGGTAGAATTTAAATGATGTGGAATCAGTCATCTGTACAGACTGTATCGAGTTAACGGAAATTAATTCTCTCCTGTCTGGGCTACTTTCCGTTCTCTTTGAGATTAAAACTTCTTGCAGATGGAAATTACCATTAAATGACTCTTATCTGTGCAGTTCCAATAATCCTTAATTCCTTAAGGTGTACAATTCCTTAATTCCTTAAGGTATACAAGCAGTTCTTCAGGTTCTGTCAGTCACCTGCTTTACTCCTTTAATCAGTGTTCAGTCGCTGCATCACCTACAGACATGAGTTCTCTTGGTAGCAGTTCATGACGTCTGACCTGCATTACCAACCTCACATGAGGCTTGAATAACAGCTTTAATGAACCCTATTCTGCTGCGATGGAAGTGAAGAAGTGCTCATTCTCTGGCTGAGTAAGTACACTGGAGCCCCATTAGCTTCAAACACTTAAGCTTAGAATAGTGACTCTCAGGTCCCTTCCGGCTCAGGAATATGCCTCTGCATTTTCGATACCAGGAAGGATGTTCCATCTTCTTTTGGGCAAATGTTGTTTATCTGAGGCTAGTTTGCTCTGGGAAGAGTGTTTCATTCCCTTCTTGGTACTCAGTTCCACATTTGTGCTTAACGAAAGAAGCTTACAATGACCAACAAAAACCAGGAGAGCGGGCGACACCGGCACACATTAGTGTGATGCTGGAGATGTAAACTTTAATGGTAAACAGGAAATGAAGCTGCTTGGTATGACATGAGATGACAAATGGCTAGCAGCCAGACAAGGGCAGCCATTGTGCGTGCATGCGCGCTCCGGTGCTTGTGTCCGTGTGCGCACGGGCGTTCGTGTCCGTGTCCGTGTGCGCTCGGGTGCTCGTATCCGTGTCCGTGTGCGCTCGTATCCGTGTGCGCTCGGGCGCTCGTATCCGTGTCCGTGTGCGCTCGTATCCGTGTGCGCTTGTGTCCGTGTCCGTGTGCGCTCGGGCGCTCCTGTCCATGTGCGCTCGGGCGCTCGTATCCGTGTCCGTGTGCGCTCGTATCCGTGTGCGCTTGTGTCCGTGTCCGTGTCCGTGTGCGCTCGGGCGCTCGTATCCGTGTGCGCTCGGGCGCTCGTATCCGTGTCCGTGTGCGCTTGTGTCCATGTCCATGTGCGCTCGGGCGTTCGTGTCCGTGTGCGCTTGCGTGAGGCCTGTATGGTGGCACAACAGGCACCAAAATTATTTTCAACAGGCTTGCATCACTGCCTTCTTCAAGGGTCAGAGATAATTGGCCGTTAAAATCATATGATCACTTAGTGCACCTGCCATTATCCATTTTCACTGCATTACCACTGCTAATGGCATGTACTTCTGGAGAATATAGAACAATGAAGAAACACAGACTATGCTCGTAGAACAGCAGTCGAATGAAATTGCGGGGAGTCTCTACTAAATTGGATTCTAAAATTAGAATGTCAGTGGAATTTTCCTGATGGAATATAAGACGCTATGCTGCTCTGCGCCTGATCTTTCCCTGTTTTCTGGGCTGCTATGCTGTAGAGTTTCCTTAGTACTTTGTTTCATGTTCAGAGGAAGATCTTCATGAATCAATGAAATGTTCATTTGAACAGACTCATTAAGAAAGGGGTGGCTGTGTGTCGATATAAATATTCTGGTAATTGTTTTTCTAGCTGGGGGCTGTAGATACAGAATGCGTCATCACTTACATAGAACATTTATTTCTCATAATATCAGGGTAATATACAGGCCATTACAACAGGAGAGCAATCTGATTGAAGACATTCCTCAGGTGGCGTCTTTGAAATTGGAATGTTGAGTTATTCCTGGTTGCGCGGCGTGTTTGCCAGCCCCCACTTGTGCTCATTCAAATGCATTTCTCTGTTGCTTCTCATCTTTTATGTCGTTGTTGACAAAAAGACACCTGTTGGCTGACAGTGAATATACAGAATCTCAAACGCGCATTCACAGGCTTAAAAGCAGATAAGCGGCATTTAGGACATTCTAGCAAATCACAAAATCATTCCTTCTTATTCGTGGTCCATCAAAGTCTACAGTATCTAACAGCTCTGGGTTTGCCTCAGATCTCTGTCCTATCATATGCAGTTTTTTTTTTCCTGCCAGTATGACCATACAACTTGAGGCAATAATCATTCCAAAATCCAATATGATAACAGCATCATATAACTGAAAAAGAAGAGAATCCAATCTCTGGTAACGATAAAAATGATGCTTTACTTCATTTGCACATGGAAGGAAGCTAACCCCATTTCTTTCATCAGGAATAGCCACATTGTCCCATTAATACTGTTTCCCATGTCTTCGCCTGCATTCACTGATTCATGCTCCCTCCAGGACAACGCAGAGGGAACTGGCTCCTCCATCACCTGGAATTCACATTCCCATACTCATACCATAGCCCAGTGACCGAACAAAGTACTTCTTAGCCATGTAGGTAAATCCATGGGTCACAGTCTTTAAAATTACTGGGAATATTTTACGAGTGTAGCTTTCAGCAGGAGTAGACATATTAACATGTGATATCTGGGCTCTTATGTTAATTCCTGTATGGGATGGACTGTTAACATTCCTGCAAATCCACACATACAGCTGAGATTAAGTGTCTTTTTCTCTTGGGGTGGCTTGTCCCATGAAGATTAAGGCTTTGTCTTGGATACAAAAGAGCTAAGCTGGTAAACAAGATGAATTAGTGTGGAGATGAATGTCGGAAATCCCCGCGTTTCGCTCGCAAATGGAACATGATGTCGGCGTTCGCAGGCGGATCGACAGCGACGCTCACCTCCCCGGCTGGACCCCGCACGTTCTAATGAGCCTTGACGGCTTAATGTGAGCCATATGCAGTGGCCTGCTGTCGGTTTTACAGACAAAGCCGGTCCGGGGGCCATATGGAGAGAGTCAGGACCGGGCCAACCCCAAAGTGTTCAGCTCAAAGTGATGGAACACAGGGTCAACAATACCGAGGTGTCCGACATCCGGCCCCCTGGCATTCCCACTGGTCCCAAGTGGCTTGGCAGCCCAGGGTGTCAGGGTAGTAAGGCAGCAACCCCCCCCCCCCCC
>JAODKL010000020.1:0-37650 GCA_026780765.1 Petrocephalus schoutedeni | reverse complement strand
GGGGGTGGAGGGGGGTCGTAACCCCGCCAATATTCAAAACTGGCTAATACAAGCCCCACAATAATCATGTCTCAATGTCCCGATGTTCTAACCAAAGTTATGCCCTTGCTCATGACCATCGATTTTCTGTAACCACTTGTCCTATCAGGGTCACAGAGCTTACATGCCCAAGGCAGGGAACAGCCCAAGATGGGGCTCCAATCTATTGCAGAGCATGTGTGTGCATGCATGCACTCACACACACAATTAACCTTAGCTATTTTTAGATTGTGGGGGGAAGCCAGAGTACCCAGAGGAAGCCCCACAAGGAAAGGGGAGAACATGCAAACTCCACACCTATGGAGCTATGACTTGAACCCTGGCCCCAGCAGTGTGAGGCAGCAGTGCTAAGCACAGCACCACCAAGGATCCCCTCAGTCATGACTAACTGGATACAAATTGAACTTGCAATGACACAGTATGAAATGCATCTGTTTGCCAGTGTTTGCACCTCCTCACATCTCTGCCATAAGTTCTCAGGGAAATTCCGCCTACTGCCTCCCAAGCTCCACTCCTCCTCAAGCTTGCCCAGAGGTTTCCAGACATTTGCCCAGGAGAAGGGCTCTTAACTTGCACCCTCTATTCCTGTCACAATCAATTGAGCCCCACCAAGGTCTTATTACAGCAGTGCCAAAATGTAGATACCTCTAGGTCACAAGTGCTCCTGGCTCTGTTTGCTTTCTGAAAGCTATTCCCTTTTGTAAGGAAGTCCCAGAGAGTAAGCGCTTTATAAATACCTGTAAGACGCAGCGTGTTTCAAAGATTTCTGACACTGTGCAGTCGTGGTTAATCTAGTTCGAAGAGAACGGGTAGCAGATTCCGCTGAGTGAGTGTATGCTGGAATACAAAGGCAGAAGTACCATTCTCCTAGACCTTGAGAATCCTATGCAAAAAATACATACAGTTATCGGAGGGCAATAGAGTGAATAGACCGTGGCTGAGGTGAGTTGGGTCTGTGGCAACACTGAAGGCCCCCACCATTGCGAGCATCCTCCATGTCTGCCGGGTGTAGGCCAGTGATCTGCTTGGCTGACTCAGTGACTCGCCGAAGGGCTTTCTGATCAACGAACGAGCAACTGGTGCACCGTGCCAGTATGCGTTAGGGGGGAGAACATCGAGGAACTTGAAGCTGGAGAATCATTTTGCCGCATCCCAGTTTAGTGTATAGGGTTTTGTTTTGGGTATCTGTGTTGGAGGAAGATGTCAGACTGCTCCTGGGCTGAACATTATAGTGGAAGAAGAGCAGCTGCCCAGTTTTGAGGTCTATTATTGACAAAATCCGGGTTGTGGAATCTGGAGACCTACTTCTGGGGAATTGAGTGCTGTTCTGAAATCAATAAACAGCATTCTGACATTCTGCTGTGCGATGGTCCATATGGGGTTAGGTGGGTGTGGAGAGCAGCTGAGATTTGAGAAATCTGAGAAATCTGCTGTTTGTTTGATCGTGCGTTTGTCCAGAATCGGGGAGATGTTAGCCTTGATGTGGGCTAGAATCAGTCTTTCAAAGCACTTCTTTATTACTGGAGTTAGTACAACAAGGTGGAAGTTGTTGAGACATCTGGCAGACTTCGGTACTGAAATGATTGCTGTTGTCTTTAAACAGGCGGGGATGACAGCCTGCGATAGAAAGAGGTTAAAGACGTTGGTGGAGACCTCCTGCAGCTGGTCAGCACACGCTTTGTGCACACACTGCTCAGACTGGTCCTCCATCGCGCTCGCTCATCATTGTGTCCAGTGCCAGTACTTGGTCATCTGTGGCCTTAGAGACTGGCTCTTTGTTCTCTTTTGTCAAATCGTGCATTTGTCAAGCTCATCTGAGAGCAGGGTGTTGCAGCCAGCTTTGTTCTGAATTGCTGTGCGTCATTCTGGATGCACTGATAGCTGGATGCATTACACAGATTAAATTAGGTGACTGATTTAGCGATGGGATTTGGAATGTTAACTATCTTCATATGCAGGACCACACTCAGGGATTCAGATTGCAGTTCACAATAAGGAGATAATGAACTCATAATGACCTACATGCCTGGAGTCGATACTGTAAATATCAACCATCCATCCTTTTTCAGTAACAGTAATACGGCGAGAGACAGAGTCATTCTGAGCTGTTCCTAGTAGCCAGGATTGCCAGCAGGGTTATACACAGCCTGACCCTCCAGAACCTCCAGTGTCTACTTCTGCACTGTGTAGAACTTTAGTATTCCCTGGTGGGGAGAGTCCCAATTCAACAGATTCACTTCTGAATTCTGGAGACTCACTTACAGTCCAATTTGTATCCTGTATCCTGCTAAAACAGAGTCGTGTGTGACATGAACTTCTGTAAAATGAAAAGACTTGGATCTTCAGACCTCAGAAGGTCTGAGATGGAAAAAGAAAACATTCAAGAATGGTAATAGAATTAGACGGAAAAGGGTGGTTAAATTCTGACCTAAAGTCAGCGTGTCACTATAAACACACCTACCTCTAATACTATCCTTGCTTCACGGATGGAATAAGTTACCGAAGTTTACTGTGTCAAGTCCAATTGTTTGCGACATCATTCAGAGCACTGGGGCAATTTTAACGGCGGATATAAGCGTCCAAGCTCAGCTGTGGGTTTATCCTCGGGTATCTGGGGGAGTGGCTTAGGGTTATTCACCCATGCATAGCGTTGCTGTCACTGTTTGACCGCAGATGGGTGGTTGGCGTACCTTGTGGGGGGGTCGTGTCCCTGTATGGTGTTGTGTCATGCAGAAGCATTGCATGCGTATCTACTCTGCACAGGTCCATAGCACGAGTCTGCTGTTCCGATGGTTCACATCCAAATCGGGCCTGGACTACTGATCCTGTCCATCTACTGAATGCAACTATGAGGACTATACTCAAGAATAAATAAAAATTCTACCTACTCACAAGGCTGAAAAACAGTCTTTCTCTTTTTACCGTATCTCTTGACAGTAGCTGCTATTTTATTTGCCATTTTCTGTGTTTTTGTCTTTCTCAGGTGTACACAAGATACGGAAAATGCTACACGTTCAACGGAAACAAGACCACGGCCAGGAAAACGAAGCAGGGAGGGATGGGCAATGGCTTGGAGATCATGCTGGACATCCAGCAGGACGAGTATCTGCCAATCTGGAGGGAGACGAGTAAGAGACGCTGTACTGACTGCTATGTCGCAGACCCCCGTCTTGTCAGGGCCAATATCTCTTCACCAACCCCAGCATTATATAGCCTACATACCAGGGTTCCACTGCATTATATAGCCTATATACCAGGGTTCCACTGCATTATATAGCGTATATACCAGGGTTCCACTGCATTATATAGCCTATATACCAGGGTTCCACTGCATTATATAACCTATATACCAGTGGTCCCCAACCTGTCTGTTGATCTCGGCATGTTCCAGGTCGATCACAGGAGATGATTAATAGATACCGCTTTATTGTATTGGTGGTCAGACAGTTATTGGCATAATATACCAAGGTGGAACCCCCAAGGTCAGCAGCAAATTCCCAGGCTGTTTTCGGCTGCCAGTCCGGCCCTGGTTCACCCCCAAGCAGTTTCAAATGGAGTTTGCAGATATACTGAGTACCCTCTCAGCTCCTTCCACACACCTCATTCCTTTTTGGGTCCCCTATATGGCAGACGAGACCACGCTGGAGGCAGGCATCCGGGTACAGATACACAGCCAGGACGAGCCCCCCTACATCCACCAGCTGGGCTTTGGGGTCTCCCCAGGGTTCCAGACCTTCGTCTCATGCCAGGAGCAGAGGGTAGGCCCCCCCCCCCCACCCGTGCCTCGCATGGTTCGGCCCAAAAGGGATGCCAGCTTGTGACTGAGCTCCTCCCCCAGCTGACCTACCTGCCCCAGCCCTGGGGGAACTGCCGCACAGGGACAGAGGACCTGATCCCGGGATATGACACGTACAGCATCAGCGCCTGCCGCCTGCGCTGTGAGACCAGGGCCGTGCTGGAGGAGTGCGGCTGCAGGATGGTCCACATGCCAGGTAGGCGCCTAGTGGCCACTAGGCAGCTCCTTCAGCCTGTAAGGAACCGGCACCCCTCTCTCATCCCCCTGCATATCACTGCCAGTCATTGCTATGCAAATGATTCCCCTGTCAGTCAGTCAGTCAGTCACATTAACCTGTAGCTAATACTAATGACAGACCCCACCTACAGCAGGTCCCTCATTCCTCTGTCATTCATTCCCTGTCAATTTTATTTCACCCGTAATTATCTTACGTGTGTCCCTGTTGGCCATTTACCTGTAAACAATCAGAGATCCCCTCGCATTCAGAGTACCCATAACTAATTAACCGGAATCTGTCATTCACCTCGACGCCTCTGTCTCTGGCAGGCCACGTGCGGCCCGCTAGCAGGTGCCTGTCCCTTATTTGGGTGCCATCATTACTAATTTACCTGATATTCTGCTGCTTTGTCATCTGGGTGTCCCAGTCTGTCATTTACCTGGAAGTAATTTATCTTTTCCTGTCATCACTTGTGTCTTTTCAAGCTATTTACAGTCACAAATGCTCCTGCTTCTTTCAGCACATACTCTAGCCGGCGATCTACCTGCCAATCAGTCTATCGTGTCGGCTCGACATTTAGGCATCCTGCCTGGTATTTATGTGCCCCGGTCAATAATTTTGCCCCAGCTGATTATAGAGGTTCTAGCTGTATGAATATACAGCTCCATTACAAAGATTACATTGTGATTTTTCCATCATGCCCAAAATTATTAAAGTCAGAAAAGAAATTGCAGTATATTCCCTCAATTAGTCAATCCTTGGGCTTAATGAGTGCTCAGTTTGTCTGTAATAATGATAGATATACCTTCATGTTTGCAAAAGAATAAGAATCCATTATGAGCACATTAGTTCAGAGTACGATCTGTCTCCATTGCCATTTATGTGGGCATCAGTTAATTATGTAGCTGATGGATTCCCAAATACCAATAGTTATGAAGAATTATGAGATGTTTGATTGCTTTTTTTAAGACTTCCCAAAGATGCCCAAATGATGATGTGCAATAATTTAATGTTTAATGTTAAACCTAGAAACAAAAGAACATTGTCACATCACTAATTACATATGGTGTCACTGTCCTCCTAAATGCCTGTAATTCTATTTAATAACCCTTCATGAATTACATTTAATAACCATTTATACAGTTAGGATGCTGATGAATTAGAGTCCATTCTAGCATACATATGGTAAGCGTACACACACACACACACACACAAACAAAGACTGAATTTCCCCACAACTTCAACAGGTTTTTAATCACATTGTGTGGACATCTGGTCCCCACATCATAATATATATAGTATATATATAACCCACGCACCATTCCAGAGTCCCTAATTCACCTGAACCACATGTTGGACAGTGGACGGGATCCCGCCCACTAACACGGGCAGAGTTTGAACCCGCATCCCTGGAGGCACGAAGCCAGGATGGCAGCCGCTGAGCCACTCTGCTGCCCCAGCACAGTGTCCTGTGAAGCTCCAGACCGACCGGCCTAACTTTGTTCTCTGTATCCAGGAAATGCCACCATCTGCCCCCCCAGCAAAGTCAAGTGTGTGGACAATGCTCTGGGTAAGACAGTCATCCCTCTTGCACCTCTTGCAGGGTCATTTGTGATTTTGTGGTACTGTCCAAAGAGCAGGTCACTGCGCCTCTGGTGTGTTTGGGAGCACTGAAAGGGAGTTGCACGGAGAGTATTATTTCTCTCCGTTGTGCCAGAGAAACCGGCAGTGTCGGTTTGGTTTGACCCCTGCAGGGCACAGGTAAATGGAGTTAAACCAGTGCTATCTGCTGTAATGTAGCGAGAGATGGCTAGCGCCGAGCCTGCCTGGTTTGAATCAGCGTTATGGGTCAGGTCACACTTCAGGAAGGCCTTTGGAAGGGAACTTGGAGAGCCGATGGTGGACCGCGCTTCAGTAATTGGGAACAGAATGTGATAAGTACAGGGGTGAAAACACAAGCGCAGAAACACTGCCAGAGACCAGCCCAGCTGCTGTGGATGTTTAAGCAGTTCATTGCAAGACTCTGAGTATCAGGGCGGCTGGCTCTCTGGTCCAAATACTGCAAAGCATATCTATCTATAAGAAGGCCTGGGAAATGGAGATAGGTGGTTCAACATACTATTTACACAGATAATGAGTAATACTGGCATTGTGTCACATGACGAAATGACCAGCAGCCACACCTCCTTTATACATAGTCATATGAAAAACTAAGTGTACAATATGTGGACAGATAAATAAGAGATCTCCATTTCAGCAATACTGATTGAAACAGTTATACTTCAAATTTACATTTAACAACCATTTAATGTAATAATATATACTAAATATCTAACTTATTGTGAGGAAACCCCTCCAACATCACACGGTGAAAGCAATTCTGCAAAGGGGCAAACATTTCTCCAGGCTGAAAAAAATAACTAATTATACCTGCCAGTTATAAGAAACACCTGTAAGAGGTTGTTCCTGCCAAAAGAGACAATTCCATGTATTATATGTAAGTATGCTTTTCACTTACCCCTCCTCCCCCCCCCCCCAACAGAGTCACATTTCTGTTGAATATTGCTGAATGATGATTTTGAAATCAAAATTTTTGTTAGGTTACATCATCATTATCTATCAAATGTATTCACATCAAGATTAAATATTTGGGTTAAAGAAAAGAAAATTGATGGGTGCACTTATTTTATATATAGTACATACATACACTGTGCTTAATTCATAGTTTCCGCTATGATCCCACACGATGAGCTGATTTATCCCTATAAATTTTATGATGGCTGTAAAAGAAATGGTTTATTAAGAGGCAAGTGATGTACATACACTCTCAGTGCAATTATGAGTTCCAGATCCAAAGCCCAGAAATATAATTTCATTACATTTTCAGCAAATCCCAATTTAATGGATGGCTGCACATTAAAACCTATATTCACATCTGCTCCATTCTGCGTCTAAATATCAGTTATCGCAGATGGAAAAATTGCACCCTTTAGAACAGTTTTGCCATTCAGAAGTATACAAATTTTCTTCAGGTGTTAAACATGGCCCTCTGTACTGAAGACCTCATTAAAGTTGTGACCTTGATGCTTTGGTGGTTCTGCTATTGCATCTGAAAATTTTTCCTTCTGACGTTAAATTTGTAATTTCTCAAAAACAGGGTTAACAACTGAGCCAAGTGTCTTCAGATATGCACACCAGAGGGGCAGATAGTGTTCATCTGTGTCCACACTCGGGCCCCTTAGTATCTATACTTATCTTGAAAGTCTGGAGTACATTGGATAGACTGAGGGTTAAGAAATTTTAGGTTAGGAATATAGCTGTAGGTTTGTCCTCCCAGCCTACTGGCCAAAACCACAGATGCACAGGCATTTGACATCTCCTAGCCTTCAATGAGATGATCTGTCCTGAAATTTGAGTAAAAAAAGAAGAAAATCTACACAACTCCACGTGAATGTGGGTGCTCAGTCAACCACCTCCCTCCCCCACTCCCGTGCCACAGTCACTATGCTGAAGGTGGCGAGTGACTCCTGTCCGTGTGAGACACCCTGCAACCTGACCCGCTACGGCAAGGAGCTCTCCATGGTGAAGATTCCGAGTCGGGGATCTGCCCGCTTCCTGTCCAGGAAGTACAACAAGAGCGAGGAATACATCAGGTATTTCAAGACGCCCCCTGGTGGTGCTCCTCCGAGGTGCCGTCGAGTCATTTTCGGTAAAGGGTTCACAAGCACTACTTTGATTTAAACACTTTCATGCCTGACACAATCTGAAATGTATGGTATAAAATATAGTTCATAAAATGAACTGCCATTGTAAGATGTTGTACAGAAATGAATACTGATAGTAAGTGTATAATTTCTAAGATAAAACCAACAAATAAATTTGGTTCTTAGGTACTTTTCACATACACAGTAAAGAATCCAACTCTAAACCTTATTAACTAATTAAGTTTGTTTAATCAGGGAAGATAAGTAAGGAAATCTAGTATTATAACTATTTTTAAATACTGACCAGCACACTCAGCTGGGGGATGAATGGATGGATAGATTAATTATTTTGAAGAAATATATGCCCCCGTCTTTTACAGTGCTTAAACGAAAACACCTGGGTGGTTTTATTTATACCCATTTGCAAAGATAAAAAGCCTATTTAACCAGGAAAGTATACCTTTGGTGCAATGTCCCGCAACAGCAGCACGGAAACCATTCGATATCACCATGGTGAATTCCGGTGGCTACAGAAACCCAAGGTGGTGTGCCGCAACAGCACAGAAAAATTGTAAAATCTATAAAATATATTTCATAGACTTAAGAAATAAAGAAGTATCTCTGTCAAACAATGCCATTATAATTCCCGTATTTTTCATTATTTCACGTGTCATCTGACTGAACTGTAATTGTATTTTTTGACAGTGTAATATTTAGATAACTGCTACTAGCCTGCTGCAATCTTTTACCGAAAGATGCGTGTGATTTTTTCAAATTACAGAGACAACTTCCTGGTTTTGGATATTTTCTTTGAAGCCCTTAACTATGAAACCATTGAACAAAAAAAAGCGTACGACGTAGCTGGATTATTGGGTGGGTGCCTACTCTTTTACTTACTTTTTTGGATAACAACAGAAGGATGTTGTTAGTGATTGTGCCCACTGTTTTCTGAGCAGGTGACATCGGTGGTCAGATGGGGTTGTTCATTGGTGCCAGCGTTCTGACAGTCCTAGAAATATTCGACTATGTCTACGAGGTAATCCCACACTTTTGTTCTTGATTCCACTAGCATGTGCCCATGCAGGAATTCTAAAGAAGTGTCAGCCCGGAAAAAACTCACATTTAATTTACCCTAACCAGCTTCAGTCTAAATCAGGGCCTAGCTAAAGTGACATCCTTCACAGATGATGACAGCCCCCTCAACTCAGTATAGCTGCAGACATCCCCAACCCGATCCCACTTTGATCGACGTAACAATGGTGTCCTCTCCTCCGTAATCTCAGGTGGTCAAAGCTAGGTTGCTGCGTCTCATGAAGCCACAGAAGAAGGACAAGAAGACTGATCTGAAACAGGATCAGAGGAGCACTGTGGCCACAGTCATTCTGGCAGATGTAAAAGCTAAGGTGAGCTATTAGCTGGCTGTAGGGCAAGAACACCCCTTAAGAAGACATATATAGACACTGTGATGGTCAGGTCTATCCCTGGAGGTGGGATCAGAAGGAATTGATGTCTTTCTCCTTCAGCATTCTTACCATTTTCATGTCAGCGAAGAGGACACCCAGAGTGTCACGTGTAATGGAAATGTATCGCCTTGAAACCACCCCAGCATCTGTCATGTCGGTTATGTGCAGTTTGCTGTTACATTGCCTACTTGGCTGTACTTCTTTGGGAGAGGTTCAACTGTAGGGAGGCCTCTATTCTTCTCAGTCACCTGAGGAATTACAGTCCATAGTCTTTAAGTATGTAACATGAATTAGTATATTTGGAGTTTTAATCTAGAATAATGACAAATTCCAGTCTGCTTGTAATAACACAGCTTTTGCTAAAAACATCAACTGACTGATACTCCTCCAGTACTGCAGCACTGCTGTAGATGTCCATTGACCATACCGTGGTATCAAGAGAAATGTGAGGTTCACTGTTCTATCACCCTTGCTCTGTGACCACCAGGAACCCAGCGAAGCTCCTCGGAGTCACACGGAAGGGGGCGCCTACCCAACAGGAATGCTCCCTAACCACCACCATCATGTGCACCACCAGGGCCGCTTTGAGGACTTTGCCTGCTAGGAGGACCTTGAAGGAATCAGATTCAGCAGCTCTTTGCTTCTGGTGCTGGATTGGGGCTTGATAACAGACCCTTGGATTTTTTAACTACCTTTCCTTCTGTCACCAGTGAAAGCTACAGCCAAAGTCGAACACCAAGCTTGTGCTGCTAACAGACCTCACATTGTGAGATGGCACAGATTGGATGTCAACATTTGGCTCAACAGGAGACTCTTGCCCTTTCTGCTCCATACTGGGGAAGCTGTCCTCTTGGCTACAACACTATTTATATACCAATGATTTTGCTATTGGCCATGCCAGAGACACAGAACAATGACTGCATGTTACCAAGACCCAGTTTATACTGAAAAGTTACCTTACGTCTTTGTCATGTTGCTGATTTGATAGATTGATTCAAGTCCACAGAATTTGTGTTCTTTTAGACTGTACTGTAATATGTTATGATTCCACCTTAAACCCAAATATGTTCAGTGGCTTTTATTGCCAGTGCAACCCATAAATACCACTATAAGCCATGGCTGTATTTAAAAGAATGATACTCTATGTTCATCAACCTGGGTAGGAACAATCATTTTATATTTAGAGACTCAGTAGTACATGCCAGTAAATTATAACAACTGTATCACAAAATATGTGTTAGGTTACTTTTTGTTGATATTTTTATAGATTAATCATTGAAGGAAGTTAAGCACATTTTTAAATCATAACGTTACCTTTTTACAAATGTCTCCGCAGAAAAATGGAAGCTATGTCCCGCCCAAGCGAAGGCTTTTTCTATGACAAGTAGATTGTCATACCAAGAAAATATATTAGAAACCACAGCAGTGTGCAAATGTAGTCTGTTATATCTTTAACTGGAGAGAGATGGTAGTATTTTACATACACATGCAAGACAGAAATGCAGGCATAACATCACTGAATGACACATAAATGCTATGTTACTAGACAGAGATGGTTCTCCTTATGAAATCTTTTGAAGGATGTTTTTCTCTTCAGCATTAAATTAGTAGCTATTTACAGACACTACTAATGTTTCTCTAGAATGGTGTAGTCCTCGGGGACCCACAGACACTCCATGTTTTTGCTCTCTCCTCCTGGAAGCTGGGAGGGAGCAAAAATGTGGACTGGCTTGCGGGGGAGTTCTGAGGAAGCAAAAACATGGGCCGGCTGGAGGTCCCCATGGACCAGATTGGGAAACAGTGCTGCTGTGAAAAGGTTTTTGGCATGAATACAGGCTTGGGGAACTCTGCCAGACCGGGATGCTGATGCCCCTGTCAGGGAATATCATATGAAGAGGTAGAGAGAGATGTGTAGCTATGTGTCAGAAGGGGTTGGCTGCATACCCATAGCTAGCAATAAATTTCAATTAGGGTGGGGGGCGTTACCGACCAAGGTATGGAAACATATTTCAAAACTTGTCATTTTCTGTCACTGCCTGCAAATTTCTGGTGGTGGGGGGCTGGGGGGGGGGGGTTCAAACATGGCTACATGCCCAATTTGTTGGTCGTTTGGGGGGATGAAGATGGTTTAGTATGTTTGTCTTACTGTGTGGAGATTGCATGCAAGGCTTCCCCCATAGTCGTCGTTAAAAATGCCATTACACCCAAGGCATCTCTGAACGACCACAGCTGATCTCTGTCAGTGACTGTGATTGGCAGCTCTCGGTGGTCCACGCTTCGCACGACCTTTTCATTCCGCCCGAGTGTCGCCTGCTTCTGTAACCGACTGTGCTGTAGCTTCCACGTCACACACCAAAGATGTACTGTGGAGGAGCAAAGAGCCCGGAGCTATTTTGCATGTGGTCCACTATCTGGTCCCCGATTGGCTGGAGATCTGTGGGACTTTGCCGGTAAGAAGTGAAAGTTCCACCACCGAACACCATTCTAAGCCACTCAAAAACTTTTACACTTGCAATTTTAACCATACTTGGCTGATACTCTCTTTCTGCAGCATCCACAAACACATAACTTTGAGAAGGAGTGGGAGTCATATTTTGCAGTGTCCTGTTCATTTTTTTTAAGGGTGATACACAATTTTTGTGCAAACTACATATCATACATAAACGTACAGTATAATTGCAGTAATAAGTAGTTTTAGTACATATAGCTCTCCCAGTGTCACATTGTAGTCATGCACGCAGCATGGACATATTTTTATCTGCATATCATAACGACAAGCTTTGCCTCAGCTGAAATTATATTTCTTATGGTTTGTCTTATATTCTACAACAGCACACAATGCCTGGCAGTATTCCCAAGCTTGCACGGCAAAAACTGGTAATATGTAGCAGTCCATCACTGATTTTTTTTCCTCTCATTCCCCCCTCCCCCCCCCCAAAGCATACATCCCACCAGCCAGATGAATATGTAACAGCAGCGCTTATTGACGCAGCAATCACGCGGCCGCCGGGCCGGGCTGGAACATGTCCCGCAGAGAGAACATCGGGCCCCCTGCGAGAATGTCGGTAATTCACAGCCCCAAAACACAACATCAGGCTGTACATCTGAGTCTTGTTAAAAAATACTGTGCGTGACCAACAAGCCTAATCCACAGTAAGGCTAGGCCATCTACTCCAGCTGTTATCTGATGCATAGATGGCGTAGCAAGATTTATTTTTTTCTTTACTGAAAAACACTTAGTATTTGTAAATAAATTGCTAATTTCCTTTCATTAATATTATTTTTTAAATGACGCACTACAGAGAGCAAATTCAGCTGATCTAATACCTGTTCTGCTTTCCAGTGTAGTGTACAGTTCTCTTATGATACACTTTCATAGCGAGGAAGACAGCAAACAAAAGCAGTAAAAATAAAAATAATGATAATAATACAACAGGACACAAGGCATCATATTTCTGTGCGAGGAAAAATGGGGTACTATATTACTAACCTGCGCTTACTATAAAACGCAGTAAATGTAATAAAAAATGTGACTTTTCAAGAATTTTTGAAATAATTATGACAAACAGTTCTATTAAATGTATTGGTGTTGCTAAATGAAATGTTTCTGGTATGAATATTATCAACCCTTCAAGTTAATTTTTTCAATGACCCGCAAAAATTTGTATTTAAATAGTAAGCTAGCCAACAGGCTGTATTAAAATTACACCAAAAGAAAAGTTAAGTGTTGAAAAACGTGGCACTTTGCCAGTGTGACTGTGAGCTCAGTATCATAAATTGGTGTTTAATTGACTTAAATTAAAAGGGTACTGCAAAAATTGATTTAAAATAATTTAGCAGATGTCGAGTTGCGCTGGGGTTTCCTGGGGCCCCCACAAATGAAGCTGGACAGAAATATATGAATAAACTGTATTCCCAACGTGAAAGTCGAAAAAAGTGCCAACGGTGTTAATAGCTTGATATTACTGGAGACTATACAAGTGTGTGTGTGTGCGTGTAGGCCTACAGTACGTAAACTATAACTATAACTATAAAGTACTGCTTGAGTATTTCTGGGATGTAAAGAATCACAATGATTTTTTGACAAAATAGAACATGTAAGCACCCTGAACTGAATAGGCGACCATAGAAACAAAAAAAAATGCATTTTTACTTGTAAAACTTTTAATAAGTCCCACCGTGTAATTAATCACATTTAGGAACCCGATCGCTGTTTTTCTTCTCATGTCGGTTGAAGCTCTATACACATCATTGCAAACTCAAATAACAATACGCACCATTTAACATTTGGATAAAAATCTATTTGGATATAAAATCTATTGCATGGAGTGCTGGACTATTCCTGAAGCTTATTTTTTGTTTTATCTGTAACTTTGATGCCAAATAATCTGTAGTAGATTACCGACAGCCATACTTAATAACAGAATGATATTATTCATTAGCCTACAGTTTACCATATACAGTAGCATCACCGGTAACCAAAGGTAATCCTTGAATACGTCACATATCACCCTTCTAGCTGACATAGAAATGCATATTAGTCTTGTTGATGAACAGCTAATATTAACAGAACACCAGCAGCTCATTCTAATAAGACAAAATAGTTTCAAATCCATCCCAAAATATCGACACTGTCACTTCTCCCCGCATGGGAAAATGATCGGTGCATCTTATCATTGTAATTCAGGGCATGATAATTTTCAAACTGACTGAATCTGCCCATAGTTTTTGTCAGCTGTCAAACTTAGTACATAGGCATTTTATTCCATACAGTCAGCTGCTTGACCTTATTTAGTTGATAGGATTTGAAATGTTTTATTCATAGCCTTTAAAAACCGAATGTCACGGGCCATGAATGCAGATTTTCATGACACCCGTTTCCTGCAAGAGAAATATTAGGCAAAAATAAATAAACAAGGGATATAATGGGGCAGAGTCAATCATAATTCATTATGTGCCAAAATTATATATTTTTCCCCTGTATTACCTCCATTATACTGTATGTGAGGGCTTGTCTTACACACCCCTATACTGTCAGTAAAACTGGCATTAATGCAAAGGGTAAAGTACAGCCTGCAATGCTAATTCACCTTGGCACATACTGCATCCCCTCCAAAGGTTTGCATATAATTTTTTTTTTCGCTCTTGTTTCAGCACAAAAGCCCCAGATCAATGTGACTGTCCCACTCCTCACTATTAAGGCCGTCATCTCTCTACCAGTTTAGTGTTACAGAATCCCAACATGTCCTGCAGCACGGAACCGTGGTCCCAAAAACTGGCACCTCAATGCGTACAACCTCGGAGTGGGACAGAACTGCATTTAGCACCGTTTGCTGGAATGCTCGGTACCGCTGCTGGGGCTACAGTTACTTCAGGTCCTGCTGAGTGTATGTGTGCGCGGGGGTTTCGGCTCCATCTGGGCTCCCCAACATGACGTTAACACCTACCATGATTACTCCACACTATTTGTAACGGACACTCTCTTTCAGCTGCAGCACCAACAGGCACAGCATTAGGCCAATATGACAAGCTGACCCTGATGCGTCCTCTACCCTTTAATCGCTCGTCCGCACTTTGCGGTGCGGCATGAAACAGTGCCTGGCGAATCGTAAAAGCGAGGGCGGGCTGAGCATAAACAACATCTTCGCTTGTTATAAATGCAGGCAGAAGTATAACAGTTGAGTGCACAACACTAACAGTGAAGATGTAAAAGAGCATCTGTGGGGTGAAATGAGAATTGTTCAGTATTGTAGGGGGAAAAAATCATCGCATATAATTTGAATGAATCAAAATAACTGCATCCATTTAAAAAATAATAAATTTAAAAGGTCTAACAGACCATTGCTTCTATAGGCCATCTGTTCCAGCTGGGAGTAATTCATCCTTGTTTCTCTGCTTCCACCTACAGTCGGACCTGAGTATTGCATGCACATTTTTTTTTCTTTTTTTGTGATTCATTTCCCCTCCGGAGATCATATTAATCCCAGACCAAATTAACTAGAACCACCAGAGAAAAGGTGTACTCATCAAACGTGTTTATTTCATATTTACAAAATTCACAGTTTTAATCTCATAAACTTTAAAAATCTTTAAAAACATATTTTTGTGCAGTTGGGGGTTAAGGGCCTCACACAAGGGCCCAACAATGACATCACTCTGCCAGCCTGGGGATTTGAACTGGCAACCTACCGATCACAAGCACAGCATCCAAACTCTCTGTACCACACTGACTATCATCACCAATAAAATGTTAAGCTCAAGGCCCCCACCGCAGCCCTGACCAAGAAGACAGTCTGAAGGTGGGTAGGTTAATGCTTTTACATCTCATTAAACAACTTAAAATCAGTCCTGGTAATTGCAGCTTAAATCTTGTTCTGAAAGTTGACTGCAGGCTACACTGACAATGAATGAAGAACTTGGGACATGACTATACAGCCTCCAAAGCTTCAAGAATCCACCATCACCACAATCAGGTTTTCCACAACAGCTCGGCACTAAAGCGCCCTCGGAGGCTCCTTGGCTATGAAAATTTTCCAT
Source organism: Petrocephalus schoutedeni (assembly GCA_026780765.1). Classification (NCBI taxonomy): domain Eukaryota; kingdom Metazoa; phylum Chordata; class Actinopteri; order Osteoglossiformes; family Mormyridae; genus Petrocephalus; species Petrocephalus schoutedeni. The sequence goes on along the minus strand of JAODKL010000020.1, from coordinate 21,894 downwards.
TCTGCCAGTCCAAAGTGCCAAAGCAAATGGAGACTTGTAGACTTTAAATGCATCGAAAAAGGATGTTGCCAATGGAATGATATCAGCATTGTTCACGCAAACAGCTATTAAAGGTCACCTCCTTCGTAAAATATATGGCCCGGCACTGAGATATTGTTTCTGTTCCCTGCTCAGGTCCCATTTCCCCCACAAAAGCTCTCTTTCACCTAAAAGCCAAGGTTTCCTCTTGTATGGTGCCTGCATTTGATTATAAATATTACAACAAAATTTACAAACTAAACACTCAGCGGTAAAATGCGGACCAAATGCGACCTGGCAAACAGCCAACCACAATGAGCGGAGACGAAGGCGCACAAACTCCCCTCATAAACAAAACTAATAACTAAAATCTGTTCTATGGAACATCAAAAATAAAGTAAACCGCTGTTCTTTTCTAACATGGCAAATTCAAACATTTCTAGATTGCTTATTGCATCCAGGCAGTCACATCTAATGGCTTCTTAATGATGTCAATAAAGAGAGAGAGAGAGAAAAAAAACAGCCAATGAAAAGAACCAGACACATTGTTGAGCTCATGTTAATTTGGTTGCATTATACATCTCAGCTGTATATAAAAAAAAAACAGAAAACAAATCAATCAATGATAAGCAGCAGCCGGCAGACTTCTACACACTGCATGGTGTGAATAATGGGGAAATATGCCTTTGGGGGTAAATCTGCATGTGGAAATGAGAGAATTCCTCCAAGCAGTAGAGAACACAACAATATCAAATAAGCTGGCACCCTGGAGGGTGACGGCCGCATCCGATGGGGTGAGAATCCACCGGCGCTGACGCAGGACTCGAAAGCTACTGCCGAAAGTCTCCTCATAAATCAGCAGCTATGAACACAGGCGCCATGCTATTCTCAAACCCACGCCTGGGTGCAATCGTCAGTAAATTCGTACCGAGAAGGGAGAATTTGCTTTCATCCATGAGAACTTAATTTGGAATAGTGTTTCGGCTGAAAACCAGCTGCTCCCTGAAGGTGCAGATCAACTGGCTTCTCAGGACTCTCCTGCACTTCCCCAAACAGTAATGATAACAATAATAATAATAACAATAAAGACTATCATTACAGTCAAAGCTAGTCTCATCATTAGCTAGGCTCTTTTGTTACTGTCTGTCTCATGAAATAAACCAAGTTATATAAGTGTAATTCTGAACTGAAAAAACATGTTAAATGTCAGGTGTCAGCTGTGGTTTCCATGACGCCCCCATTAGCCTATGCTACATCGCAGGCCAAAGATGGCACCAAGGCCTCCAGCGTCAGTGCCTGAGACGGACTGCTGAATCAGCACAGGCTGGCCAGCATATTCGCTTGGCGTATTCAGACTTCATGCCCACACCTCCCAGTGGCTGGGATGAGTGGGCCACGAGACCTCACAGGGCTTATAATGCCCAGCGCACTGACAAGACGGGCCTTCAGGAATTAGTGACAATGGATTTGGAACATGGATCAGAGGCAAGCAAGGAATTCTGTGTGCATGTCATGGATTTACCGTTTCAGGGCTGAAGTGTATTTCTGGTGTCCTACGTCTTCTAAAAATACGAAACAGGATGTGTGCAAATCACTGGTGTTGGAAAAGAATCCGGCCGTCCTGCGCCCCGGTCCGTGCTGAACCGATGTGGACCAGCACAGCTACAGCACAGACAATAATCTACTTCAATGCTGCCAAACATTAATCCTTCACAACTCCTTCTGTAAATAACACCCTACCTAGGCACTGCCTTCAAGCGGCCAGGAGGAGCCTTTTGGCAAACCTGCGCACGCACCCAAAACCATTTACCCAGCATCTCTCCACATGCAGGGAAATGAAAGTAAAGCCAGGCATGTGAACCTTGCAATGTACATGAAGTCTAGCATAAAGCTCTCCCCAAGAAATGTGACCCACAACACCCTCTAGCTGGGTGGCATTTTGTCAGCGATTAGAAAAACACTGAAATATTAAATAATTATTAAAAAAAAAAAACTATTGCTGATTCGTTAAAGATCTCTGTCAGAAAACCTGATATATACATATATAGTGGAAATCATAGGCACCTTTCACCCCTTTTAGGGTGCCCCACGCCTACGGCTTCCTTGGAGGAGGGACCAGGACTCACGACAATCCTGCACCGGACAAGTAGCCTAGCACAGAGCGATAGATGCAGAATAAATGATATATTCCAGATCAATAGCCTGCTGTACGCTGACTGTTTTTCTGTTGGCTGGCAGCGTCCTAGCCCACATCTAACCTCAGGGTTAACCCACAGGCCTCAATCCATATGAATGGATGGATAAGTATATATACAGCAACCCTGGATTGGATAAACGGTTCTAAACTACAGATGGATGGATGGATGGATGGATGAACATCCTTATACAGTCCATATTACAGCATTGTTATTGATTGTGGCATGTTAAGAATAACTGGACAGATCCTAAAAGAAATAAAGGTGTTGGCAGTAATTATCCAAGGTAGTACTTTTAAAGATGCCATTTACAGAATATTTTTATACCCACAGCTAAGTAAAGATGAAAATATAGAGAAGAAAGTGACCTTATAAAAGATATAAAAAACAGACATTTATGTGGTTTGGAACACCCACAAGATTTTTTTTTTTTTGGAAACCGATCGCTTGTCTTTGTTGTAAACATAACAGGAATCCTCAGGATTGTCTAGAAGCTGGCAACTCCTACAATGAATCCTTGGTTTCATTCGCTTTTGGTTTGTTGTCAAGTACTATTCCCCTGCTCTTGTTCGAACAGCATCATGGCGAGCTGGGACCGCGAAGCCAGGCGTTCCAGGTTGCTCTTAATACACCTGTGATAAATGTCCTCACTGAGGCGCGGGTCACACACCTGGAAGTGGTACTTCTGTCGCAGAACAGGCTCCACGGCCCGGAACACATGCAAGCTGGAGTATTTGATAAACATTTCATAGATATCAAGAGCCTCCAAGATCTCCTCGTTCTCCTGTACGTCCGCAGCTATTCGGGTGCGCGTGGCCATGTAGTCAGAGTTGTAGAAGCACGCCTCATCAAAGGCATTGCGGTCGAAGTGTCCATCATCCTTACTCAGGTATGTGGTGACCATTTGCTCTTGGTTATGGTACGCAATATCAGGGTTATAGTCCTGAAAGTGGATCGGGAAGAACACCTGCCAGTTGTTAATAGAGTTCATTCTGCACCGGTTCAGGAACTCAGAGTTGATGTTGGTGTGGATGTTAGCAATAAAAAACAATGTTTCCAATGGGTGTTTCTTCGAAATGATGTCCATCATTTTAATTTGAGACGGGGCTTCTGTCTTGACGCTAATCCATGGGATTTTAACAGTGGGGTACCTGCGTTCATACTCAGTGATTTTTGCTTTGACACTGCTAAAGATGTCCTTCTGGTTGACCTTTTGAGCTTGGAAAGGGTCGTAGATGAACAAGAAGCTCAGGACAGCATTTTCGGTCTTCTCAAAGAAGTGGCTGGCATAGCCCTCGAGAAAGTGGTTGGCATATTCATGATCGTGGAAATTCATCGGTACGACTATATGAACCCTGGTCGCTTCTGTGACAAAGGGCATCGGTATTATCTCAATTTGACTCAAAGGTCGAACCAAGTGGACTCGTTTGATTATCGAGCGGCTCCGCCCTTTCTGATTGACCACCTCCAGCTGAAGATCCAGGGTATACTCCATACCTCGGGTGGGATCGAACCTCCTGTAGCCATTAATGAGCTGTTGCTTCGTCATGTGTAGAGTAGGCTTGTACTTCTTGTTTAGCTCCATCACGGCAATCTCGACGACATCCATGATGTCTACTTTGTCGACTCCACGCAGCTCACACTTCGGGGAACCGTCAACACATGTGTATACCTGATCTTCAGTGAAGTAGTCCCAACTCAGGACCTCGAACCGCGTTTTTGGTTCAAATGGCGGACTGATTCCAACAGGCCAATGGGCCGTTCGGTTACCATCAATAGCCTCCATGCTCACGTTCTTTATTTCATCCTAGGGGTCACAAAGGGTTGGCAAATGTTTATTCAAGGTGTCTTCAGGAAATTTTTACAATACTCACAGAACTAAGACAAAAAACATGCAAGGTATTTATAGATGTGTTCTTTGGATATACAGTGTTGGCTATTGACCATGGAAAACTCTGTCGCACCCAAGCAGGGCTCACCTGAAGCTTCTGTATCTCATCGTAGGTCCGCTGGAGCTCGATCTCAGTGAAGAGCTTGTGAAGTCGGTACATCTGCTCAGGTTCTGTCACTGGGTGAACGGTGAGGGCGTTCTTGAAATTGGTGCTTACCTCCTTGCTGGGATCGAAATTCTTGCCTACCTCAAAATGGTAGTATGGAAGACCCTGAGGGGAAGAACAAAAGAAAAAACAAAACTATAGCACAATAACACATGCTTCTCAAATAACAGCGAGTCCCATATCCCTAAATAACTATTCATTGATTTAAACAAACAAATAAATAGCCAAGATATTAGTTTAGCAGTCTATTTTTATCAATTCCACTGTAGGCTGCTATTACGGTCAACAGAAGTTATAGTTAACTACATAAGCAGCACTATAATTTTATGGACTTATGGAGAAAAAAAAAGAGGGACCTTGAAGAAGTACAGAATTTTGTGCTATTTGCAAACCTTACTACCATGATTGAGACACACTAAAACCCTTGATGATTCATTTCATGCTATATGCATTTAAAATGCATGAACTCTTCAAAGGCTGTATTTTAAACGACAGAAATAGCAACGGAGCAACAGTGCAAATAAACCAAGCCGCACAGCAACTGGCTTAGCGAATCATTTTCAAATTTGAAATTTAGACATAATCTACAACTAACTGCAAACTGCGGCTTTCCCTTCAGGACTGTGAGCATGTCAGCTTTATTAGCATACTGAAGTAAATGTGAACAGACACAAAGGGATGCCTGACAGCTCGCGCGTAATAATCCACTGCAACACGCCTGCTGTGCGTCCCGAGTATCAGCAATGCAGAACTCTGCCCTAGCTGAACCCATCTATTATGGGCAGTTAGCTCTCCAGAAGGCTCCCTGCTTCCTACTGCCACATTTATCGCTAAAGTGAACAACTCTGCTTTTAAGTAAACCCGGGTGGTTATCATTCTGTAGTGCTGTAAGCCTCCTCCCATGGCTTCCCCGGGATTATGTACTAGAGCACACGCGGTTATTTCGCCCTCCACAGCAGCCACGCTACGGTACTTCATGGCAGCGATATGAAACGGGTCAGAGTGAGATGAGAAATTCCCATTCTATGGCACTTCCTCCCTTCAGACACAGGTTCCAGGTCACCAACAAGCCGGCGAGGGCCTGTGTACACGCCCCAAGTGTGCTGGCATTCCCAGCACACAGATAACACACGTGCTCCCCCAAAGGTCAAAAGTCACACCCTACCACAGGGCAAGGTTATTATAGGCTTGATGTTTTTAAATTTAATTTTAATGTTTACAGTATTTTCAATTTTCATCTAATAACCAGGCTCAATTTAGTTAGTTTTCAGTGTGGTTTTGTTCCATTTTATTAATTTCTATAAATTTTTTATATATTTTAGTTTCATTTTAAGTTACAGTAATTTTCTCCTTAGGTGAAGACTCCTGCAGAGAGTGAAAGCTGACATCTCATAAATAAAACATCACTGTGCATCCATAATGGTAAGTGGAAGAACACGTACAGTCTGTGTTTCCCAGGCTGAAGTCCCATCTGAGGGACCTCTGTGGTACCACAACTAAGGGGCTGAGGTTCTGGGAAGCCAGGTCTACCTTCCTGAAGCTTCTCTTATCTCACTCCGTGAGAACAAGTGAAATTCCAAAACCTGATAGCTAATCCACATCTTCCTGGCATGTGGTGTCATACATAAAGTATGTATGTCTGTGGGCAGCTGCATCCGTCTGCAGTCACGTCTGCCATGTGCAGCTGGGTCCTGCCACATGCATCTGCATGTGTGCACGTGTGTGCATACAGAACCAGCCAAGCCGCCTTCAATGGAGAGTGACAGTGTCGCGTCACATGATCCGACCACCTGACCCGACCACCTGACCTAAACACAGTAGAGATGGCTTTGGGAGGAGTCTGACCAGAGAGTGAAGGAAAAGCAGCCAATGAGTGCTCAGCATGTATGTGGGACCTCCTTCGGGACAGCTGGAAAAGCATCCCAGGAGGCCACCTTATGAAACTGGTATAGAGGAGACAGCAGGCTCAGCCAGTCCCTCCTGGAGCAGTTGGGGTTAAGGGCCTGGCTCAAGTCTGCCGACCCAAGGATTTGAACCAGCAGTCTTCTGAGTCTTCCACATAAATTACTATTTTTTTTAATATACTTTTTAGACCAGTGATAATTCCATATACGTTATTTTATAATTACGATGTCTTTATAATTACTCTAAAATGTAGAGAATAGTACAAATAAACCTTTGTATGGGTGGGTGTGTCCAAACTTTTGACTGGCATTGTATGAATATCCTGTGTGTGATTACCAGGTGAGTTCCATCTGCACACGCTCGTGCTGGACGGCCTTCTGTCAGAGGTGCGGACAGACAGCCGAGACCCATGCGAGAGACGAGCATTTTGCTGGCCCCCGTTGAAAGGCTCACAGTGGGGGGGGGGGGGTTATGGAAGCTGGGAACTCTGCAGCCCCCCGCTCAACCGAAGCACACTAAACAGGCTGTGAGATGGTGCCCAGGCTTCTGCCGTTTAAGCCGGGGCTCGGGAGTAAGCTGGTTTCCTGCCGAAACTTGATACGGCAGGCGGGAAACAACTGGCTGATTGTGACACAAATAAAAAGGCCATCTTGGGCAGAAAATGCCATGAATCGCTTACTTCATCCATTTCGAGGCCATTTCGCACCAGGCTTCGCAGTTTAGCTACAAGTGACACTGTAAACATTCTGCATGCAGTCTTGCATGACCGAACAAGGAATTTTAAGTGTATTTCTGATAGCAGGCACTAATCTGAGTTCTCAGCTTGGCTGATGGTTCCTGACTGACTATGGAACAATGCCAGATAACAGGGTTTCAGAGGGCAGCACAGAGGAGCACATAACACGTGGCCTCGACAGACAGTGACATTGCCAGCAGAAGAGTTTGCCAAGGGACAGGGCTGACGTTCCCCCAGCAGAAGACACCCAGAGAAAAACGGGCAGACACGCCCATGCCCACTGTAACCCATTGTGACTGCAGGAGGTCTGAACATGCATGCTCTACTAAAGTAGACCCAAGTTTAGGAAGAAAAAAAATTAACATTGACTGGAAAATGACTTCCATTATCCTTCCATTTCCATGCTCTGAACAGGATTTTAAAGAGGGTCAAATATTTGCATGTAGAATATCTATTGGTACCTATAGGAAAGACATCTTTGGTTGCTTTAAAACATCTTTCATTACATTTAGAACACCTTTTGGCACCTATTAGATAGATTAGACAGATTGGCTGTTCTAGAACATCTTTGGGTACTTTATAATACCTATGTCTGCATTTAGAACACCTTTTGGCACCTATTAGATAGATTAGATAGATTGGCTGTCCTAGAACATCTTTGGGTACTTTATAATACCTATGTCTGCATTTAGAACACCTTTTGGCACCTATAGGAAAGACATCTTTGGTTGCTTTTTGGCCCCCGACTGAATGGGATTTTAGAGAGGGTCCAAAATTTGCATTTAAAACGCCATTTGGCACCTATTAGAAAACCCAGTCTCGTCCAAAATGTTTAGCAGATGGTGAGAAGAACAGTTCAGCACATTAGAGGGACCTGTGTGTCACGCTGGCTATCAGGCAGATGAAGCGGAAGACCTCGGGAGGCAGCTATACTGCTGAGCTAACAAGAGATCGGTTTTGTTTTCTCTGGTCTTTGCGAAGACAGGAAGAACCAGTAATTTATTTATCTTGGGAAGAAGAGAGTACACCACAACCCAAAAACAGCATAGAATGAGATGCTGAAGGTAGGGCTTCACCTGATACTCGTCTACGCAGTTGACATTGGCCGACTCGACAATGCAGCGGCCGAGCCACTCGTCAGGCCTGGAGCTCAGGATGTCATTTCTGCAGGTCTCCAGGAGGGGCTTCAGTCGCAGCAAGAGGGAGCGGGACAGCAGGTAGCCGAAGCCCCCGCAGCAATAGCGCCCCCCAGTCCCTCCCCCAGAGAACTGCTCAGGTTTGCCCAGGTACAGCGACTCGCCCACGCTCAGGTGGTCCACCAGCTGCTTGATACGGTCCGCCTCCAGGTAAGTGTCATCCTGGATGAAGTAGAACCAGTCGTACTCCCCCACGAAGCGATCCAGCACGTACTTGATGGTCTGAAACATGTTCCAGATGAGACGCTCGTCGCCATGGGTGACCACGGTCATGCCAGGGGGAAGCTTGCGGTTTCGCGTGCCGGTGAAGAAGATCACGGTGTCAAGGTGATGCCTGATGGTGCGGTTCATGGCCACACCCAGCGTGTTGATGGTGTTTTTGGAGGTCAGGACCCCCACAAACAGCCGTTCCCGGATCCCGAGCTCAGTGCTGATGTACTTGGCCCTAGGGACAAGGGAACATTTTGTCACATCATAAGTTTCTTCCGTAATGCTGCTACCTTTCAATACCTCCATATATAATACGATGACTTTTAATAAACCATGGGGAAAAAAATATCTGTGCTACATGCCTCTCTGCCTTTTCAACACATTACACTGACTGGTGTGATCACGTCTAAACCAGACCCCTGTTCAGAACGCCAATCTGTGTCATCAGGATTTCATTAACCAACACCTGCCATCACTTCCTGGGACCCCAATTCTCTTACGGAGATGAAAGCAGGCCAGCCAGCCTTAAGCAGCAGAGCAAGGAGGGCTGCACTGCGCCCCGAGTACAAAGAAAGAATGAAACAAACACTCACAAAGTCACAACTTTGAGAACGGAACGGAGCTGAACTCAATTACTGATTCCCAAGAGGGAATTACAAGCTAGGAACAAATTTCTCTTGTGAGGGGGGGGGGGGGTGTCAAAGGGCAAGCTGAAACATCCCAGAGAGCCGGACAATTCCCCAACATGCCTGAAGCTGACTTTATGACCCAGCACCTTGAGCACCTGATCAGCAGCCTGGTGTTCGGGAACCACACTCAGAAAAAGGCATTAAATCCCGCTAATGGATTTAAATGACTGATAAAACCACTGATCCGACAGCGACCCACTGATCCCGGGCTGGCGGACTTCCTACTGACGTAATCTGCTTGCCGTTTCATGACATGGAAGAATTCAGCTCTCGCCTCACTGATGGTGCCCATGGTCTCCAAGGTTGTGGGACAGGATGGCAGAGTGTCTTAGAGTTAAATTCAGGGTTGCAGTCTGATTTAAACCAAGGAAACATGACGCCTAGCTTTCGGGAGCTTAAGATTAGCCTCCAGAAATTTCGCAATACTTCAAAAGCCTCTTTAGAGACTCTGGTGCTAATCGCTCTTAACATTATGAACGTAAGATGTTAAATTCCAAATGGAATGCTTGTTTACAGGCGACTTAGGGAACAAAGGCGATCAGAGCCCACACTTTGTTGCCAGCTCTAAGTGCCAGAATACATTCAATGTGTTGTGCTATTGTCTTTAAGCATAAAGCCGGAAATGGCTAAACCATTCAGATGATTTTCTTATACATGTCACAAAATATAACTGTTTTGATTTTACTCACGGTATTTAACTGTGTTGGAAATGTAATATTGCGCCTGTGTCACATACTGGTGCATGTCATAAATTAGCTAACCCTACTTAAATGACAATAAATCATGAAGGAAGTGCTGTTGAGCTGAAGTCCTATCTAAGTTAGTTGGTATTGTAATACACACACACACACACACATATATATATATATATATATATATATATATACACAGACATATATATATACATACATACACATATATATATATATATATACATACACACACGCACAGAAGACACATAAGTACTGAGGTAAACAATTAAGTCTTTATTACTAATTTTCCTGACCTTAATCTTCTCCTAAATGAGCAGATAAGAAGTCTAAAAAGCCGCAGACGTAATCACGTAATCAGTACAGAATGCAGAATGATCCGCCTAACTTTGTGACTTGTGGACGATCTGTTCTAATAATTAAGATTATTTGCTTGTCAGCTGACTACGCGCAAGCGGAAAGTTATCGGGCCATTATACTGTTAGCCGCAGCCTGCTTTTCTTATTAAAGCTCCTTTATACCAAGCCGTTGTCGCAATGGCAAATGCGTGCTCAGTCTCCAATGAGAAACTTGGTGGAGGACTTAAAAGTTAAGCTCGGGGAAAAGTAGCAAACCAGCAAGCACTTTGCTCGATGCAGCTCTTCGGAAACAATGTGACAAATCCATTGCGCGCTATAACTTTAATCAGAATTAAATGATCCGGTAAAGCCAGGACCCACATGGAGGAGAAGCGCTCCGCGGAAGAGGCTTACCTGATAATCTTCTTGGCCGGAGACTGCTGTAAGGGCTTGTATGGCAAGATCCTCGGCTCAAAATCCTGCTCGTCACCGGCATTTTCCGCGCCGCCTGTTGATATGGAGCTGGGCTTGCGAGCCGCTTTCTGCTTGCCGTCCCGGTCCAGGGCGATCTCGCCGGCGCTCAGCCCCACCGAGTCGCACGAATCGTCCACCCAAGTGACACTCAGCAAACTCAGGGTGAACCCCAGCGAGATGCCGATAACGACCGGCCCGATGGGCCGCAGCAAAGAAACTAACGTTGCATATCGCATCGTTTTTACTTGTGGGCAGCGCGCTCCGGCAGAGAGGAAGAGGAGGAGGAGGAAGGCTAATCTGAAGCACGCTTCGAGAAGAAAAACCGGCAGCTATTATAAGCTTCGGAGCAGAGCATGGAGGTGTTATGGGAACTGAAAGGCATCCGATGGAAGTGTCCGGGAGGCGGACGGGACGCGCAGCGGTGAGAGTGGTACGTGTCAGTGGCACTGGCTCCGCCTACGGAAAGCCCGGCTCCGGGGGGACATGCCGAGCCGACGCCGCCAGCGCCACCCCTCCGCCGGGCCCGAACGCACCCGCGGCATTTTCCTCGCCCTTCAGCTTCGTGGCTTTCTTTCCTCTTTGTCCCCAGAGAGCGTCGATTCCCACGACCACCTCTTAATTGGACGTGACCCAGTTTAACATGGAAGTCTGTTATCCGGGTGTCTTAACCACTGCGACCGCTGGATGGCGATCGTTCGCGCGTACTGAGCGGCGCCATGAGCGTTTGAAGATAAAAGATTTTTAAGGACAGTCCTCTGCCCTCCTTGGTGTGCCCTTCAGCTAGGCGGAGGTCTGTAGCCACAAGCTGAATATGCACTCAGCCTGCCTCACTTATTTTTTAGTTATTTTATTTAGTTATTCGGAAACTGTACAGAATATCAGAAACTCGCAAACTTAGTGTATTTAGAGATCTTTTTCTTTTCTAAAGAGACGGTGTATTTAATAATTTGCCTAAGAATTTTACTGTGCTTCGCTGTCAAAGTTCCCACTAGTTCCACTGTTTTTCCAAGCACATTACTCGCGATGTATGTACTGTAATGTATGTACTTGCAATGTACTCGCGGCCCTATGGCATAGGCAAATTAGGCAGGCGCCTAGGGCTCGCTGGGTACATGGGGCCCAGATGATGTCATAGAAAAAAAAGTTAATGCCGGTGGAACAGTTGCCTGGGGCCCCCAAATTCTTTGTAGTGATCACCAGTTTTCTTGGTAGAGGGCCTCCAGAAAAAGCAGATTGGCACTGTGGCCCATGTCCTTGAAGGCCTCCTGGAAATCGCTACTGTTTTCACACTTTAGATTTTGGTTAAACAATTACATTCCAAATCAGAATGTAAGCCAAAAAAACCTTCAGTGCTTTTGGTTTTTTACTTTAATTACAGTAAGTTACACTCCTTTTTTTTCTCTCGCATTCAGTTAGGTTGAATGGTATCTCTCATAATGTGTGTTTGCATGTGTGAGTCTCGGTGTCACCTGAAGGACTGAAACCCTTTCCAGCATTTTGCCATTTCTGGGCTGAAAACAGGAGAGAAGTTCAAACAAGTTAAAACAATTACAAGGGCTCTAAAACATTTAGAACTTAATCTGACTGATCTAGACTGGGGGGGGGGGCTAATATACTTTACAGGCCCCAAAAGCTTTGTGGCACCCAGGGGTGTATCAAGGTTTTTACAAGTGTGTGTGTGGGGGGGAGGTCTACGATGGGGAAGTAAAACTCCCCTTGAAATGATCACAGCCAAGTTATAATATAATCATGGCACTTGCATTTCACTTCCTGCATTTCAACATTTTATTTACATCTACACTATGCAAATAAAAGGAGTCTCTCTTGCCCCACCTTTTCATTTTGTGTATCCTAATATTGCATAACAAAAAGAATGATTGCTTCAAGACATAGCTCTGTGATAGGAACATATGATAATGCACGAGACAAACTGGAAACAAACACAGAGGTACTTGACTAACTTATGCGGTAAAGTTACCCCCTAGCTATTCGCTATAACGTTAAATGCAATGCCATTGGCTAGCAGGGGCTCACAGGGATAATTAACCTCGCCTAGCATATATTATGCAGAAAATGCGTTACGACGTTGTGAATTTTGCTTTACTAATCTAGCGTGATGCAGTATCAGATATCACTTTCTCAGGGACGTGCGGTCAGGGGAAGCATCATGAACTTACGTCACCGCACTTTCTTCCCGAATCCAACTAGACAGCACGTTGCCAATTTACTCACTTTGAAGAGGAGCAGCTCTCGTTCCCTCATCGCTGACGCTGATACCTTTGCTGTGATTGGCCGAATGGGCCTTCAATCAAACGAATGGCCCTATGTGCATAGTCTAAGTTTGCGTGTGTGTTTTTTCCCCTCCCCGATCAGAGCTACTTTTCAGTTCACTCTTGTACCCGTAGCAGCGCATATTTTAGTATCGTTTTAATCTGACAAAACTAGGGGGGGGGGTGGAATCGTGTTTCAGTAAAAGTGCGGGTGTTGTACACATCCCCCCCGCTTGCGACGCCCATGCCTGCAGTACCTTGAGTGTTGCTGTGTTCGATTGACTGCACCATTCCTCTCGCTCCGATACTCATATCAGTGTTTAAAGAACAGCAAGGAGGGTGACTGTCAGCCACCCGCAGAAGCACAGATAGCCGGAGACACCAGCAGAGACGTTTCCTCTGGTGTTTATGTCTAGAAGGGCAGCATATCGGCAGCGGCTCCAAAGCATCCGTGGCCGAAGTGTCCATGGGCAGCGTTTGCATGTTACCTTGGGTTTTACACCCAAGGTGTCCACGATGTGGATAATGGCGGAGCTGAACGCGCGCTTGGAACAGACAAGACAAAAAAAAAATCAGAAAATGAAAAATGGCAACCAACGTGGTCAGTAAAGGAGGAGGGAAATGTGAGGCGTGCTGAACATGCAGCTGTGATTGTGTGTGTGTGGGGTGCGGGGGGGGGGGGTGCTAATGACAGTGATCTGTGTGGGAACACAGCACTTGCAGATGTGGCTCTCTCTCTCGCCTGGGGTGTCCTGGGCGCTCCGAGTGGCGTCCCTGCAACTTCCCTTAACTCTCTTCTCCACTTTTCAGGATTTCACGCATTTCTGTGCCTTTGTAAATCTGACACACCGGCCAAAGGTTTGTTCGAATTTGGTCCTTATACATACAGAAACACGCAAATACATATATATTCTGAAGCAAAATTTGCCTTTGTTTTTTAGTTAAGGCAAGCTCAGAGTCACACCAGTTCCATTGCTGGTAGGATGATTTTAAAAAAAAAAAAAAAAAGCTGGTTCTGTTGCACTGATGGAAAACGGCCAGAAGAGGGCAGTACAGGGCAGAACTCAATCTCAATCCCCATAGGTGTTCTGAGTAAAATTCCCCGGCAGATAGGTACGAGGAGGTAGGAGCAGATGTTTCTAGAACTCCTTCTTACCTTTCGCTGGCCAGAAACTACCCTGTTAAGGCTTAACCTCTGTGGAGGCTTCATGTGAGTCCCGAGGATCACCAGACACCCCAAGCAGGATTTCCTTCAATTTTTAAGATCTCTCTGCACACCATGTTCCCTGGCCCTGACTTTTTCGGTTGGGTATAGTAATTGCTTCTTGAGACACAAAGTCCCTCCAAGATTTCACTCCATACTCCGTAAAATTTTATGTCTAAAATTTAGCATAAATTATCATATTCACTGATCCAAGCCTTGGCCGTTATGCAAATTACACACGAAATATTTATGGGGGCTTATGAAAAAAGGTTATATAAAAAGACTAAGATTAGTGCTAATGAGAAGATTATGTATTCTGTCTGGGAGATAACTCCTTAATTTACAAGGCCCTCTAGTATAAAGTCTGTATCCCTAAAACCACTTTATTTCATTCACAGTGAGATACCAGACCTCTCAGTTGTCTACTGAAATCATTTAGTTTATCCCTTATAAAGGCAGTCAGATATAAGCCTTTCTCATTCCTTAAACACACTAAAAAACATATTTTTCTCCTGGTGTAGAGATAGCACCAACTTTAATTACTTCTCCATAATCATTATTAGATATCAAAGTAAGAATATTTCATCAAAGACAGTAATCTGTTTTCATTATAAAGTATATAAAAAAGGCCATCGTTTTAAGGGGGCATGTGTGTTTATGAGAAGACTGTTATGGTTTAAAGTGCGAATACCTTTGATATTTTGAACTTTGAGCTTTATTTAAGTCATGTTAAATACAGAGTATATTGGGACACACAGCTCCCGATGGTAGAATTCAGGTACTCCATTGAGACCCATTGCCACAGGTGTATAAAATCGAGCACATAGCCATGCAGTCAGGTTTACACACATTTGTGAAAGAATGGGTGGCTCTGTAGAACTTAGTGAATTCAAGAGTAGTACTGTCTTAGGATGCCACCTCTGCAATAATTTAGCTTGTGAAATTTCTTTCCTGCTAGATATTCCATGGTTAGCTATAAGTGATATTCCTGCTCCGGATTTCCTCAGGCATCATTGAATGAGCTTCCATGGCCGGGCAGCTGTATGCAAGCCTCACATCACCAAGTGCAATGCCAA
This sequence comes from Petrocephalus schoutedeni, assembly GCA_026780765.1. Lineage (NCBI taxonomy): Eukaryota > Metazoa > Chordata > Actinopteri > Osteoglossiformes > Mormyridae > Petrocephalus > Petrocephalus schoutedeni. The sequence continues at coordinate 6,816 of JAODKL010000020.1, read as the reverse complement.
GCATCGAATAGAGTGGTGTAAAGCACGGCACCACTGGACACTGGAGCAGTGGAGACATGTTCTGTGGAGTGACGAATCACGCTTCTCTGTCTGGCTGTCTGATGGACGAGTCTGGGTTTGATGGATGTCAGGAGAGCATTACCAGCCTGACTGCAGTGTGCCAGCTGTGACGTTTAGCAGAGGAGGGATAGTGGTATGGGGTTGTTTTTCAGGGGTTGGGATAGGCCCCTTAGTTCCAGTGAAGGGACTCTTAATGCTTCAGCACACCAAGACATTTTGGACAATTCTATGCTTCCAACTTTGTAGGAGCAGTTTGGGGAAGGCCCTCTTCTGTTCCGGCATGACTGTGCCACAGTGCACATAGCAAGGTCCATAAAGACATGATTTTGTGAGTTCGGTGTGGAAGAACTTCACTGGCCCACATAAAGCCCTGACCTCAACCCCATCAAACACCTTTAGGGTGAACTAGAACGGAGATTGTGAGCCAGGCCTTCAAATCTAACATCAGTGCCTGACCTGACAAATGCTCTTCCTACAAACACACTCCAAAATCTTTCTCAGAAGAGTGGCAGCTGTTATTGCTGCAAAGTGGGGACCATTCCTATATTGATGCGTATAGATTTAGAATGGGATGTCATAAAAGTTCCCGTGTGCGTAATAGCCGGGTGACCAAGAACGTTTGTCCGTATAATGTGATTATCAGTGTGGGGAAAAATGAGACTGTAAAATGATGAATTCTAAAATCCCCCTGAAATAAATAACATAAATGGATGCCAAGAAATAAAAAATGCGCACCTTCAGAGCCTGAAAATCTTTTTCCATCCATCCGTTCTTCACAAGCGCGTGTCGAGTACCGGCTCGTTGTCTGCTTTCCGTACCCAGAGATTATATGCCAATATTCAGCCCAGATTTTCCAGAAGGGAGCGGTATAATCTCAAATTTACTCTAAATTCAATTACCATGGATTTACGGTGTAAGAATTTTTTTACAGAATGGAAAAACTGTTCTGGGTTGGTAAACATGTTTTTAGCTAAGTGCAATGATAATTGTCTACATGTATACGAATTTTTAATACATTACAAACAATACAATAATAGTTTATGCCGTTTTACTCACGTACTTAGCTAGCACCTAAGAAACTGCTTCTCTCGCTAATCGGGGTATTCTCATACTTCATTCTGGTTATTTCCTTTGCTTGCACTCTTCTTTGACAGAAACGGTAATGCAACGCGGTCGGTATCTCCTCGCTGCTGGTGAGCTTTTCCCGTATAAATCCTCTAATCCCCTTCGGCCGTCTCCTAGCATGAGTGGCGCTCTCAGTTTTACGCTGTGTGTCCTAAAATTGCGGAGGATTATTTACCCAGGCTTCCAAATGCGTATCCTGCGCCTTGTTACGATGAAACACTACCGGCAAATTTTGTTTGTTTGTTTGTTTGTGCATTGTTGCTTACTTATTTACTTTTGTGCAGATGTGTTTAACTAAGTAAATGGGGAAGTGTCTGTGACAGTCAGGGTATATGGATTTGCTGTGCGTGTAGGCCTATAGGACGAATGTTCATATGTTATGTATTACATTAACTGTTGACTCCAGTTTCAACACTGCAAGATTCTAAATAACCATATGTACAGTTAGGACTGGACTGGCATGCACATGTAACTTATACTGATCTCAAGGCAGTGCAGTAACAAACAAAATAGTCCCACAGTACTGCATAACAGAAAAACAGCAAAAGGGCAATAAAAGCACAACAACATGAAAACAAAGCATGTGCTGTGGGAACCACAAACACAACAAGGCCATATCACCGCAGTTTATGGATTGTATTTTTAAATAATTTGGAAAGCTTGGTTAACTGTTTTGTATGTGGTGGCTAACACAACGATCACACACATATATAATTTTGGGTGTAAAATTGTTACAATGGGAAACTACATAATCTATTTTGACCAACAAGACTAAAGCGACAGAAAATTGCACCAAATGGATGGCAGTTGTACAAAACATTTGGACAAATGCCATGTCCTTCAGTACAAACTTGGATATTTATACTGAAACATTTGGAAATTTGTGTGAAGCAATGAGAGATGATGTTCTGCTGTGCAGAAGTGACATTATGGAGTGGGGATTATACCTGTCGTTTTGCACATGTTAATTGTCATTTGGGAAATGCTCAGAAGCAAATCGAGGAAAAAATCCATCCCGCTGGGGAACTGGCCTTGCAGAGACTGATTACGTTTGCAAAGAACCAGGCTTATTCCTGCATGTTTGCTGCTGAGGGAGTGACCCTGCAGTCAGTGATGAAAAACAAAAAGGTGCAGTCTGTTTCTCAGTTAGGATGCATGGTGTGTGGAAGACTCACTCACATGGGAGTACATTATCTAGAGCTTGCTGAGATAATTTCTTCTGAAGGCTTTTTGTTAGTCTATAGCACTAATGTGATGAAGCTCACTATGCACCGAACTGCTTCGGCACACATATCTAAACTCATAGATAATGTAGCATGTTGTGGCATGGTAGACACATTGGGCACATTACAAAAGGAATAAATGTTGTGTTTTGATTGATGACCTTTTTGTGAAAGTTCTGCATGAAAACACTGCAAAACATAGTAGATAGTATAGTGTTTAGGAAAGCAGGCCAGCTGGTGTACCCTCCTGGGAGGTACTTAACAAAAATCTATCCATCTACGTTCTGTACTGCTTATCCTGTATACCAGTGTTTCCCAACCTGGTCTTCGGGGGCCCTCAGACAACCCATGTAAATGTGCACTGTCTGGCAGGGAGCTGGGAGGGAGCAAAAACGTGGGCCCCTGTGGGCCCGTGAGAACTGGGTTGGGAAACACTGCTGGGTAATGGGGAGCCTGGAGCCTAACTCAGAATACATGTGGCAGGGTGTTTGGGACAAATGGTTTGGGACACCAGCATATCCTCACACAATATGATCAATTTAGAGCAGTGTTTCCCAATCCGGTCCTTGGGGTCCCACAGCCGGGCCACATTTTTGCTCCCTCCAAGCTCCCTGTCAGACAATCTACATTTTTGCTCCCTCCCAACTTCCTACCAGGGGCTGGGAGGGAACAAAAAAAACCTGCATTCTGTGGGTCCCCAAGGACCAGATTGGGAAACACTGATTTAGAGAACCCAGTACACCTCTGCATGCTTAAGTAGAATACACCAGAACATGGGGTGAACATGAAAAACATCACAGATAGATTTGGAAGAGCAGGATACAACATCTGCACCCCTGGGGGAACAAGGCTTCACTGCCACCCACTGAATCACCAAGCTCCTCTGAGAGAGACATTCTCCGGTAAAACGTCCAACTGTGTAAATGAATAAAAGCCATAAGTCAGTCTCACTAAGCAACTAACTGTAAATCAGTCAGGTCAGCTAGCTGGCCCATGTGCTTATAGGAGCGTATTAGTGTTTAATAGTGTAGAAAACACATGCACCCCCTTCACTTTCTCCCCAAAAGCAAGAAAAAAAATATGGGGGAGTTCGATAGGAGGTATAAGAAAATGGCCATATGGAGAGCCAAACATCGTCTCTGTGGATGTGTAGAGGTCAGTGCTATCGCTTCTGCTAACAATGGTGTCCGTTTTCTATTCTCACATAAACATCTGTTGCTGTGATGACGTTAAAAGAGATAAAACTTGGATCATTCTTACACCCTCATTCCTCTAAACTGAGCAAGCATTGTGCTGGAATAACTCACAGGAAAAACATGGTTTCAGTGTGCCCTGCGCCATCCTGAGATTATGCTTACATGTGCTGTTTTAAATCCCCATCCACCTTTCAAAACTGATATTGTTTTCGGTTATTATATTGGGCAAGTTTTTAAAGTATAGGATTATTAATAATGATGATAATAATAATAACAATAATACTAATAATAATAATATTGTTGTTGTTGTTGATGTTGGCGTCGTTATTATTATTATTTTATTATTATTATTATTATTATTATTATTGCCCATGTACACTTCTGATATAATTCTGATATAATAATGATATAATTGAGAGAAAGTCCTGTTTTCCGTATTCTTCATCAACCTTCCCAATGTACGCTGCTCTGATTATCATTGTCACTGTAAAATTGACAAATAGCTTTTAACAGTGGGGGCGTCTTTTTTGCTAAAGTGTGAGGGACAGCAGAGACTTCGGGCTAATTGTCATGGAAACACACATGCAGTTGACCTTTTTCAAGCAACGCTTCGAAACCCAGCCTGCTTCTACGCGGACGGAATGAAGCGGCATGAATGATCACATGTGAGAGTGGCGCTTTCTGTAGATATTTGCACTTCGCGCAGCCTGCAGGGGGACCCGCCAGCATTACTATACTGTAACATTACTCGGGAAGGCTAAAGTCATCCTTAATGCCTACCTGTAACCCAGGCGCTCTGTTTCTCTAGTGCCCGCATGTGGAAAATAAATGCTATAGTCGGATCTGTTGGCTGTGTTTGTTCATTTTATACATCGCCTGACCACGAAGTCTGGAGCCACTCCATCCTCCTCCTCGGACTGCAGGGTGCTCATTGCCAGACTGACATTTCTGCGCCAGGAAGTACTGAACTCCGCTGCGATTTTGCGACTCCAGAGAAAACATTTTTTTTCTCTTTTATTCTTTTTCTTTTTATTTGGGAGGCAAAATATCAATTATCTGTTTTTATTAAAGAGTCGTTTCGGCATCAACATGATACTGCCTGGGAGTGAAGTTGCCCTGCTTTTTATCCTCTGTCCGATGGACATTGTCGCGTTATGGTGGTAAGTTAATGTATTGCTATTTAAATATATTATTGTTTTCTCTAATTATTGATTATGGGTATGTTTTGTATATCAAATTCTGTTATTGTCCCACAGCTGATGGAATGAAATGACATCAGTGCGCATCGAGGGTACAGTGGGATAAGGGCGACGAACGTGCCTAAAACCAACACTGCACTTATGTTACTGCCTAGCTGTATTTGTTGAAAGGTGGTGCTAGTATTGCCACAGCGAGGATTAACCAGTTCCTTCCGTTTATCTTTATTTGTGAACTCTTCCAAAGGATCCATTCATCCATGCACCAATCTTTCAACTAATAATTCTGGGTTGTGTTTCCCAAAAGCATAGTTGCTAACTATGTTAGCAAGTTATATAATTGGATCCATGCAACTGAATGAATCCAACTAAGTAAGTTGCTAACAGGAGCTTTTTGGGAAACGTATTATTATTATTTTTGATCAATGCTAAGAAGGGATACATTCTGAGTTTTCCAGAAATCTGTCCTTTGCAGAGGTGGAAAGTTCAAGTCCAGAAAGTACAAATCCAGATCAAGGTTTGGTTTCAACTAACCAGCTGAGTTTAAAGAGTCACAGTCACAGAGTACTAAACTGATTGGTTGAAACGAAAACTTGGTCTGGATTTGAACATTCTGGACAAGTTCTTTCCACCTCCTGGTCCTGTATGTACTGACGTTGAGATCAAGACAGCAGAAGAGAACTCTTCGAGGTCTCATGTCGGACCTGCCTTACCTGAAACGTCCTCACCATTCCTCACCAAACGCCAAATTCAGCATTTGGCATTCCTAGGGCTAAGGTGCCTTTTAACCCTCATCCCAGAGGTATATTTTTTGTAATATCTCACAGGTGCCTTTTTTAATCATTAATTTATGACTTTATCAATCAGTTTGTTCCTGATGATGTTTGAAATCTGATGACTGTTTTGTATTTAAAAAATACAAATGTTTCGGGGTCTCCTGGGACCCCAGTCAAACGAGCCTCATATCCGTCTAAGCAATGTAAATAAATGGAACTATTTATTCAGTTAATGTTTGCCATGGGTCCTAATTTAAGTGTCACACAGTATCGAGGTGGGTAGGGGCACTCTGTCAGTCATTTTTAGGAAGACAGACACAGGTGCAGCAGCCACAGATTTCCACATGTGCTCTGTCGACAGCTTCAGATACTGCTGTTCCTAAGGTAAGATGATGTTCAGATAACATTCCATAGGTGTTAAAAATATTGGTAGGATGAGGGTTAATATAACCACTAGCATTTGGTGATTTTAGCTTAACCACTAACGATATTGTTATATTGTCTTACAACTGTGCTTCAGTTTTAATGCTTTAAGTCCCACAGCATCACACAGGGAAAAATTGCTTCACCGTTTTCTGTCGAAACAACATTGAAGTCGCAACCTGTTGCCCCCAGATCTCGGTATTCGTAAACACTGCAACCAATGCATGTTCTTAGTTTATGTATGATTTTATGTTATGTTATTTTTTTTCTTGGCTAGTCATTAAACCTTTGATTAACTGTTAATTGCTGGAGCCAAAGAGCAGTATATACAAGCTTTTAGACTTATGGTTAAACAAATGACGCATGTAAGGAAACAGAGTGCTGATTAGCCGTCAACAGAGCAGATTCAAAGTTAGATCCTTTATAAACGTAGGTGCTAGCTGGGTGGTTGGGGGTTCACAAAGGAAGAAAATTCAGAGTCCCTTATGACAACCATGACAGCTGTGTTTATAGCGCAATACAAATCAGTGTTATATGGCATTAGTGAGCTTTCCCATTCCACAACAGACAATAAATAGAGAAGAGCATATTCACAGGTCAACAGCTGCAATAAATATAATCTGCATCTTTTGGGGGAGTAGGTGGTATTCACTGGAAGGTTTTGAAACCATCAAGCTTCTCATAACCACACAAACACACACAGGCATCTACGTCAGTAAGTGCTGAATGATATGTCAGAGGATTTAACGGGCTTTGCCCTCTGCCAGGAATGCGAACTTATGGCAAGTTCCCATGGCAATGGTGTCATGTAAACTCT
>JAODKL010000019.1:0-16427 GCA_026780765.1 Petrocephalus schoutedeni | reverse complement strand
AGGCCTCCACCCCCCCCCCCCCCCACCGCTCTCCGCGAGTAGCTGCCCCCTCCGCTGGGAGCAAAAGATTAATTTTCCCGCGCCCAACAGGATAATTACTGACACTAATTAGACATAATTATGTGAATTTGATACACTTATTACTCCCGGTAATGGGAAAGACGCATTATGTTAACAAGCGCTGCCGTGCCTGTCCTGTCCTTAAACGTGATGTGCAGCAGTGTACCAGCCGCCCTTAGTTACCGCCGTTATGAACCGGAATTTCCAAAGTGTTCCAAAAAAGCCCTGAATTCAGTCTGGCCCTCTCCAGGGAAAAGTTTGGCCCGGTTGCATGTGTATCGCCTGCGACTTCTGACCTTGTGAGTCACCTTCCGGCTTTGTCAGTGATATTCCGTGGTGCAATTAATAGCCTAAATAAATACAATTAGGTCTTGGCGTGATTCCAGCAGGAGTTGCCGTTAATTAGTCTTTCCAAAAAGGAGTTGGTATATAGTGTCTGAGGGGGCGTCTCTCTCAACTGGACCCGGAACCAAATCGGGAGGCAGAACTGAAAGCAAAATCAGGAAGAAGTTTCACTATTTTATTGTGTGGAATTTAATATTTGGCTTTATGGTTGTAAGAGTTTTAAGTGTGGCTTAGGCTGCTCGGTACTGGGAGAAAGATGCCACTGGATGTTCATTTTCGGCCTTTGTATGTCCTGTTTCTTTGGTTCCTTTGGAGCCTGTGACTTTTTGGAGTCTGGGCTGGGATTCTTTTAATTAAAAGCATTGTAGTCTGGGCTGGTTTTAGCAGCTGGATGCAGCGTTAAGAGCTGTAATGGAGTGAATTAAGAATCACGGGGTCCTCGGCTTTTTTTAATACCCGATAATTTACTCCTGTATGAACTCCATTGGTCATATTCGGTAACTGCTGAACTCCAGGCAACATATTCATCTTTCAAAAATGAAAATTAAGTGGATGGTGTTTAACTGGGGCAAGCACCAGTGGAAGCCGTCTAGGAGCTCAAACTTGATGGGAGCTCCTTCTTCCCATAATCCCCTGGAGGTCTGGGTCTTTTATTTTCCTGTCCACGTCCTTCTCAGCTTAGGGCCGTAGTGATGTTGGTTTCCTGTCCCTAATAAGGGTGTCTGAGGTCTTCAAGCTCATTGTTTTTGCCTGTACCGGCTTGCCTTTCCCCAGCATATAACCGTTAATGTTCTGGACAATGGGTTGAGGACCCTAGTCTCACAATTCTACAGGTCTTCAGATCATCTCAAGTCTGGGAAACGATACAGAATTACTGTAATTCAGTGCTGCAATTGAGCCAAAAAAGTGATTTAGGTTTTGATGGGAAGCAGACCGTTTCTGGCTGTTGGTGAAGGAGAAATGGAAGGCTGCTGTTCTGTAAAGGCCTGCGTGGTCAGTGAATCTTTAGCTGTGGCCTTGTTATTTTGCCTTTACTGAAGTATTGTTTAATGCCCATTAATGAATGCCCTTGTAGCTGTTGTTTCAGTAAACGTGGTTTCAGTTATCTGCTGTTTACCATGATCTGAAAGAAAAAGAAGTTAGACAGTTCCAGAAACAGTTCATAAGCTGCAAACCACGTGCCAAGTGAGTCCAGGCTATAAGCCGGTGGGTACCCACAAGATACGTATAAATGAATACATTTTGTTTCTTTACTGGTTATATACAAACACAATACAATATTTTTCACTGTAAAATGTGTAGCAGTAGCTTGTATTTTCATTTCTCCTTCATCCCTTGGTACATGATATTTTTTCATTGAGATTTGGACTAAAACGTCAGAATCCCTTTAATTCGGGAGATTGCATATACCAGTCTACTTTATTATTACTGTATTTAATGTTGGTACTGTAATGTCTTACTGTGCATAATTTATCAGGTAAACTTTACCGTATGTATGTGCACGAAAATCACGTAATATATGGGGTCCAAGTGGTTTTGGCTGTCCGTGGTACATCTTAAAACGTATGTGGATATGGGGAGGGGTGCTAGTGTATATATGTAAATATATATTTACATATATATATACATATACATACATATAAATATATGTAAAGTTGTTTAGATTATGGGTGAAATTGTGTAAAGTTGTCCTAAGCTGTCACTTGTCCAGTGCCCTGCCTGACAGTCATGTGGGGGCCCAGGCAGACACGGTGACGCACTTTCGCTGTGGGGGCGGGATGCCTTTGGCTCCCCAGCCGCAGCAGGGGTCTCCAGCCCACACGGTACTGTTCTGCTCATGAATTAATAAAGTGGGGGGTGGGGAAGGTGGGGGGGGTGAGACGGCGTGCCGCAGAGCGTCTGATTGGGAAGTGGAGGGAGACCGACAGCCAGCACCAGGAGAGATGGATGTGGCAGTCAGAGAGCTGAGGAGAGATAATTACCGTTCGGAGTGTATCTTGTTAATTAAGGGCTAATTAGAGGCTGAGGCTTGGAGGGGGGGTGGGTTTACACATGTAGCGTGGAGAGATGAACGAGAAAGATCCAGTGACAGTGTATTAAGGCACGCACTGGCAGAGAGAGAGAGAGAGGGAGAGAGAGAGACAGATCCTTCATAACCAGGGAACATCTCCCTGCAGCAGCCGTTACACCGAGATGGCAAACTCCATCTGACACCCTCGACATGCATTCAGGTTTTAGCGATATAGACTGCCCTTCAAACAATCCGTCCATATTTCACATGCCTCATATAATTCAGGGTCGTGGGCAGCCTCGAGCTTATTCCAGGGAACAAGTTAGGCAAGAGGAAACTACCCTACCATGTACATTTACTCTTTTATCTAATGCTCCTATGCAAAGCGACTTAATTCAGAGGGAAGTCGTACCTAATGAAGCCCCCCCCCAACAATCTGTAAAAAATCCTTATTGTATTGATTTGAATTTTCACGCACAAAACTGAAATGACATCAAAGAGCCTTTAATGTTCAGGTGTATATATAATGTTTCAAGTGATGTTGCAATAGAGTTGCGTATGGCCATATATAAATCAGTACAAGTTCTTGAAGGCTACCTAGAACTTCTGCTCATTCACTTGCGTCTGCGTGATGGAAGTGTATCACTGTTTCACCACTGCAGCTCAGAATGCCGGAGAATTCAGTCTGAGGACCAATGGCCATGGGTGGCTTTTTATGTGATTTTAACGTGAATGTGTTGTGTGTGCCGTGAGCTGAATAATGGGAGGACGAGATGATGTTTCAGGTTTTTTTTTTTTTCCCAAGTCTAGGTCACTCGTATGATTTTCAGGGCTTCCCAACACCACCTCTTCCTCAACATGCTGTCTTCAGCCTGAAGATTCCAGTTGGGTGTCCTAACCGTGCCCCCCGCCTTCCTCCTGCAGGTGCCCCCCACTCAAACAGCAGCAGCTCCCTGCAGTCGGACCGCTCTGCCAGTGGCATGAACCTGGTCGGCTTCGGCAGCAAGCCGGACGGTCTGCACCAGCGCTCCTTCTCCGTGTCCAGCGCCGACCAGTGGAGCGAGGCGGCCGGCGGCACCGGAGCCAGTGAGTCCGACACCTCCTTTCCCTTCTCTCACTGATAACAGCTTCCTTCCCTTCCATGCTTCCTGCTTCGTTTGTGGAGGATAATGGGTAATGTGGGTTCTTCCCTCCCACCCTAACCCTAACCCCCAGCGAGCACTTTGGTGCAAGTATAGCCACGACCCCCATGGCAATCATCGCATGTCGACCTTTGGTTTCTGCAGAAACGGAGATCTTTGGCGCAGGGTCATGAATGACCTCATTGCTTCCTTTGCTGGTTTGGGGGACCTGGTCTCCCACAGCCATTGCCTGGGTGAGCGTTCCAGCCATCTAACCTCAAGTACCCTGGCCTTTGGCATCATTGGGCTGCTTCTTACCGACCAGCTGCTCGTGTAGCTGCTCACTTCTGTGAGCCATTACGCAAGTGGCCTGTCCTGGATCGGCAGACGTCTAATGCTGAGCCATGGTTCTGTAGTGCGTGTGGTACTGTTATTCCAGTGATGGCATGGGTCAGAAGAGCCAGCTTTGCCACGAGCTGGGGGACCGGTGTGTACTCCCGTCATTAATTAATACAAAGCTAATTACGATTATGAGTAACGATTAGGGAGAGGAAGATGATGATAATGTTGGCGGCAAAGGCAGTAGCCATTGGGGTGATGATGATTACCGGGGTGATGACAGGCGATGGCGTCGGAGTGTATTAGCGGCCATGTGAGGAGGAGGGAGCGAAGGTTATTTGCTGCCCGGACCCCTGCCTCGCAGGGGCACTCGAGTGGAACGGAATGATACATTCGCCTTGCGTGACGACTCCGCTGCCTGGATTGGGAAATAGATGCCTTTTCGGGGGCAACATTCATCACCGGTTATTTCTCCCTCCTTGTGGATGGCACTAAAAAAGCACTTAAATGCACATCAGCGGAATAACAGTCATCTCCATGCATGTTTGCTCCGTCGTGGTTGTCATTAGCGATGCGCTACAACACTCCCCCCGCACGCCCGCCCCGCCGGCCCCCACGGCAGTTTAAAGAGTGCTCTTTAGCAGCGCCGATGAAGCCCCCGACCGCGCGGGCCGTGGTCCTGGCACCGCTGCTCGCTCGTGTAGGGTGGGGGTGGTGGGGGGGGGGGGCACGGTGATGGTGGCGGCAGCGTAGCGGGATGTGGATGGTTCCGCTCCGGGGGCTGAACGGGCTGCTCCGACCGGCCGCATCCCTGCCCTGCCTTTGCTTAACGGTCCTCTCCATGATCTTTCAGGGCACTGTTGTTTTTGCCAGAGGGACCAGAGGGGATGGGAATGGGGGTGGGGGGGGGTGTGTGGGGGTAGGTAGGTACACTAAAACCCCCGAGCATTTGGGCAGGCCAAACTTTTGCAAGCAGATCTTGGTCCTTTGTTCGAGATGTAAGCGGCTCCCTTCAATCGGGGAGCTCTGATGTGAGGTTCATTCAGCAAACATACTGTTTCAACACTCAAGGCCTCTGACACGGCACGACATGTAAGGTACGCATCCGGTTTGCACCTGGTCTTCCATGAACGAACCGCGATTCCTCTCATGGAAATTTTATATGTAGCCCCTTATCAAGCCGCCGCCCCAGGAGCATTGTGGGTCCAGTTATCCTTTTTTCACCCCTGGGCGGTTTTCGTAGCCCCATAATCCTTTATGCTAAGAAATCACGCGTAGTTTGGCAACAGGGTCTTGAGACCCCTCTCAGTTACCACAGTATATTATCCTTGGTGAAGGTTGCAGGTTAACGTGCGACGTACTACTTTCATTACAAGGGCCAGATTAATGAGGTCCTTCAGAATAGATGCGCCATGGCCCAGGTAAGCCGCGTGTATGCTGCTTGTGAATATTGAACACAAGGCTTTTGATTAATTCACGCCGACCCACGGTGAGCCTCAGCCCGTCGTATATATTAATCGCTCACTGTCATCTGCTCCTTTTAATCTTCGGATAAAAGGCCGAATTTAGCCGTTGTCCTTCATTTGTATGTTGTTTTTTTTTGTTTTGTGCCTGTAACCAGTGACGTTTTAAGTCTTTAATTAACACTAAGCAGGGCACCTTTAAGACATTGGCATCTGCTCATATTATGTGTTTTATCGCTAAAGTAAGCCAGCTTTAGCTAGCTAGCTGGAGGGGTCAGTCTCACCCACGTCAGCCTTGTCTCTTAGTTTTAAATGTCGTGATGTTGTGTACTTCGAAGGGAGACCGTTTACCAAAGCATTCCGCCGCCCTTTCCAGGTCGGCCCCCCCCGAGGGGGGGGGGGGGTTGATTTCTTCACTGGGGCTGTAATGAAGTTTGACATTTAGTCTGGAGAGAGAGCCAAAGCGGGGATCAGGCCTTGATTAGCGCACTCTAATTGACGATAATAAGGAGAAGGCGGTGATTGTTTCTAATTTTGCCATTAATTGCAGCCGTTGGCTTTGATTGAGGACCGGTTTTCGGCTCGCCGTGTGGAGGGGGCGGCGAAATCACCGCGCATCGCACCCGGCGCCTCTCGAATTACGCCGGAGTGGCGTCTTTGAGGAACAGAACTGCCAGCCTGGAGACCCGTCAGCGGCGGCTGCCCCCCCCCCACCTCACCGGCAATCTTCATCACCCAACGCGCTTAAACTGTCGCCGCCCCGCGGGGCCGTAATGCGCTGTAATCACAGGTTAGGCCCACACCTATTCCGCTGCCCGCGAGAGCCGGCACTCAGCCGAGCACCGGAAGGCAGCGGATCTAAGCGTGCTTCATTACGCTCCTCTTTCCTCGCCGTGTTGCATGAACGTAAGCTAATCACCCCTCCCGGGACATGCCGGCCGAGCTCCGCACCCGCTTCAGTCCTCAACACCTTATTCCTGCAGTAAGTATGTGCGGTACTGCTCCTGGGGACTCCTGCCGGTTACCAGATCTGGGTTTGATCTGTGCAGTTCTGGTAAATGTGTTCAGTTTCTCAGACCTATGTGCCATGCTCTGGAACTGGAGATTGCTGATGTTAAGTCTGTCTAATTATCATTCCTAATGCTAATCTACTGTGACTGACCTCACGCGCTGCTTTCCTAGCAAATTAAAATGGCCAGGCAGCTGGCATCCAGTAACGTCCATATGTCCCGTGTTCAGTGCAGGGGCTACAGCCTGAGCACGTCAGCTGCTCCTGAGCTACGTCACTGGCTGTATAACTGAACACGGCTCACTGTCAACTCTCTGCTGCACTGTTTTCATTGGCCAATCTCTACAAAGAGCCTTGTTTAGTTTTAATCAAGGATTCTAGCAGTGGCCCGTTCCGATATGCTCAGGCTGACCTTGATCGAAATTGTTTTAAGTGATGGAAGCGGTTAATAAATGGGGAAAAAAATTACAAAAGTTGTAAATGCCTTTTTTTCTGCTTTCTGCCTGCTTTCCAGCCTGAGATCCTTGCATAGACCAAGCAAAGGGGGTGTAATCCCAGCCTGGCCTGGCCTGGCCCGTCCATGGTACAGGTGGATGGTACTAGGGGTCATTTTCTGCAACATTAGGGACAGGAATTGATAATTAAAAGTGTTTATGGCCGGATGTCCCCCCTCTCCCGGGGGACCCCACCCCTTTAACCCCAAGCGACATGAAATGAATGTCGCTCGACAAAAGCAGGCTTACGCTCTCTGTACAGCCATATGGAACAGCCCAGAATGGGACAGACGCTGACGGGTGGGGGGAGGTTGAGTGGGGGGGGGCGGCTCATTGGACCCTAGTGCCCCCAGCTGTCTTCGCCAGCTAATGGTGTGTCTCTGGGGGTGCCGTTGTAGGAGAGCCTTGGAAATTGGAGCAGACACCTAACTCTGTGTGTGTGTGTGTGTGTGTGTGTGTGTGTGTGTGTGTGTGTGTGGGCTGTAAGCAGACGGCAGATCCTCATGAATATAATCGTGTTCGTATTGGTGTTTGCATCCTGCTCTGATAATCACAGCTCTGTGTTTGCCGATACGTCCCGTCTTGTATCCCGCGGCGACCCCCCCCCCCACCCCCGGCTGATTAGTTCTCAGCCCCGCGTTTGGCGTCCGTTCTCATCAAGGCGGACGGGCTGTATCGGGGAGCCGGCGTGCGAGGGCGCCGCGTTTGCCGCGTTTGCCGTGTTTCTCGGGGCCTGTGCCCTGCACGCCGCCGGCGCGGCGGCCCACGCCCGCGCGGCTCTCAGCCTGCAGCCTAGGAGAGCCTCGGCGCTCCTCGACCCCCTGCTGCAGCCATCAGACTCCCGGAAGACTGGGCCGCCACTCCTGTCACAATAAATAATGACCGAATTAGGCCCTATATTGTACACTGGCTAATGGCAGTCCAACACGGTAATTATAATATGGGCAACTGAGTACAACAAGCAAAGCCCCCCCCAACCCCGGTCCCGCACCCCTCTGTCCGGGGCTGGAGGATGGGGGGGGGGGGTTTCAGGGGGAGATAAATGTCGTTTTCCACACTACAATGAGCCTTTTATGGGGGACAATGGCAAGATCTGCTGGCTCCCGCACGCCTTGTGGATGAGCAATACGCAGGCCTCTCAATGGGACACCCCCCCCCCCCCCCAAATCTGTCTGACAGGCCTAATGTTGTCCGCAGGACGTTGGGTCGGGTCAGGAGGGGGGGAAGCAAGGGGCCGGGTAATGGGTCCCTCACTGTCAACTTTTTCGGAATGGTGGCAGGGCTTGGATCCAGGCTAATATCACATTTATAAAAACGCTCCGGAGAAGCAGCACTGGCTCTGCCCCTCTTTCGGCCCTGCCACCCGCTCTTACGGCGATCCTGGCCTTCGGCTAACCGAAATGGTCGGCTCTAACCCCCAGCCGGGTTCCCGTGGCCTGATCCAGCCCCGCTTCCCTGCTGCTCAGTTCTTCTGTGTGTCGTGCTCCTGGCAGCCTGGTTCTCATTCGCTCTTTCCTCCCCTCTCTCCTTTGATTGGCCATTTCCTTTGACCGATGCTCGTGATTGGATACACTGTCCTCCAGTAACGTTGGAAGGCTTTGCACCTGATATTCAGACTTCCCAGGGTGTATCCAGCAATTAACTGACTGTGTAAATGGCGTCGTGGGCTGTGGCTTGTATCGCCAGCTCTGCCCGGGCCATAACGGCGACGGTTTTCACAACATCAGAAGCTACGTTTGAAATATTTTCCACATAATTAAAGTGGGACACACCAGGGCTTCTAAGCTGAGACACGTGCAGTTTAACTGCTGTTCCCACAGACATCCTGCATGTTTTCATGCTGGGGGAAGGGAAAAGTTGTCGTGTGGTGATTTGGCAGGGATTCTGTGCACCGTTATTTTTTTTCTGCCTTGAATAACTGAAAACCTCCCTCTGTGGCTATGCCCTCAGCTAACGGCCCCGCCGATTCCTTGAGCACCAGTCCGAGCGTGTCCAGCGCCACCAGCCCCAAACTGGAGCCGCCACCATCGCCGCACGCCAACCGCAAGAAACACAGACGGAAAAAGAGCACGGGGATCACCAAACCAGACGGCCCGTCCGCCGGCAATGAAGGTGGGGTGGCGCGGCGATACCGGGGGGCTGCCGTGGCTCATGCAGTGGGACCAAAACCTGCACCAAGCACACAAAGTTTAGGAGCCACTGTTTATTGATGGGAACTCGCCCAGTTCATACACTTCATGGACTCCCTGAGTCACCATGAAGGGATTTTATTTGGGGTTGGGACTCAAGCTTAGTCCAAATATGTGTGACCCGGTGCAAGTCGGAGGGTGGAGACCCATGGGGTGCAAATTTTTAGTTTTCGAATCCCTGAACAGTAGTTTTAAAAGCAAGTGTAGGTAGTTGATATGGAGTGGCCCTGGGCCAATCCAGCGCTGCCGGTGGGTGTGTACAGGTGCAGAGCGTGTTCAGATGTGTAGCTTGTCTGCCGTCTACCCAACGGAGCGGCGAGGGTCCCGGCTTCCCGCCATCCCTCCATGTCCGCTTGGAGCTTCATCATCCTCCCGCCTTGCCCCCGTCCCACCCGGCTCATCAGCCCGCTGGCTGGGGCGACGCCCCTGGGCTGCCCGGCCGGCCCGCCATCCATCACGGAAGGGGCGTGATCGAGGGGCGGGGGGGTGTCGGGAGGGGAGGCTGGGGGCGGGGCTGCTCCATTTGTTTGGGCGCGGCGTTTGGGGTGCCACCTCTGATGGATGGCAGGTGGAGGCGGCAGAGACCCTGCTGTGTCCACGTTGGCGCTGATGAGATCCCGTGACGGGTCAGGAGAAGGCGGTACACTATGCTAGTGCACAATGACCGTCATCATTGTGTTAGCATCTGATTTTGTATGAAGCTGCTTGAGTTACTGCTGCATACAGCACATGTGATTCAGGCTAAATACTGTGGTCAAGGCTAAATGTCAGCCTGTTTATTCCTAGATTGGACCAACAACTTTGCTGTTCCCGAGCCGCACCCTTATCCTCTACCTCCTCCCCCCACCCAGCCCTGTCTAGCCCACAGAGCGACAGCCCCCGTTAGTTTCTCGGGAAACTTCTCCCAGTGGAAGGTGTTTGCTGAACAGGCAGGGCTTCCTGCTCCGCTTCCCGCGCGCAGCTCACCCGATGCGCCGCGTCCTTGGAATGCATAATATTGGTGCCTGGCTCCCGAGACCCGTGGCTCGGCGTCGAATGCGGCGCTTGGCGGCGACACTGTCCCCCGACCCGCCCTCATTGGTGGAGGCTGCCGGTGGAAAAGCTCTTGATTTTATCCCCAGCGGGGGAGCCGCGATAAATCCTATACCCGATTAATTATGATTCTTCTGCTAGGTGATGAATGATGCCCTATAATTGAAGTGCATTGTAAAAACACAGCGGAGAGCTTCAGAGGCCGTGAAATGGGTGTCGGCGATGATCAATCAATAAGATTTACACCTTGTGTAAATGTATCAATAATATTAGCATAAATGGTCCCTGGACTGCTCACGAGCTCCTCTGATTGGTCGGATGCATGTCGCAGGCCCCTCCCACTGGTTTTATGTTTGTTTGGCCTGAAAGGTGCAGCCTGTGTCACTCGGTGCAGATTGGCAATCCCATTGGACGTGCAGGTCATGAGCTGGAGGTAGCCATTTTGAAATGGCTGTTAAACATGACGCGTCAAAACTCGTAGTATGCGGTTGGTAGGGTGGCAGAGAGGTGAATCCTGTAAGGGAAGTTTATTCTGTTTATTTTTCTGCGTGTTTTGTTTTTTTTTTGTTAATTACTCAATTCAGTAAATACTTCCCAGGGTGTAAGAAATTTTGATACTTGTGGGACACCGCTTTATAATAAATTATATATTATTGTGTGGTGAACCGGGGTCTCTACGTTGACCTGTAGCTGTGACTGGGCTTGTTTCCTCTCCTGTACCCGGTATTGTAATAGGCTCTAAGCTCGCCCCAGTGCAGGCCACGGTAAGCAGTGTGAAAAATGAACGTGTGACTGAAGTATTACTCATAATAAAAGGGACAATATTGCCATCCAGATCCTTCAAATTGTGTTGGATTCCTATATGCTATAGATTTAAATTATTATTTAAATTAACTGCTATTTTATATGTCAATTTGTTTACTCTGCAAGACATTGTGTATACATGTGCAGAGCGGTAGAGCGTGTCACCCCCTACTGCAGAGGGTAAAATCGACGTCTGTGCACGCCAGTGTGCTTAGCGGGAGCTTTGCAGCCGCTGTCCTAGCCAGTCTCGTTGGCCCAGTGGGTGACGTGTAACTGGGCCGGGTCGTTCCATTTGGTGCTGTGCATTGCTCTAAACGGTTAGCATCTTGTTGCATCCTCGCGAGCGCTTTTGTGGGTCCCGTTTAGCTTAGTCCTTCTGTACGTGTCGCGGAAAGTTGCCCTCTGGGTCGGGTAACCCAGGGATGGGGGGATGGCTCCCCCCGAAATAGCACAGCGGGTAGCCTTTGTCAGACACGGATACTCAGAATTTTCTCCTCCTTTTATCAGAAGGAATCTCATTTGTGTTTCCGTTCTTTTCCAAGATTTCCCATTAGCAGCCGCTTGTCTGTTCTGGTGCGCGCTTCTGGAATACAGACATATTGCTTAAATATTGGAGTCACTCATGTATACAGCCTAGCTTGTGTCTCCTGGAAGGGGGAGAGCGAAAAGGAGCACCGGGTCTTTGAATAAATTGCTGTCGGTTTATCTCATTTATGGGGCAATCGGGGCGCCGGGGATGCAGGTGAAAATTGAATTTTAGTTGTTCTGAAGTGTCATAAATCAAAGGCGCTGTTGCTTTTAAAAAAAAAAAAAAAAAGGCAAACCAACCCAGTAGCTGAAAGACTGATGGGGAGGGAAGGGGGGCAGCTGCTTTAGGGAGGGGGCTTCTCTAGGAGCTATATGTGAGTTAGCATGGGGGGGGGACCAGGAAGCTAGGGAGGGCAGCTGATTTAGGGAGGGGGCTTCTCTAGGAGCTATATGTGAGTTAGCATGGGGGGGGACCAGGAAGCCAGGGGGGGGGGCAGTGCTGGTGCTGTCTGAGGGGCGTGATGGTCTGATGGTCTGCGCCCTGCTTTGCCAACACCCGTCACGTCAGCTTGAGGACCAGCGGTCCGTCTTCAGACCTGGGCACCTCCCTGCCCGCGGCCAGCGCCTTCTGCCGGCGGGACGCGCGGGCGCAGACAGCCCCTAGCTCCGCCCTGCCGTCGCCCCCGTCGCCAGCCCCCCCCCACCCTTGTCACTGGTGGAGCTCCGCGGGATAATGAACTTCTCATGTGCTTAAAGAATGATGCGGGCTGCCTGGCGTGACAGCTGACAGCCCCTTAATGCGCTTCACAGCGGCCGGCCCGCGACGAGCCCCTTTGTGCACGCCGCCGCTCTGGAACCCACGGGAAAATGGAGAGCCGATAAAGAGTTCTGTTCTTGGGGCGGCCCGCGTGATTAATTCCGTCTGTCAGCGACTGTCATTAATGTATATCTTTTAAAGAAGTGCGTAAAATGTTCATTGTTTTCCGCCCTTTACAGTGCTGGGGTTGGAAGGGAGCAGCTTGGGTGAGAAGTGAGGAGTAGGGGGGCTTGGGGTGTTTTAGCCAGACAGAAACTGGGTTTGTGGTACTAGCAAAGTCTGTAAAAACCCCTCGGTGGGGGGGGGGCACATTGGCGGCCCCAGGAAATCAGGATGGTAAAGGTCTGGTTTCTATCTTGGTAAAAATGGTCACTTGATACACTGAAAGTATATTATCAGAAATTAGACATCCAGCTCAGATATAGTGATCTGCAGTTATGGCTAATTGTCTATGAAAAGAATATTGTGTCAGGAATTAAATGTTTTTTTTGTCTGTTTGCGTGTAATTACTGACCTAGTGCCTTAGAATTTCTGATTGTCTGCCAAAAGCGGTTGCTGTTGTTGGCCGTTACATAACCATAGTTTAAACACAGCATTTAAAATCTTTGTTTATCCTCACCGCCAGCAGGGTGGCGTTCCGGTTAACAGACAGAGCTTCCGGAATGTTCCCCAGCGCTCGTAAGCGTGCCACGTGCCGGCTTGGAGGAGCCACGTCGGTTGGCGGGCAGAGCTAGCACGTTTCCGGAATGTTCCGGAATGTGCTGCACATCAGCACGTGAGTCGCGGTAGAATGAGGCATGCTGGGTAACGGACAGGCCTCCACTCCGAGTGCGTTGCACAGCTGTTATATGCTCGAGCGGGGCAGTCAACCTCAGCCACCGTTGTAAAAATCCAGCTGCATGAATTGGTTGCAGATGGTACTCGGAAATTTGCTCGCAAGCCAATAAATCCTTGCCGTTTAACAAGAAACTTGCTTGTATCTGTTGACAGCGTGTACCCTGAAGTAGCGAGCCGGCCATATAAATCTAAGTTAACAATCTCGGACCTTGATATACTGTAGGGTGTGCTGGCGTTAATTCTTCGTTCAACTAATTGTCCTTTCACCTTCCAGGTGTAAATCAATTAGTGATTGAAAAGTAGTGGTGAAACCTGTATGATTTCCCTCGAAGGAAATGGCGGTCCCTTATATAAATGCTGGCCTGAGTGCATTGTTTAGCATTATAAAGCGTTCAAAAGAAGAAAGATCGCAAAAGAAAACGGGATAATTAATCTTACGGCAGAGAGAAGTGGAGTGAAGCCCTCAAAGGATCGTTCTGCGAGACGCCGCTTTTGTCCAATGATTAATCAGCGCTGAAAAGGAGGGATGCCTTGCTGCCAGAGGACCTGGAGGAATGTCGGCCTTTCCTGTCCTCCTTGGCTTTTGGGGCCCCGGACGGAGGGAGCCGCTCCACCTCAGCACTGTGAGGGTTAAGGACCCCTGGAAGCCAGGCTGGGATTAGGAAATGAAGGTTTAACTGTCTGTGATAATGGTGGGTGTTCATCTCAATACTTTGTATCGTCGTTCCCCCATTCGCTCTCATTTCACAAATCTGTCCCCTGAGCCCCGGCTCTCGTAATGGGCCTGCTCTGATTGCAGCACTTCGAGAGAGGAATAACAAGATACTCCCCGGTAGGCCTCACCCGCGCGCGCACACATTCACACGCACACCCCACATACACTCAAGCTGTCCGCGGACAGGGCTGTGATTCATATGGGTGCTTCCGTACCTAGCAGCCCAGCGACTTACTGGTTAGTGTCACTTTGGGGGGAATGTGTTGTGTGTGACTGTGTGGGTCTGTCTGTCTTTCTGTATCATGATGGCAGAATAAGTTTGTGTCAGTGACAGCTAAGTGTAAAAGTGTGTGTTTGTGTCTGACTATTTCACCGCACGTGCATACATGTGTATGTTTGTGAGAGTCGGGGTGTGTGTAAGTCAGTGTGTCTCTGTGTATATGCTTGTGTGTGTATATGTGTGAGCATGTGAGTAGGTCTGTGTGTGACTGTTTCACTACGTGTGTACGTGTGTGTGACCGTTTCTCTGGGTGTGTGTGTTTGTACACACATGGGCAATTGTGACTCTTCCTCTGCCTGTGTGTGTGTCTGACTCTTCCTCTCCCTGTGTGTGTGTGTGTGACTCTTCCTCTCCCTGTCTGCATGTGTGCGCGCACACACACACACGCACGCACGCGCGCAGGCTCTTGCCGCGGCCTCCTCTTAGTTTAGCTGCTGTTCCCCGAGGCCCGTGTCTCGGTAATAGCCCTGTCCTGATTGCTCTAATACAGGTTAGGAATATTGGCTGTAATGATCTGTAAAATGAGCAAGCAGCACTCTGACATTTACTGATGGTGCGGGCTTTGCCTCCCCTTTCCAGCCGCGATCGTGAGAGGCTCTCCATAACCCCTCGCGGCCCCGCCCCCGGCCCCCACCACACCTCATCCTAATTCAGAAATCATAAGTAACTGGCAACCACACCTGAGAGGATGCCCGGGCCCCACCAGGCACACAGACAGGTACAGTCGCACGACCGCCCACATCCCCCAGGGCGGCGCCGACGATCGATACTCCCCAGTCCAGAGATGGACTCCAAGATGGGACCAGCTGTGCTCTCTGGTATTGCTAGAGGTGCCAATCAGGATTGGAGGCCCTTAAGGGGCTGGTTCTGCTCCATGTGGCCCGTGTTCCCCTAGTCCTCAGCCTCCTGGCCTTATTTGGGCATTCCTTGAAACAAATGACTTTCAAAGTAAAAAAAAAAAACATAAAAAATCAAAAAATAAAAAATTCTGCGGTGTTGCAGCTTTTGAGAATACAGACATTACCTGTACGGGAATCCAGTGAAAACGTAAGATTCAGCCTGCTCAAGGACTCTAAACCATGTTTGTCATGGGCATCTTTCTGCTGTTACACCTGCCTGGCCTGCGGCGATAGGCCTCTCTGGAATGAGACGAGCCCTTAATAAGGTTAATGAACGAGACTCACCCCTGCTTAGAAGCCGAGCTGCCGCAGAGTAGCTCCGAAGCTGGCTCTATAGGCCTAAGTTTGAAGAAAAACTCTGTAGCATTTCACACAATAGGGGTCTGGGTCATGAGAAGTTTTGGCGTCTCACATCTGATCTGTAGGGAAGGCTGAGGAGTTTAAAATGTGATTTATGCTGGTTGGAAAGGCAGGCGGCCTCATCACAGTCAGGCTGAGCACGTAGAGATGCTGATTTCGCCCTTATGTAGCTTCGCATGCAGTCTCCCAAATCAAAGAGCTCCTTTATTGTACTTTATTAAACGCTAAATTTATTTAATGCCTAGTGATTACCGGATTGAGTGCCGCCGTTTCCCTTAAGCGCTCTGGTACCGCCATCAGCCCACCCCGCGTAGGTCTGGACGCTCTGCAGTGCCGGTGCTGATGGAGGGTGGCGCATTGGCAGCCCCAGACGGCTCCTGCAGGCTGCGTGGGGGTCCAGAGCATGCGCGGTGGGGCCCGCGGCCTGCCCAGCTCCGCACCCAGCCCCCGTTACATTCTAATTTCCTTTTTGCCGCAGCGTGTTAATTAAGGCAAATCATATTTGGCCCTTTCGCAGCAGCTCGCCTTCATATTGGATTTAAATTGCATTCCTTCAAGCGTGCCGGCCACCCCGGCTATGTTAATTTAGCTCTAATTTGAAAGGACCTGTTGCTCACGTAGTGCGCCGAATGAGGTTGCCAGGGTTAACGCAGGGGCCTGCCGTCCTGCCCTGGCTTCCCGGAGCCCAGTGTTCAACCCGATCCCTCATTAGTGGGCTGCGTTTTAAGCTGGGGGTGGGGGCATAGCATGGGCCATAATCCATATGCAGAGACAAGTCTTATCATTAGCCAATTGTATGTTTCGAATCTCTGAGTGACAGGAGAAGCGGCCAATTAGCTTTCATCTTGGGTAGTGCCCCCTTCATACAACCCTGGTAGGAAGTTTTTTGAAGGGCTTATTACTCTTTTTGGTCTAAGGTCTCTGTCACCAAAGGTCTGATCGTCTTTGACTTCAGTCATTGGGCCATCTGGTTTAGTGAGCACATCCTCCCTCTGCCAAAGAGGACATTAAACCACACTTTTATTAATTGCTTTGTTTATTGCTTATCTTCAATTCAATTCAGTTTATTTTTATATAGCGCCCTTCACAACAGAGTTGTCCCAGGGCGCTTTACATGGGTGAGA
>JAODKL010000017.1:19916855-19926987 GCA_026780765.1 Petrocephalus schoutedeni | reverse complement strand
ATGGGGGTGACATTAACATTCGCTGCAAAGAGTCATGGGGGTGACATTAACATTCGCTGCAAAGAGTCATGGGGGTGACATTAACATTCGCTGCAAAGAGTCATGGGGGTGGGAGTCTGTGAGCTACTCTGTTGTTAAGCTATCCACACTGGCTCATGTGGTTGCTGGTTTCTAGATTGGATTCATCGATGGGTTGGACTGTAGGGGATTGTACAATGTCAGTTGACTTGGAAAGGTGTTAGGTAGTCTCAGTTACCTTCCAAAATGAGCGTTGGGCAATGAGCTAAATATCGACTTGTCGGAATAAGGTTCTGGATGTGACCCCATGTCCCTCTGATTAGTCTGCAAGTGCACATTCGCGCATTTTTGCACAGTATGTAACAATTAATTGTGCTGGAGGGAAACCAGTTTCGTTACATAAAAGTGCATAGTACAGTCATTTGGCAAAACCGAAGCATATCTTTTGAATAAATATTATTCGCTTATGTTTCTGTTAGCTGGAAAAGATTTCGGAAGTGGTGAAAAATGTCAATCTGTTGTGGAAGTCATTCACTTTAACGGTTCCAAAGAAAACGACTAAATGTTCAAGATCGTCCAAAGCTGATTATATCTGTATTCTACCATGACCTTGTTAATATCTCAGCTGATCTGTCGAGAGCCTTTGGCTCATATCATCAGGCATTCTTGGAGTCGGACTGAACCGGGAGAGCTCTAGGAATGTGGAAAGCTGCTGAAAGGACTGTGCTAAATGCTAATGAAGTTAACGCTGTCAAAGGTGGTCTAAGCTGGGAGGCATATTGGCTTGCTGCCTATGACCCTCATGTCTGCCTGAATCAACTTCTCACTTCAAGGCAAAGATATGTTGCAATAGATGTCTGCCTCTCTTCCGTACTGATTGTGTGTCGTTATGTGGAGCATCTTCAGCCAGATAATCAATCATTGAGCCCATTTCCATCCCTGCAACCAATTTAAAAAAGAATGCCGTGTAAGAATGCAAAGCTCATGAGTCTGGAGAAGATACAGAACAGGACGGGGCATCCGGTACCCTGGCTCTGCCCCACTCTCATGGGAGCTCTTTGGTCTTTTTAGGCAAATACTGGACCAGGACAACTATAGCCCTATTCCTGTGATGTCAGAGGAGGAGTACAAGTGCATTCTGGGACAATTTCCCTTCCAGGATCCCGAGCTGGACAAGGTGGGCCAGAGTGGAACCTCTGATTTATCTCTTGTTGATGAAGGAAATGTTTAATTGACAAGCTGCCTGTCTTCTGTAGATGCCTTTCCCCAAGAAGCTGCCCTTCTCCGGGTTTGTTCCCAAGGTCTACATGCAGCTGAAGGAGTTTATCTACGCCTGCCTGAAGTTCTCCGAGGACTTGCACCTCAGGTGAATCCCTCGAGGGACCTGTGACCCTCACGCTGCTTTTCTTACTCGTGATTTCTGCACATCTCTCTGTCGCTGTCTCTTACCCTTTATCTGCTATTTGCACACGTCCCCGGATTCTGAACCCCACACTAGGATCTTCATATGTGTAGATAGGTAAACAACCAAGAACTCTGGAGCAGTTGATGACACTTTTTTTTTGTCTTTTGCAAGTAAAATGACCACATATTTTAAATATTTGAAATATTTGCTTAAACTTGGTGACCCACAAGGTGAAATATAATGAGCGTATGTCTGCCAGAAGGAATACAGTGATAGCAGCATGAAGTAATCCAAACATTTTTTTTTCTCTGCAAATACATTTTCGCAACAGGGTCTTTCGCCGCGGACCTCCATTGTCCAGCCGTGTTTTGTTTTATTCATTTATTTTTTTGCCGAATGCTTCGGCGGTTTTTAAAGGTGCCCCAGTGCAAGCTTGGTTTGTTTGTCTTTTTAGAATAACTTGGCTGCGGAATATTTTGAAGAACACCAGCATACCTGTGGAGCATGTTTTTTGCACACTGGTGAATTGTGTTCATGGCTCGCACACGTAAATGAAGGTCTTTCATTGCGATGAGCTGCTCTCACTATGCTCGTTTGTTTCCATCATTGCGTCAGCGATGAAAAGCGGCACTTTTTCTCACCAAAATAAGTGGATGAATTCAAGGTAACCGTGTTCCCTGTGTTTCACTCGAACAACTAAATGACTTGTTTGAACAGACTGCCCTTCTTTCAATATGCTTGACTGGTAGTTGAAGGTTTCCATCCATCTACGCCTGGAAATTTGTGCAAACATGGTTGCCGGAGCTTAAGAGCTTGTGCAAAGCCCAGCCAGTGGCAAGAGGCGATTCGATCCTTGGTGTGCCCCCCCCCCCCCCCCCCCACCAATCACAGCAGAGGTCAGGACCAAGATCTGAAGGTCACTCTTCTAAGGAGTATCAGTGGCAGTGTTCCCGCTTTGCTTTCCGGTCGAGTCTTCAGGGATACCCGGCTTGATTAAGCGGGGGGCGGGGGAAAGGTTTGCCATCTTGCCATTACAGAGTACGTTTGAAGTAGGATCACTCTGTCGTCCCCAGCCTTGGTCTCTGGGTGTAACTTGTCAGGTCCGGTTACCTTAAGGAGCTCGCCGATTGGCTTCCTTTTCCGGGATGGAGGTCGCCAGGTCATGGACACGGGCGGAACTTGGCAGGAAGGTGTGCTGCCATGTAACAGGATAGCGGGGGTTTGCTAAATTATAACTTTATGGCCACAGACCAGTACTGCAAATCCTTAAGCCAAAGCCTCTGCATTTTCTTCTAGTAAAGTCCATAACTGTGCTTGGGTCTGTAGTTGAATAAGAACCTGCTGCTTTTTTAAAACTACATATAATGGTCTTTAGCGATTTAGCCCTGCTTTTTGGGACTCGCAATTTGACTGGAAGTGGTTTACAGATGGAAAGATTTCAGCAGAGGTCTTCGGGCCTTTGACAAGCACAGAGTAGTGGTCGATCGCAGAGAAGACAGGGTGAAGGAACGCAGAAGCGTGTGACATTCCAGATGGCACAATAGCAGTTTTGTCCTTTCTTTGTCTGAGTATTGACGAAGATTGTCAGGACAATTTCAGTCAGTTGTAGCAGCCGCCTTGTGAATCGGGGCTGTCAAGACTTTGACGTAGTGATCAGAATTGCCAGACTTTGCATGAAACATTTAAATTCTGTCTGTTCGTTCAAGCAGAACATCTCAAAATGAGCGTCCAATCATTATCCTCTTCCTTAATCGCCCTTTTCTTAAAATTCTTGGGTCAAGTTTCCATCATTAGGTATTCCTTCCATTGCACTCAAAAAAGAAAAAAAATAAAATCACTCGAGCAGGCATGTGGGCCTTTAGTCGCTTACTGTTTGGGCTGGTAGTGAAGCAGCTGTCTCTTGGAGTTCCTGAGTAGGTGCAAAAAAAGTGGGCTTCAGATAATGGAAAGAGCCTGCAGTTGCATCCGTATCACGGTTGTAATTCCAAGTGAATCTGATGTTAAGATAATTTGTCAGATGATTAAATGATCAATACAGTATGTATGTGAAGTGAAACCAGACTGCATTGCCCAGATTTTCATTTGAAGTGAAATCTGATTCAAGTAGACCATTACATTCTGTGGTCAGATTGATCTTTTAGGACAGCTTTGTTAATGTTTATAAATGCTGCATAATCAGACAGGATTATTTATGTAAGTGGCAAATAAGGGAATATAGATGTCTTCACAATGAGGTTATAAATATATAGTGTTTTAAAAAATTTAACTTTGTTTTTGTTTCTTTAATAGCCAAATTGCCCTCTTGATTTCCAGGAATTCTTGGCCCAAGGTTCTCCCTTCCGGGATCCATATTTCCCAGGATTCCCATTTCTGATCGGAGCCAGGAATGAGTGATTGAGTGAATGAATAATAAGATAATCCAATAGTTTAAATAAGTCCCACATCAGTGCTTGACATCTGTAATAGAAGTTAGAAAGGTTCTCTCCATCACTACCACAGGGAGAGTTTTGGCACATGGCTTGAGAGTTCTCAAGGACAACATAGACTATTTCCTGATTGCTTCTCTTTAAGGAAACTGACAACATTGTGCAATTTTAATTTCAACATTCAGCCCTCTCTGCAGCCCATAAGATACGGGTTAAGAAAGCCTTGGTGTTATGTTGGTAACATTGTTTCACCTCATGGGGCTGCTTACAAAAGGTCAGCTTGACGCCTGGGCACCCGCTTCCTCCACTGTCACGATTAGGCAAGCCACGTCTCGGTATGGAAGTCATTAAGAAGCGCTGTATTTTTGTTTCTATTTAGATCCTGGTACACGGCTTGGATGGTCATCTCTGTTACGCTACGCTGACCCTTTGAGAAATTCTGGGCTCTTGTACGGCGTTGTTACGGGATTATCATTTACTCTGGCCAGTATTGATGAAGAAGTATGAGGTCCCGGAAGACCAAACTTCGTTTGTTCTTTTCGCCAGCGCTCATCACTTCTGAGCATTTCTCAGGCATGCGTATTAGTAATCAGCACTCAGCAGGATGAGATGGGGAGCACAATGTATCTTGATACGCAGGTTCTGCTCAGAGTAGTAATTTGACATTAAATCGCTAGCACTTGCATGGGCTATGGGTGGAGTTTCCTCTTCTCCTTTTTTTATGTAGGCACCACATGGATTTGCCTGCTGGAAATTGAAAGACACTGTGCTAAATTGAGCGTTGCAGTTCAGCCCTGCCAGAAAGCAGACGGACATCTCATAGCACAGCAATTAATCTCAACCTTGCTGTTTTTTTTTTTTTTTTTTGGTTTTGTTCTTGAAGCTCCTAGGCTGACCCTCTTTTCTGCTGTATGTTGGAATGCAGGGACTACTGCAGTGCATTGACTTCTACCACTGTCCAAATCTCTCTACCACTGTCCAAATATATCCACCACTGTCCAAATCTGTCTACTTCTCTCGCTCACTTTGTGTGTCCCAAAGCTTGGGCCAACTCAGCAGACTTGTCTCAAAGGACTCTCCAAAGTGAAGTTTTTGAATTCCTCCATGGCCTCTCAACACACAGACAATTTGGTAGGAATGTATTTGTTACCCAGCAGGCAGTCAGACATTGACTTACATGGTAAAGTACATCAGCCCCACTGTGTTAACTTTTGCCAAGCGACGGGCATCATCCAGCAATTATCTAAACGAGCAGGAGCAGAGACCACCAACCTGGAGATGAAATCCACACGTGCACATCTTGGACATTGCCATCCATTGTAAATTTTGGAGCCAGACTAGGGATGTTGTTGTACGTCTCATCCTACAATAACTGGAGGAACAATTTCACAGTCACGACAAAAGTCTGCTTGAGCTGACAAATTCCAGACAGTAATACTCCCTTAACGGCTCATTAAAACTTTTTGTAGGGTGGAGGGCTGGATGCAGCATATAAAGTTGGCCTGTGTAGAACCCAGGACTAAGAATGCGTCTTTAACTTACGCTACCAGGACCTCGAAATTCTTAAAATCCCCCTGTTAACCAGTTCATGTATGTGTGATATTAACAGCTGCTTAAATTTCTGTAATGGCTGGAGTTTGTATGAAGGTATGCATCTGATGATTCAGAAACCTGAATTAAAACACAACCTTCCCATGCTCAGTTCCACAGAAATAGACGACATGATCCGGAAGTCCACCAACTTGCTGCTCACTCGAACCCTGAGCCACTGCCTCCAGTACGCCATTAAGAAGAAGAACGTGAGCCTTGCCGAGGTGATTATTTATGCGGGGTGGCCATCTTTTTTCTTGCTCAGTTCCCACTGCAGGTAGCGATATGTGATAGGAAATAACTGAAACAATGTAAGAGCTCTTCTGGCCTGTGGCAGGGGTACGTTAGCTGTATGGGTGTGGAATTCATTTATGTAGCTTCTGTAGCAGATCTAATATCACACATTCCCAGCTCGCCCCCACCTTGTCAGACAGAGTTGCAGAAGGGGGACCAGAGACCCCTACGGAGGGCACTGTGACTCCACCCACAGAGAGGCCTGCACTGAATTAGCTCAGTTTCAGTTTCTGACACCCCAAGTCTCCAGGGCTCTGTGCCCCAGAGTGTCTGTGCCTCTCCGTCTGCACTTTGTCCTCTTGACTGCTGTTTACCATCTGCTGTTCCCATCATGCAGCGGTGAGGAGTGGCGCTTGGTGTGCAGTTTGGCTTGTGTCGATTCTTTGCTTTTTGATGGTGCCTAAGGTCAAGGCGCCCCGTAGTGGTGTGGGTTTCTTAACACGCGTTAAGAAATGTGGCCACTTCTCCTGAGATAGAGCCCGACAAAGAGCCGATTATAAATTATTGGCACTGGGAAATATGATGAATACATGCAAGTTAATCTCAAGTTCTCCTCCTCAGTTGGTGCAGATCATCATCAACACCACCCACCTTGAACAGTCCTGTCATTTCCTGGAAGGTTTCATCTCCAACATTACCAACGTCCCGCCTGACGCTATCAACGCAACCAAGCTGTATGGCACGTCGACATTCAAAGTAAGAGCCAGTCCAGCCACTTTTGTCTGTTAACCCCAACCGCTCAGCTTGGTAAATGGATCAGAGTCGTTCCTTACCCCTATCCCGTGTTTGGGGTCAATCTGACCCCAGAGCATCCTTAAACGGTAGGCGAATTTCACATGGGGAAATTATCACGGGAAAAGGGTTAAATAAACATGTCTGCCATGATACAGAAGCACTTTTCCTTTATCCGTGATGATTGTTCCACTTTCGCCTACCTGCAGGATGCCCGTCACGCTGCCGAGGAGGAGATCTACACCAGCCTGAACCAGAAGATCGACCAGTTTCTCCAGCTGGCGGATTACGACTGGATGGCGGCGCAGGCTAAAGGCCAGGCCAGCGACTACTTGAGCGACCTCATCACCTTCCTCTGCAGCACCTTCTCCGTCTTCACCAATCTGCCTGTGAGTGGGGCGGCGTCTCCAGGGGTGGACCTGTACGTACGTGTACCTACTCGCGCAAGAAGTGCGTCGTAAATCCGTCACCTGTCAGCAGATGATCCCAGTAGCCGGGCTGTTGGCTTTGCGGTTCACGGTGGCACCTTTCTTTGTACGGAGACAAAAGGGATATGTAACGTAATAGGGCTTACATTTTAAAAAGTGCCCATATGGGGTGGAAATAAACAGAGATTAGAGGGCCTGACCTAGGGTCAGCCTGTGACCGTGGCTTGGCCTGGGCCCTTTCTAGAACAAAAGGGCCCCCCTGGCAGTTCTCCGCCCCTTGTGCCGTAACTGGGCAAAGTCGCTCCGCAGTTTGAGCAGTGCCGAAAACCACTTCCAGGATCTGGCTCCGCGTAATCTTGGAAATCTCCTGGTGCCCTCCGCCGGGACCTGGAGGAAGGATACTCTGTCTCTCTCGCAGGAGGAAAGTGTGCCCTCGGAGCTTGGAAAAACAACACTGGCTGACATCATGCGCATGTCGGGGCCTTATTTATTTATTTGCTTAACCCCCGAAAATTGTGCTTCATAGGAGTGGGTAGGAGATGCGTCGAGGGAATTCACTGGTGCTTGGCAGGCTTGTAGTGACCCGCGTTCCCGTGCAAAGAGCGCATAACCCCACACTTGCAAAAGTGCTCGTCCTTGGGGATGCCGCCGTGCATCGTCAGAGAGTCAGCCCGCAGTGTCGGAGCGCGCTTTGGATCGCTCTTTGCGCAACGGCTGGCTGAATAGGCAGACTTCCAGGCCACCCCCCCGTGACTATTTTATTGCCCTGCCAGACATTTCTGTGAACCCCCTTGCTGGGGACTCTTACTGCCGGAGCGCACGGCAAGCGGCCGTCGTGCCTTTCCAAACGCCTTGTCTCGCGAGTTCGTGACCTCTGTAAGTCAGCTGCTTAGGTCAGGATCCGGCTCTGATCTAGTGGTAAACCGCGAACGGCGTGCAGGCTTATCTGCACTCGCTGTGATAGATCGGAGCTCTCTCCCACCCTCCAGACGTTCTGTTTGTTGGCAGGGCAGACTGCTGGGGGGCGGTGGACATATGAAGGCATGCTGCACTTTGTCCCCAGACAAAGCTGACCACCCAGAGATGAAGGTAGATTGGAGATCATAGCGCGTACAGAGCAGGCCAGTCGGAAAGCTTACCCAGTCGGACGGGCTTGTGCCGCCCGTCTCGAGGTCCGCATTCCTGTGTCTCCCACACGCCTTGACCCCTGCATACTCCTTCACCTGTCACCCTCTCTCCTATAGGGGAAAGTGATTGAACATGCTACAATGTCGGTGAGTACTGTTTGCATCGGGCGCAGACTGATAACAGGTGTCTTGTTGTGAGTGGGTCAGAGTGGCTAATGCAGACAACAGCTGACGCAAGATGTATAAGTGCCTTTGTATGAATAACAAGCCTATCAGGATTTTGTGGGGACTGTGTTTCTGTTTTTCTGATGAGTGCAGGCCAGACAGTGGTGTGCGTGATGAGGCTTTGGGTGCGATTTACTGAGCCGCGTGAATCGCTGTGTGGTTTAACCCGACTGAAGCTATCAGAGGGACTAACGGGAAGTGGGGTAAAGCAGCAGTAGTTAACAGTGCATGATGATCTGATCCGTCGCGGACCTGAAAACGCCAGTGAGGTTTGTCTAGCTTGTCCAGTGAAGTCTAGCCTGCATGCTGGATGCAAGAATCAAGCTTCTAACATGCTGTGTTGCCACTGCAAAAAAAAAATGGGGGTGAGGGGTTGCTTGCCAGTGTGAAACATATTCTCAAGTAGCTCCTGTGTTCTTTTTGAAGTGATTGCCTGCTGTTCCACTTTATTGGGTTCTGTTCTGTAATTCTGTGAAAGGCGAGGTACATCGCCTCAAATTCAAGATGGCGTCTTTGTCTTGTTGTCGTTAATGCTGTGAATGGGGTCCCCATTCTTTGGGAAGGCCAGCAATTCCGGGGCTTAGGGATGAGTGAAGGAGAGCGTATGTTCTGACTAGGGGAGCAGCGCTGGTCTGGAGCTGTGTTCCCAATCAGGCGTAAATCGGCTGCGGTCAGCTTTCACACGCAGCCCAGATTGAGGCTTCTTCAGGACAGTAGGGCTCGTGCGGACCCTGTACTGGGTGAAAAAAAGGACACGAGTGGGGGAGGGGGTGGTCGTTTGTGGTAAGAACATGTGGTTACTTCAATCAGCCTGTGCCGAACAGGAAACTAGGGCAGTCCAGATGTCAGGTGTGTGCGAGGCCTGCTCTGTACCGGAGGCCTGCTGTGGACGCGATCGCAAGCAGAGGAATGACTGACCGCAGCAAGGACGAGGGCCGTCGATTTCAGGCCTGGGTATCCGATGCTGGGTGGATCATTTGGGAGGATTGAAAGGGACTGGAATGCCATGCTTCCTATTGCACATGAAGACAGGCCTCACCATCCCACCCCCTGGAGTACTTTCATGTGACTGTGCTGTAAGGTCAACATACATAATTTACCTCTAGCAAAGAGCACCACCATGGCTGAGAACATCAGACGTGTGCAGGCCGAGTTCCCCCATGTGCTGAAGACCAAATTAACCAAAACAGACTCTTACCATGCAAACTTCGCTTCCAAACACGTGCCGACCGGGCCATGAGTGTTTGTGCTGTACAGCTTTACGAACCTTAATTGGTGTGTGGCCAGTGTCCCAAATTCTCAGCACGGACTGGGCTTTGCGGGCTTCCGTGTGGTGCAGAAGTGCTGATGAGCCCCAGGGCTCCTGATCCGGCCGCCTCGTGTTTGTTTGCTATGTGCTTGGCATGTATGGCTGCCGGAATCTGTCCTCGTAGCAGGCGGTTAATTTGGAGTCGTGCAGGAGATGGCCTTCGGTGGGCCGCGGCTGTCAGTCGGGGTTCCGTTCAGCCGAGACCTCCGTCAGCAGATGCTTGCTCCCTGCCCCTGGGTGCCCTGCATTCTCCCCAGGCCCCCTTTCACTCTCGCCCCGCACCCCCTGCCTCAGCTTCCCGGAAGGCCCTGTTTTAATGCCTGTTTATTTTCATAGCCCTGCTCAACTGAGTGCTTTTTAATGAGCACTTTGATGAGCGCTTTCTTTAATTAGGGGATGGAGGCGGGCAGCCAGCCTGCCTGCCCCCCCCACCTCCAACCCTCCCCATTACCCTCTATTACCCCCAGGCTAATTGTTAACATGCTTCTTTCCTGAACTGTAAAACAAATGTGCTACTGTGAGACCGGCTGCCTCCCTCCCTGGGCACCAATCCGCTCTTCATCTGCCCCTGATCCCAC
>JAODKL010000017.1:19897887-19909262 GCA_026780765.1 Petrocephalus schoutedeni | reverse complement strand
CCCCCCCCCCCCCCTCCCCCCTCCCCTCCTAGCCCCCCAAAACTCTACCCCAACCCCAGTTCTGTCGAGAGGTTCCTTAGCTCGTCTCGCTCCCAGAGCAGGCGTCCGTCTCGTGTGAGCTTCTCGGACCGTGCCGGCCTCGGGCCGCCGTTACGATGTCATGGCGCTCCGTTGGCTCTCGCATTGCCGAGTTGGAATTTCGCAGCTTCTCACTGGTTCCGCGTTGTGTGCCTTTGGAGGATCCAACACGGACCCCCTTCACCCCGTGGATACTGTTGACCGTTTGTTCTTGATTGGCTGCAACGCTCTTGCTGTGGGTCGTGTCACGGCCTAGCCGTCTGGGCCAATGACTCTGCCGCCATGTACCTCTCTGTTTGAACCAAAGTCCCTCATTTACCCGGCACTGGTGCCTTCCTCAGTCTCCTCCATCACATGGCTGCTGGATCTCGCCCACCTTGTTGTGGGCACCCATGTTCTGTTGACCAGTTACCTATCACCTTGTGTGTTCTTACCAATGAGTCCCCAAAAAAAGAAATGGAAAGTAGGGCTGTTTTTTGGGGGGGAGATGGGGGGGGGGGATGGGAAATAGAATGTCATCCATATCGACTGCCTTTAAAAAAAAAAAAAAAAAAGAAAGAAAAACCCAACCTGCATCGTTGTCAGTGGCTCTGAGCGGAAGACAGATAGCCCTGGATGGGCCAGCAGGCTGGATGAATGAGCTGAGAGACGGTGACGGATGCCTCTTTCTTCCAGTAAAACAATTCCGTTTTGTCTGTGCTGCCATGATGATGCAGTGCCACTTGTTTTCCTCGGCGGTTTACTTCTGCCTTTGCCGAGGGGTTGTGTTTTTGTATTTTCGCTTTGTTTTCTTGGACCTACAAGACGCCGGGAGGAAGTGGGGGGAAGAGAGAGCATCATTCATATAACGTTCCTCTCTATGGGCTGATATCTGAAACGGGGCTTGCTGGCCCCTGGCCGATTTCGTTATGATTATTATTATTATCAAAGGCAATTGGGGGGTGGAGGGGGCACTTCAGCTGTCCCTTTGGTGTGGTTCTTTCATGTGGCTGTTTTGGTGATCAGCGGAGGCAGAAGCATGGAGGTGACCTGAGTGTCCCCATGCCACCGGCTCTGAATGGGCTCGATAAATCACCCTGAAGGGATTTGTGTCCTGGCGGCCCCCAGGTCCTGGGACGTCGCGGAGGACGGCGTGCGCTGAGGGCGGCGGGGTCCGGAAGCACGGGGGAGCTGGGCGGAGCTGTCTGAGTCCACCCCCGACTCGGTATGTGTCTGAAAGCGAGGCGGCGATGGCGGCTTGTGGCTTTGGGCTCTGGTGCAGACAGAGATGATTGCTTTCCCAAAGGGGTGGGCAGGCATGGAGGTGAAGAGGAAACCGACCGAGTGTGAAAAGTGTAAAAACAGTAAGCATAGAAATGAGGTAGAGGTTTGCTTGCGGTGTTGGTTACTCTGCTTGGCCTGTGTCTGGGGAATGGCATGAGGATGCTGGTAAAAGCAGCAGAACGGAGTTACCAGAGCTCCTAACATTTTGAGATTAGTTATTTATACTTTGTAGGATTGACTATTATATATCTTGGTATGACCTCTTCTTAGTAAACCCTCCTACCATGAGCACTGATTTGCATCAAGATAAGACAAGCCTCACTTGTAGTAATTGTCTCCAGTATATTGTCTCCATTGACTGTAACCATAGAATGTAGATGATCTTCAAAATGTGGCTATAAGAATGATCCAGCTGTTACACTTGTGCCCCTGTATGTATCATTCTATGTATCACTATGGGGATCTATATTTATCCCCTCCCACCCCCCTGCCCCCCCGGGGGCCGTCATCGTGGGGACCCTTGGCTGCCCTCATGTGCAGGAGGCCTGCTGGCCGTGTGGTGTCCATCGGAGCATGTGCTCTGGGCTCGCTGTGCCTGAACTCTATCCTGGATCTTCATCCAGCCCAAATTCCTCCTGAGGTTTTCTCAATGGGGGGTGGGAAGTCATTAGACTTGGTTGATTGGCAGCAGGATGATGGTATTAGAGGGCCAAGACCATGCTTGGGGACGCGGGGGGGCTGGGAGTTTGGGGTGCAGACCTAAGGGGGAGGAGCTGGCAGGCTTACATCACGTTTACTGCGGCGGGTGAGGAGCTTCTTTCTGTGACTACAGGCAGCACGAGGAGGAGGGACCCAGAGGCACCAGTTGCAGATCTTAAATCCATGGTGAGGAAATCGTCGCCTGTCTGTGAACTGGGTCCCTGCTGTAGATGTTCCACTTCAGAGGCCCATAGAGGCTGCACATGTGTCTGTGGTCCATTTGTAAGCCTGTCAAGCTCCAGGAAAGCTGGAAAAGCCGTGTTCCTAGGTTCACACTTACCCCCCCCCCCACAATTCAGCTCCATCCTCCCCTCGGACAACGTGGAGGACCACGCTGAGGACGAACATCTCCACCTTTTCGGAGCTGGGGAGCCAGAAAGCCGCCACACATTCCTGTGGCCTGTCCGCAGGCACTTTCCCAGAGTTCCTGAGTTGGCTTTAAATCGATTGAGTGGAAAGAAAACCGTCTTGTTCCTACCATTTAAAACGTATATATCCATCCATCTTCCATCCACTTGGCTCCCGGTTAGGCTTGTGGGGGGCCTGCAGTTTATCTCAGATAGCATAGGGACCCCAGGCTTGGGTGCTCCCTGGACCGGATGCCATATTTTGTCAGCTTTTTAGGTGCTGGTACTCCACGTCTGCTTTCTACACACTCAAATCCCAGTGCCTCTGACCTCTGATCCCGATT
Source organism: Petrocephalus schoutedeni (assembly GCA_026780765.1). Classification (NCBI taxonomy): domain Eukaryota; kingdom Metazoa; phylum Chordata; class Actinopteri; order Osteoglossiformes; family Mormyridae; genus Petrocephalus; species Petrocephalus schoutedeni. The sequence goes on along the minus strand of JAODKL010000017.1, from coordinate 19,906,471 downwards.
GACCTCGGGGTTAAATTGTGTGACCTTCCGCGCTGTAGGTGGACGCCCGAGAGTAATGACAGGGTTTGCTGGCAGGGCTGCTGCTGACGTCACCGGTCACCCTGCCAGGTCGATGGCTCCTTGCTCTCACTCGTTCCCCTCAATGCACCCCTGGGATAAATAAATGGCAATAGTGGGTGATCTGCTATGGAGGGGGTTGGGAGCCTGGTTGATGAGAGATGAGTCGAGGGATGCAGTGTATCCTCCGAGGTTGTGTCCCCGGACAGGCTGTCGCTCCGGTTGTGTTGGAACGCCAACTTGACGTGCGTCAAGCGGCTCGTTGTATTAAGTGTATGGTTAGGTCAAGGGTGTCAAGTGATGCTGCATTTTTGCTGGGGGCCCCAGGTGAATGGATGCTGGCACATCACCTCTGTGGGGTGGGGGTATTTAATCTCCCCTCCACCCTGGAAGGAGCCCATCCCTGTTCAGACAATATTCACCTTTCATTCCCACCCCAGGCATGGAGCATTTCTAGATAGTCAGGCACTTTGGAAAATGCATGTTGCTAGCGAAAGAACTTGGGAGGTAAGGGGGTCGGGAAAGCAGGAAAATGTGTTCCCTTGACATTTGTTAACATTTATGTGCGCTACAGTTATTATGGCCCTGCTAATTTGAGTATTGCTTGGGACAGAAATGGAAGTCATATAAAATCTGGGTTATTTCATTACGACGGCACAACAAACTCCCTCTCCAGAGGAGCTGCATAGCTGGACGCTGAAACTTTATCTAGGGTCCATTACTGCCGGGGGACCGGGGAGGGGAGGTGATCAGACTTGTTTGACAGTTAGTACTTACCATAAACTACAAGCCAAGCAAGATCCTGTCCAAGCATCGTATGTAAGACACCTAAGATCCTGTTTCAAGTGCTTTCCCCAGTATGCCTTCTGTCCCACAGGGCTACACAAGGCCCGATCCCATAGCAGCCTACCTGCTTTCAGCTTTGAGGTAGGTTGTGTAAAGCCGGTTGCTTGCAGAGATCGTCTCCCTCTCCTGTTTGCGTGGCGTTGGCACAGCTGAGAGCAAATCCCCCCCCATCCCCCCAGACTTTGATGCTGGGGCCACACTTTGTTTATGCTGCTTGTCTCTCCACCTGACAGACTGTCCTTTTGTCAGTGCGGACTGTGTGAATTACTGCTTCTGTGGCTCCCTGGGGTGCACAGGTGTAACATAACTTGTGGCTTTGATGGATGGATAGGTGGTGTTTCTATGCCGAGCTTTGCCAAGGAATTGCGTGATTGACAGCTAAGTGCTTTGGACTTGGGCCCCTGTGGAATTTTTTTTTTTTTTACCCTTTGCATTTTTTTTTTGCAAACTATTACCTTCAAACTACTGTTTCATCTCTCATTCATTCATTAATGTCTTTCAGGCTGGCTTTAAATTTTAAATTGGGATACACACCTGCAGCTGGATCCTGTACTCGATAGATATTCTTTTACTTTCATGTAGAGTTGGGTTTGTGTTCATGCCCCACGTGTCTGCCAGCCTGATGGTTTGGCTGTGTTAGAGTGCTTTCTGTCTCAAATCCACTTTCTATGTTATATTGACAGCTTCACCTCTTATCAGCAGGGATGGGGTTTTTTTCTGTAGGATTTGAATAGCATTTCTGCACATCAGGAAAAACTCTTTTGCTGGAATTCATGGGGTAAATAAATTGGAAATCGTCAGCAGGGGTTTTCAGTTCTTGCATAAGAGGCCTATCTAGACGGCACATAACAGTACTGAACTTACCAGTATGCCATCTGTGCGGGAATTGGGACTGGTTGACTGATGCTGTTTTGCTGGAGTGCGTTCTTCCTTTTAAGAGATGAGAGCATTTATTTCCTGTACTAGCAGTAACGGGAAGGACGCGGTCGTTAGTCACGCATGTGCTGGAGGTGTCTGTCACAGGGTGTGACTCCTGTCACCCTCGCCAGGCTGGAACCTGCGGGGAAGGCAGCAGGAAGGTGTCATGAGTGAATCACTCCCGCCCCCTCATTGCTCCGGGGTTATCCCTTAGTATGAGTAGATTGCTTAAAACTCTTCACTACCGAGGCCTGGTAGCTGGGGTCTTGGGTAGGTGGGGGGTCTCAGGAGGGAAGTTGTCGTTCTCCTGTTGACTGACCAATTCCGTCCCCCGACACGTGACTCCTGCCGTCTGGAGCATTGACTGGCTGCCCGGGACGCTCTTAGGAGCAGGTACATAAACATATCCATGACATGGCAATTCTTAGCACCAATAAGGCCTGGCCTGCTGTGTTTTAGCCTAAAAACCACATTTTGTTGGTGTAATTTTAACAAAGAAACTTTCAAAGAACAGATTTGTAGAGTCCAGTCACACTGGTTTCTCAGTATTTATTTCCTAAAGTGCTGTCAGCTGTCTGGAGGAAGCCGGGTCTCCATGGCGGTGAGATCCTCCAGCGCTGCGTCAGTCCCTTGTTTGTGGTCTTGGGTCTGCGTGGCAGGGTGCTGCAGACCACACCACCTGCCCTCGCAGTGCACCGAAGGCAAACCCAGGGCCAGCTCGTTTCTGATATCTCTGTCTGCGTCAGCGGTGTCATGAACCTCTCAGGGGAAGAGATGAGCCCTGGAATGACATCTAAACACTCCCGCCGTCATCCTTTGTGTGACCAGCAACACTTTACACTCTGTCCTCCCTCCGACGGGGCATGGCCCTACAATGAAGATAATGAATTCTTCCCAATAGATAGGCTTCTTCCAAATTCCTCAGCACTTGGAAACACTACCACCTCAGTATGCTAACTTTGTCTATCCAACTGGCTAGTTTAGTGAAATGGAAAAAAAAGGGGGATAAAAATGTATAGAAATCCACAGAACAAGGGGATGTGAGAGCTGGAACGTGGGATGCTGCGTGTCTGTGGCTTCTAGATTCTTGGCTCTGACGACAGCACTTACAATGGGGACTCATTACTCACCCTCTGTGCAACTTTTCCATCAGGACCTCACCGCTGTGTTTTTCAGTATTGTCACTGGTTTTGTGTTCCTCGGTAGCTCTTCTGGCCTTCTAACCCCCTACCCCCCTATACTTACCTACTCATGTTGGGCCTGCGCGTGGGGGGTAAAGATAGCCTTGAGCCATTTTGGGACTCTTGTTTGGGTTCTCGGGTTGACATTTGATTCCGTGAGCTGCCGTCGAGGTTCAGTCCTGTTCGTTTGCTCTGTCGGGGCGCGTGTGGTCTAAGAGAATTAGGACACTTCGTGGTCCTGACTCCAAGTGTCCACCACCACAGTAGGAAACCGTTTGGCTAATTTGTGCGCCGGCTGGGTTGAGATTAAGTGAAAAAGACTAGACTGAACCCGCAGATTCCTTTTGATTCTCCTGGGTTTTTTGCAGTCCGGCTGTTAGAGTTTTTGAGAATAGTTCCACGAGAGACATGGGTTTTGCAGTCCTCTGGAAGATGGGAGTTGTCCGGATCTCTCTGTCTGATAGAATCCTAACCTAGGACTGTCACAATATGTGTAAAGGACTCCTTCTCTGAAAAGAGGTATTGTTTAATATTTATTGGACATTATGTACGTTATGCATTGTATGAAAATGAAAAAACTAAAATCTTTTCCTTCTTTTTTTTTTTTTCTTTGGTAAACGCCATGTGTGTAATGGCGTCTGGGTGTAGCAAGACTTTGGCTGGGGGCTGTCACCACGGAATGACCCTTAGCACCTATTCTTTCATAGGAAGGTCCGCTTCCCAGGGCTGCAAAGGCAGAAACAGAGCATGCCGGCGCTCGAGGATCAAAGGCCTCAGCATCTGAAAAACGAAAATCCTCATCGGGATCTCCGTTGCTTGGGTCCTGCGTTGTTTCAAGATGCCTTTGAAAAATGGACGTGCGTAATGAATTGCAGGGGTACCTCGGTTCCATGCTCGGATGCGTTTAATTAACAGGCCGCCTCCACTGCTGCTTCATCAAAACATGGTCCTTCAAAGGCAAGAGAGCCCTCAAAACATGGCATTTCCAAGAAACTAAGGAACCCCCCCACCTCCCTTAACTTGTGCACACCCCCCCCCCCCTTAAAATTTTTCTTCTTTCAAAGTAACTAAGAAAATCCAGCTGGGTGTCATGCTCGAGTCAAAGACAGTAATGTGTCCCAGAGCTAGCCATGGTCTCTGATGTTGTCCCCGGGTTCAGTCATGGCTCTGCCTCTGTGGGTCCCTCATCTGCCACCCACCTGTCTTCAGACGTCCTGCCCGCGATGGTCTTCATTACGGCTCAATATTTGCGAGACCGTCTGCCTTATTTTTGTCATTGCCTTGTTTGTTTTGGTGATTTGCCTTTATGCCGCCTGTTCATACCTAGAGGGTAAATTTGTACCCAGACGGGAACATGTTGCGTGGGTGAATGGTCTTCATCCAATGGAGTGACCAGTAAGCTCTCGTCCTCAATATGGCTGCCCTATCTCGTGGCGAAGCTCTGAGAAATGTGGTCTGAAGGTAAATGCTGTCTGGAAAGAGACTTTGGGGCTGGGAACAGGCTGAGTTCATTGCCAGGCTTTTCTTCCTGTGTGATCTTTAACTTAATTGTGCCTGTATGAGTCCAGAATTCTCGTACCCTGCAGCTCTACAGAGGTCCAGGGAGATGTCCTAAAAGCCCGAATATTTAATGTGGGGAAAAGTTAAACGGTGGAAAAGGCAAAGATAATGGGACATCTCCAAACCCCAGAGACCTCTAAGACGAGGTGTGGAGTATGGAAACATCATTTACCGTCTCCCATTTTGAGGCAGTATTTTCAGCTTAAAAATTTAATTTTTTTTTCTTTTTTTTTTTTTTTTAAAGAGGCATCATGTTATTCTAGCTTTCCCCGCCTAATTGCAAAATGGAATTTTCGTATCCCCTCGTCCTTCAAAGAGTATCTGAGCTGGGAGAGGTGAGATCCAGGCAGGCTTCTTGCGGCCAAAGTGCCCCGGCGGGGAATCGCGGGTCAGGAGGTAGCGGCGTGGAGGAGCATTCCGGGAGCCCCCACTCTGAGAGGACCCCGGGGGGGGGGGATTTGGGGGTGGCACTTTGTGGAATCCGGGCAGCCAGCCTGCTGCGGGAGTGCGTGAACCCTGGAAAAGTACATCTCCTGTGGGTCCGCCAGTCAGCGTTGCTGAAATGCGACCTGCAACCCCCCCCCCCCACCCGTGTCGGTCACTCTGGGGTGGCTTTACATTCAGTGAGGGGTTGCTCTATGGAGAGAGAGAGTGTGGCGCGAGCTTGCTGGGAACAGAGGAGTGAGGATGGGAGATGAATCTCCAGAGAGGTGAGGAGAGAGAGAGGAAATGAAGGATGCAGAGAAGGGTACAAAGTGTGAGTAAAGGGGCCTGGTGGTTCAGCCCCCCCTCCATCCTGACTTTCTGCCAGATCTGTTGGCTCCAGCATTGAGTGTGAGGTGGTCTTTATCCCCTGCTGATGCTGGATGAAAGGTTAAGCCCTCGCTGGGCTACCTTGGCAGTTTGACTCCCTTAAATCTGAATGAATGAAACAAAAGGTGGACTTGGGGGGTGCCAGTCATGGCTTCCTCCTGCTGCGTCTCCTCGTTCCTAATGCCCTCTGCCTGCCCCAACCTGCTTAGATTGTCACACCTGACGATGGAGTGACCAGGGACTTTTAGGGCTGAATTCCTCTAAGAATGAAAGTGAGAATAATGTGTTTTTCTTTGGTTGTGCAATGGAGTTGGTATCTTCACAGGAAAATGACTGAAAATGAATGAATGAAAAGTACCAGAAAATCACCTTCGAAATACCAAACATCATCATCCTATTTACTTCATTTATTATTTTGTCCCTCTGAGCTTTGTTTTGTTTTTTGTACCCTTGGTTGTCCATGCAAGATGCTTGCTGCTTCTGCTTCTGGGTTACATGATGCAGAGTTAGGTGTAGAGCTGGTTTGTTCTATTCAGTTAATTAGTTTGGATTGCTTGTCTGTGATCTTGTTTCCAGTGAAGTCTGCTGCAGCTTGCTGTGGAGACCCTGGGCTAGAGGTCACACCCATTGCCTTCTTGAACAATGCATGGTTTAAATCAAGGGTCTGTTTTGCTGGCTGTGTGCAGTCAGCCTGTGTGTCGTCGGGCGTTTGACTTCAGGCAGAGAGGCAGTAACGGATAACATAAGTAGGTAATAGTTTATTGGTGAGGAACAAAATCGGTGGGGGGAGGGTTGGATCAGCCGAGCCTTGGCCCACCCCTAACCCAAACAGACATGGCTTGGGTCACAACAGGGAGAAAGTTTATGGCACTCACATATTCCATCAGAGTGATGATTTGTTCTCGGGTCACGCGCAAGATGAGGATTTAGAGCGGAGTACAGTGGGTTGCATGTCAGAGTTTTTTTTTTCCCCCCTCCAGTTGTGGTAAGTAGAACATGCAGTGTTGGTGGTGCTGGTGTTTGATCTCCTCGCCTTTCTGCAGATGAATGTGGTAGGCAGGTGCTGCCTCTTCTGAGGCACCGTAAATGACGTGGCTGCTCTGGCCTCAAGCTGGCTCCAGCACACGCTGGCTGACCTTCCTGTACTTAACAGCCAGAACCAGGCCAGGTGTAATCACTTTCTTCAGCATTTGATACTGCCTTCTGTCACACGGGGAGAGAGACTTATGTAGGGGAGGTGGAGGGGAGGGGGCAGGCACAGCGGCTGGCCTCGGCGCGACCTCGCTGGCGTTTCCGCGGAGCCGTGGCGGATAATCCCAGCACGCTATCTCTCTCCTTCATTCTGTCTCTTGGCCTCTCAGTCTCTGGAGCTGGCCTGACCGCTACATTGTGTGCAGTGGCACAACGGATGGCTGGGCTGGGTTAGGGGGTGGGAAGGGGGTGCATTTAACAGAGGGGTGAGGTGGTGCTGGTTGTGTGGAGGGGGGGGGGCTGAGTTGATCTTGATATGCTGACCTTCCAACAACCTTGGCGACGGTCCAGTTTGGGAGTTATACCGGAGGCTGGGCTGCAGCCACCGCGCGCGCTCGGCCTAGCGGCAAGCAAGCGGCATGGCGAGGCCTCCAAGCAGAACTGGCCGCAGGTTCCCAGGGACAGCGGCGGCTGGGGTTTCGACTTCGAGATGCATTTTCACGTCATAGACGTCACTCTGAACAGTGCGAGATTTGCGTCAGAGAGTTGTTGGGTTTAGTCTGCAGACTTTGTCGGCCAGTAGAGCGCAGGGAGGGGAGGTGAGGGCAGAATGCTTTTGGCACAGGCTCGTTTTGACAGTGTCTGTTCTCGTGCCATGGGCACCATGGCCCCCACCCTTCTGTGCTATATCTGTGCTCATCTTCAAGGAAACGGTAACTGCATGACGGACAGTTGTTCTTATCAGATATGAGTGAAGAAGAGGGTGCTGTTACACGGGGGTGTATGCAGGTTTAGTCACTTCAAAGGTAACACAGACACCCCCTCCCCACCCCCACACACACCATGTTATCATAGTAGCAAGTTTACAGGAAATAAAACGGTTTTCTTTTGGCCTTAGGGTGACAGTGCAAACAGCCTTTGCTTGTCAGATTAGAAATTTCCCCGCAATGTACAAGGCGTATGAGGACAATTGTATTAATCAGGCGAAACACTTATTTAATTACGTGGATGAATAATATATTTAAGATATAGAATTCAGTTTTGCTTTGATTTTGTAAACATTTCACTCTCCTTGTTTGGCTTTGTTTACTCTGAGCCAAAACCTCCCCTGACAAGTTGAACAGGACACATATTTCATTATAAGTTTGCGTGGAGGCAGAGTGGGAAAAGTTTCGAAAAAGAACACATGGAAACTCCCGGCTTCTCCGTTTATGTCCATCCATTCCAGTCGCATGAAGCACATGATTTCACCGTGATTTTACTTGGTTAGTAGTGTCTAATTCTTCACTTTAAAATTTCCAGTCATCCTTTTATGCTATATGTTAAGAGAACCATTATCTGGGAAGCCTTCTAAGTTCTAAGTTTCGTTTTGCTCAGAATAAAACTTTTGCCCATTCCGTAATCGGCCCATGAGACTGTGGAACTGTCCCTCTTGAGATTTCGCCCAGTTCCTTAACCTCTCTTCGCGAAGTGGCCTGTATAGTTCAGGAGTTCTTTGCCAGTGTGCTTGTTGGCCCATTTATTGTATGGCTGTGCAAAGGACCTCCCTGATACAAAGAGGACGTCATCACTTACGCCCCGTGCCCTTGGTGTGCCACGTGCCTGTTTCTCGCACATTAATCGTGAAATGCAGAGCGAGTTGACCCGGGCTTCACCCCTAGTCTGAAACGAGCTGCAGGCTTGGGCTCGTGGCTCCCTGGGTTGTGGGTAGTGAAGCTTTCCTGTGGGTACTTTGTGGTTGTCACGTGTTAGCATGGCTAGGCTAACCAAGGCTAGGTGTCTGCGTGTTTGTTTTTCTGTTGATGTAAGATTGAGGCTGATGTAGCTGTAGAAGGCCTAGAGATGGCCGCTCTGCCCTGCCAGCCTGAACCCCTGTGTTCACCTCAGTTTGCCCCTAGCTCTAGTGCCATTCTTTAGAATACTGCTCAGGGAGCCTTGGCCCGGTGCCCTGGCTAGGTGCCATGCTTCTCAGGATTCCCCCAATACCTGCATGCTGCAGGACTTTCTCTCTCCCCCTC
>JAODKL010000017.1:19868996-19893789 GCA_026780765.1 Petrocephalus schoutedeni | reverse complement strand
CAGGGCCAGGGCTGGGGGAGCGTGGGGGTGGGGGTGGGGGGGGCATGACGGGAAGGGGACCTCCAGAGACTTTGACCGGGGGGGGGGGGGGGGGGAGGGGACTGGCCAGCTACTGAAAGTGGGAGAACAGGCAGACGGTTTGGTTACTTGTGACACAGCTCCAGACTAAGTGCTTCTTTGCGCCTGGCTTTCCCTCCGTCCCTCAGCTGCCTTCCGCGCTGCTGATGCGAGTCGCCAGGTCGCGGGGCTCTGTCCCTGCGAATGGCGCGGAATAAGGTCACGGCGACCCGATGCGGAGTCGCGTCCCGTGCGCACAGTCTACGGGGGGCACCTGTCGGATTGTAATTCAGCCGCCCCCATATCGCCAGCTAGCGCGTCTGCGTCTGGCTGGGAGAAACGACGCAGTGCGAAGGCGGCGTCTCCCCCGGACTCTCTCTTCTCTCCACTGGCCGTACTTCCCCATGCATTCCCAACAAATAAACTCAACAGTCTGAAAAATCATTAGTCGCTGTAAAGCACGCACCAGTCACAGGGGGAGGGGGGGGGGGCCTGGGAATAAAAAAGGCGCTATCTACAAGAGGTTTCCCCCTTCCCTTTTTCTGGAAGAATAACAGGAAGTAATAATGCCCGTCCCACCCCCTCTCCCTCGACCCCCACCCCCACCCCCCCGTCTATGCTGCTGTGTTTGTTCAGTGTGAGGGCCCGATAACAGCGGGGTCAGCGCGAGGTGAGGCGGCGAGAGCGAGCCGCAGTGAAAGTTCAGCCGGAGGTGAAGGCGGGGCCGCGGCAGGGGTGAAGCGGGGGTCAGGGCACGGGCGGTGCAGGCCCGCCACAGCTCCCCAGCCTTGCCTGCTTACCTGTCTGTGATACGTCCCCCAGGAGGCCTGCATTACTGTTCTGCCCCCCCACCCCCCCAGTGGTGTTGCTTTGATGCCCATGCACTTGACCCTGATGACTACGATGTTTCTGTTGGTGGTTACCTCTGGCCCTTCCGTGCCATGGTCATTTCCTTGGTAAATCTGTGCATCTGTGGGGCATGCTGTATGCTTTTTACCCAGGGTGCACTGCAGCTCTGATAAAGCCTGAACAAGCTGGGAGGGGGCATGGCAGGAGTCTGTTTTTCCTGGGCTCACTCTGTCTTCAGATTCTAGCAGGATCCTTCCATGAAATCGAATCATATCAGATCAAAATATTCCATATTAGCTGCTGTTCTCGTGATCGCGTATTAGAAGAGGGTTCTGGCACACACCGAATCCGTCCAGAATTCTGACCATGTCTGCTTCTCAGTTATGAACCGGTGTCAGATTCTCATCGCCCTGATCCTCTCTCTCCTCTTGCAGCTCCTAGATCTCTTCACGCAATGGGACTGGTCCACGTACCTGGCTGACTACGGCCGGCCCAGCTGCAGGTACCTGCGGGTGAACCCACACACCGCTCTGGCGCTGTTGGAGAAGTAAGTGTGTTGGGGCCCCTGCGGTCTCCCCTTTCCCCATCTGCCGGGACGGTGCCCCCCGGCTGGGGAGTAAGGCATAGCCAGTGCTTCTTCTCAAAAGTTTACCGGTTTGCATAACTTCACATTAAGTGACTGCTGTTCTTTCTCTCCGCTGAACTCTGGGCTGAACGAAGGGTTTCACGAGCGTGAGTATCTGCCTGGCCTCTGAGCTCAGACTTGGCTTTGCTTGTCATCCAGATCTTCAGTTTCTTTTATCTCCTCCTTTTATTGTAGTTGTGTGGTGGTTAGGCCCTCTAAGCCTCGCTCTGTGGGGGCCCTATTCAATGCACGCGTGTGCCTGTTTGTGTGTGTGTGTGTGTGTGTGTGTACATGCATGTGCATGTAGTGCTATAGTGCAGAATTCATGACCTAGTCTAGTGCTCGATTGTTTGAACGGGTTCTCTGCGTGTTGGTGCCTTTTGCTATTTTATCGCAGATACAGATGAGCCCCTCTCTGGAGATAAGAGATCATCTCTGCATAAGAGCAGTCAGAGGATATGTTACTTTAACTCTACTTAACCTTAGACTCCCAGCATTGTTTGGCCCGTGCGAAACACAAATCTTTCTACACCAATGCACCCTGAGTGAATAATGTGTATCTGTTGACTGATACTGAACAAAAAGCTGATCTGGATAATGCTTTTAATACTTAGTCTTGGATGTTTCTGACGGCTCTTAAATTTAGAAGATAAAATGAGGAATGGCGATGTCAGATGTTCTATTTTTGACTGTTGTGCTGCACAATGTGTTTCGAGGGCCTCTGTGCTCGGGTCATGCATGGTGTCTCTGTTTATGAATCAGAATGACAGGGTAAATGTAGTCACCAGAACAAAAGTGTCTTTCAAATCAGCACATGGTTCTGATGCTTCGTTACCTCGGGGCACTGACTTCCCGTGCCTGGCTGTGCTCCTCCCACTCTTCCTGTAAGACCGTCACGCAGCCTGCTATAGCCGATCATACTGTCCTGGTCTCTCTCCACAGTGTGCCAAAAACAAGCATGCAGTCCCTGGATGATGGTTATCGCCATGGAGATAAGAGCTTGGCTGATAAGGAGACCATATCTATGCTTGCGTAGCAGCAGGAGCTTGCTAATGACAACCGTGGCAGCAGAAACTGTGGTAGTGAAGTTGATAATAAGAGGAAGTGCTCGGGTCGAAAGTTTGATACAGCAGGATAGTGGACCAAAACCAAAAGGTTTTATTTATGTAGTTAGAGTATATATTATACTCTGTTAAATACTCTCAGGTGTACCAGTGTTCTTTTAGGACTCAGTGTTTTGCTACCTGCTGCTGAAGCGAATACGGTTGAGAGTAATCTGAGACGGAACCATTAAGCCAGGTTATAGACACAAGTCGCATTGCAGCCCAGACAGCCTGGGCTGAACTGCTCCAATCGGCCCGGCACTGAGGAGTTAGGAGGGCAGCCGAGCAGAACCGCAGCTGGACCCGCGACTCCCATGGTGTGATCCGGCCCTCTCTGCTCCCGTGGCGCCAGTTCCCGGCCCCCTGCTCCGCCTCTCCGGCCTGTTATTACCGGGCCTTTATCCCGGCGCAGTCCGCTGTGACAGACTTGGCGCTTGTCTGCAGCCCATGTGACTCCCTCCACCCCCGCTATGGTGAGAGCGTTTCGACTCCCACATTTTGGTCATGGGAGAAAGACGGAAGGGCTTTGGAGTTGGGGGGTGGGGGGTGGGTAGTTGTCCACAAACTGGCATAAAGCCGCAACAGACCTCCCCAGAGCTGGAAACACCCATTAACTTACTGTCACCAAGTGGCCCAGTCACTCTGGTGTCTGCTCATCTGTGCTTGCTTCCAGATTGGACCAGTATCAATACTTACAGGTTAACTCATCCAGGACTAATGGGACTCAGCTTAATTCTGTCCATAGAGCATTCAGCTTTAGCCTAATTTCCCTCTGTCATCCTTAGTGGAAAGACCTAACTAATTGGTCTGCTAATATCTGTGCCGAAAGACCTCATTCTTTCAGAAAATAATTTGGAACATTTTTCGGTAAAACAATTTTGTCCGATTTTGGTCACTTGATTTATTATGATATCACGGAACAGACATGGGCACGTAATTATCCGTGAAGAAATATTTGTGGGACTTGCTTGCCTGTAACAACCAGGGCTGAAGGGTGAAAAGATCCAGAACTAGCTTGTGAAGGAATTTACAAATGGAATTGGTTAGACGATTGCTCTAGGTTGTGGTCTTGGCCAACCATATGTCATATATATTGGTGTCTAAGGCAGTGGGCGCCAGCCTTTTATATAGTGAGAGATACTTTGGAAAGAAGGTAATCTGGGGAGCTCAGTAGATTTTACTGACCGGGGAGGGGTGGGGAGGTGGCTGCTGGTCGTGATAAACCGTCTTGGAGATTGGCCTGTCGATTTGCAATTTTCCTGTTGGCGACCACTGCTCTAAGGTGTCATACAAATTGTACTGCCAAAAATACAGTGCACCACCGCATGCATTCCCAATCCTGGTTGTATACTACATATCCCGTGACAATAACAACATGCCTTTATCATCATCGGTGGCCCCTTTGTCGTCTCTGGACCTTGGTTATTCTCTCCTGCAGCCAGACTTCTGCCCCCCTGCATGACATCATGGCTTGAATTGTGAGACTTTGGAAGGCTGGCCTTGTTATCAGTTTATGATCATTTTCCATCTGAATTAAATGGTGCTGGCTCGGTGTACTGAAGTAACACCAGGTCATCCTCCGCCCCACTGCAGGATGAAGGACACGAGTCGGAAAAACAACGTCTTCGCGCAGTTTCGCAAGAACGAACGCGACAAGCAGAAGCTCATCGACACTGTGGTCAAGCAACTGCGCAACCTGATCTCCGCTCAGCAGTCCTGAGACTTGCACCGTTATTGGCAACCCATCCCAGTCCTCCACATAGTCACACCCCAATCATTTTGCTTCCCAGCTGCCTGTCAGGCTGTGCCAGCGCAGCTAAGTATGCACACTGAGCTGAACCTTAATTTTGAGGGTGGTACACTTGTGGCCTAGTCCAAACCCACATATGCCACAAATGGGGACAGTGCTGGATTTATATTCATGTAAAGCGTGCCTTGATACCCAATCAGACTCCCCCCTTTTCTCATTATCTGGCTCCACCCCATTTGACGGCGGAGGAGTCCTGTCTGAGGTGTTCCCTATTTGACCTTTTGAATGGCTTGCATAGTCAGGTTCTGTTTCTCAAATCCAACAGTCCCAATCCTTGTCTAACTCATAAAGAAAGCAGTCAAACTCTTAAGTGCTCTGAAGGGTGGCAGGTTTTGGGTTCTCCATTGATAAATTCAGTGCTTACTCTAGGATTACTGTTTTTTAAAACCCCTTTTTTAATACATGATGTACTATGTTTAATTTTTTATTGCTTTTGCACAACTGAGGGTAACCTGAGTAACTGGAGCAGAAATTAGATTTTACTTGTGTTATTTCCAAAAGATCACTGTAAAATGTTGGATCTTGCACCGTTTCTGTAACTCCTATGATGAAACCACACCAGGTAATGTCACCCTCTCCCTCTGACCATCTTTTGGGACTTCTGGGTCTCTTTGCAGAGAGCGTAATTCCGTACAGGTACCACGATGCTGTGAAGTGCTCCCACTGTTTGTCTGGAGACTGCGACTACCTGGAGCTCATCTTCTGTGCCATGGGTCTCTGACCTGAATCTTCAGTTTCTCTCCCACTTGACTCCTGATTAGGAGTCGAGGTGCAAGTTTATTGGCCATACAGGCTCCCACATAACTTGGAGGCAGGACTGCCAGGTTCTGTATATAGATGGAGGACCTATATGCTGCCTCGTCTTCCAGCTGCCTTGTTAGAGCCCTGGACAAATGTACACTTTGATCCCACTGCTGCCATGTTCTTGTCTGCCAATAGAGGCCTTGTCAGAGACACCTATGGCTCGACACTGCTGTTTAGTCTTCCACGCTGACTTAGTCTCTGCTTGGTGTCAGCAGTAATGTCTTGGAAATAGTGTTAATTGATTGGATTTCTCCCCTGTGTAGTTGTATTGGCTTGGGGGTAGAGTTGTATTGGGTCCCCCTCCCCCCTCCTTTCATGCAAAATGTACAAGGAGACGTGCTGTTCTATTTTTTGGGCTCTCGGTGCCATTAGCATTCTGAGATAAAGGGATCATTATTGGTGAAGGAATAATTTAAAGCTGCTTAGCCAACAAAAATGGGAAAACACTCTTCTTTTTTGCGCATTTGTACTGGGATATGTCTAGACATTGGGAGAGTCCGCTCTCATGTTATTGTTTTTATTTTTTCCCCTCCATTTTTTAGGCATGCACAGTTGTGCAGTGTTGTGTGTGAGAGAGGATCTGTGTGATCTGAGCGTGTGTTCGAGCCTGCCTATGCCTTGGGCTTTTCGATAAGTGGTGTGGTCTTCCACCAATAAATCTCACCTTGGATCAATGACCACACCAGACTGGACACTGGCTCTATGGGAACTGTCGGCTTCAGGCCAGAGGATGACCCTGCAGATCATTCCATGTTGTTCCTAAGAGGCCGGATGAGCACCAGAATCCTAAAGAGCCCAGTGCATGCTGCCAGGGTTGACTTGGAACCAGAATCAGCGTGAATGAGTTACTGGTGTCTTCACTGATTCTCACTGTACAGTTTGTATTTGTTAAAACCACTAATGATGCCAAGGGTGATGTAGTACTAATAAAGCTAATGCAAATATGAACAAATAAAGGAACAAATGAAAATTCTTTTTCTGTGTGTCCTTTAATATCTACGATAGGGGTGCATTGACTTTTATTCAACTCAGCAAACTGGAGGTGTTGCTGGTTATTTGCATATATGATGCAAAGATTTAGTTTAGATTATTTTACGCTTTACCACCTCCTCCTTCATTTATATATACACTCAGTGACAAAAAAAGTTAAGCGCCCAGATTTGGATGTAATTTGGTAGATGTACAGACCAGCGATGGGTATGTAAATGATTTGATTTGCAAGGAGCTGGCATGCCTAGTCACCAGACATGGAGGATGCCTCGTAGACGCATTAGACAGCATTACCAGCACTTGACAGAGTTTGATGGGGGTCGCATTGTGGGTTTGCATCTGGCCGGGTGGTGCATGCAGGTGTCTCGGTCACTGCTGGAACCAAGGGGCACGTGAGGCACACGTCGTGAAGGTTCTGGTCGCCCAAGACGGACCACACCAAGGGAGGATTGTCATGTAGTGCACCAAGCATTACAGAAACCCATGACACCTGCGCCTGACATCCGGACACAGGTATTGGACTCTCTGCACAACACCCTGTGTCATTCGGCACCATGTCTTGACGACTAGCATCAACCGGGCTACAGGTTCACCATCCCATGCATAGGCTGCCGTTAACACCAGCGCAGAGACGGCTGTTTGGAGTGGTGCCATAACCGGGAGGCATGGACTGATGACGAGTGGCGTAGTACCGTGTTTAGTGATGTATCTCAGTTCTGCATTACCATGGATGACCATCGTGTGCACATATGGCAGCACTGAGGGAAGAGGACCAGTCCTGCCAATGTTGTGGAGAGACACACCAGCATTACTTCTGGCATCATGGTGTGGGGAGCCATAGGGTATGACTTCAGGTCATTAATTTATTGAGATCAAATTGGGGTCTTGTTCAGATGCTGTGATCACCAACAAGTTTAGGTGTACAAATGAAAAATGTAACATGCCCAGGCGTGGATGGAAGTGATGTGTGACTCTTTCTGCTTAGACCCTCCTTCTCTTGACCCTCACACACCATAGACTTTTGTGTGACCGCTGTTTATATAAGGGGCCGTAAAGACTGATCCGTTGGGCAGGCATAGACTACCCATGTAGGATGGAGCTGGGTCCTGAGGGTATAATGATCAGCATATATCCCCCCAGACACATAAAGATCTGCACTTTCACTTCAGTATGATCTTTATCGGCGTCTGCCTCGGTCAGATTCGGTTTCTGCTCAGACATGCAAAGTGTAGCGTTCAGCGGAGCCAAGCAGCTTCATAAAACAAGCGGTGATGTAGCTAGCGAAGCTGTGGGAGATGCTGAACTTTGCTCTCTCGGCTGCTGAGTAACCCTGCCACCGTGTGAACTCTGCACGCACACGTGGTGGGAGGGGGGTTGGGGATTGATGGTGCAGACTGTGGTTAGCACGGGGTTGCACAGAGCTAATATTACCAGGTAGCCTTGTAGCCGGTAGGGATGTTTTGACAGGGCCAGGAATCCTTGTCAGGGATTACATGCACAAATCCAGTTCACCCGAGGATAAGGAACACCGTTCTGCCAGCCACTTGCTGACGGAAACTTTCAACTCAGCTTTCTGGTTCCTCTTCCTCCATTCCTAACCTGGAAGTTTATTTGAAAAGTCTGCTGGATGCCACTGGTGATATGTGCTGTTAAAAATACGTTCTGCCTGAATTTCTATATACAGTGCTCTATGCCGTTAGTCTGCATTTTTAAAAAGCCTACTTAATACTTTAATATATAGTATCAGAAGTCTGGACATGCCAAGCCACCTACAAAGGAGTGTGCTAGAGTGTAAATGCCGTAGAGATGGTTTTGGTTTGACTAGACAGTGAAGGAAAAGCAGCCAATATGTGGGACATCCTTCAGGACAACAGGAAAAGCATCCTAGGGGGCCACCTCATGAAACTGGTATAGAGGAGACAATAGGGTCAGCCAGTCCCTGGAGCAATTAGGGTTAAGGGCCTTGCTCAATGGTGGGGTAACCCTGTCGACCTACCGATCCAAGTATTTGATCCAGCGACTTTTGGAATCCTAACCCCCCCATACTGTTCTGCCCCAACAAATATTTTTTTTTGTTTGATACTTTTTTGTCAGTGCATTATTCCATATATGTTATTTTATAGTTTGGAAGTTAATTATAATTATTGTAAAATGTAGAGAAATAAACCTTACCAAATAAACCTTTCTATGGGTAGGTGTGTCTAAACTTTTGACTGGTACTGTACCTCTACATGACTCTTTCTGTAGATGAAACCATAGATCCTAGCGCTGTCCCCCCAACCCACTTTGGACCAGTCTGAAGAGACTCAGTCTTTGGGTTCAATCACCCTGTGGGTCTGCATTACAGTGCTGTCAGATCTCACATTATTCCCTTGGTAAACTGCTCTAATCACTTATTTGTATTCCTCTGGCCATGCCAGGTCAAGTGAGCGATCATGTCCTCAGCTTCCTAAGGAAAGTCATATGTCCCACATAGGGTATCCATAAGCTTGGACCATATCCAAACTAGGGCAGGTGACACCCTGGGACATAAATACTTCAACCTAAACTGCGTAATTGTGGATTAAGGGGATGACAGCAGAGTATTCAGAGGAAACCTTGGAAAACATGAGGAGATCATACAGACCATGGAAACTCCACACAAATCGACAGGCCCAGGGGCATGTGGCAAAAGCGCCACCCACCAAGCCACCAATCTGCTCTTCCTCAGTAAAGTTATTTAGAAATTGCTGCCCTATCATTCTTACAGGATTTTTTTTTAAATGTTTCACATACAGTCTACACCCTGGCCACATTCTGTTCTGTCATCTGTTTTGATTAGTTATTTAAAACAAATTGATTCCAGCGGGTTTAGAGGCAAGAGAAGTTTGCTGTGTAGTTTTTAATTTTTTGTAATTTTTCTGTGTGTCTAAATAAAAGCAATGAATTAGTACCTGGGCACCATTGACTAGTTTCCTGTCTGTAGTTGCCCAGAGATGCTTCACTTGGTCACGGATCCTGTACAGATGCCTGTAAACAGATTTGTGAGATGCCAGCAACGCGCCGCGTGGTGAAGCTGGCCCCGATCTAGCAGACATGTGTTTGCTCCTCTCTGGTGTACAGCTTGTCAACAGGAAAGCATGAAGAAGCCAGCCGATCTTCCAGCACCGTGAGGTACAGTTTTCTGTGGCCTTTGAAGAATGTGTCCAGGCGTAGCAATGGGAGACAGCAGTGCATCTTCTCCCCTTGCATGCATCTTTATTGTTTTGTTCCCTCTGCTTGTTTTTCCAAAGTTGAGGCCTGGTACCCCACCCTACGATTTCCAGATGCGCCCAAAAGTTTGAAGTGGAGATTACAATCTGCATCATACCAGTGCAGAATCAAACACAGGACTCAAATTAAGATAAGGTCTCCACAGCTATTCTCAAAAACCTGCACCGGCGATGGAATGAATATTCTAGAATGCAGCTGGTGACGACCGAAGACTTCCATCATTATTAAAAGCGTACTAAAAATATCTGCTAAATGAATTCAGAGCCCTTCGCCTTCTGGACTTCTTTAAGGTTTACTGCAGTCTTTGAATGACCAGCAGATCTAGTCGAGAAAATATCAGGTTTAGTGCATGTTGCCTCATTTTTTTGCTGATGGAGTGGGACAAGACTTCGGATCGGGCTGCCGGAGTTTGTTTGTTTTCGGTGACCCTGGTTCACAAGGAACACGGAGAGAATAGCGTGCATTGTGGCCGAGTCCGAAACACTAAAAGGAAGAGAAGAAGGTGCTTTAATGCGTGATGAAAAGCTTGATTGTGTCCTTGCACACTTGTCACTTAACGGAAGAAGGTAAAAATAAATCGGTCAGGAACTCGTCTCGTCCAGAGAAATCCAGTGTGCTGGTACCTGGCCAGCCACATAAAAGACAGAGAGCCAGGCAGTAGTGACGTCTGAATTATTTGCATGATGTCACGCCACAGTCGATTGCAGATGACTATGTAAATGCAGCCACTTCTGAGCTAACCTGCCCCACTCTGTGCAGAGATACTCTTTGTGGTTTGTAATCCAGATAAAAGAAAAAAAAAGCTTGCATCAGTTCTAGCGCTTCCTGCATCGTCGTGAGCGACGTGAAGTGCGTGTATCGGCTGGCATGATGTACTGCTGTTTATCTGCAGCCAGGGTTACTGTTTCCATCCTTGCAGACTGCAGCGTCCTGCTTGGCAGACTTGTGTGTAAATCCTATGCCATCACTTTTGACCTACTTAAAAATGAAAGACAGGTGGATATAGAGACGGTATAAGAGAAACAAAACGCACAGGGCCACAGTGGGAAATTTTAGCCAGGAGATCTTTTATGACCTCAGAGAGTCAGGGCCTCGGTTTTACGTCTCATCTGAAGGACGGCTCCATTTTCACAGCAGACTGTCCCCATCACTGCACTGCATTGGGATCCATACAGACCACAGGATGGGCTTCCAGGCTGACCTTACCAAGAAGAAGTACCCCAAAAGCCAGACATCTGCATAGTCCTATTTTTTCATTTGGCCTATAGCCTTTTCTAAAATTGTCGACTTTTTACAGTGTTGTATACGTCTTACTTCATGCCACTTAATGGTACTATTCAGTTCAATTCAGTTTATTTTTATATAGCACCCTTCACAACAGAGTTGTCCCAGGGCGCTTTACATGGCTATGTTGGAATACATTGCTATATGCAAAATGCATATAGGTACTAGTGCGGGGATTTCTACCAGCTGTCTTCATGTTCGTTGCAAAGCCCAGAAGAAACAACTGTTACCTCCCAAACCACATGTGTCAGGAACTGGTTTTTATAAAAACAAACCGGCTAGTACACTGCGTGTCTCTGACAACAACAGCGTGCCAGTTTTTAAAATTTCCACCTAATCCAACATCACTTAGTGACTCACTCATAAAATACACATTCACACACTATTTAGTTTTTCAGTTAGCAAATGGTAGCATGAGGCTTTGGAATCCATAGCTAGAGAGATTCCAATGTAGTCTTTTTCATTGGTTTAACCCAATTTCTATTGATTGGTTTGAACTGGATTTAAGTTATGTTAAACCTATCAGTGTGCACAGGGCTTGTAATCCAGTCACTGTTTTTTGTCTACTGCCAGCCCGATGAATGTTCTTACTACTGCGGGAGCACATGTACAGGTGTCTCAGGCTAACTGACCTCGTACACTGGAGAAGAAATCCGAAGAGAAAAAGCAAGGAGTGTTTATTGGCAGAACCTGAAAGTCGATGGGAGGCCCAGGTTAAGAGGAATGGAGAGAGCTGGGAAAGACGGCTGCGGAGGTAGCGGAAGGTAGAGGGAGAAGAAGGGAGGAGCGAGCTGAATGCGGGGCAGTCGCGCCTGGACAGCGCGCACACGCTCTCCGCTCTTGTAATGAAGATAAACGAGGACCCCCAAACCTCCCTGGCTCCCGCCCGGCTCTGCTTCAGGGGTAATGGATGGGCCCGGGGTCAGAGGTCGCCGAGACAAACACGCCGATCTACGCGTCTTCCTCTGGCCCGGGTGCCAACGGAGACAACGTGCGGGAGGAGAAATGCCGTCCGTCCCTGAAAGCCCCTCTTCATCTCCCTAACACCGCCCCCCCATCCTGGACTCATCCATCACCAGCATGCTAGGCCCAGCTGGTTGGGGATCAGGGGAGAGACAGCATCAGGGGGGCTTGCATATGCTAATATCACTTCCTTCCACACAAGGCGAGCGGCCCACGTTGTGGGGTGTGGGCGGGGGCTGGGGGTGCTGGTCACCGCCTCATCCGTCTTGCTTTCACTCAAGTGAATGAACCACTCGCTTATGAAAGGATATTTACTAGCCTGGGCTCTGCTGGGCTCAAGGTTGTCGTGACCATCAATCACCAGCTGTCACGTACCTGCATTTCGAGGAGGGGCCTCACCCACCCCGAGGCCCCCCAACTCTCGCCCCCCTCCCGGCCCGGTCTGTCTGTCTGCCGCTACATACGTCCTGACAATCTCCCGTCAAGTCGGCCTCTCACCCTCCCTCCTCGTCTAACTGCCCGTGGTTCCGCTAGCCTCTCTTGCCCGTCCTGTTGTCCCTCCGTGTATAATGGCGGTGTTGAAATGTGTCAGTCTCACTGCCGGAATTGGGCGCACTGAAACCACTATAGAGTAAACAAATTAGCGCGGACTGTCGATGGAGAGAATTATGCCCCCGGGGTGAAAAACAGCGTTATGGGAGCTCTGATAAGTACGGTAACAAAAACACCAACTGTGTCCGTGTGGTCAGTGCTCGCAGAGGGCAGGAGATGCAACATTTAAAATAAACACTGGCAACCTCTGTGACCTCTGTGTATTGTTACACGTACGTGTAATTCAAACGTTTTCAGCCTATATTGTGGAGGGGAAAAAAAACACAATGACAAGAATTTCAGAATCATTTAAAATCTAACACGACGTAAAATCTAATCCTGACGTATATGATTTCAGAAAAACTATTCTAACTCTGAATGAACGACAAAAATTGTATTGTTTATAACTTTAATGCTACTTGGTTTTAGTAACTCAGAACATCTCTGTCAAAGCTGACGGTAAAATGATAGCTCCACTTGGCGTAATCAATGTTTGGGATGAGCATGAAAGCACTGGGTATTTCCTAAAATAGCTACGTCTCAACCCGTCCTCAAAACTGTTGCCACATGTTCTGTATTCCAGTCAGTTGCAGTCGCTCCGGTTTGCTGGATGGCTCCCAGTGCTCTTGATGAATATAATAAAATGATAGCTGTTATTTAAAGGGGAAAAGCTCTGACGATGGTTCTGATGTCATTTCCAGGCTTTTTTAGGGAAATTACGGTGCCCAGTAGCATTACGTCAATTGGTTGGTCAAAAGGCGTTTTGTGGCTTATGGGTTCCCGGCTGCATGGAATTATGAATTCTGATGGGGATCGGGTAGCCCTCCAAACATGGGGGAGCATGACTGACAGGCTGACAGAGTCTTAGCGAAGGAGCTTTACTGGCTGCTGCTGTGTTATGTCGGCCCTTTACCACGGCGCTCTCGGACCCAGTGAGTATTCACTTGCCACAGCATGCGATGGAGAGTAAGATTGATTTGGTCAGTCTGCTGCTTGTATTAATCAGAGCCATTTATCTCTGCCACCCAGAGTTCTACTCCGGCCAGTTCAGGGCTAAAAATTGAGGGTCTAATTTGACTTCAGGGTGGTAGTCGGGCTCAACATTTGCTCACTCACAAGGCAGCTTGTATCTGAAGCCCTGTCACTTTATGTTGCTGCAAAATGAATGAGCAGTCGATTCAGTAATTCACCAGGAGTGCACTGCCCATCCCGGCAGGCCTTTGGGATCATGACTTTATACCCTCAGATGACATGGTTGAATCAGACTAATGGGGGAGTCTGGGTATTTTGGAAACACCATCACAGCCAGAGGACTCATGGGCCAGTGGGTTCATCTGGTCTTCCTTGAGAATACTTCTTTACCAGCCGTATATAGATCAGACTTAATTAGAGCCCACAACATGTGTAGTTGGGATTCACATGTCTATAATGGGTATTCATCTTCTGTCAGTCTCAAAACAAATGTTTGGTTAAAGTTTACTCTTTCAAACATGAAGTAATGTCAGATTCCAGGCCCCTGTGGAGATGACATCTACATAAGAAATCCTCAGTGCATGTTTTCACAGGACAGATTCTCAATGGGGAATTAAAAAAAAAATAAAAAATCCACTACGGGAAAAATGATTCCCTAACCTGTCCCTAAGAATGATGATTGTGCAAGTCTGATAGCAATGTTTGTAAATATAGGAATTGTAATACTACACCATAACCAATAATATATATAAATTAATTAAAATGATGGAATTATGGGATTTACTGGGCTGCATCGTTTCTCAAGTTGTACTCCACAGCAGAGAGAGTGTGTTTCCCAACTTGATGATGGGGGCTTGGCTCAGCCTGCTGGGAAAATCCTACACCCCAGATGAGCCTGTGTCAGCCACAAATACCCCATCTGTACAGAAATATGTTGAAGCTCACACTGCATGACAAATGGGACAGTGGGTGGGGGGAGAAAAAGAGCCTTTTCCTCTTGGCACATACCAGCGCATCTGTTGGTGTGTCTGACTACTTATCGCCATGGGTTGAAGGGGGAGGGGCTCACCTATGCCCTGACCTGGGTAACTTTTGGAGCCTAAATAACAAGGGAAAATCACAAACAATTACCTGCAAACTACATTATATTATATTATATAAATTATATATATATATATATATATATATATATATAATCATCAATATCATGATAGTTATCATTATAATAATAATAATTGTTATTATTATTATTATTATTTGGTGCCCAGAGACAGGCCCTCTTTGTGACAGCCATTCACCTTTAGAGGGCACATGCTTGGGCCACCTTCACGTTTAGATGCTCCCTTGTCAAACTGCGACAGCGTGCGCACCCCACTGGAGACATTGTCCCATCTGACAGATGAGTTCTTCTGCCCCCAGTGTGCTCTCGACATGCTTTGGTAGGAATCTGTGAGAGGGCTGGGGGAGGCTGGGCAGGAGGCTCCGTGCCTCGAGGCTTCCTTTCACGTGCCACCGCTGTCACTCCTTTAGTGTTGCCTTAGCACTTAGCCCAGTGGGCTGACTGGTTCTCACCGCACAGGAGCTTGGCTCTGAGTCACACTGCAAACCAGTCCGTCCTGACTGGCCATAAAACCTTGAAATAGCTGTTAAATATTTCAAACGATTTGACGAGTTAACAGCAGACTGTCTTTGTGTGCCTGAGGAGGACAGGGTGACATGACCATGAGGACAACAGAGACAGGGTGAGTGCCTCATTATGCTGCGAGGGTCTATGGGGGGCAGGCTCCGCCCCTTGCCGAAAGCGGCTCCGTCTCTGTCTTTCTGGGAGTGATCAGCGTGGTCCTGGAGCCTGGCGTGCAGATTGATCGATGCCCTCAGAGTTGCAGGCGGAAGCCCAGGAGATCAGCTGTTCTGCTGTCAGCCTCAGACACTCTGCGCAGTCTATGCCAGGCCGTGCCCCGTGGCACTGTTGCCCTTAATTCACGTCATCCAGCAACCGTGCCAAAGCCGACACTGGATGGGCTTTTAATGGTGCTGTATAAAGTCTGCCATCCAGGCCCAGTCTCGATGCCCAGGGAAGGTTTTTGCAGAGATGGATACCTCATCCTTTTTTTAACATGGGATTGACCCGTCCTAGTTTATAGAAGACATTTTTCATTAATAAATCACTCTGCATTAGTAAATAAATTAAGAATGATGACATACTCTTTCATATTACTCATATAAAGATAGAACTACCTGAATATGCAGAGAAATCTCACAGCCAGAGCTCACAGGTTCATGCGTATAGAGGACTGTAAGGAATGAGTTTCACACTACACAGAGAAGGATTCAGAAAGGTAGGTTTACACAGTAATATTCAAATCCTGAGGATAAATATCAAATCATTGCAAAGTAGATAGCAAATAATTGGTTATCAAGGACTCACCATTACTTTATTTGGGTAAGAAGGGCCACTCACTCTGGTCTTTGATGATTTGATTACCTTTTTACTCTCCATCCATCCATCCATCCATCCAAGTGCTTACCCATTATTTGTTTACAGAAAGGCTGGCACCTATCACAGGAATCATAGCATATGGGTTCATAAGATTATCTCCCATCATCTCAAAGTACTGAAAGTGACGTAATTTCAGTGGACATAATCAGAAACCACAGAATAATTTTGCACACCCCATATATTTTTTATGTGTTATGAGTGCTATTTGATTTTGAGTGCAGTGTCATTGTAGATTGACCGAGGGTTGTTTTTTTTTAATGAGAGAGACCATTCCTTTTCAAGCAAAATGACAAAAGTCCCCTCAACATGCAAATGTGAAATCTGTGGAGAACTTTTGCCATGTGGTCTAACTGAAGCATGTACTCATGCATTAACACGCTAATTCTCCAGGTTGGTAACTTCTACATTTTTGCTGGGCCTAGAAATTAAAAGAGTGGTGACCGCTTCTTCTGTCCTTATGGGAATAAATCGACCATCTGCATTTATTTAAGCTCAGCGAGAAATGTTTTTTTGAACGTTTCAAAAGACACTATAGTTCTGTTAGTACTGCCATTTATAAAGCATGTATTACTATTATTTTTTTAAATCTGCCGGAAAATAGGCTGGCATTCAATTAAAGAATAGGAGTTTAGTCAGATAAGTTGTTGAATAAAATCATAGCTAGTTCCGAAATAGACACTTTTACATGAATTACACACTTTTACAGTATTTGTGCTGAACAAGAACTGAATGAACTGGCACATGTAATAAAGTCTAAATAAAGTAGCAAATGTGTGTTGTACGTGTGTCTTGTGGGTTTCCTTGGGCAACCCAGAGACACACTGGATGCTCTCTAAATGACCCCTGAGGTGTGCCTCAGTGCCTCTAACAGCACTGTAATCCACTCAGGGGTGCTACCGTACCAAAAACAGCCCTTCTCTGGGTAGGGAGGCGGATGGAATGAAGACTTGTGTTTTGTAATAGACGGCTTGTATAGGATTTGTCAGCTGAAGCACCCCTTCCTTATTTGGATTATATACAGTGGATTTTACCCTGCGTTTCCCCCACATAACTTGAAAATTTTAGTTGACGTAGTTGGTGGTTTTCAATCCTATTTACCATTTGTTCCTTATGTAATCAGATTTCACCCCTTTAAACATCTGGATATTTTATGGAGCAATTTATATCATATATTATTAATATATTTCTATACTATACTCTCTGTCATCTGAGGAAGTTCCGGCACTATTGGATCCATGATTATGGAAACCACCACAGTGTGGTATAAGAATGCTTTTACCCACTTCAAGGGCAGGCTTTGGTGAAATGTGTGGTCCATGGAGAAGGTCAACGGCTGTCACCTCCAGAGCAGCAGGGTGAGCTGAATAGATCACCGCTGGCCCCTCCCACTATGTCAATCACACTTTTCAACCTCTACTTTCAAGGTACTGCTACACTGAAAACCAAACCTGAACACCACCTGAAAGGCTGCTGACCCAAACCTTGTGCTTGACCTGCCTTCCACTTGACGCTCAAACACTGCATTCTTCACTGTACATTTCTGAACTTCTTCCAACTGCAATTACTGTGTACATTCTGTCTCAAGATCATATTCTCTTTATATTACATTTGCATACCCTAACACATCCTCGATTATTATCCTTATATGCATCTATAGATATGTAAGTTCCCATAAGTAAAGCCACCATCAGATTCCTTGTGCATTAATGTACTTGGCAAATAAATGTGACTCTGTTATCAATCCCAGCTTAAAAGGACTACAGACTGCTCTCCTTACCTTACTTAATGCCTTGTGCCCTTTCATTCAAACATACTCCTGATTTCATAAGGTGGTTGAAAATTCACCCATTCATCCATTTCCCATCATTATGTATCCAGTATTGGGCCATGGAAAGCCTGTAGTCAATCCCAAGAAGCATAGCACAGGGTACAGACACAGAAGTGAAAAGTAAGTGTAGATATTCACCTAAACCACAACGTTCTGGACCATAGGAGGTAACTGGTGAAGCTTAAGGGAACTTACAAAAGCTGAAGGAAAACATGCAAAAAAAACATTAAATGATGTTGGCACTAAATGTTTATGTGCAGAAAAGTCTATACAGTAGTGAAACAGACATTAGTTACCCTTAAATGCATCTGTCTGAAAACGAACAGCTCTGGGGAAAAAATGTAAATATTATCCTCCTGCTTTCATTTCAGTGCCATAGATGTTTCTGTTTTATTTCTCTGTTATCACTATTTTAATCTGATTGCGCGATTGTTGCAAAACTGCCTCACCTGCTAAAGCGGGCTCTTATTATTATACGCACCAAAACAACCCTACCTGGCTATCTATATATATATATATATATATATATATATATATATACATAACCATTAACTTCAAAAAAAATAATAAAATTAAAGGGAAAATTACTGTTTTATATGTACAATCTGTACTTTTCTATTTTTAAGAATTTAGCGGTAAAGTAAATATGCTTGTTTTTTATTTCTTCTTTATTTGAACAAATAAGCTAACACAAGGCCACATTTAGTATTATATTAAAGTACTGCTATATCTAATAATATTATTGGGTCCTCTGATTTTCCATGGTTTCCTTTCCTTAAAAATACTTCAAAAACAAAGTGTATCAAATTTTATCGTAAGCGTCACCTTCAGCTGAAGCCCCCCTGTGCCTTCGCTGAATCTGAATTTACGAAATCTGAGATATAACTGTTTAGTTCCAGGGCCAGCTCAGTGTTGGTGTCAAATCAGCCGTATTCACCATACTGTCCTGTTTTCCTGTCGGAGGAATAGAATCATATTTCAAGGCAGTGATGTTATGCAATCATTTCGAAGATTAGTGAAATGTAGGCCAGACATTCGTACACGTTACGGTATATTAACTTGTTATTTTAGTATTTTGAGGCAGATTAAAACTGCTTTCATTTAAGAGGAACAAGGGTGATTTGCTTGGCGGTGTTCCAGCCCGTACTTACTAATGTTAAACACAGATGGCATTATTATTAGTTTCATGGTGTTCACCTTGAAGTCGGTTGATCAGTCCTCTCAAACTGAGATGTGTGGTCATTGCACTGAAACGCTCACTTCAGACATGCGTATGAAGACGGACTGTTACATTCCATTTCAGTGGCACGTGGTTTTGGAGCTTTTTAAAAATGTGACATACAATTACATTCCAGTAGTGTAATATGCTGGCCAACATATTATAGTTACTTAAATGAATACTGACATCCACAGTCTGACATATTTTCACTTCAGCAATTAAATTTATTGACATCAGCAATTAAATTAAACCAGCCAAGACAATTCCGATTTACAGAAGAATATTACTTCCCGCATGAAAAACATTTCCAAACAATTCAGCTTTAATTTATCAAAAAGCCGTGTTTAAATGCAAAGGATAACAATATCCGGTTTGTTATTCCAGCAGGGGGCACCATAGAGGGCGGGACGTTAGAACGACTCCAGAATTTGGAGCATAATTGGATTGGTCTGGGTTGGGGCCCCGATACGATATGCTTTCATGGGGCCCAAAATCTATAGTGGCGCCCCTGGTTTCTTGACTAATTACTCTCCTCTTAATTACTTTCATAATGACCTACTAGTGCTCACTCTAATTGCTTCTTTCTTACAGTGAAGGTTAGAGGCAGGGGAGATCTTTAGTGCTCCAGAATTGCTGAACAAGGGTACACATAACAGGAAGTGGTCCCGCTGCTTGGGTGAGATCAGCGTGCCGCGCAGGGCCGACACGTTCCCACCCCACTCGTGTAAACGAGCTGCAGTGCCCACTAATTGGATTTCCCCCCGTCTGGTTGTCCCCACAGATGGGCTTAGGCTTGATGACTCTGAATAATTGGAACAAGACCGACCGCAGAGAAGTCGGGCTTTGATATGACTGTCATTGCTTCTGGAAAGAGTTAACATGAGGAGGAGTCGCTGAGTAGGCTGCAGCCAAAGGCCCTGACAAACTGCTGGATAATTCAGACGTCTCTTGTAGTGAACAGGGTGTCCTACACTGGGAGATCAAAAGCTACTAATTTAACTTTTTGTAGTTAAAGCCGGGAATTAATCACTATTGGGATAAAAAAGCATAAATCCCTTGGTCTGAGTCCCCAGACTGCGTGGAGATTAAGTCATAAAAAAACCCAGACATTTTCACCTCAGAAAGTTAATCTCTACAATCTGAGATTCATCCCTGTTCTGCTCTTTTTTTTCTCTCTCTCTTATTACCAGTAACTTTGCTCATCTTCTTCACAAAGATTGTAAACAGTCTGACAATGAGGCCCTGGACACAAACATTATTGGGTATGGGGGGGGGGGGGGGGTTGCCCATTTTATTATGAATCATATTCTATTATAAATATGAAAATACACAACACCTATTGTGTCTCCCCAGGCGAACACCAATGAATTCGTCCAAAAGACGAGTGACTTTGGGTGACTTTTCTCATGTTCCTTTAACAATCCGGACCTAACTGTTCCAGTTTTTGCTGCATAGACGTTTTCAAGACCAATCCCAGTCCTGCGCCTCGCAATTGCCCTGCGGCATTTGTAAAGTCGGATTAGGAAAGGAAGCTCACGTGAGACAGCTGGTTTCTTCTCAGCAAACATCCATAGAGCTCGCCTGTCCTAGAAGTAGTTCTTCAGAAGAGATACTATTGTGCATTATGGAGCAGGCGGAGTCAAAGGACAGCAGTGTTAGATAATTTTACACAAAGCAGACGGAGTTGCCCTTGAGCACTGCCTGCACATAACCTTCTAATGTATGGTCCTCGATGCATTACTGGCCTTTGAAAGGGATGTTTACTCTTTGCCAGGCTTACATCACCTTTGAAACACTCCCTGTGACAGGCTGCACTTTTGGGGTTTGGCTCACAGATGTGTATCAAGAATTAGTTCAAGGTCTCTGAAGTGTATTGCTAAGGCCATCCAGGCCACCACTACTAAACACGACCATCGCTAAAGTATAGGTATAATGTACATTTCTGTCTGTAAACCATAAGTCATAAACACGTTCTTCGCTGCCTATAGCCGCTCATTTTTGTATTGTTTTAACCCCTGCATCGTTGTACTTGTTTTGGGCATATACATACTGTACATTCAATGGCCGATTTATTAGATGGTTACACCTGCTCGTTAATGCAAACAATCGACTCGTCCAAAGACAGCAACATGCGGCTGCAGCTCAATATATGAAGCACGCAGGCAAGGTCAGGAGGTCCAGTTACTGTCTGGCTAAGCATTATAACAGCTGAGTCGCCCGATCGAAGCGATTCTGAACGCGACGTGATCGTCACCCTGCAGGGTGAAATGTGTTTCTCGGATCTTCTTCTTAACTAAGTGGACGCCAAGTGCATTTTCCTATAATTTAATCAGCAGGGATTATTTGTAACCAGCCTGTGTACTACCGCATAATGAAAAAAATAACGAGGACATAAACTTAAAAGTATAAAGTAATTAAATTAGACAGATGGCAAAGTTAAGAGTTTGAAAAAGACGTAAAATCTAAACCTTCCCTTCTAAACTGTACACAACCTGATGCTCTAAAAAAAATACCGTATCTACAGACAGTAAAATATTGCACAAATGCGACATATTTCTCTTTCGGTCATAACGTGATCTCATAGCTTTGTGAGGACAGAAAAAACCCCCTCCGTCAGCAGCTCGGCTTCGCACGTAGCCGAAGCTCGCCCCCGTCGCGGGAGCGCGCTGCGCGGCGCGCCACACGTACGCGAACCCGCGGACTCCGCAAACGATCCTGCAGATAAAGCTGGGTGTGTGTAGCGAAGATGCCGTCAGGCTCCGTGCATTTGGAAAGAGAGACGCGTGCGGCTGCCCCACAATTTATTTCAAATTGACTTCTTTCCGACACTTACGGCTGTGAGCAAATAAAAATTTACTGTAATGATAAACGTTTCATTACATCGCCCACCAGCTAAACACCGTATATTACATGCTGATTATTGTCAAACAGGAATGTCTTACAAATTCGGGTTATAATGGAAAATGAGCTAACTGAACCGATTTATCAAAAGTATCACTGAAAAGTTTACATAAGGTACACATTACTCGGTTAGAAATGTTATCATAATTCTGCATATTGAATAAAGATCTTCCGTATAAGATTATGAACTGAGATTAGATTCAGATTCAAATTCGGAGCGCTACCTTTCTGAAAAAATAACGCGGAGGGAATATATTATAAAGTGATCGCAAAGTGAGTAATTCGCACTCTCTGGGGTAACTTCTCATTTTGTCAGTAATGAAATGCGTCCATCGCACGAAAGAAGACGATTTGTATGCTATACAATCCGATACAAAAAGCTTTTGACATTTGAACAGCATGAAGACTTGTTTTCCTTTACATATGACACTCGCTCAATACGTATTAACTACCCATTTCCAATGTTAAATCTAAAATAAAATATACCCAAGAACAAGAGGCTCGCCTCATATTAAATGAGGACGTGTTTAACGGCCGTTACTCGCACTGATATTGCACCATTCTGGGCATCTCTCACTTTGCATTTTCTGCAAGGCGCTCAAACCCATTTTCACATTATTTATATTATTGTAAACTTCATTCTTTTTATTTGTGCTTTATATTTTCTCTTTTACCTTTTGTTAGATCTTTATTTTTTTAAATTCAGTGTAAGGAGTGAGTGGCAAACCATTTCGCAGTACAGATGAACCTTGCGGGTCCGAATAAACTTGCAACTTGAAGATACATCCTTTTATTTTCTGTTTTCAGTATCAGGATAAGATGTTTTATATACTAGAGCTAATGTCTAAATATATTATTGGGCGTTGTCTTAATACGCGGGAATTAATCATTTCCAAGAGAAAAAAGAAAACAGCCCAAACTTTTTAATAAAACTGTCGTAAGAACGGCGGTCGTTTTTATCTTGAACTTCACCCGAGCCAAGCGGTGGGTTTACGGAGCCAAGAGGCGAGTCGCGCGCGACAAGCGCTTCCGCGCTGCCGCCACTAGGCGGCAATATAGGGCAATAGAAATATTTTTAGACCGTCCATTACTCGACTACGAAACTGAAGTATTTCTTAGAAAAATATAATTAAAAAAAAGCAGAAATCCTTTACATTGCGCGGTGCAAACATGGGGCACATTTACTTTGGCTAGAAAAAATGCTGGAGGAAAAACAAAGCCCGTAAAGAAAGATGGACAGCTAGAGAATATGAAGAGCTCCGCTTTTAACTCTTCCTAGAATGAATGAGATGATTTTAGCTTCGCGTATCACGTTCCGGCTACGTGCGCGCGTCACCGTTTCTTAAATATATACCGCAGCTCAACAACTTTAAATAAGCAATTTGCCTGGTGTTAGGAAAAGTCTTTGCGCATCTCATAAGACGGAAATGTCAATATTACAAGGGCGTGTGTCAAAAAAGTACTAGTGCTCAGATTTGTATAAATCTAAAGTTATATTTTTCTTTACCTGGACGCCGTTAATACATTGTAGTTCATTTAGTGATTTGTCCAATGGACTATATATGGATATAGATGTATTTTGCTTTCACGGTGTTAATGACATTAGATTTTTCCCGCGACTGTCCCAATATAAAGCTAATTCCGTGGTCATAAAGATCTCTCCGCGAGCGTAATAAAACAGCTAATTGCAAAGTAAGAAAAAATATCTATATGTACAGGACAGGTACTGAACAGCAGGGGCGAAGGGGGGCAACGGGTGACCGTGGTAAATTTATGAGGTGGGTTTCAGGTCATAGATAGCGGTCTGGAGGGCGGATGGTAATTGTGTAACTTATGCGTAATTGCAACCATAAATTGGAACTCAGATCCAGTAAATTACATTGCATTGCGTTGCAATTATGGTTGAGTTTCTTGCCTGGGACAACTTTGGATTGAAGTTTCATTGTACTTTAATTAATGAGAAACGGGACTTCAAGCATATGTACTTTGGCGATTCGGAAAGCAAATATTGTTTGTTTCCACATAATCCATACAAATCAATATAAACCGTAAATATAATACTTCTATAACTCACGAATCATTCAGTTCCTCAGTCTAATACATGCTTTTTTGAATGTGTGGTCAAGCGGCAGGTCCGTGGACATATTAATAGGCTATATTAAATTGCCGCTTGGTAATAAGGAGAGCCTTAGAATGCGCCTTTTGGCACAGAAAAGGCATTTCAGCGCATTGCGAAGGCGCTGAATTCAGGGTGTCTCCGAGATGCTCACAGGTCACTCCATCACCCCTACACCTTCGGCTCTTTACACGGGCCATCCCGAAACAGGGGCTCAGTAAATGGTTCGGGTAATAATCACAAATTGTGGCACTGTCACAACTAACATCCCTCACCCCAGGAGCGCGTCCTGAGTATTTCGCATCCGAGCCCTGCTTTCCTCACTACTTCCTTGCCTGCATACCATTGGAATTATTATTATTTATTGTCATTTATCTTGTTCTGATGGGAGAGTGTGAGCACTGCCAAATAACCGCTGCCCAAAACGGTACTTACATTTTATTTAACGGCCACGACATATAAACCGAATATGTTGCCTGTCACGAAAGTTTATAATTCCTGTTAGTATCCATCATTACCATTTCGCATAAAATTGCGAGGTAGCCGTGAATGCGGTTCTGCTACCGCCCTTAATTGCCGAGGGCGACATTGCTTGCGCTTACTTAATTAAATTAAGGCAGCAACGTAGACGTTAAGACGTTTTTTTATCTCACCCAAGCATTGGCCAAAACATAAAGCTTGCCGCGCTGTGGAAGCCGGAGTGATTTACGCATGGACATATTGCAGAATCGCAGGTGATAAGTTCTCGGTAGCAGAGGACGAGAAATAAAAATCTTAAGAACTTTAACCCCATTTCCTCTCTTTTACCCTCTCTGTCTCCCCCTTTATTAGCTCTCTCTCTCTCTCTCCCCCTCTCTCCCTCTCTCTCTTCGGGCGCCCGTCCAGCTCCCGCACGCCCCAGCGCTCGTCCCGTTCACCTTTCACCCCGC
>JAODKL010000017.1:19847865-19859735 GCA_026780765.1 Petrocephalus schoutedeni | reverse complement strand
AGTCCTGGGACCCTGAGCTCGCTTAGAGTGTTTTCTTGCATTCTGGCGGAATCCCTGCCTATAGGCTCCATACCGCATGACTCCTTCCAAGTATGTGACTCCCCCTACAGTCTTTTGCATCCTCCGGGCAGAGGGCCCTTTTCTGTCCCGGCCAATAGGTCCAAACTTTGGCATCATTTTGGCTGTGATGTCACGGATTGCATCACAGACTGCGCCATCTCCTTGGAAAGTGGCTAGTGGCAGGGGTCGCCATGGAGATCCGTCTCTCCCCATCCAATGGCAATTTGTTAGATGTTTCCCACTGGCTCCTCGGCTGGCGGGATGCAGGCCACTTCTGTGCCTCCTGCTCCTGGGGGACACACTCCCTTACGCACCGCGCTGCCATCACGGGGACCCCCACCTCCGGTTCCCCACACCCCAGTGGCTGGCTTCAGCCCTGGCCCTCCGTCAAGCCCTGAGGTTTATTTATGTGGAAAAAGGGAGAGGGCAGCCAGTGCAGGAAATACACAGGAGAAGTAAAAACACGGTGGGTCAACAGTGAGCGCAGGACTGGCGGCCGCGAGGCTGACAGAGGAGGAGGCAGAGAGACACGGGGCCAGGCCCTTCTCTGACAGATCGAGCTCCGCCGATCAAACGCTTTCATGCAGAGCTGAACTTTCAGCCTCAACTTCCACTAATGGTCTCTTTCATGGTGCTGCTGAACCAGAGAGCCGAGCAGTCTGGGACCTTAATATTGCTGGATGTCACTTCAAAAAGATGGAATATCTATGTTGTGATGGTGACATGTCTACACAAACCTTTATTGCTCTGGGTTGCATGGTGCTCTGCTAGGAAAAACTGCTTCATCAGGCCTCCTCTTTATTCTCGTCTTCTGCGAGAAGTCCTCGGTGATGGCCACCAGGTAGTGCCGGAAAGCTGACAGACTAAGACCCGGGAGGAATCCGTTGTACTAAGCAGGTCTGGCAGAAAGCGATGAGGACGAGCTGGTCACACCTACCATTCGAGGGGTGGTGTTTGGACCCAATGCACCCAAACTCCCGCGAGCGCCCAGCCATCTGCTCGGTGTCAGCCACGTGGGAAGAAAGCGGTGGCTGAAGCGTAGAAATGCTATTCAGCCCACAAGTGACACAAGAGCTCTGCGTTAAGTGGAAAATGATACGTCTGGGCACCGGCAGGGCCTTCATTCAGAGTCTCATTCGTTTGTTACCCAAGAACATTTTAGCGCCAGTCGAGGTGAAGGCAAAGCCGTGGGCTGGGAGAAACTTCGGGTGAGGGGTGTCAGAGCTAATCGAGCAGCTTTTATCGGTAGGCTATGAGGAGTGCGTGGCATGTTTCAGAGTCCTGACACCTTCTCGTTATGGGAAAGGGCTAAGACTGTCCAGCCGGTACCCTGCTAAGGACAGCAGTGGGCCACAGAGGCAGGATACAGGATACCCGCAGAAACAGCTCGCGTCCCCTGGCACGTACCCTGGCATGCTCGTAGTACCGACTAATGTGCACCTCGCAGAAAAGCCACATGTGTGCCGTCCCAGCCGCCTTAGGGCTTCAGGCATTCAGGGCCAAGTCCCCGACCAAGAGCCGAACAAACAAGAACGACCTACAACGCTTCTAAAATTAGCCCCGAAATAAGCACTGACGTGTTCATCCAGGCTGACGAATGGACCCGAATCTTGGGGTGAAACAGGGAATCGCTCTTGCTGTGCATGGAAAGCTCAGTACAGAGAGTCTTTATAGTGGTGCCATAAGCCCTGTAGGTGACGGCAATTGCACTCTATTTAACAGGAAAAAAGCAAACTGGCTCTCCAGCCGCCATTCCTCGTGTGTTTGACATCTCTGAAAGTCCGTCTTGGCTTTGATGGGCATCTCTGCTGCCCGTGTTGGGTGATACGCTCACCCTTACTCCATGCTTGTGAACGTGTTTACGTTGTCATGGCGACAGGTGCGCCCCTCAGGTTGAAGTGTTTGTGTTGCCTTTGGACGATGCTATAGGAGGACTGTAAGAGGTCATGAGACGGCCCATTGCCATGTTAGCAGAGAGAGATCACGGCGAGGGGGTGTCGTATCACAGGCTTTCTTCTGCAGAATGATGATCTTTGTGTTTCCGTTTCGTATCCATGTTTATCTTCACGGTGAAATTAGGCCTAGCAGACCTCCAGGGCCATTGTTTTTCTTATTCCAAAACCGGATACAAATAAATCCAGCAGGTCTCGAAGTACAATCAAGAGGGAGGCAGAGCAGAAGGCCTCACTCACCTCAATCGATTTCCTCAGATGCTTTAATGATGATGACTTGTTGGGCTATGCCCCAACTGGTCATTAAATTCAGATTATGAGGTGAGCACGGGGACACCAGCTTGGTAGCCCTGGAAGTCCAAAAACACTGACCCCCCCCCAACCCCCCCATTCACTCACATATCCCTCTACCCCCCACCACAGAAGCTCTCCTTTTTCCAAATCCTGCTCCCGTGATCCATTTCTGGCCCTCATTGGGGGCTATACCTATTACTAAATGTTGTCCAGGATTCAAATCTGCAAAGGATTGTATTAAGGATACATCAAGCCAGTGTCTCTATAGTCTGGGATACCTTTGTATGCAAATAACGATGACTTGCACAACATCAATCCCATTGGCATTGGCAGTGTATCAGCAGCTCGCACCACTCATGTGCATGTAGGTAGATAGATCCCTGAGCCCCGGTGCTATTAGTGACATTAATGATCCCTGTCACCCCTCCGACTATGACTCATCTCTGGGCAGTCCATTCCTTGGACTTCCTCATGGGTTTCCATCAAGTCCTTTCTCCCACATAACTCTCAGACTTCTATAGACTCATGCTCATTAGATCAGTTCCTCCAGTGTTCGCCACATGCGTGATCCTCCAGGCTGTTACTGAACTGTTTCTCTCTTAAATTAATCATGCCTTCCTTCTGTAATTACCTGCGCTTCAAAAGTCCAGCTTTGGATACGTTTTACTGCATCAAGTATTGTTAGCGTTTGATATACAGTATGTGTTCATTCTTGCTGACGAGCAGCATGGAATAACTGGGTGAAATGGGGACTGGGTTTGGTTGACAATACATGACTGTGGGGTTTCCCAGCATGCACTACCCATCCTGCTGCCGGCAGGGTCGGTACCCTTGCTGATCCCGTGCCCCCCATCTGTTAACAGGGCTCTGGGTTCCATGCGTCACGGCGGCAGAAATACGGGAACGTGTTCAAGACACACCTGCTGGGGCGGCCGCTGATTCGGGTGACGGGGGCGGAGAACGTCCGAAAGGTGCTGATGGGAGAGCACAGCCTGGTGACGGTGGAGTGGCCCCAGAGCACAGCCACACTGCTGGGCCCCAACAGCCTGGCCAACTCCATCGGGGACATTCACCGCAAGAGGAGGAAGGTACGCCCACAGGCCTCTGTGCTGCCTGACAGCCTGAGCCCACCTCCGCAGAGTGATGTCCAAAAAATGTGCTTTCTTTGGTTACTGGAACAATTTGCAAATCTCTCACTCTGCCTCATCTCGCTAATATGAAACGCAATCCCGCTCTTATTTCTCCTCCTCTGCTTCTTGGTCACAATTCTTCTTTTCTTTTCTTTTTTTTTTAACATTGGCTATCAAGGCAAAATCAAAACAGGAAGTACCAACTTCAAAAATTCTTCCTTTACCTTTTTATTTCATTTGGCTTTAATTCCGTAATTCTTAATAACATCTTTAAATCAGTGCGGATGTCTCAGAGCCTGATTAGGGTCGTGACGCATCGTGCCGCAAAAGGACAGAGTGAAGCTGAGATAGCCGGCCGTCATACTCGGGGACTTGGGGGCACTGGTCCGGCTGTTAGCGAGCACGCACCTGTCCCCTGCTGCAACGCAGCCTGGCTGACCACCGTGAGAAAAAGCGGCATTTCTCGGAGGTCGGAGAGGGAACAACAAGAGGAGCCCGCGTCACTGTCTCGCCCTGCCCAGATCAGGGCTGATACCATCCCCGCGGGTCAATGCCAGCGCCTCATCAAGCCATTACAGGAAATTGGGCAGGGGCTCTTTTCATTATCCCGGGGAAGCATACCTCTGCCCCGCCATTGTCCCGGAACAGAATGGGCCTGTCTGAGAGAACCTTTCCTCCCGGCTCGAATTTCACCCCACACACCTGTACCATTGAGAGGTCAATGGGCTGTAATCAGCAGCTAATCCCTGTGGTCTGGGAGGCCTCACACAAGCCCTAATGACCGGTAATTAGTCAGGCAGCATTTGCCTCACAAAGAAAGCTTTTTTAGCCCTTCCCTCAGCTCCTCCAGTGTTTTACCCCCTTCTCCTCAGCTGAAAACAGGCATCGGTGATTGAAAAAAAAAATTGGGGAGAGAGAAGGGGGGGGGGCTGGGGGGTTCAGAATTTAACTTGAACTTTGACAAATGCAACATTCCGCTTGCGGGTCAAAAAAAAAAGAAACACCAGGTCTATCCGCAGACTCCTGGCACATGAAACACTAAAACAACACTCACAACAATAACAATAACAGAGCAGTGACAGGACCGCAACCCTATTGGCACTAATCGCCCCCCCCCCACTTTCCCCAACCAGTCTCGAATAAGCCACGTTCCTGGGGCGTGCGTTAGGCCGAGCAGGAGGACGGCATACAGAGACGCCCCGTGCCAGGCCACCCGTGATACACAGCTGCCTTTCCTGCTCATCAAGAGAGGCCAATTTGTGCAGTTTCCCTGGGTAGCCATACAGGAAAAATGCACGTGTGAAGGGTTTTCCAGGAAAGAAGTATTTGGCCGGGATAAATCATTATGACCAGTGGTGATTCTTCCAGATACCTGATACTCAGGTTATAAAAGCCTATACATTTCAAGGCAACAAAGACTTCTAATCTGCAGGCTTAAAGCCATACTGGTCCATCCCTCTGTTCCCTATCTCGCCCTGTTTCCGAAAGTCTCTTGCTCATCCCGTTGCGTTCCCTTCCTATATGTCTATTTTACATTTTCCCCAACTTGTTTTTATTTTTCTTTCGGCACATTTTCAGCGGAGCGATCCCTCCTACCCTATTTTTAGAGAGGGAGAAGGAGAGCAGAGCTTTTAGTCAAACCCTTAAACTGAGCTGCCAGACAGCCCATGTGAAAAAACACTGGAGAATAGGATACTGCCAAAAATCCAACAATTTCCCCTACTACGAAGCGTATGAGTGGTCCGCCATTGCCGCACAGACACCCCTACGGTATTCTATCATAGTCGGGTTTCCTCTGGGTAATGGCTTACAAACCAGAGGTCATGAAACACACAATAATACATTTCTCTGCAAGTTCAAACACTGGTCCCTATTCAGAGAAGCTGGGCTCCTGGGTTAGCTGGTGATCCAGTGAGTCAAACGGAGTTCACGGTTCCGACAGATCGGCGGGGGCTTTTTGGTACTCCGGGGGCATTTTCTTCCACACCCTGGCCCCTGCTGGCTCACCCTCTACTCCACCCAGCCCAGCTCAAATTAGGCCCCTGCCGGACACGACGGAGGCCTCGCTACGCCTCTAGCGCGGCGAGGAGAGTCTGACTGTGTGTGCCGGCCTCCAGTGAGGCTCCGGCCGGAGCCACAGGCGGTTTGTTGCACTGCATAGAGGAGCTTCTCTTTTTTTTTGTATATTTTCTCGTTTCTACCATTCTCTATAATTTACCATCTAAAACAGGCTCCTGTCATTGTTCTTTATGGTACACGGCACATTACTATATATTTAGGAGAGATGGTACAGAACAAAGGCCGCACATCTGAAGAGGAAAAAAAACAAACAAGGCCCGATTTTCAGAGCGTAGCCGTTTAGCTGTGGTTGTGCCCGCTAGATCAACAAGCTGAAAGCAAACGTAAGACAGTCCCTAAAAATGACAACATTATTTGATTATATTAATTCAGTGAATGATTCCACAGTTGGCTCAGGGCGCAGAGAGCCCGACACAAAGGCCAGACTGTGCCGTCAGGCAAGCAGCAGGGTAGAAGTAGGTGAGACAGTACAGGAGCCAGCCGATCCTGACAAGACTATGCTACTGCCTGCCTGTAGGAACCTCTCTGTCCAGTAGAGGGCGCAGATCTTTTATTCTCCAGCTGTCTCCCTTTGCCTGAGCTAAAATTACTGGATGAGGGAATGCTCTTGCAGACAACAAGGGGTTAAAGACCTGAAGGGGACGGTTGTGTGAGGGGGGGGTGGTGTTGGAATAGAGTGAGAAGAACATAAGAAGAAATCAGAGAGGCGGGATATTTGTGCATCAGTTAAGCCAGGAACCCTGGATAAAGTAATATAATTTGGGATATATGGGTGACTCTAAATGCTTATCAGTAGTAGGCTGATGTCAGAGCGTTGCAGTTTATCAGAGCAAGAGGAGCATCCCAGCTTCCCTTGAGGCGACGTTTGGAATCTCCTTGTCTGACAAGATGTGTAGCTGCAGCAGACAGATACCCATTTACAGCATGTGTGTGTGTAAGGAGTACTTGGCCCCTTTAGGGGAAACAGAGACTGAGCTCTGCAGCAATCCCTGGCATCATGCCAGCCAGCCCAGGCTCTCCCCCCACCGCAGAGTACTGTAGGTCATAGGTAAGACCCACGATTGTTCACCAGCTGTGTGGCCTGAAGTTGGTCTGCCTTCCTCGTCCAAACCACCAATTTTGATGGAGTTCTGTGACCCCCCCCCCCGTCCTCATTCCCAGGGGGGGCATCTAATTTTATCACAAGGCACTTTTTTGTGATCGTTGTTGTATGGCTATACATAAAGTGTTTTGGTTTTATGTTGTTATAAAAGTTCACAACTGGTGGCGAATGATTGATCCCCTCCTGGTATGTAGTATGTAATGGCCCTCTTTGTGCAATAATACAGTTTAAAGAGTGCTGCTCTGGTTGAGGGCCTGTATAACAAATCAGTCTGTGATGTTGTCTCCAGTGTCTGTATTCTTTTTTAAGGGAAGAGCCATTTTCTCTGGGGATTCACTGAATGCACTTTCAGCTGCAAATCCCTTATGTGCCATCGAGCTACACGGTACTATGGATCCCGCGAGGCATTGTGGATGCGTCTAGTATATATAATATAACATATAAGATGATGGCACTGATTAATTGATATTCAGTGGACCGTGTTTTAAGATGAACTGGAGATGAACTGGAAATGAATACCCTTGCAACTGTAGCGTATATGACTCGAATAATGTGGTGCGTCAGGAAAACCCAACACGTGGAAGCGTTTAGAGAAATAAAGCCTTCTCACACACCACAGCTCGAGGTGCTGGAGAGAGCAATTCAGAGAACATCTGTACTGTCCACCAGTAATGAGCTTGCTCTGCTCTTAGGTTAGAACCCCACTGTTAGGGTTTCAGCCAGTCTCATTCTGAAGCCCCGTAGGCCTCTTCGTTAAGCATACACAGGCCATAGCACCTTGGTTGCACAGAATCTGAACCCAGGAGGTGGACATGCCTCCCTGCCCAACTATGGGAGCCATTCATGCTGCCAGTTAGGTGCTAACACCGAGTTTGTATTTGTTCCAAGAACTCTTGATTCCCCAGTTCATACACTTGGAGAGGTCTTTATTAAATGACTACGGAGTGTCTGAGCAGCTGAGGTTATTATAGGGCAAAATTACTGTTGGCTGGTGAGTTTGAATGAATTTAGAAGCGAGATTTAGGCATGTCGGGATTAGAGAAACAAAAATGTGTTATTTAATGACGCGGCAGCGGGGTGCTCTTTTTGATAATAAGTCCCTTGCATCTTTGAAAGGATATTGAGAACAGACCCCAGCAGCCGGTTTCGTGACCATTCACTTCATGGTCATGCAGTACAAGCAAAACAGGCAGACAAGCGGATGGTTCTAATTCCCAGTCAAGGTCGAAGCATGAATTGCAGGGGCAGATCTGAGTATGGAACACAGCATGCAGGTGGATTGTATAGCTGAGGTACTTTTGTTGCGTTTCTGACAAGTGGCTCAGCGATGGACAACTCATATTTTGTGATGGCCTATGGCAGGGGTGTCAAACTCCAGTCCTGGAGGGCCAGTGCCCTGTGTAGTTTAGTTCTTTCCCTGTTCCACCACAAATCATTGAGCTGAAGAGCTGTGTGGTAATTAGCACAAGGAGCGCCCAGGGCTTTGAATCAGGTGTGTCAAACGAGGGTAAACCCAAAAATGTGCAGGGCTCCGGCCCGCCAGGACTAGAGTTTGACACCCCTGGCCTATGGGAACGGGGATGATATTGTTTTATTGGGTTAAGTAGCCATCTGTGGGTAGGGTGTCCTGGACGACAATGACCTCATGGCCCTTTACAGCAGCCTTAAGGTAGGTGAGGTGAGTGGAGGGGGGGCGTGGCAGCTGGCCGCAAATCGGCAGCATTGTCACGTAGCTAGGAATAGCACAGCCCCATGACCTCACTACTCCTGCTGCCACGGTAACCCAGCACTCAGTGCGCCATTGTGCATTCATCCCAGGGGCCCTCCAGAGGACAGCGAATGAGAGAAAGAGAGCAAGGGAGGAGCCTAGAGAGAAAGAGGGAGCGGGGGAACGAGAGGCACACAGGTTGGAGAGGTGAACGGTAACCTAGACATGAAGCCGCTCAGGTGAGGGGGATAGAGAGAGTGAAAAGGAGACAGGAGAGGAGTGTGGAGCAGACAGAGAGTGCGGGGGTTGGGTGGCAGGATGCGGGTGCGTAGGCTCGCTGTCCCTCCATCTTTACTACTCTGCTGAACCTTTGCCGAGCCAAGGTATTTGGGGTCAGATGGCCCCGGGATGGTGTATAAAAAGTGCTATTGTTAGTCATCGGAGCTCGATTTTTTAAGGGGAACATGGATGTTATTTCACCAAACAAACCATAGCGAGTGAAGTGCATTAGAAATGCACTGCCCCGGCCAGGAAAATCTTACCTTTCCTAGGGACTGCTGACAGAGAGGGAAACTCTCCCACTTGTATGAGTATGTTTCGCTTCTATTCGGCCTCGACGTGGGGAGAAAGTGAAAGAAAAGTCACAGAAGGGAGAGGAAAAATGTGAACTTTCCGTTGAAAAAAACCAAAGGCATCAGGAAAGCGGATTTTGTGAGCCAACAATGGTGGGGAGATACCTCTATGACTTTAGCTCGCTTTCTGTTGGTGACCCAGGCAGGGCAAGGTGCAGGATT
This sequence comes from Petrocephalus schoutedeni, assembly GCA_026780765.1. Lineage (NCBI taxonomy): Eukaryota > Metazoa > Chordata > Actinopteri > Osteoglossiformes > Mormyridae > Petrocephalus > Petrocephalus schoutedeni. The sequence continues at coordinate 19,850,616 of JAODKL010000017.1, read as the reverse complement.
AACAGCTGATCGGAAGATCTTAAATGATGCGGGAGTCACTTGAAATGTCGCTTCAGCAAGGGGGGCATTTGGTTTTAGGAGAGTGCTGTGTGGAATCCGTGCTAGAACTGATAAGACCCTTGACATGAGACTCAGAGGGAAGTCACAGGAAACAGGAAAGTAGACAAATGAGTTGGATACCAGAGAGCCTGGGTTGGGATACCAGAGAGCCTGGGTTGGGATACCAGAGAGCCTGAGTTGGATACCAGAGAGCCTGAGTTGGGATACCAGAGAGCCTGAGTTGGGATACCAGAGAGCCTGAGTTGGATACCAGAGAGCCTGAGTTGGATACCAGAGAGCCTGGGTTGGGATACCAGAGAGTCCTGCTCAAATCTGAGGTTTTACCCCCAAGGACCAATTAGCAGGAGCTCGTTTGAATATGAGTCTGTGAGTCAGAAATAGTTTGGGATCAAGTTTTTGCTTCATAAGCTCATTGTGGTCTGTCAGGGATAAGACAGTAGACTGCATTTGAGAACAATGCCTAAAAGCCAGGCTATATTTTTCTTAGAAAACATTCAAAATGTATTTCTTGGCACCTTAAGTCACACTGCTGCCATGTTCATTTTTAGCAAAATGACAAAGGATCTTCATCTTTATTGAATCCATTTTGTTTCCATCAGTGCATTGGCTATTTTTAGGCATCTGAAGGTGTTCCCTACTATGATACCTGTGCAGACCATTGAGCGTGATGCTGTTCCTTGAACCCTAAGCTATGCCAATGTCTGAAAAGCCACATGCCTTAATTATTCTGCCACATCAATACGGATGTGTTTAGTAGAGGTCGGTTGGTGCTGGGTGCTAGCTGGGTGCTTTCCTCAAAGATCAAGTTTTCATGCATGAACTAATGTCAGGTTTGCCTATCAATGCATACCTGTAGGAATATATGTTTTAATCTTCTCATTGGGGCTGTGTGGTATATTTATACAAATATCTTTCTCTTAATCTTGGTCGTTTTTTGGGAGCTATAAAATGCAGCTTTGTGGTAGTCATCATTAACGAGGTAAACAAGTGAAGCATGCAGGTTCATAAGTGATGCAGTATTTGGGTATCTGCTTGCGTCTGTAACTGTGAGTGAGAGAGGGTGATCAGTGCCAAGTCAAAGTCTTGTCTCAGACCTCAAACATCCCAGGCAGCTGAGCTGTGGCTGCGGGCTGCGCTTTTGAGAGACGGAGAAGAAACCATCTGCTAGTATCACAGGGTTGTCTGCCCCAAGGCCATCTAGCCCCTGGTGAAAAGTATGCCTGGAGGTCTCTCATGATTTAGTGCTCGATCAGCTGCATTTATGCTTACTGATCCGTGGTACTGGTGATGTTAGATTGAGGCCAATGTTTCACAGATGAACCAAGAAAAAACCAGCAATAATAGCTTTAGCAATGACGACTGAAGGGCTCTCGGCTCAGCTGGTGTAATATAATGTTAATCACATTACGCGAATGAGGGTGATGAGCCTTTAAGACTGACGTTTGTCCTCCGAAGTGCCCTGAGCACATCGGGAATGTAATGAAGTCACGCTACCCTCATGCAGGTGTTTGCCAAGGTGTTCAGCCACGAGGCTCTGGAAAGCTACCTGCCCAAGATCCAGCAGGTGATCCAGGAGACGCTACGCGTGTGGAGCAGCAACCAGGAGCCCATCAATGTGTACCGCGAGGCCCAGCGCCTGTCCTTCCACATGGCCATGCGTGTGCTGCTGGGCTTCCGCATGTCTGACGAGGAGATGCGCAGCCTTTTCGACACCTTCCAGGACTTCGTGGACAACCTCTTCTCCTTGCCTATTGACTTACCCTTCACTGGCTACAGGAGGGTAAGCCTTCATTCACATGGTTTCTCATTTACAGTACAAGGCAGCAGCTCACATATTTGAGAAAGCCCATGCAGTTCTCGTGAAATATTGGATTGGTCAAAGTACTAGACTTCAGTTTCAGTCTCAAGGAAGAATAAAAATAGCGTGACAAAATGAGTGTGTCTCAACGTGGGAGTTTGAAATATAAACAAGTAGTGCAGTTTAATGACTGTATAATTCTTTTGAAAGTATTTGACTGGAAAATCTGCTGTAGGCAATTAAACTGATCAGTGCTTGCAGACTAGCAAGTAACTGATGTGCATTATGTCATGCGATTACCCCCCAACAGGGCATCCGGGCTCGAGATGCTCTGCAGAAGGCCATCGAGAAGGCCATCCGTGAGAAGCCACTGTGCAGTCAGGGCAAGGACTACACCGACGCACTGGATGTGCTGATCGAGAGCAGCAACGAGAACGGGATGGAGCTGACCATGCAGGAACTCAAGGTAGAGGCTGCACCAGGGATTGAGTGTCCTAATCTCAGTTTTAAACATGGTGTTGGGGGTTCCTATAGTCCTATAGTATTCTTGTTCTTGTGGTTCCAGACTAGGAAACATACCTACAAGGAGCGATAAAATCCCAAAACTCAGTCCATTTTCTGTTGCTTTACAGATGAGACAGCTAAAATCAGGCTTCCTTAGTATATATTATCATACATATTGGAACCTAAACACACTCAGTTGTCATGTAACTTAATGAAACACTTTCGGTCAATTTCCTAAACTCATTCCACAATTTCTCTCGAAAATCATATCCCATTAAAACATGCATTTGGGATTTAAATGCCAACAATCATTAAAGCAGGGGTCTCCAACTCCGGTCCTGGTGAGCTACTACCCAGGAGGTTTTCTGTCCTACCTGGCTTCTGATGAG
>JAODKL010000017.1:19814952-19833193 GCA_026780765.1 Petrocephalus schoutedeni | reverse complement strand
CCTTTAAGTGCTACATGTAACACCACATGGCTGAGTGATGTTGAAGTACAACAGCCAGGGCTAAAGGTTCTTTTCCCTCAAGCAGATTGGCCAGGCAACATTAATAGTTCTGTTTGTGTGCCTGGTTCAAGATGCCCCCGGTTATCCTGTTAGCTGCTAACCATTCAGCCTGTCTTGCCTACAGCCGTGGGATGAGCGTGTTAATCCGGGATAGACTTGGAGATTCAACTCAGCACCAGTAGGTTGACCCAGCGAGGTTCCATACACATCTGTGTGATGGGGAGGGGGGGGGGGGGGTTCGCTCTCAGATGCCCAATATGCAGAATCAGCGCCACTTCATTAAATTCAAATCAGGAGTGTTTCTCCGCTATTGTCATGCATGTTGAATGGAGATGCACGCTCCTCTGCATCCTGCTCCTTCCAATTCACCCTCCAGGACTGCTTGGCTGGATTAATCGTCACAGAAGGAAAGGACGAGGAGAACACATGGTTTCAGGGCCCAGACTCTGCTGTCGGGTGAATGTCAAAACTTCATGTTCCTTACTGTTTTAATTAAAAACAAAAGAGCAGTTTTTTTCTAGCCCCTTTCTTTGAGAGGATGCTTTGGTGAGAGATGTAGCACCATATTTTAATTTCGAATGTTTTTCATGTGTCATTTTGAAGGAAACATGATGAAGTTATTAACTGAAGTAATTAGCACATTTTCTTTGTTTCCTGTTATTATTATTATTAATTAAAGACAGTTTTGTTTCTTGAATGAAATTTGGTGAAGTGGTTTCATAAACAAAACTTCAACGATATTTCGCAAGATAGTATGGATCCATTGGGAAGAATCATTATGCAGTCTGTCTACAGGGAAAAGCCAGTAGAGCTTCGCCTAGTAGAGCCAATGTCTAAAGCTTTTTGCAGATATGCAAACTCCAATTACAAAAAAGTTGGTACAGTACGTAAATGCAAATAAACGCAGAATGCAGTTATTTAACAAATGCAAAACAATATAAATAAGAGAAATTTAACATTCTATCTTATTGACTACTATTTTTAGAAATATTCATTGATTCTTTTCGTGCCTACAACACATTCCTGTGACATACAACTGTCACAGGGACATGTGACTAGGAACATTGTGAAAGGTGCCTTGATCATGTGAAACTCTCATGCTTGAATATATGCGGAGCATCTACGAAAGGCTCAGCTGGTCATGAGCAGGGATGGGTCAAGGCTCGCCACTTTCAACCAAACTGCATGGTGGAACCACATTTCCACAAGAATCACATTTCTCAACAGACGATTGCTGGGAATTTAGTGCTTTCCTCCTCCACAGCTGAGGTACTCCAATGGCAGATCGATCAATCCACTCCACCCCACGATGCATTGGGCAAGTGTGTGGCCTAAAGAATTTGGACTTCTGGATAGAATGATTAAGTACCCATGCTCTACAATGCATAATATTGCTAAAAGATTCTGGAGAATCTGGAGAAATCTCTTTGCGTGTAGGGTAAATACTGAGTAGTGAATAAATACTTCCTTTACTGAACGGGTGTGATCTTTACCAAAAACCAGACGTGATGAGGTACTGGTTTCTCACCTCAATGCCTTTCCACAGGTGTGGCAGACAACACTGAAGAACTGTCTTTGCTGGGGACTTCTCTTGCTTGTGGACATGGGGGTGGGATGGTGCAGTGTGGGTGTTGTACGGCTTGACAGTGAAGATTATCTATAAATGGGTCCACACTGTCAAGAGAAGATGACATTAAAAAGAATATGATTTGACGGGAATTTCTGACCCACATTTAAATACCCTGAGTTCACTGTTTTTCTACACAGGTCACAACACATTGGATTAGTGCTTAACCTGAAAATATGTGCAGTGAAGTATACAGGCAACTTATGTCCTCAGGGTCTGTATGAAGTAACTTTCATACTCATCAATGAACACGTTCAGCCAGCAACCGGAGCAGCTAAAGCTAGGAGCCTCACTTCAAGGGCCCGACGTTGACTGCATTTGCTCTGTCGACCACGGGATTCAAATCCACGTCCATCTGACCATGAGCACAGAGCCCAATAACCTCCGGAGCTACATGCTGCCGTCTGAGAAGGAAATGCAAAGCACTAAGGCATATGCTGACAAATAAACCTGAAGACAGAAAAGTGTACTGTATGAGTGAGTGAGGGATCCTGAACTGCGGCTGAACTCCTGGGCGGGCTGTCAGTCCCAGGCAGGTGCAGGAATTATACAGCTTTTCTGGAATTCACCAGCCCCACAGCTTGACATCTGAATGCACACGCAGACACACAGACACAGACAAATAGCTGCATCTGTGAGGTCCCACTGATTTCCATTTTAACCATCCAATATTGAAAGCACATAAAACTGATAAGAAACAAAAAGCTTTTACGTTTTTTTTCTTCTAAATAGAAACCTACTGAATTAATAAAAAAAATACAGTGTTACCTCTGTTTTTTTCCAGGATCTGCTATCTTGACAGGTGTCCTGTCAAGTAAAAACAAAGGCTGTAAAACATAGCTAAACAAGTATGGAATGCACGTTCATGCACACACACACACACGCACACACACACATATACAGACTCGCATACCTGTCTAAATGGGGACCTTCCATTCATTTCTATGGGAAAAACTCTAATTCCCAATAATGACACCCTTAACTCCTACCCAGCCCTAACCTTAACCATCAGTAACCAACCCAAATATGTTTGGATGTCTTTTGACTTTTGGCATTTTTACTTTTTTGACCAAATGGGGACCTGAAAAAATGTCCACAAAAGTACGGAAGTTCCAAGTTTTACCACACTTTGGGGACATTCTGGTCCCCAAATGTGATCTGTGTAACCCCATAGACACACACACACACGCACACAGACAGACACACAGACAGACACACAAGAACTATCAAATGAGAAGTCCGACTCATTAAGAAAAAGCAGCTCATATCTTCTTGTTCCCACATGCCGATCTTTTATCTGACAGGGAGAACCTCCAAAAATTTCTCAGGAGAAGCTCAAAAGGTTGGCGGAAGAAGATATGAAGAAGTGCAAAAGTTCATGGCACGGCAGGTATTCACCGCGCTCGTGTTTCGGTTAAAAACACAACTTAGTAAGAAGGTAAACAACCTTTTTGACAAATGAAAAAATAATAAATAAATCCCAAGGCTTGTGGAACATCTGTTGATCTGTCACACTGCAGTGAACCTCATGGCACGATCGGCTCATGCCAGACACATTCTGGGGTTAATAATGCTCCACTCCACGTGTGTAAACAACAGTGCCGTGATATGCTAAATTTAAGACCCCGGGGAGCTGTTTATAATTTCGGCCATGGATCCCTCCATTACACCATAGCTACTTCTCTGTATATACAGGAGTATGTATATTCTAATAAACTAATAAAAAGCATAATAAACTATACCAGTCACTATTTTGATTGACATCTGAGAATCTAAATAATCTCACATGCCGAGAAGCAAACGCTCCAACTGAATGTGTAAAGCTGAATTTGAACAGCTGAGATTTCTGTATGGCTGCTGAGGTCTCTCTGCCTCGTTCTGGGCTCCATGCAATGTCTCAAAGCTGCGAAACTCTCTCCTTTATCAAAATAAATTGTTATAAGAGGATAGGATGAGAAAAATAAGCCATAAAATGTGATTATATATAATAATTAAATACTACAATTGTCACTAAAGTGAGTTTTTTGATACCAATATGCTTTCTATTTCTAATTGTAAAAACTACAGAAAGAGAATTGTAGAGTGCAATGTTCACCTTACATCTATGTTACTTTAGAGAATTTTGAAGTGGGACTTTGATTTCTGTGGAATTTCTCAATGTTGATCTGTCTGATATAAAGTCTGCTTGATTCAGCATGTAGAGAATGCGTAAATGGAAACGTGTACCATTTAATCTAAAAAATATACATATTCCGAGAACAGGAACAAGACGGTTTTATGCCAGATATCTGTCGGGATTCGGTTCATCAAATAAAAAAAAATTGATAAATAAAATGTGAATTTATCCTGTGGGGAAATTTCTGGATGTTTCATGAGACCATGTTGCACAACAAGCTGTTTCTTCACCAGAAACCGAGAGCTTGGTGTGGATTTCCTTCAGTCTGCCTGATAAGAGTCTCACACCTGCAGTCTCTTCATTGCCATGGTGCAAATAAAATAAATAAGATGAAAGGGAACGATATGATAAGGTTACATTCAGAGGTCACATCCAGCTTATTTCATTGACAAGGTCCAATTAGCCTGCTGGCATCATCTTTTTTTTTTTAAATTTGCAATTAAGTTTGATTTAGCTACATTTAGACTGAAAAAACACGCAAAATATATTGAACTGACAACTTAAAATTTACCTTGGAACACTGATGGCCTAGTCGAGATATCATACACTGCCAGTCACTATGCAGGTACCCAGCAGAGGTGTGCAGTTTGTAAGGCGCCTTCAAAAAATCTATCAAAAACTTTCCCATCCTAAACCAAGTGGTGGCAACAAATAATAATAATAAAATAATAAATAATAATAAAAAAAAACCTTTGTCACTGCTCACAGAATTAGTCATGTTGTCTTGAAAAAGGCAAAACACATTATAGTCATGTGTATTATGCATTTTGAATGCTCTTTGAAGGTCTCATCTATAATGCACTATAAATACCTTCTTATGCTGACCATTATAATGCATTATGAAGGTATATATAGTGCATTATAGATGACACCTTCCTAGAGTATTCATAATGCATGAGAGACATGAGTATAATGCGTCATGCATTTTTATAAATACTTAGCCGTGTTTATAATGCTTAATGAATGTGTTACCATGAATTATAAGAACAGTTATTAGGCTTTATGAATATGGGCTTCACTGAAAGTGTTATGCTTCTTGCTAATTAATTATATCATCTAACTGTCTCCTACTGTAAGTGCATGGTATATTTGATAAGTATGTTTTTAAGCACACTCTTAAGGACATGGTGGGGTAGCATCACTCGATTAGGTCTACACACAGGAAAGCTGAAAATTCTAAAGCACCTTCCTCATTTAATTTTCACTTCACTTCTAGCAAATTTCACAGTACTGATTTGTATTCTACGACATTTCTGTCTTAAGTAGACACATACTCCAAACAGGCCCTACTAAGTACTTGTACATCAAACACCATTTTCCTGCAAAGGGCCTCTAACAATAACCCAAACATCACCTAGGATTTTAATTCAGTTTGTCACATGGTTTATTTCTCTAAAGTTTTAATGTTTAGTCTCCTTTGATTTTAACATCCAGCTCAAATTTTAAGTGTATGATTTTGTATATAACAAGTGATGAGGCCCCCACAAGGCCTAGACAAGTCATATTCCAGTCTCCAACTACAGCATCAGCAAATTAGCCTTCACCAAATTATATTTGTATTCTGGAAATCTTCAAAGGCTGATTCTTTGGTTTTGGATATTTACAGTAGCCAGAAGGCCAGGGAAGGTTCCAGTTGGCACGGGTGTGGCAGACCCAGAACAGAAAGGTTGCGAACAGAACTAAGTAAGGCTGAGAGTCATCTGTACTGAGCTGCAACACTTAGGAACCGAGGTACCCTGCAGATAGGATTTAATGGGCCTGACCTTTGGATGTCTAACAAGAGCTACATATGACTGGGAGCTAACATCGCTGATGTCATTATTACCTATCTGAGCATAGGGACCATCTGCATATCCTCCCTGTCTGAGAGATTATCTATGTTTACTGGTGATATTTATTTTAAGTAAGTAATTAAGTAATCAAAAATACAAAACAGCCCAAAAGAAAAAAAAAAAAAGGAAGCACAGTCTTGCGGGCATATGGAGAGAAACAAACCAACAAACAAACAAACAAACAAAACACAGGAACAACTGGGTGCAGATGTGCGATACTAATCAGGCTGGTAGCTGAAATGAGTTATAAGATTTTTTCCAGACAGGGTTGGCAACATCTGCCTGACGGATCAATAGCTCAGGAGCTTGGGGGGGATTTAGCCAAGGGGGGTGACATAATTCAGCATTCTCTCGTGATAACTTGCTTTTGGAAGAGTGAGACTATTAGCATATGATTTGAATACACAACCCAAAGTGTTCGGGAAAACTTTCCAGTGGAATTCTGGAAGTTCAGAAAAGAAGACGCTTAAAGTGGCATTTGAGCTGAAAGTCTCTTTCCACAAAACCTGTTTCCAACTTTAACATTAACTAAGTTATATCAACTTTGACATCAAAGGCCCATTCTGTACCCTGTGTTCAAAAGAATACTTCCCAGTTAATAGCTGGGGGGAAAAAGTATAAAACAAAATCAGTCATATCATTTCACCATATAAAGATCACGTCGGAGGATTTCATGGACTTCTGTCCAAATGGCTCTGCTGAAGGCTGATTTTGAGCCCCTGCGTGACTTCTGCGTGCGCGGGGTTTCTGCGACGCGCACACCAGACTGGCTCTGTCACTGGTCCTCCAATCATCCCTCTGTGCCTCTGCCAGTTGACTGATCAATTTAAATGCCTGCATCTCAACTATACTTGCCCTGCAGTTCTTATCATCTGTGAGACAGAACAATGAGGCCGTCTCTTCCATTTTCATCCCGTTCAGAATGCAAATTTCCGACCGCAGGGCTCGGGAGCTGGTCTGGGAGCAGATATTTGGAAAGCGAGATCATTTTGGGGTGGTAGGGCTCTATCATTGTTGTCTGAAGAGCAAACTTTGAATTACAGCTACAGTCACTATCGTGCCACATTTGCCATAGGCCAGACGCGTTCCATCTTTTCAGGATTTTTGAGGGAAATTCTGATATGCTTTCCAGCATTATGCCAATTTTCCACAATAGAAACACAAAGATCTCATTCAAGTATAAAAAAATAAAAAAACTTCAGCCAGTATTGGCCCTATGGATTTACATCCCCTAGAATACAATTAAAATGTGAATATTGGATATTACAATATGCAGCTGAGAGGAATTATACTCTGGCTGATTGAGAGGTCCCAAAAAGGTCCCAAAAACCAGCACCCACACCGGCCCTCCATGGATCAGGTTCCCCGCCTCTGTTCTAATTCATTGAAAAATTTCAATGAGAAATGCCTTATTTTCTGAGTCCATCTTTGCTAATTGGGCAGCATGGTGGTGCAGTGGTCAGCACTATTGCCTCTCACCTCAGGGACTAGGGATTCTCCCAGGTTCCATGTGTGCGGAGTTCGCATGTTCTTCCCGCGTTGTCATGGGGTTTCCCCCCCACAGTCCAAGACCATGCTAAGGCTAATTGTATTTACCAAATTGCACATAGGTGCGAGTCTCCCTGGCGATGGACTGGCCCCCGTACTCCGTTGTTCCTCACCCAGTGCCTGCAGCTTCAGGGGATAGGCTCCGCACCCCCCACAACCTGGAAGGATGGATGGACTATAACATTGAAAATGGCATCCTTAAATCTTTTTTTTTTCTTTTTGTTTATGTCCTAAGAACAAGAGAGTGCTCATGGCCCCTCTTTTACCCCTCTGCTTCCCCGTTTCCTCTTTGCCTTCCTCCCATCTTGATGAGAAAGTCTGCGCTGTTTCAGTTTTACAGCCATCCAGAAACACACAATGCAACAGGCCTTGGCGTGCCAAAATTATGTACTAATATTGGGGGACTATGTGCATCATCACGAGCCTCGGAGAGGCAAGTTTTCAATTTTCAGTAATTGCTACAAGCTGACACTGGATTTTAAAATTTTAACAAAGAAGCCGGGGAAGAGTGGTGACAGGATTTTAAGATCTGGCATTATAGCTGGACAATGCGACAAGGGCTAGCTCTGGGCTCCGCTCTCACATAGCAGCTCCTAGTTCTGCTAAAACGACGAGACACACCTGATTGTGCCCAGCACTAACTCAGCAGTCGGGGGGTGAACGACCACAATGCCTTCTCTCTGTCTCTATCAGCTTGTGATATACATGATGCGTTTAATGAATCGAGATGGTGAACTTTGGGCTGGGACGTGCTCCATCTAAGCTCTTAGAGTAATTCTAGAAACGAGGAGGTAAGTGGACACTGACAACAAAGCAGCCGGTGGGGGTGCCTATTATGCCTGGTTTGAAATAATGTTGAAAAATGTTATTAATAACAGAACTTAGGACGGGTGAAGTACAAACAACATCATATGGTCATTGGTTCTTACATCAACTAAAAAGGCTCATTTTTGTCCGTGTTCTGGGATAAACGTCATGGTGTGTATGTGTTCAAGATGCAAGTCTGGGGATCCGATGAAAGATGTGATGTCACCTATTGATAAATCGCTGTTTGCATCTTTGACGTTAGTCACAAGATACCACAGATGTTGGTAAGTGGATCTGAAATTATATTTGGAGGACAAAAAACTCATGAAACACCCACAGGTCCATGAGATGACGATGTACCATTCTGACACTTACTCTCCAGCCCTTAAAATATGGAAATGTTGTTAGATGAAAGCGGGAATGCTTTCTAATGAATGTCACATTACACCAGCAAAGTCTGAGCTTAGAGCGTCTTCTGAAGTGCATCTGCGCCAACGATAACACCTTTGCAATCATTCGTGCGAGAAGCACATAAAAGGCTTTCGAAATGCATTTCTCAGTTTGTGCTACGTATGTCATAATCATTTCGTCCCATAACAGATAACAGGAAAAACTGTGGCGGATGCACGACTGGACCACATCAAGCATTAAACGCATTATAATTCCCACTGAGGAGTCAAACTTTAAGTGCAGCAGTAGTTACTAGTTAAGAAAAACAAATTAAGATGATAAATAGGGTAAGATGTTCATTGAAGGGCAAACAATGGTGTTAGAGAAAGACTTTTAATTCAGTGCACACCATTAAAATATGCCAAACGTCCGGGGTGAACATACGCGTCTGGACGGCACGGGGGAGACACTGATGTTGACTCATTTCTGATTCTTCATGTTCCCACACCATCTTTAAGGTCAGGAATGTTTCGGAGGAGATATGAATCACCTGTGAATCACACGATGGGGTCGCCGGTGCGAGCCGATGTGCCCGCTTGTGCCACTTGGAGTGCATTGTCCTGCTATTTCCTGCCTGTGTTCTGCCACATTGTTCTGATTTCACAGTGCAATTGGCAGCAGCCAAGCTCTTGTAAACTCTGCCTGAACCCTTCGGTATGGAGTTTCATACTGGGAGTGTCATTTCCAATTATTTCTCCGCCCCCTCGCCGAGCCCCCCCCCCCTCCCCCCAATCCACTCTCCTCCGTTACCTCTCACACAGACTCCCTTTTTCTCCTCTATTTTCCCTTCCGTGCGTCTTGATTTTTTCCTCTTTTTGGACAGGATTCCCTGCTCTGGAGCGAGAGAGTTTCAAATGCTTTGGACTGCTCACTAGCTCCAGTTTTAGCCTCTGTTGCCTTGTCACATGACTCTGTGACCGGGGACTTTGCCTTTGGGTGCCTGGATCCCTCCTTTTGTCCCAACAGTGACTCCAATGCTGCAAAGGCTCCAAGTGCGATGCCAACTGTCCTTGTGCCACCTGGCAACCCTGTACGTCCCAGTGTCCAGACCTCCTAGTCGCAGTCTGTGGGGTGTGATTCTGTTCTCATGTCCCTTGAGAAAGCCTGCTGAAGTGAAGCCGCTGGATCCTTTGTCTGGTTTCCAGTATAAAACGAGCGGGGTCTCTGGGACCTCTTTGAAAGCCTCAGCTGTAATTAGGCGTTTGGAACGACAGGGGGAGTTTTGCATGAAAGCACCAAAGGGCCAACAGGGCAGCTTATATGGTATCTTCATTGTCTTGTCATATTGGGTTCCGCATTTCCTCCATTACCCCAGGAAGCTCTTTACCTTAAACTAGGAATGGTTATCTAAATTAATTTGGTTTCAGTTTTGCATCAGTGGGCATTCCAAAAAAACATTCTGTATAGACTGGACCACACACAAACCTGCCTCAAATGCGACTCGGTCTGCATGTGCGTGGACTGAGCAGTGTAATAAACATATCCCCCATTGGCCTGAGAAGTGTAATAAATGCAATATTGGAATCTAAATAAAGGCACAGTGAGGGCCCTTACATTTCGCAACTGCTAAATTACATTTAACAGCCTAGTGACACTTCTTAGCTGCCGAGGAAACTCCTCTGGCTGAGGCTTTTTCAGATTTTAAAAATGCATTATAACTGGTTAAATATGTGTCTCGAGAATGCAATAAATGTGTTGTTTAGCTTTAACCGCTTGTTTATCCACGTTATGATGACTATACTTGCTTTGCATCAATATGTCCCGCACACACACACAAAAAAGGAAATGGAGTGATTCTCAGTATTTCTCAATCCGGTCCTCGGGGACCCAGAGTTGGCCCATGTTTTTGCTCCCTCCCTGGACTGTCTGTGGGTCCCCGAGGACTGGATGGGGAAATACAGGTCAATACTCACCCGTTCAGACCTGGGAAGGCATGCCAGTGGCCTGCTGAGTCATCTCCAGGCAGGGGATGGGGGGGTGGGGTGTCACGATGGAGGGGGTCCTCCATCACTTTACTGCACCTTAAACTAAGGCTGATATATCTGGAAATCATTTACCAAAATAAATATCAGATGCCTTTACTCCATTCGGCTGAACTCACATTTTTGTGCTTAAAAACCAAAGGTGGGCTATTGAAAAAAAGTCAAGAAAAAAAGTTCAGACATTTTTTGGAAGGGGCTAAAATATTTTAAATTTGAGCTCGCTGCAGGAATCCAGCCCATTTGACTGTGTTTTGATAGTCTCTCTAATAGGATTTGGCCTGAGAGTTTGTATGTTAAGCTAATTATGGTCTCGACTTCTACTTCCATTTGTGGCTGCTTCAACATTCAGACAAGAAGATCTTAGTCAACTGTCAGCTGTGGGCCTTTCGCTTTCAGAGTCAATGCCAGCATTCAATGCCTTTCCACCTGACACCTGAACATGCAACTGTTAAATGATATCGGGATGGTTGTCACACACGTTACACTGGCAGCAGTATAACGCGATTCACAACATAAAATAGTTATCTAGGGTCTTTGGACTTATATTCTTGGCTATGTACATGTTACGACAAAAGTAATGCTGAATATCATGTATTGTGCGATAATTTCTCCTATTATTTCAACACTAATCATGTGTCTGGAACTACAGCTACATAAATATTCAAGAAGCTACTCTTATTCCATATTAATATTTGAGGAAGGCATCAGTGTAGTTATGTTTCACCCATGCACATTAAGGAGGAGGGGACTCCTGGGTTTGCACCTGTAACGCACTGGTAGCAGGCACCATGCCCCTCGGCTTGTCCTAACTCAAGAGGAGATAGAGATGAGAATGAGGATCGCTCCTCATCTCCAGGTGGTTTCAGTTATAGGAAACGTTCTCAAAAGACCAAGAGCAATCGGAGACAGAATGTCATGTTCGGTTTTTCAGTTACTCTTTAGGAAAATGATGTGCTTATGTACAGTATTAGCAGACTGGGTGTGAAGACTGGAGTCCATAAAAAAAACTCAATCATGGTCCATTGTGGTAAAGATTACTAGACTATATATATCACACTTGTGGTATATATCAGACCCACAGCAAAGCCAAAATCCATCACTCGTTCGTCACTATTTCAAAGACAGCCAAAGGTAAGGAAACAATAAGGTAACTATTCAGAATCAACAAAACTCACGGAAACCTCAATAAAACAGGCTGTTTTCTGATTACTGTTAATAGGGAAATTGTTTTGTTTTCATTCAATCTCTTTTCACTTTTTCAGCAACAATTTCAAGTGAAAATTCCATCAGCAAAGTACTAATAAATGTTTCTTCTGAGAAAATTTTTTTTATTGATCTGACTCAAGGATGACTTTAGCCTGTTACGCATACACAGGTCATTTTTGCCAGGCACTTTACGGAAAACTGCCATAAAACATCGGCGTGTGGAAATGTGACATGAAACGTGAAATATGTGTTACAAATGAAGGCATGCACTTTATATCCAAGAAAAAAAAAATCGATATTACAGGCTTTTTTTACTTAGAAGACGACAGAAATCTATCCTGAGAAACAGTGTTCGCCAGTCTGCAGTAAGCCGAGTTTCAGAAAGAGAACAAGCCACAAGATAGACATCAAACCATCACTTCAAACCACGAGCAGAAATCCGATTTTTTTTTTTTTTGCTTCGTTTCTACTTGGCAGGTGTCTTTTGTAGTGCGTCTTAACAGAAACACATGTTCACTTCGATATATTCAAATAAAGTTATGAGATATTTCATGCTCCCGTTATATGGCTCTGAAATATTCCTGTGAGTGAAGAGAGAAATGTGTTCTGACTTCAGATACAGTCACGAGAAAACAACAAAAAAAAAGTCGGCAGCAATTCATCCAGTCATCTCAATAAAGTTCTGGTGGTTTGCTAATTGGATTCACATTGCCCGCTCTCATACTGATACCGATCTTCAGGGAGTATGGCCACTGACTCTGTCAGTCAACGTAGACGTGATCGCTTGTAAACCTATTTTTGTCAAAGTGATTCCAACAAAGGTGGAACGAAAGAGAGAAAATGGGCTAATTGTTAGAAGGAGCCTTGACGTTCCGCGAAGTCGTCTGCCCCGCAGTAGTGAGATTCACGGGGAGGAACTTTGTGTTCAGTACATGGGGAAAAAATGCAGGCCTCATCCCCAGCTCAGTCCCCATCCACCTCCATCTCTACCCTCGCTGCAACGAGAACCAGGCCAGCCAATTGAATCCAGATGGTTGTGGGGAAACGATGCAGAATTTGAGGTCGAATCACAGTCAATTGGATTCACATGGGCCTCGCCGAACAGTAAAGGATTTTTTTTCTTTCTTCGTACTTCGTTTACTTTTTCCCCCGCAGTTTCGCTTTGTTTGCTGATCGGCAAATTTTCACTCGAATGCAGCGGTCCCTCCTCACACCTTGATACCTGCGCCCAGTTTCCTCTCGGAAAAGAGGATTCGCCAGCATACGTCTCTCCTCCATCTGCCTGCTTCCTGACGAGCGTCTAAAATACCCAGGGACTGTGCTCTCCATGTTACCTCCGAGAGGATAATTCTGGGTTTACTTCTCCCTTATTCCATTATGTGAATACCATTCCTGGCCTGTCACTCATTAAGGAAAGTCTTGTATGAAGGAGCTGCAGTCTTCTCCCTTGACTGACAGATCTCTGTTGACTTTCTCATTTCCTGTAAGTAAAAGAAAAATTCTTTGCTTCTTGCTTTGACACCAGGCTAAAAAAGGCTGACCTGAATATTGCCCAAAAGGGATTATTGAAATACACAATACATATTCTCTACCTCTCATCTCCATCCATCCATCCATTCATCCATCCATCCATCCTTATGCAAGACATTTGCATATCCCTTGATACAAGGCCAGGCAATCCCTAGATATTCATAGTCCCTTGTAGGGCATATTTCTGCATATAATTATAATAATAATAATAATAATAATAATAATTTTCTGTTTAGACTATTACACTATTGGATTGTTTGCATTTTTCAAATATGTGGTTCTGCTCAGGCAAATGATTCTATTGATTTTTAACATATCCAGTGTACCCATTTATTTAATAATAAAATAGATATATATATAAAACAATTGAAAAAATAGCATATAATAGTCAACTTTTTGCTTGTCACATCAGAAACTGCTAAATGAAATGCTAAAATTAAAAAATAAAAATGTTAATAAAAATATGTAATTATGGTCAGCTTTATATATTTCTGTGGCTCACAAAATCTCTGTGCATAGTGCTGCATGGCTGCAGTTGCAATATAGTCTACACAAGAAAACGCAGGTACTAGTGTGGGAAAGCAATGTGATTCCACAGAATCCTACACGCAAGCCTACCAGCTACTGCGATGCTGTGCCACGAAGGCCCAGTGTTATGCAATGAGGGAGAGTCTTTTGAGCTGATCTGGCGGCCGAGATCGGGACCTGAAGCTGAAGCACAGCCAGTTCAGAGGCATGTCCCATTACCGTATTTCTGAGATCGGGACCTGAAGCTGAAGCACAGCCAGTTCGGAGTCATGTCCCATTACCTTATTTCTGAGATCAGGACCTGAAGCTGAAGCACAGCCAGATCAGAGGCATGTCCCACTACTATATTTCTGAGATCGGGACCTGAAGCTGAAGCACAGCCAGATCAGAGGCATGTCCCATTACTGTATTTCTTATTCCCATTTCTCCAAACCGCTGAATGTCATTGCGGGAGGCCTCGTGTTCTCCTCGTGTTAATGCACTCGAGTGTGACAAAAGCGGATCTCTCTCTGGACCAGCGAGCCAGCGCTCAGATGCTAGTGAATATGGCAGCAGTCACCGGGTAAACAGAATGTGCAAGGATAATGGTTCGAAGGGGTGCCTGTCAGCACCTCTGCTTGCTGGCGCCCCGTGATGTCACTCCATGGGGAAGTGCTGACGGAGCGGGCCGGAGCAGAGCGGACAGCGGCGCGGGGGCATGTGGAATGTCGAGGAAGGGGGCGAGTTGGGGAGATGCGCTGCCTGGCTGCTCGTTTAGCGATGGTGTGCGACGGCAGCGACACGAGCCCTGACCCCCACCTGACACTCCCGGCTCCCCCCGGCGACAAAGGAGTCAACAGCTAAGCGTGTCAATGTACGGGGGGGACACCTGGCGTCCCCGTGCCAGAATTCGCACCGGCCCAGAACAGGAAATGAAACAAGAAACGGCCAGGATGCTGCAGTATTGGAGGACAGCACCGCAGTGCGAGGTGAATCGGCTGTTGGCCGCGATGCTGTCCCCGTGGGGGTAGGGGCCAGTGGGGCGGTGGGGTGGGGGGTGGGAGTGTCCGATAATGATTCTGTTTTGTGCCCAGCGAAGAATAAAGGAGCTGGTAGATGGTTGAAGGCCTGACGTAGTGTTATATGCAAAATATCCCCACTGCTCAGCTTCAGTCACCTGTTAAATTCTCCAACTAATTAAGCACAAAGGGAACTGTCTGTGAGGCGACGAGAGACGGCCAGCTGTGCGAGGTCACGGCAGACGCGGACTAATGGGAAAACCTCATCGAATTATTATTTGACGAATTATTAGCCGGCCTCGACGTGCGAAAATGAGAATGTGCTGAAAGAAGAAGCATAAAATGATGCTGGTGCCCCGGAGTCCGCGCTTTTAGATGTTTTCTCACACTGCATGGTAAATTGCGAAGTGTTACTCCCTACTTCGGCATTTCTGACGCAGTAAAGTGCCAAAATGTCATCTTTTCTGGCCATGATTTCTTCGTTATCCTTCAACAACTACTAGCTGCAGTCCCCTTATGCCAGATGTTTCAAGAAACCGAAACCTTATATCCTGTTTGTGTGTTTTTGATTAAAGAGTAAATATGTATCATCTACACATGCTCTATACAAGGCTTTCTGGTTACTCTGGAATTTTCCCTATCTGATTGCTTTTTAAACAGATACAAGACATTGTAGTGGGTGACTATAATTGCAATTATCCTCGGGGACCAAAATAGCTCGGTTTTAGTTTTTGGGCTCATCATTAGGCTTTGATGTAGGGGAAGAAGCTCTGCCCCCTTTTTCAGGTTTAAGGTTCTCGGCATTTTCTGTCATTATCGTGTTAAATGGGCATTTCAGAACCTCGTCCAATCTTCATGGTAGACATTTCCAGCCAAACGAAGGAAGGCCAAGCATGCACAATAAATGTGAAAGTAATTAGGATGCTGCCCTGGTTTCATTTATTCATGTCTTTTTCATGCCCAAGGGGGTTTATATCTTTCGAAGCCACTGTGAAGCCCCATTGAGAGGGGTGGGGGGGAGTGTGTGGGTGGCTGGCTGGCTAAGATGGGTGGGTGGGATTGATGGTTCTCAGAAAGGCTTGTGCCTTCTTCACTTGGAAAACGAGAGATTACTTACGCTGATGCCCTGATCTTTGACTGCTATTTCTTTTATTTATTTATTTATTTAGAAATTGTGGGAATACAGTCCTTGTTAACCACATCATTAAGTCTTCCTGGAATTGCATATATTTATGTGCCTTTGTATAACTTCAAATAGATGTACAAACCTTGTTCCGCTGTTATTGCAGTAACTGGAGTTGGTACAAAGTTTTTATGTTTGTTGTCATACTAAGTGGATGCAATCAGTGCATAATAACATGTCTAGGAACCTTAGGGAAAATGTGACGAGCTCCTACATTAATATCTATGTGCAACACTGTTCTATTTATGGTGTTAAATTATGTATAGCACCCACACAGTGATCTTATTCAGTAATATTAATTGTTACTATTTAAATATTTAAAATCATTCATCTTCCAAATTCTAATCAAGTGCAGCATCATGGGGGAGAACCTGGATCCTATCCCAGGCGGCGCAATGCACCAGGCTGGAGAATATACCCTGCATGGGATGCCCGCCACAGGAGATAATTTACGGGCAAAATATTTCTGCACAAAATTATAATATTAATAAGTTGTGCTTTAATGTCGGGTTTTCACACGGCGGTTAGGCTGTAATAAATGCTGTTTTTGCTTGCATGCTCAATAATTCAGGGATGTTACTGTATGTGCCTTACATGTATTGAGAGTCCTCTGGAGCAGGAATGTGTGATTTCTCTGAAAAGAACACGGGCGTCCTGGGATGTGCCTGATTGGATTTTACTTCTTGTTTTCTCAAAGCATGGAAGCAATTATTGCAAATATAATAAATATCTACTAAGATGGTCATGATATATGTTTTTGAAAACATTGCATGACAATTATCTCCATAGCATCAATAGTGATTTCTCTCTGGTTTTGAGTGTTCAGTGTTGGTTCTCTCTGGATGTTATCTCTCTCTTTTCCAGAGTGTGGTGGTTATCATGTTTGTGCCAAATGTGAAAAGTCCTCAGTTTTAAACTGAGCGGAAACTGGTTGTTTTGACAAACTTGATCAATAAAGGTTGCTTTATTACCTTTAATGTGTGTAATATACAACAATTTGTTCAAGGAAAAAAAAGAAAATCACCTTTTCACGTCAGACTACTGGTGATTATTGAAAAGTGAGCCAACAATGAATAAATTTAATGCACATTAAAGGGCACATTTGACAGTGGATTGTTCATAACGAGGTCTATTTCTTAGAGACGACATTGACTTTATGTCTAGTTATAATTAGTTATAATTCACTGCAGAAACAGTGATGGTGGAAAGGGTTAATGAATAGAGTTTTCATTACTCCATCCCCCATAATGCCACAGTACAATTAGTATGTGATGGATAAGGTAACAGTGAAAACAGGAAGCAGGCCACTTCCCAGCGTGAAAGGGGGGAATTCACTTCCTCTCTGCCAAGGGCAGGAATGTCATAAAATGCAGATTGGGGTCAAAGGTCATCTCAGTCACACCTGCTCAGTTAATTGTTATTTTAGAAGCTTTAGATTCTAAGAACTGCTACTTTTGAACTGAGGAGTGAGTATGCTGGTCACAGTGAGGTAGTGATGACTGAGTGTCAAACTGCTTCCCTCCTGAGGTCCAATGACATGCAGTTAGACTAATTATTGTCTCTAAATTGCCAATAATGTTTGTGTGAGTATGTATTCTATAATGGACTGGCAAGGTGTTTCCCTGCCATGTGCCCCACCCTGCCTGGGACAGGCTACAGGCCTCCCTGTGATTGTCTTCATGAAAATTAGTTGAAAGCCAGGTTGGGCTTAATCTTAAGTCCTTTATAGAATCGCAGCTGGTGCTTGGAAATGTTTTCTCTTTTGTGGTGGGCTTGCTGACTGTCCTCATTCATCTAATCGGAGAACTGAGGTGAAACATTTAACATTCTGATGCCTGGCCGGGCCTTCTTAACCTTTCTGAAAGGATGTGGAAGCCTACCCTCAGCCCATCTCTGACAGGGGTCTGTAAATCACGGGGAAGACGGGATCTGAGCTGGAGGTGGTTGGGAGGGGATGGTGGATGGTGCCTTGGGCCTCAGAGTCATGCTGACCTTGGTAAGTGCTAACGTAGATATTCTCCAGTTGTCAGTGGACCTATCTTTAATGATGGGATGGCAGTAGTCAGCTCTGCAGGGTGGGGCCTGTCTGCACGCCCTGCTCTCTCTGGATATTAATTCCCCTATCCAGCCTGCTCTTCACTTCCCAGCTTCTAATGCCAGTACATCTGTAGTAGGAAATCTGTGAGTTTAACCTTACAAGCACATAGGGATCAACTAAACCCACATCCAACCCCACCAGGGAGAGATAAATCTCCCTCTCACCTTTGTCAGCAAAAGCACTCCAGTGAACTGCCCCCCCCCCCCCCCCCCCCCC
>JAODKL010000017.1:19794891-19814212 GCA_026780765.1 Petrocephalus schoutedeni | reverse complement strand
GGAGCGAGGTACACCCCCCACCCACCCCCACCCCATGCACACTCTCCCATGTAGCCAGGTAAAGAGTGTACAGACACAGATCACTGCAAGTAGCAGAAGAATTTCCTGTTTCAATCCCTGTCAGTGACTGAAAGATAAGGGCCACTGCAGCCAGCTGTGGGTTAGGGCTGGGCCTGGATGCCCGTGCAGTTACACAACCCACTGGCACACTGGGGATACATTACATCAGATATATTTACTTTGGTTATTAACAGGCACCTGTTTAGTTTTAAGTTTCACTCTATCATTGACTTTTCATACTTTTAAGGCCCTGTTCCAATTACAGCCGAGTTTCTTCAGTATTTTAGCTATTAATTATTAATTCTAAAAATTAATGGCACTTTTTCAGGTTCAAATAGTGTCGCTTTGAATTTTAAATCTGATAGTTTGTGCAGTACATTCAGACGTCCCCAATTTAACAAATATTACGACTCTTTACTGGGGCACTACAAATTTAACTCAGATGCACCCTATTGGTTTTGATGACAGTGAGATGTTTATTGAAAGCTTGATGTGATTTTGATGGGCATACATCCGTCCACAAGTGCATGATGCATGGCCAAAAAAAACCAAGGCAAACCCCAAAGTCCAAGGCACTATCTGTAGACTCGAAATGGCATTCTGTCCCGATTGGGAAAATGGTATTAAAAATTGCAAGTGCAATGAAAGTTGATAATGGAGGAAAATTCTGCATAGAGCCCAAACTAGATATGTGGGCATGAAGGACCTTAATAGGACAGTTGACCAAGAAGCAAAAGGCTACTCTTCCTGAGTAAAGATGGGATAACCTGCTGGTGTCTATGGTAGAGTGGCTAGATAGAAGCCACATCTAAGCAACAGGCATATGACTACTTTTTACCTAGCTAATATCACCCCAGTGGTGAAAAGGCTATTGGGATGCTTCTTAGTACAAGGTACTGTCAAACTGGGGAAGGCTGAGGGAATGTTGGATGACAAGGTTTCTAAAGAAAACCTCCTGCAGGTGCACAGGACCTTGGACTGGTACGAAGAGTCACCTTTCACCTGCATGACAATGATCAAAAGCACACAGTCAAGATAATGTGGAAGTAGCAAGTCTCTGAATGTCCTTCAGTGGCTCAGCTAAAGCTTGGACATAAAACCTAGAGCTGATTGCAGTTTACCAAACCGACAGTGCTTGGGAAAATCTATGATCAGAGAAGCTGCCCAAATCCAGGTGTGCACAGCTGTTAGAAGGTTACCCAAGAAGAGTCACTGTAATTGCTGTCAATTTAATTAAAAGTCACTGTACTTGCTGTCACTTTATTTAAAAGTTGTGTTTTTTGATGACAAAACAAGAATCACTTTATTTAGAAATAAGTCTAGGACACAACAAAGTCTAGAATAAGTGGAGGGGTCTGAATACTGAATACAGCCTTGCTACTTTAGTATTCTTGCTATTAATTATTTACTCTAAAAATGAGTAAAAAACATTTTTTCATGGATTTTTTTAGTAGGAATCATCCTTTATCGTTTCTGAAATCTTTTCCAGAGTTAGTTTCCCTTATTTACTTTAGTTATCTTTTATATTTGTAATAACTTTCCTCGGCTTCCTGCAATGCCCACACGCAGGTATCTTATTGGTCCTTTTCTATCTTCCTGTATCTTTGCACTTTTCTGATATCGTCTGATCACTGATCTTGTCTCTTTTTTTACAGGAGAAGTGAATCGTATTTACAAACACACCCAAGGTCATGCGGTGGAAGACGCAAGTCCAGACCTCCGCCTCACCCCCCCGGACCTTTCGTAACCCCAAACAAGAGCCCCACGTCAGGCGTGACTGTAACCGACTCCAGCTGCAACATGTTGCTGCGGGCTTCCCCCACATAATGTTTGATTGTGAATCTCCAGGAAGCCTTGAATAATTTTATTCACGTCATTTTTGCTATCGTTAGTCACGCAAACAAAAACAGACAGGTAGTAGATAAAAATTCACAATGCCCCCCCTCCTACCAACACCGTACCCTCAACATCAACAAACGTGGTAACAGGGCCAAGTATACTTCAGGAAGGGCACTAGGGGTCGATTGTTATCATGCTTAAAAAACACACTATGCTTTGATGTAGTCGGAGGCATAGCAGATATGTTATGGAAGAAATTCAATAATTCTAAATGTGAATTAGAATTAGGTTGTGATGGTCTCTGCCAGCGGTCCAAAGACACACTATTAGGCTAACTGGTGTCTCTGAACTGCCCATAGTGCGTGACTGTGCATAGTGTCTGCACCCAGTGATGGACTGGCTTCCTGTCCAGGGTGCCCCCAGAATAACGGCCTGAGATGGGCGTCAGGCTCCTCATGACACTGACCAGGAGTCGTAAGATGGACATGCAAGCTTTTTTCAAGCTTTTATTTGCCGCCTGCACAAACAAACACTGTGTAGTTACATGCTTTTCCACCGACTTCCAGGATTTGTGCTGGAAATATGTAACACAAAAAAAGGAAGCAGTATAAAAAGATAATAATAAATAATATTAAAAATACCACTAAAAATGAAACGACTGCAAAATATACGACAAAAATGGAGAGTGAGGATATAAGTAGTTGTAAAAACATTAAATTAAATCAAATGCAATGAAAGTGTGGGATGGTATAAAGTGAGTAAAGTGGCTTGTTACAGGGACGTTAAATTAGCATGAATGCCCAGCCGATGCGCTGTGAATCTTGGTTTCCTATTTCTTGGAAGGCATGAAGACAGGGCAGAATTAGACAGGCCAAAGAGCACTGCTGCAACATGCCATGACTGGAGATGGTATCTGCTCACTGCTCTCTCACCTCTCTCGTGTGAGCTCATCCTGAAAGCCTGGGCTTCACCAAGCCTGCTGCTTCTTAGCCTGGGCCCAGGTGGCAGCTGGGAAACAATAAAGATTCGTGCCAGCTTGACTGCTGAAATATGGTTTCCGTGCCCCGAGAGCTCAGTTACGGGATACAGCACTGCTCCTGGCCTCCCAGGAGAAGCTGGGCCCTGCTTGCGATATCGCTCGCACTATGGTGCAGAGAAAGACTGAGTGTTGAATAGATTAAGCTGCCTACCAAGGACTCCTGGAAAATGTCGACTGTTTGTTTTGGAGGCTCCGTGGCTCCCGGATGGTGTCTGGAGAGAGCTGGAAGAGAGTGGATGTAGCTACGGACTTACCCGACTCGATTACGCTACATGCACTTTTGGATGGAGCGCGTCGCCACAAACTGAGTGACAAAACCAGTGCACACTGGGGAAATGATGACATCTTTCGGTTTCTGAACAAATGATTAGTCAAGACCAGTTAATGTTGTAGTCGAGGGATTTGCTGACATCAAATCTAGGATAGGGTATGTGCTTAAATGTACATTGTGCATGCTGTCGACAAGGGCTTACCTGCTGAGATCCTGTTATAGAACCCTTCAGTAAGGTTTGTAAGCCACTATAATGTGCAATATACCAAAAAGCTTCAAACTAGCAACAAAATAGTTGTTGATGCAATTTATACAAACCCTTGAGGTCACCAAGGCACTGCTGACATAGATGCAATAAATAAAATTAGCAGATTTTGAGCAGGTGCTTCAGGGTTCATGCTGAGACCTTCTCCATATGGTAAATACTGCATGGACCTGCATTCTTCTCTCACTACCGGACATGCTGTACCATCACATCAACAATCTTGCCAGACTCTTTCTGCTAGCGGTGGGGGGGCTCCGAATATGCTGTTGAAAGCAAAAAAAATGATGAGATTATCATTGTGTGGGAAAGCGGATTTGGCTGAGCGACCACATCACAAGGCGTTGAGAGTTTGGTGAATGGGACCCAAGCTTTATTTTACAAATTCCGCTTTTCGGGGGCAAGTGGGAGAAGAATGGAATAGGGAAGGGGTGGGTGGAGCGGTACGACCCAAACAAAAAATAAACACACGCATTTTCAAAGGGAGGGGAAAAGAAAAAAATCAACAAGGGCAGGAATCCAACGACAAAACCTGCCTTAGTGGGCAATCAGGGCTGCCTTGAACCGAAACGAGGCCTGGGCATATGAAGGGACACAAATAAACATCCCGGCATATAAATAACCGGCAGAAGTAAGGCTCAGGTGGGTTTAAACCAATACAAAGTGATTTTCTTTATGCATCATTGTGAAGACTTCAAAGTGACTCCTGCTTTATTATAATAAAACATTTCTAACTCCACACCAACATATATAAAATGTCCTAACAAACACAACGTTCTGGCAATTTACTTTCTTTTTTAACCTCATGCCGATGTCTCAGTTAGGTCTGGGAAGGTATTGAAAACATCTACACAAATAAAACATAAAATACTAAACATTAAATTGAGGTACTGTTTTTTGTGCTACATTTCTAAGTTAAACTATTCTCTTTGATTATTTTTATCTCTGTTTTATGTTACATTCATCCATGCATAATCTTTCTATAACAAGTCATAAACCAAGTTTGACACTAATGCAAAGTACATAACATCAAAATGCTTTAAATATGTAACACCTGGCAATGTTTCCATTCCATTGCACATATTATTATATGTGATTATACTATATTTGAACTGCAAAAATGGACTAGTAACCATTTCTTTGGCAGTGAGTTTGGAATCCATGGGGTGGCCGCGTGGACAGCAAGGTCCCGAGGCTAATTCCAGGGCACAGAGAAGGAGGAGATGCTGGCTGGCAAGTTGCCACTGGAACGTGAAACAGAGATTCGCTGCCTTAGTGGTTGTGTGGTACGGTGTGGTAATACATCCTGCATATAAACAAGCCCAGACATGAAACAGGAGTTGAGCAGACACTACATTGATTGAATAGAATGGTGCAAGAAGTTGTTTCTTTGGAGAGCCTAACAGAGGCTGAAAATACATGCGGTCAGACTTTGCATTAAAGTAGACAGAGAGACGTGCTCCAGCCTGGGCACGTGGATGCGTTCAAGGCAGCAAGTGGGCAGGAGCAGAAATGGGCTTCGTGACAGGATGTGGCTTCAGCGGTCACCTTGGAAACATGACCCCCAGCGGCCCTGGGCAAGGCACTGAGCCCTACCACCCCTCCGCTTAGGTTTTCCCATAACCATCTTCTCTTTCATTACGGTTGTTTTTGTTTGTGGAATCTCAGTTTTACTCATTTCGTTTTCCGTAATCACCGTTTGGCAGAACCTGTCCCTGCCTTGTCAGTCGGTTCCCTGTTTGGCCAGCAGGTGTCGCTGGCCATCCCGTCTTCTCCGATGTGTTCCTTACTTATTCCCATGTTCATCAGGTTGCCGCATGGCTGAATGAGCTAAGCGGGCGGCTACGATCAATTCACCCTAGCTGTCCGGAGTATGAGGCTGGCTGGAAGCTATCTTGGATGGTTTGAGTCAGTTATTAGCTTCCCTGTAGTTCTTATGTGCTTGTGTTTCTGTTTTAACTCCTGTCTTTATGCTTTTGTTCCTGGTTCCTAGTACCTGGTTTTGTTATGTCTTGTTTCACTTTGGTTCCTAGTATCTCCTAGTGTCTATTCCCTAGTATTGGCTTCATTGTTAATCACCCACACCTGTTTCACTTGTTTCTTGTCTACCCTGGGCATTAGTGTGTATATAGGTACCCACATCTGCCCAGTGCCTTTGTCAGTCATTGCGTTTGTTCCCCACTTGTTACTTGATGAAGACGTATTTCATGTAGTGCTCCTCTTTCTTGCCAAATCGCTCTGTGTATCATCTCTTGACCATGCCATTCTGACTATAGTAACTATAGTGCTTTAATACAGAGATTTTATAAAATATACAACTATTCCATCATTGTCTATAAAGACTGATGGACACTAATGAAAATATGTATATTTTTGGTTTTGACGGGTAACCAAATATGTGTTCCAGCAATGACAGTCAAGTCAAAGAAGGCTGAAATGGCATTCAGCGCATTGAGAAAATGCGTGTTTACCTCCATCAACAAGTGCCTTTTTCTTCTTTGTAAATATTTCAGAAAAATATTGAAATAAATCTTACAGATTTTAGTGATGTGGGGAAAGTCAAACTGGGAAACAATAGCTTCTGTGAATGGAGTGTAACTTAATGAGTTTCAGACTTTAGGCCTCATTAAAAGCCCTTTAAAACTCTGTAATGAGATATACAATATAAGCTCCATAAAGCACCGCACTGCAGTTAAACCTTTTTTAATAATTTTATGAAACAGTTGGGCTACTCTGTGAAACCCTGGCTGATTTCTTACTGTCTGCGTGAAGGAAAGAATGGAATCAGTTACATGTGGTTGTGCTCCAAAAACACGGTGGAGGAGCTGTCCAAGGTACTAATCAGACACAAACACCCCTCAGATTAACCTCATATTATACAAATTCCAGTATTCCACTAGGACTGAGAATGACCAGATGGAACATGACTGTAAACCCCCTGCGTTTTCATCATCAAATGGGGATATGCTGGAAAGAGCCATATACCTTTTCTGTTAAATCAAAGGAGATAGGCTAGTGAAAGCTTTAAATTGGACCTTTATGACTGAAAGCTTGGTTTATAACAGGCAACCAGAAAAATGCAAATGTGATCCAGCTCTAATGGAGGTGCTGGATACTTATAATCAGTCTGAGTGTCGAAGCGAGAGTCGGGTTTTACTCAAAAGTATCCTTTTTGGGGACTGTTGTTACAGCTGCGCGAAATGTGTGTAAAGTACTGGTGCTTTTCAAATAGTGTAAAAAAAATGTCCAAAGTAAAGAAAAAAATAAAGTGAAATAAAAAAGGATTGTTTAACAATTATTCCTTTGTTTCTCCAGGGCATTTTTCATTTCACAATAACACCGCCGTGATGGAAAGCTGCTCTCCTTTGCCCCGTGTTTGGCATGGGAGTCAGAACGATTCCAGCAGGCTTGGAAGGCGAAACAGGAGCACATAAATGCTCATCAGTCACCGTTTCGGTTTCATTTTAGCGAATAAGAAAAAACCCACGCTCTGTTTATATGTGCTTCATTCAGCAGCTGGCTGAGTGTTACTGGCTTACAGGGAGCCGGGCTTTTCGTCAGCCCAGCTGCCTCTCACCTGCACATGGGCAGACTGACGGCCGAGCCTCGGCATCTACTTCGCCTGACTCCGCTCTCGCTCAGACGTCTCCACTGAGGATTAAGGGATCTTTAAATTGATCCTTAGAACGCTTACGAAAGAAACACGAACAAACCCGTAATTACTTGCCTTAGTCACTCAGTGATTCTGACTCAATTTCCCAGTCCTCTTGGGGGGGGTCGCTTTTTGCATTTCAGCCAGCCATCAGGGGCTCCATAAAGCCCCCAGGCATGAGCACTCATGCCCGGTACCTCCGCCTCTTCTTCAGCCTGAGTCAGAGCGCCAGTTTGGGTTCACGTTCTGGGCTCCATATGTTCGTGATCCCCCCTCACCCCGGCCTGCTGACCCACCTCTGGCTGCCCCCCGGCGTCTTTGGAGGCGAGCTCCCACGCGCTGGTCCTGCCTGCCTCCCCCCAAACGTGCTGCAGTTCCCACACCGGCTTCCAGGCGCAGACACTCACCTTGTGCCTGCGCCATGTTTACCCAGCTCTTCCCAGTAAAATAAGCACAGCCTTCACAGTCACAGCCGGGGGAGTGCAGGGGAGAAAACTGTGAAATGACTGTTTCGGACCCCGCTTGCCGAAAACCACACACAGACGAGCTCCGTGGACCCATGAAGGCAACCTTTGTCCTCTGGCTGGGCGTCCCTCCCGGCCGGAGTCTTCGGCGCAGAGGACCGGTGGCATTGGCGTGAGGCAGCTTGCTTCGTTTTGCCTGTGACCGTCAGCGCCCGGGGTTCAGGGAGCAGATGTTCACCGATTCTGAGTCATATGTGACATGTGGGGTGATTATGAGGACAGCGACACCTCGAGCTTCCCGGATGAGTGCTACGGTCAGACTGTTTCGTGTTTGTCACTCGGATAAACACAAATGATACATATGAGTTCAAATGAGTCACACTGCAAAATGCATGTCATGCTGGTTACCGAGTACTGAGCATTAAAGAGAAATTAATAACAGGGCAAACAGAGTTGCTGGTCATGTGGGTACCTTTTTTTTTGTTACATTCTGAATAAAATTTTCAAGTTTAGATATGCAATGTTTTTCTGAATCAGTTTTATCAGATCACTTTTGTATTTTGAGCTGTGAAAGCACTTAGGGCTCCTGCTCTTATGACTGGGGCCTTATTTACTTGTAGAGAGCTCGAGTGACCCACATGACCTCTATTCTCCAAGGTGTCAGGTCGTTCCATTAAGATCCGGTACTTTGAAAGCAGGTATCGTCAGCAGGCTACCGGGCATTGATCTGGCGTCTAGGCAGCACACAGCCAGCCGTGACCTCATGCTCTGAGGTTCCCCTGCAGTGGGGTTCGGGGGAGAGTGACTGAAATGAGAAACGACAGCACTCACAGCTAGCAGAAAGCAAGACCACTGGAGACTTTTCAGGTCATATTGAATTGACCTGAGCCCATTCCCTGCGCACACTGACCAGACGTGGGTAATGGTTGTGTGGTAAAGACAAAAAGATCAGATGAACTGACCAGGGGAATACTCTCTGTCTAATGTGTAACCCGGTACTATCACAGTCTGTTCTACTCTTAAAGTGTTACTCGTACTGTAAGTCTCATCGTACAGCTTAACCGAATTTTTCCTCCGGTGACGCAAATTATGCGTAAGTGAACCTTGGGAGTAACGAACATAATAGTCACATGGTTGTTCTTTTTTTCACTTCTAAATCCTTTCTCAAGGTTACAATGACCCGAAAAAAGAGATAAACATTGTTATGACGTGAATTTTCCAAGCAAGTGTCATGAATCACAGAACCGAGGTTTTATGGATTTCTTAATGAGTCAGGGGGATTTTTGAGGAGGGTGTTTTGAGGATGAGCATATGTCAGTATGGGATGATTAATGCCTGCTGACACGCCGTGAACTGCACGGGTTACGCTGAGTGCCAGCTGGATGCCTCTGGGAGATACCAAATCAAAACTGCACTAACCCTGTAATTGCAGATTACAAGGTTACTATATGATAACAGTGTTTGCTTTGACAGAGACAAATTACTTCAGTGTTCGTAGGGACCCCGCTATGAACACACAAGTGACTTTTTTTGGCTGGTTCAGAAATTTCATCAAGGTCTCAGAGATGTTTGTAGATATGTGTATTTTCATATACGTTTACATTTATTGAGTGCCTATATCCCATATGCACTTGCCGAGTGTGTTCACCTTTTACATGTCACTACAAGAGTTTATTCTCAGAACATGGTGTTCATTTTCCAATGAAATTCCAGGCCTTTGATTTACAGCACTGCTTAAATGTCAGCACTCTCAAGAGAGTCTCCCTAGGACTTGTGTGTGTGTGTGTGTGTAGAATGTTTTTCTTATTTTTAATTAAGGCTGGATTTCTCCGCATGCTTCACGCCACTAGTCACGTCGATGATGGGGATTCCAGAAACTGCTAATTACTTTTTTTTCCCCCCAGACCACTGGGGTGTTTTTCAGGGTTATTTTCAAGAGTTGCCTTATTTGGGGACACGTGGGAACAAACCTGCGGTCGGAAGCTTTTCCGCGGCGGCTCTGGACCGGGGTGTTAGGGCCTGAGGTGAGGACAGGCCTTATATCCGTACCAAGTGGCTGGGCACCGGCCTACAGACTGGCAGCTTCACGCTGCCCGTGCTCTTTCCACATCGGCAAACGCATTCCAGAAATGTCGCTGCTGTCAAGGAGAATGCATGTGAAGCAGCGAAACAGTGTGGGCTAGCGGTCTCAGCAAAGCCTGCGCCATACAGCCATGGATTCAAACAGACTAAAATAGAACTTTAACCTTAAGTATGTTTGCTATTCATTTGCTTGTAGGAGTCCAAGCACACCCACACTTTGTTTCTATTGGCGCTCCTCGGCCCGTACATGAACGCTGCTGTTCTCGTTGCTAATTTCCATGCCTGCTCCATGCCTTTAGCAGCTCCTGGAAAATAAAAGTCCGAGTAACTACGGGGCAATTGTTCCACGTAGGTCTGATTATCATAGATTGACAAAAATCCTTTGACAGCGAGCTGTGGAAACAGTGAGCTTTTGCACAGAGATATTTATACGTTTCCTTTGAAAAGAAACTGATGTTGTCAGTGAGAAAAGTAATGGTCTTTACACAGATGTGATTCAAGCGTAAATTTGCTGCATGTGTGCTGCTGTTTGGTGAGCTAGCAAGATGAAATTATTACTCACTTGTGAAGATAATGAAATAATTTCTGACATCAGACATAAGTCATATGCCAGTGGTAGGTTCTCTGTATGATTAATAACTTCATTTTTTTTTTATTCAAATAAATTTTGACAAGAGATCTATTAATTCAGACTGGAGCCCCCACGGATTTGCAAAGCAAACTGCAGAGACTTTGGAGGAAGAGGCAGATGAATCACTCTCTTGCTCACCTCTGAGATACAAACAATATAGTTAAGAGTTTATAAGCAATGGTTTACCTCTGATACCAGAAATAAACATATTAATCATGCCTAGCTTCCTGAACCTGTGGTCATAATGGTTGGTAGTGGTGGTGGACCGCTTTGTCGAGACCTCAGTGATGGCACCATGACTCGGCATGGGATGTTTATCTCTGTGGTCAGTTGGTCACTCTGTGGTTATCTGGAATGCTGTGTCGTCCCTTCAGTCTGGGTCCCCCTTCCAGTTGCTTGAGAGGAAAGAGATTGGGGTAAGGCTTTACAATAATTGTGCCATCATAATTCCTTTCTAAATAGAACATTCAGTGCACCTTCATAGTGCATTCATAACACATTCATAGAACATTCAGTGCACCTTCATAGTGCATTTATAACACATTCATAGAACATTCATAAGCAGCATGTATGTATGCCATTACATTACATATTACATATTCTATGTTCATATGCATAATGATGATGTAGTTAATATAAAGCATTACCAAGACTGGTATAGGGAAGTTAATATTACTGTACCTCTGTTTCCCACACTGCAGTGGACACCTTCTCCTGCTTTTTAGCTCGTGCCCGCAGTCTGTGCCTCTGCTAGTACCTGTTTTCATTGCTCAGGTGCCTGTGGAAACTTTTCCTTCTGTTATAAATCATCTGCTCTCAGGGTGGATTTTAGATGCTGATTCCTTATAGGCTGGTTTACAGTTTGTATTACAGCAGTCATTTGTCACGAGGACATTTGGTTTATATTGCAAATGACAAAATGAACGATTTCCTTTCCTAATTTGTGCACTGCACCCAATGTGTGTCAGTAGGATGTCAAAGGTTTGGCTTAATACAGAAGCCGTGCTTCCCAGTAGGTGGTGGTACCCTCCCCTAAAATTACTTGCACAGCAGTCCACTTGCAGCACTGTTTGCGCAGAAACTAAAATGCTTGTTATATCGGCCATTGTTCTCACAGCTTCTGTTACACTGGTGACATTGTCACATCACTGCTGAAAAGGTAAAAGTCCACCATTAGACATTCAGACCCTGGCAGTCATGTGTAGATTATTTAGTAATGAAGTATTTTGCTTTAGCTGACCAGTCTAACCAAGTGATTTTTGCTTTTGAGTGTGAAAGAGTCTTACATGAAAATATAAGATCGTATATGAATCATATATGAAAGGGGCCGTAATCATGTATGCAAAGTAGAACTCACATAAGACCCATAAGGTTTTTTCTGCATGGGTCTGTCTGGCTCTGTGCTGGATTGGCTGTGCTTCTGAAAAGACTTCACGCGTGAGCCTGCTCGGCTGCATGGTGACAAGTGAAAGTCACCAACATGTCAGATGGATGCTCTGGGAAAATCCATCAATCGTGTGGCTGAGTTCTTAAAAAAACAGCTGGCCAGAATTTACAAGCAATCATAGCAAGACAAAGGTTCTGGAACCTAATAAATGATGTGCAGTGCATGGGGCTTTGGGACTTTGGAGCATTGCATGGATGGCCTTGAGAAACGTAAAATGAATGACCAACTTCAACTATAAAGCAGCGCACTCATGGGAAAGTCATTCTGACCTGAAGGTGTAGCAGTGCGGTCAGGTCTAATGCTTCTCTCCTGGCAGGGAAAAAGTCCCCTCATCGAAGAGGATGCTTACATTTATCCAAGAAAACTGCATTTTCCACCTGCAGGGAAAGGCAGCCAGAGGCTAAGATGTTCCTTCGACCAGCCAGGATAAATAAAAATGGAAAAAAAAACACACACTATTGTATAAGCTACACACAGACACGCATACACATGTTTACTCTCACATGAGTATGCAGCACTATGCCGCTGCAGGTATCTTGGTTAGCCTGGTTCCACTCCCTTGCACTCAGAACATGTGTAGAATTAGTCAGTTAATGATGCTAAATTCATAAATTGCTTCCAGGTCTTCTGCACGGTATCGATAATAAAGATGTCTTTGTTTCCACTGGAGTCCACCCGCACGGAACTGCTGTCCCTGTGGCTGCCTTCATGGCAAACGACAGGAGGATGCTGGAAATGTAGAACTTACATTTCGCCTTCCAGTTTATTGTTTGTATCTGGCTTTTGAACTCTGGATACAAATGATTTTGCTCTCACTGAATGTCAACCTGCTATTCATAGAAACTCATAATTTACCACTGTCTGCCACTGGGATGCTACGTGGTAGTCCTCCTACTGCTTCTGACTGCCGACGATTTCTAATTGCGGTGTAATTACGATACTGCAGCAATTTATAATCCTCCCGTGAGTTCTAAATTTGCCACGCGTTGCAAAAGGTTTTGTAGCAGAAGTTCATAGATAATCGGGTTAGGGATGCCACACGTATGCACAGAGGAATACACATAGACGTGAACTTTCAAAGTTCGTAGGAAAGAGGTAGGATTATAATTTCTGTGGTTTTGTCCCGAACTCCTGTTGACCTTGGAAGAGTTCTCCTGAGTTTCTTTTTTTCCCCTAGCATCTTGCGAATAACTTATATGGCTTGGAAGCGCCACAAGCCTTGCAATGAGTGCCAGGTCCTGCCTCAGCCAGGTTGGGGGCCTCCCCAAAAGCTTGTGCGCACTAACATGCATACACACACACAGACGGCGGTGGGCATGTGCCCTGAAGTGCTCTGTGCCAGCTACTGCCCTGCAGGTAGGGAAGTTTGCTAGTCTGTTTGAGGTCAGCCTGACAGTCCAGTGATCATTGCTAGATTTTCAACAAGTCTGGGGTCACCATTACAACACAACATCCGATGCCTATTAGGTGCCAGGGTCAGGAAATTGCATCAATGTTTAGAAATCGCCATCTTTTCTTCAAAGATCTAGGTTTGCTTTCAATATTGTTAGGGATCAAATAACCCCCGAACCCACTGCCCCCCCTAAACACACACACACACACACACATGTTTGTGTTCCTATCTTAGTGAGGACTGTCCATTAATTTCTGTGGGAACCCTAATTCCAATCAGGACACCCTTCACCCCTACCCAGCCCTAATCTTAACCATAAGTAACCAAACAAAATACCAGACTTTTTTTACTTCTTTGATTGCATACACAGATTCTTATAAAAAGAAGTCTGAAGTAGTGAGGCCCGAAAAAATGATCTTACTACTCAATTTTTGAGGATTTGCTGTAATTGTGCGGTACTTTGGTCTACACAAGAATAGCAAAACCTGCACACAGACACATTCAATAACCAAAGATATTAATATTCCTTAATTCCTTAATATTCAAGACAATGAGAAATTGATAGATGCCTTTGTATATAGTAGGCTAGACTATTGTAATGCTTTGTTATCTGGGAACACACACCGTACAATAAATACCTTGCAGCGTATTCAAAATGCAGCAGCTCGAATTGTGACCAGGAGCAGGAAGTTTGATCACATAACCCCTGCTCTGAGCTCCCTGCACTGGCTTCCTGTAGGGTTCAGGACTGAGTTCAAAGGCATTCTGCTACAGGGCCCCCATATTGTGGAATAGTTTGCCAGCTTTTGTTTGGGATGCCGAATCGGTCTCAGTCTTTAAATCTCGTCTGAAGACCTATTATTTCAGCTTAGCTTACCCACAACCAAACACGTAACACAATGTTACTATGGCTGCTGGTGTCGCTGTACATGCCATGACCATCCATGCCATTTGCCTTCCCACATGTCCGGATGGTGCCCGGGGCGGATATGGCCTACGACCTAAAACATCGTCGGGGCTGCCTTCAAGCCCGGCATGGAGGACTGATTGAGTCATTGACGGACTTTGGCTTGCTCCCAACAACAGTTCTCACTTTGAGCAAGCAAGCTCACTCTTTCGTTTTCTGTAATGTTAGCATACCCAGGGGGGTTGGGCAGCCAGTTGACCTTGGACCCCCAGAGGTATTTTTTTTGGTTCCTCTCCTCCGTTGTCAATGGGCTTTTTCTTTTCTTTCTCTTTCTTTCTTTCTTTCTTTCTATTTCATTTTCTCTGTACCACTCTGTTTTGTCTTGCATAAAGCAATGTATTCCAACACAGCCATGTAAAGCACCCTGGGACCTCTCTTTTGTGAAGGGCGCTATATAAAAAAAAAAAATAAAATTATACCAGCATTATTCCAGAACTGCAACCTGATCAAAATAATGGACAATGAAGTTCCCAATCTGGAACTAGTTCTGAATGTTTCCACTGCAATAAACTGGCCCCGGGCCAAGAAAAAAAAAACGGGTCCAGTATGGCACCAGAGAGAAGTAGGTCTCAAAATTTGGAACTGTAACGTCAGCGAAAGTGGGACGTGATATAATATCTGCATACCCGGAAAATGCAATCCATAACCATAAGTTTTGTTTAGTATCGTCAGTGCTGGCATTGTAACAAATTGCCAGCTTATTAGCAGAATAATAAGCTGACAAAATAAAGAATAATGTTATATCATTGTTCATTCTGTAGAAAACAAAACATTGATTTGCTGGCCAGATTTAATATTAAATTATAAATGTCACTGGGGGAATAAATAAAATACCATTGATGCTTGAATAACAAAGAAACAAAATTCAAGTTCAGTACTTAGCAGATTCCTTTATTACATGATCCATAAAAAGACATAATAATAAACTCACTTACACACACAGACAGGGGAGCCTTTAAGGAGACAAAAGTGGATGTGGGCAATAGAGGCAGGGCACAACCTGTCATACTCTCAAAACTTTTTTTTTTCCATTTCAGCACCTTATAAAAACTTAAAATCTGAAACAGGTCAAAATAAATCCAAAAACTGAATAAATATGAACTTTTACTGTACTCTCACTGCTGCCTACATAACACTTGCGTTCCATTTCCGGTGAAAGTGAGAATCAACCCAGAACAGGCAGCACCAGCACCAGAATTGTGGAAACCAGGCAACAGTGTACACTTATAACTGGCAAATTGAATGATGTTGGTAATTGCTTGGGGCGCTGTCTTCTCAAATGATTGCATGCTTCCAGTAGCTACTGGGAGTCAGAAACCTTGCACGACTCTACACATTAGGGCATACAGTATTTCTTTCATTTTGACAATTACCTCTCATCCACTCTGTAAGACAAGAGCCTGGAATAAGTTCAACTTGGTCGTTTGAGTGCCTTGGCCGTGAAGAAAGTCCCACAAAGTAAGGAACGTGTTTTAGCGCTGTAAAGGTAAAATGATATATCCCAACGTGCTATCCTATTCCTATTTATGCCATTTCAAGCCCATGTAGCCTCTCACACTAAATCACCCAGTGACGTAAATGAGGTGGGTGAGGACTCAGGGCTCAGGACTTAGGGGGACATTGGGACTGGGCCTGTGTTTCCTTCCCTCATCTCTCCTGCAAAATTTAAACAGGACAGCAATAAGCTAGCGAGACAGCTGAAGAAGGAAATGAAACACTATTGGGTCGCACCCTTGATATCGCACAACGAACGTCAGCAGAGGGAAACGTTTTGCTTTTAATACTACACTGACAATATTAAAATGAAAAGGCGGGAGAGAGCTAGAAATATTCACAATTCAGTTCAGACAATTTGGTAGTCCCACGGTATTGGTAGGAATATGTGCATAGTCTCCAAATGAAAATCTATATCCTTGTTTTCGCTCCTCCAGAGTTGTTGTCACAAAAGCATTTTAATTAAGTTTGAATGATGCCAATTCATCAAAATGAAAGCATTAACAATTGAACATCATCCAATGAATGTCGCAGATAACTGGACCCTGCCTGGAGTCTACAAGCCTCTTATGACCTTAACGGTAGCTGTACACTTTAAACGACGTCCCAACAAAACAAAATCAGGCATGTTAATGCAAACAAACTGTCACATACTTAAAATAACAGCAGTGCCTTGTTCTCTGAATGTCACGTCACAACACTAGATGGTGCGGAATGTGCAGACCCACATACAGAGTGCAAATTAACATATTGTGTTGAGCAATATTATAATATTAAATAATATTATTATTTTAATAAAGGAAATGCCGTCACTTTTAAAATGAAAGTTTTTTAATACTAGCTGTGGCACAGAAAAGGATCCACAGCTATTAAGCTCTAAGTAAACTAAAAATATTTCAAGACACAACAGATGCTGAATTGCAGAACATTTTGGTTTCATTACATATTGCTTTCTTAGCTTGCTCATAATTCTTTTTGAGGTGTAGACACCAGGATGATAATCAATGGCACTTGAACAATGTGCTGAAATTCTAGAAGCTAATTCCCCAGGTGCAAATAGGTCTGTTTGAGCTGAAAATGACTTGAATCCAAACTTGATAGAACTGCGACTCTGAAACAAGAGGAATGCGAAGCAGAACATTTATTTCTCTTAGATTTGTCATGCAAAACCTGCATGACTAACAGGCAGAAAACCCGGGTGCAACAGACTGCAATACCCCAAAAATACCATGGATCAAAAAGTGTTTTTTGTGTTTAATCGGCTTGAATGACATTGAGAATTCACTTCCTGGACCCTTTCATTTAGAAACCTCAAAAATGTCACGCGGCTCAATTTTGAAAACCGTGACACACGTAGTTTTGTGTGCCTCGCACATAATTGTCTTTCATGATGCATGTGTGTGATTGTTCCTATTTCTGGCTGTTGGAAGTCATTCCTGCATTTTTTACAACCAAATGTTTCTGTTTTCTCTGTTGGTTCCCTGGTTTCTGCTCTGTCTAGCCTGTTTCTGCATCTCAGGTACTGCCCGTCCATTTACATCAGCTGCAATGCCAGGGACATCCAGATTACACATCCACGTGTTCTCAGGCACCAAAAAAATGGTTAGCCTCTTGGAGCTTCTGAATTCCCCAGATTCTACAACAAAAAAAATAAAAAAAAAACAGATGGGATGATTGATTCTGTAGCTTTAGAGTTCAGCAGGGAAAGGTATGAGTGCAGAGTTTATTGGTTTGAGTCCAAAGCATAAATCCAATACTCAAAGTCAGTAGTTATGGTAATGTTGACCAGGCAAAAATAGAACAATGAAGGCTTGGTGTGTGGAACCTGAATATTCTGTTAAATATAAATAAGAATTCTGTAGTGTATGACTAGTAAAATTTTCTCAGTCGGAAAAGGGTGGATTGCCCACTCCTGGTAGGGGGTGAGCTGCTGCCCTCACTGTACTTTTAATTGTTGTTTGGTTCTGTTTCAGGTGGTTGCAGGGAAATTACCTGTTAACCCTCAGAGTTTTATTTTTGCTGCCATCCTCGCATTTTTCATTAATGGGTACGGTGGAGGTGATACAGAGGCAAAACACTGTGCTATATATTAGCACAGTTATGTTAATGCACATATGTTTACACAAGGCATTGGCTGTGTTATCATTATAATGTTTATGCGAACAAGTGCGAAGTGCTGCTAATTTATTTGTGGTTTTAAATATAAAACTTAAAATTATTTCAGTTTGTGTATCAGTGTTTTTTTACTAATATATATATTAGTAACCAATGCATTACTGTAAAGATGAGTATTTTTGATGGACCCCCATCATCTTCTCTTGGATGACCAATGGAAAAAAAGTTTTAGTTCACCATATATTCAACATTTCCAACATTGAATCAAACAATTAGTGGTTGTTATAATTACAGGAAACTTAGTACCAAGTGCGCTATGTTCCCAGCAATGATACATCATCAACCGCATCTGGCCAGCAGCAATTACAGTAATATTTGTACAAACCGTGTAAGCGTCTGGATTGGTGGGTTCACAGGTGCACAGAGAGGTCAGGCAGATTGAGGCCCTCTGTGCTGCTGCCACACCAATGTGTCTCGGATGATAACATACTTAAGCAGCCGAGGCCAGGAAGGACCACATGGTAAAAGTATGCCTCAGTATTTAACCGGTGTGTGGTGCGAGTGATGTAAAGTCAGGTAAAATCCAGCACCACAGCCTGAACACAAAGTCCAGCAGCCAGCTACTGGGAAGTTCATATAGGCCCATTTAAGCTAATATACCTAGATCAGGTTTTGGCCTAATCACCCAGTGACACTTAATGAACAGAATTATTCTTTGAACTAAAACATGCAGAACTTTAGGAAATCACCATTTTAATTTATGCAATCGTGCATAAATTTATGGAAACTCTTTTGTGGATGTTATAATTATAGAAAAGTACATAATATTGCCCGAATGCTAGGTATGTTATGGATAAGCTTACAGGGATATTTGTAAATGTAGTGAATTTCTGTAAGCCTAGACCAAGGCAATCTCCCTCTATTGTTTCAGAATTCCAGTAAGGTATCACTGGGGCTTCACTGGCCGTCCGGAGAAATCGGAGCCCTCACTCATTCTTATGTCATCGATCACAAGTGGGTAGCTAATGAGGATGTGGCGTATCTGCGGGCGACGTGAGGGGGCAACATGACAGCTAATGTAAGGTCCTGCCCACTGCAGTCATGATAAGCTGTGACATCACGCGGCAGTGTGCTTCAGGGGCACTGGTCCTATCGCACAGTGCAGGTGCCTTAACTGTACTGGGGCCGAAGATGATGCGGTTTCTGAAGACACTGACAAGAGGAGCGAAAATTGTACAACTTATGCACTCTGCAACATCACCTGAACCTTCACAACTGGGGTCTTAATTGGCAAATTTACACATTTTGCACATTCTGGTGAAATGTGAACTGACAATTCAAAGGGGTGCCCAATCTATGGTTTAATCACACTAAATGCCCACTTTCAAAGACATTAAACAATGCTTTCAAGATCCAAAGTAATATGAGGTCTCTCAGAAGTAGTGTCTTCTCCCCACTGCACAGCAGGATTAAACTGCATAGTCTGAGCTTAACACACAGCACGCGAGGGACAGGCGTACAGCAAGGGCTGCATAGTCTGAGCTTAACACACAGCAC
The DNA here is from genome assembly GCA_026780765.1 of Petrocephalus schoutedeni. Taxonomy (NCBI): domain Eukaryota; kingdom Metazoa; phylum Chordata; class Actinopteri; order Osteoglossiformes; family Mormyridae; genus Petrocephalus; species Petrocephalus schoutedeni. The sequence continues at coordinate 19,794,939 of JAODKL010000017.1, read as the reverse complement.
GCGAGGGACAGGCGTACAGCAAGGGCTGCATAGTCTGAGCTTAACACA
>JAODKL010000017.1:19762276-19773548 GCA_026780765.1 Petrocephalus schoutedeni | reverse complement strand
GTCTGAGGAAGGGTCCAGGGATCCACGTCTGAGGAAGGGTCCAGGGATCCACGTCTGAGGAAGGGTCCAGGGATCCGTGCCTGAGGAAGGGTCCAGTGATCTTTTTAAGAAGAAGGGTCCTATGATCTGTTTGAACAAGGGTCCAATGATCTTGGCTTTTAACTGTTTAACTGTATTGGCAGTAAATGTAACTTGCCCGCCGCTCCCAGTAAGTCACTACCTTGTGTCAATAAACACAAACAACAAATAACCAGTAAACTACAGCAACAAAGCATGTGTTCTCTCCCTGCCAACCTTTAATTCTGGACATGGCAACTGACTCCATTAGACAGTACCGTCTGTGCCCATGAAGCTCGCACAGGACCCCCGCCCTGGACCTCACTGCTCTGACGGTACCACCTGTGCCCGTGAAGCTCGCACAGGAGCCCACACGGGACCCCCGGCCTGGACCTCACTGTTCTGATGGTACCATCTGTGCCCATGAATGATGGAACCTCTGTGCTGACTTGGCTTACTGGGCATGTCCAAATGCGTTCCTCTGCTTCTCCACCATCTCCTGTTAACCACATTCTGCACAGTGTGCAAATGAGCCGGCAAAGTAGAGTCCTAAAATCTAGCCTAGAAAAGTACAGTTCATGTACAAGAGCAGAAAAAAGCCATAAAGACTCTATAAATGCCGAGGGATTATCTCCTAGGTGGCGTATTTAGAGAGAGTCAGGGCGGCAGAGTGGGCAGAATGACACTGGAGACACAGAAAGTGGCCTGTTTAGAAAAATGTAATAGTTTGGCCTGGCACTAAATAAGCTCCAGTAGGTGTTTGTTTGAAATGGTCTCTGCAAAGTTATATTTGTAGAATTAGAAGCTGTTTGGGTTTGGCTGACGAGCCACTAAAATGAAATATAAAGTTTTTGGAGGATCAGTGCATTGAAGGGCACTTTATCTCCTGTTTGGGTAATCCCTTTAACAAGTCATTAGATCAGAATGTTCCTGCTTTTAAAATTTTCATTCTGGAGTTTTTTTTCTTTTTTCTGTCAATAAGTCATAAGTCTGGAAAGCAAATTGACAGCGTGACCTTTGACAGTGACCGATTAGTTCTTCCAACGGGGATTTGTAAGTGTCCCGTTCTAGGAGGCCTTCGGACTTAAAGAGTTCATTTTTCTTTCATATACCATGGAAGAATTATAAGTTGTTTCACATCAAGCTCTGAGTACCTAAAAATATTCTGCGAAAAGGTCATTAAATCTGACTTGGAGACTGGAGCAATATTTCCTCATATTTGCCAAGGAAACATGTTATGTTGTTTTAAAACGTGACCATTTGTCTGAAGGAGCATTAAGGCACTATTATACAATGACAAGTCATTCCTGTTTATCCTGGAGCATTTAACATTTTTATTGCTTTGTGCTGTTCTGCACTGGAGCTGGCTTCTCCACAGGACGTCCCCTGCTCTCCTGCTCCCCCTCTTCTCCGCTTGTTCCCCATAAGCACAACGCACCCTCTTTCTCATGATCACTATATTCCTCCCCTCTTACGGCTGATTTATAATTCTACTTTCTAACATCTGCACCCTTAGTAGCAGAGTAACCTACGCCATAGACTGATGCCTGTACTTACATTTCTGGGGAGGGGTGCGTCAGGCTACAGCGTGGACTACTGTGTAGGGTACGGGGCTACATGGCTAGGGACGGAGTAGGTCAGCGGGAGGCACCCCTGATCCTAGAGTGCCGGAATCAAGCAGGTTTTGCATCCTACCTGGTCTCTGATGAACCACAGCTGACCTCAGTCAGATAGGAACTCATCAGGTAGGATAGAAAACCTGATGGAACCCGGCTCTCCAGAATCATGGTTGCCTACCCCTGGCATATTAATCAGTCTTTACAGTCCCAGCACCCTCCCCTTGCTCCTAACTTTGCACTACTGCAGTTTGCCCCCCCCCCCCCCCCCCCCCCCCAGGCCACTCTACCCTGGCTCCTTCTCAATCAAACCACCCAACAATTACCCCCCTTCCGCGGCCCGAAACTCTACTGCTTGTTGCACCAAGGCTGCAGATGACCTTGAAGAGCTCTGTAAAGGCTGCCAGTAAAACACAGAAGGATTACCGGTATGCAACTGTGCATTCATGTGGTTTGTTTGTATAACCCCACGCTACGGAGCATAACACGATATATTACATTTAACGAGCCATAGAAATGCATCACTACCACTACTACCAATTATCTACAAATAGAATAAGCTTTTCTTACGTCTAACATACACACATAGTACATGCACATTATATTGGCCCTCTGTTGTTGAAAACGGACACCTTTTCCATTAGTGTTGTTGACAGAGATTTAAGTACTCTCCTTCACTTCCTACTTCTCGCCCAAAATGGAAACATAATATCAACTGCTAAATAGCTCTCAATTTACAGGAGAAGGTAAATTAACTTTTTATTTTAGCTGAAAGCACGTTTCTGTAAATCTAAGTAGCTATTGTAGCCCGACGTGTTCTGAAATAGAACTTAATTTTGAAATGGCCTGTAATTGTGACCTGCAGACTGATCCATCAAAGCGTGGCTTTCACTGTCTTCTTGAGGTTTTATTTTCCCTCCAATAAATATTTTGCGACACAATGGGTGTGTATTTTGCACTTTTTTGCACTATTAAGTACATATAGCAAGTACCAGGTAGGACCCACTTTTGGCTCCAGACGTGTTCCAAAGATAGACAAGTTGTGTGCCTATAGAAACGTTTCTGCATGTTACTGTGGCACTAAGCTGTTATTTTAATAAGTCTAGCTTTAATAAGTCTAGCTCTCCTCTGACCTCTTTCATTGACAAGACAGCTTCCGCCACAGAAATGCCATTGACTGGATGTTTTTGGTTCATCACACCATCCTCTGTAATCTCCAGACATTGCAGCAGGGGTGTGGACTCAAGTCCCAGACTCACAACTTGACTCATACTGAAGTCAGAAATCTTCTGACTCAACTCAGTAAAATTCGTGGAAAGACTTGGACTCCACTTGGACTTGAGTGCAGATGACTCGAGACTCGCACTTGACTAGGACCCTATGACTTGAGACTCGCACTTGACTAGGACCCTATGACTCGAGACTCACACTTGACTAGGACCCTATGACTCGAGACTCGCACTTGACTAGGACCCTATGACTCGAGACTCGCACTTGACTAGGACCCTTGAGACTCGCACTTGACTAGGACCCTATGACTCGAGACTCGCACTTAACTAGGACCCTATGACTCGAGAAGACTTGAGGTTATTGACTCCCCTCTGGGTAACATAATGTTAATTTTATAATTTCAGTGTATTTTAATTCTTTGCTATCTGCATTTTCATTTGGCTGAATGCAAGGTCTCCTGAGATGGTTTGTTGGAAAAATGCATCTCTCCTTCCATATACATGGACGTAAAAACTGTGGGAGAATAATCAGGAAAGAGTATAGACACTCTTTCCAACTTATCTCTGCCTATGAAGGACTTGACCTATAACATACTTTGGCAGGTTTTTACTAAAGCAAGTTTTAATCACCAAAGATAAAACACTGACATGGGTAGGGACTCAAGTTATGATTCATGACTTGATTTGGACTTGAGTCACAAATTTAATGATTTCTGACTCAACGGGAAAAATTATGGAAAGACTTGGACTCAGTTTGGACTCATGGGCCCATGACTTGAGATTTGACTTGGAATTGCAATGTTTTGATGCGAGACTTGACTCACACTTGTCAAGAAGTGACTTGTTTCTATCCCTACATTGTGATGCGTGAAATTCCTAGCAGAGTGGCTGTTTCTGAGGTCCTGAGACCACCATGCCTGGTACCAACAGTCATGCCACCTTCAGAACTACTACATCCATGCAAGGCTTAGTTGAAGAATAACTGAATCCCTTGACTCTGTCTGTATGCTGCATATATTGAATTGCAGCGGCATGATTCACTTTTTGGAGGAGCTGATTGTTTGTGTTCACAGGCAGGTGTATGAATTAAACTGGCCGCTGAGTGTATATTTGATATTAACAAGTACATATTTTCACACTGTGGCCCTGGAAAAATTATTGTAGAAGACTGATGGATTTTTATTTTCACATGTGTTTAGGAACATCATTTCAAAAGGTTTTCCTTTAATAGGCCAGGCTTTTGGAGGATATAGTATTCTTTGTGGCCAAAAGAAATGTTACTAAGGTGATCAGCACACAGAATACCACAACATAAAACACAGACTTCATGCTGCAGACGAGAGACCCGGTTAATAGTGATACATCATATAAACAGTCATAAATTCGAAAGGAAGAACTGGGAGTGACAGATGGCAGGATAGAGGCGAGAAGTCAGGTTATGTAGTGATGGAATTCTGTTCCTCTTGGAGGGTTAGCTCAAAGGAGAACGGGTCTCTCATCTATTTACTTCTGTTACGCTCACTCTCTGGCACTGCAGTATGTATATGCAGAAAGTTAGATCCTGAAAAAGGAGACACTGACTGTAAAATGTGGAAATGCGTATAAAGCAACAAAAACAATAGTATGGTTAATAATACTTTACAAAAACAATTGTAGTATTGGTTAATAATACTTTTAAATGCATTATAAAATGGTCCTCTTGAATTTTGTGTGTCTCCTTTTCTTTTTTTAATAGAATGAAGCTACTGGGTAAAATAGTAGGAGTGGTTGAAAAATCTGTATACTGTCAAGGACAGAGGGAGGATTTGTAGCATTGCTATTGAATAAGGAGGCTCCCCGCCATGTTTCATAATAAAAGTCTCCCACGAAGCCTGCTTAAATTCCATATTGAAATTTACGGAAGGTTGGCAGCGAACCTTCCCTGACGTTAGAGAGTGAGAGTCTTGTGTGCTGACTCACATTCTAAGGGCGAGCAGGAGCCAGATGCAGGGCTATTAGCGGTTGGCATTCCTGCCAATCCTGCCAACTATGTTGACTTAAAAAAAGCCATAAATTGCTTATGATAAAACTCATTGGATGTTTTCAATATACTTTAAATTATCTGTAGCATTTTTCGGAATTTGGAGGCATGGCTTAAGCGGCCGTAGCATGAGCCCCGCGCCCCACAGGCATCTGCTCTGGGGCGCCAGGTTGACTGTGGGCAACACATCCTGGCAATTGTGGGTAAAGGGAAGCTCTCTGTGGAGGCCACTCTCCACCCACAAGCTTTATGGGGCGAGGTGGCTGCCAGTCCAGAAGTGAAGGCTTTGAAGAGTAACTGGAGAGCATCAAAGCCCAGTGCCTGGATGGGCAGGCCACTGGGTGCCCCAACCTTGCTCCCCATCCCACTGAGTGGCCACAACATCGCTCTGGACAAGCAGCCAGCTTAAAGCATATATAGTAATTCCAAAATATGTGGACGATTGAATGTAGGTATCAGTATCATTTATTCAGCCTTTTTAACTGGCACTAATTAAAAAAACAACTAAAAATGCATGTCTTGGTCATGGTCACCTGATTATTAGTAATTCTTGACTTTTCCTATATTGCAGATGGTTGTATTATAATTGCTATGGCTGTACATTGGCACCATGAAAGCAAGGATGATGCCTCATTCTCAAATCTACAACTGAGTCATTTGAAAAATACTTCTCAGATTTTTTTTTTTTTGTAGGGAACAAAATCTTTGTCTAGATGGTTTAGACACATTTATGTGCTGAGAAGGATGCAGGCCAGACCAGAGTTTGCAGGCTGTGTACAGCTGGAGAAAAGTCAGGTGAGAATTTTTAATTGATCTAGAGGGGAAATTGATAAGTGAGCTTAAGAAAAAAAATACCCCCCAGTTATGAAAATATCTAGTGTGCCTGATATAACATTATTATAACAGGTCAGCTCTACCTATAAAAGCTGATGTCACAGATGGGTATTTAAAAAATATGAAACACTTTTCACAATGGAAGGATATTAGTGTATGTTAGTACATAAACTAATAACCAGAGCTTCAATGCTTTTCCATATATGCACATGGTATACATCATTGGTTCAAATTACCATTTCATTACCCCATTTTAGCCTAATTCATTCACTTAACGATGCAAGAAGAAGCACAGCTGCTCTATGGAAGTAGAATACCATTGGTTTAAAGTATGATGTTCGCTGTAGCTATGTTCAATTGGCTAAAAACTTGCTATTATCATGTTTAATTTTAATTAGTTAAAATCTGGTTATTATATTAATCTCTGCTACTGCTTTGCTACTACTGAGGTAGCAAAGGGTGTTTCCAAAAGGAAGCTTTAGTGGAATAAAATATCAAGGAAGCCGAGACATGCGGTTCATGAAGTCTTTAAAGCCTTGAAATTGTGGCGATGTTAATGGGATTTTCTGTATGTATTGTCTTAATTATCTTTAAAAAACAACACTAAAAATCATTTAAAGTGCCGATGATCTGGAAACATTAATACATTATCTTTTCCCATTAAGTAGGCAATTTCTCAAATATATGCTCAGTCAATTAATTTACAAGGAAAACAAATAATGCAATACAATTTAAAACTATTACAAATTAACTTCCTTCATTGTGAATTTAGCAAAATACATCTTCGGCTGAATAGATAAATAGTTGCAATGTTTTAATGTTACTATTTTGTTATTTAGTAGATTGTGTTAATAATATTGGAAATATTGATTTATTATTGTGAACATCTGGTCCGATTGACCTCTAGATGTTGGATAGCTGATGTTGTGACCTTGTTGGCTTGACTCTTCTTGCTCTGTGTTGGTGGAGTTTGGATGATCTCCTATGGTTTAAGGGTTTCCTCTGGGTTCTCCGGTTTCCTCCCATTGCCGAAAACATGTGGGTTGGTATCTCAGAATTGTGTGGTGTGACTGCCCTGTCAAGAACTGGCAGCCGACCCAGGGCATGCCCTGCATTTCCGAAGATAGGGTCCCGGCTCGCTGCAGCGCCACTCTCAGTAACTAGCTATGCGGGATGGATGGGGAATGTGGCTGCTCCTTGGGCGGATACGTCTATGTTTAAGATTTAACATTGAATCCATGCATTCTCCATCTTCTAGCCACTTGGGAATGTTGCACAGAGAAAACAATGTATATAGAAAAAAATACTATTACCGATTAAAAGGAAATCTTTTTTAAAAGGAAATTCCTTTTTACTGCTGCAAAATGTGCTGTGATATGAGCACCACCGGCATCGCCCTATGAATGACAGACACATTTAGGGGCACCTGTATTTAGAGCAGGACAGTGTGAAGGTGCGTCGCACTATCATCACACGCCACTAAGTTTACGGGTTCATGATGTGTGCATGTTCTCCCCATGTTGTGTATGTGTTCTCCCCATGTTGTGTATGTGTTCTCCCCATGTTGTGTGCATGTTCTCCCCATGTTGTGTGCATGTTCTCCCCATGTTGTGTGCATGTTCTCCCCATGTTGTGTATGTGTTCTCCCCATGTTGTGTGCGTGCTCTCCCCATGTTGTGTGCATGTTCTCCCCATGTTGTGTGCATGTTCTCTCCATGCTGTGCTCATGTCCTCCTTATGTTGTGGTTTGGTTGTCCCCCTGTTGTGTACATGATCTCCCCATGTTGTGCGCCTGTTCCTCCCATGTAATGTGAGTGTGACCTGCAAGGCAGTGGCATTCTGTCCTGGCTGTTTCAGCACCCCCAGCTCCCAAATGAGAAGAAAAAAGAATCCAACTAAATCCTAGTGTGACTACAAAAGGATGAAGGGGAATCGGTAACAGTTTACTTGAGTAACTTAATAATTCAGTTATTACTCAAGTACAAATCATGAAATAATACAGTAACTTTTATGACCGATTAATGATGAACAAACACTGGATCAGTAAATAAGTAGCACTTAGTTTCTGGATAATTAACACATTAAGTAAGAGCGTACTTTGTGCCCCCTCATGTAATGTGATACCAGGGAATCCAGTACGAATAAGTAAGTAAGGGGCTGTCTCTAGACTCTAAGCTGCATATGGCATAAAATGTGCCAGAAATAAATTGTAAATTGTTTTGCATTACATATTACATGCATACATACAATAGAAAGTTGAAAAGTTTTAAATAAAAGGTTTCAAAATAATATAATCATGACGCTATCCAATCGGTCACTGAAAATTAACCTCTGACCTTTCTGCCCCGAGGGTGACTGCTAAGTTATGGTCCCGTCTCTTTGTACAGAATTTGCTGACCCCTTCTGGGCATGCATGTGTCCGTACATATTTATGTTGGAGTCTGAGGAGTTTCATTCGATTTGAAAGTTTTCATTATAGGTCACAGGGCCTCACAGCCTATATGGCCTGTGTGATGTAAATCTCTACTGGTTTCTGATTTTTTCGGCTGATATATATTTTTCTTCTTGCTCCATGACTGGAATATTTTTTATTGTATGTTTTTCCTCTCTGTGTCTGAGACAATCTTACCATATGGAAATTGAATTGTTCAGAGGGAGTGGGTTTACTGTGCCAAGATTAAATTTTATTTATTTTTTATTGACTTTGGCAAGTTAGGTCTCTGGGTATCGGACACAAACAAATGAAAATAATCCATTCAGTAGGACCGATACATTCTCCTGAATTCAGCTGTCTCTATTCATTAGAAGTATGATATTAAGGCAGGATTTCATGGAGGAGTCTATACTAAAGTCTTGGAGAGTTGTTTGTTCTGACAGAGGCAGAGGGATGCCAGTGGTCACCTGAAGCGAAACTTTGCATTCGGTACATAGCAACCCCCATATTATTCTGTGAAGGAACGCGAATCCCCTCCTCGGACTTTTGGATATGCATGGACTAATTACACCCGTCTTTGGGGGATTGGGGGATTTAGTCTAAGCTCAGTGGTGGAGTGGGGCAATATTAGAGAAGAGGAGAAGAGGACAAAAGCAATGCTGATGTGGGGTGAAAGACTAGTGTGGTAGATGAGGTGGGGGATGCCACTGATGATGTCATAGGTATGCTACACCATTGGGAGGTCTGACAGATGGGAAGCTGTCCTGAGGCAGGGCAAAACCAGGTGGACATTCATTCACTTCACCTGTGCCTTATTATCAATCATACAACAATTTTTCTCTTGAGCCCTAAAACCCACAACCGGACCCCAATGCACACGGCTGCAGCCCACGTTAGCCTTTTCCTGACCTCGACGCCCATTTGTTCTTCATGTGTTTACCTTCTGCCTTCTGTTTTTGTTAAACTGCTCTCCACTCACGTACACAAATAAAATCCCAGTTCCCTATTCCCATCCAACGTTCTACGCGGATCTGTTCCGCTCCCCCTGGAGCGAGTCTTATACAGCAACAGTCTTGCAGAACATGGTGTGATTTAGGTTTTAGGTTCGCTTCAAGACAATTCCTGCAGTAATAAAACACAAAACACACCTCTAAACCATATTCAATCCACTTCTACAGGAACAAACAAATTTCAGCTACCGTGTCCAAAAGCAGAGTCATTCATCCATACAAGCACCCCCATAAACACTTCCAACCGTCCAGGGTGCTTACTTTGCCTCCCTGCCATGTTTAACCAAATGTAGCTGATTCCCCCCCCCCCCCCCCAAACACATAAAGCACAATAGCCCTTTCATTATTCCTGCATTTCATTCCATTACAAAGCTACATCGAAGTTAAACTGAAAAGAAACGTTGGAACGCTTACCAGAGTAGTCTGGGGCAGTTCTTTGTTTCAATTAGCCCTTTTGTATTAATGAGCATTTTTACGATCATTTTGTGATACTGACACCAGAGTAACACCTGGGCGTGGGGGGGGGGGTACGCGTATGTACCCCATATGTCACCCTTGCTCCTGTTGATTACTTTAAATACTACATGTGGAGTAACGTGCCACTGGCCATATTCTCTCACCATCAGATGTTCCTTCATGTGGTTTGGGAGGCAGCTCGGCAAGGCTTGGCCGACGCCATGCCTTCTGATCCCTCCCTCTGAGTGGATAATAGCACGTTCTGTGTCAGCTCGCGCATCGTGTGACATGTCAACGACCTTGGGAGAGACCAGCGGGACGATGAGAAACACACCGCGCAAACCAAACAAAGGAGCTTCTAGACACAACAACCTAATGTCAACATTCGTGTTCCTCGCTTTGCTTTATTCTTCCAGTGCCAGTTGATTTAATCTTTTATTTTCCCCCCAATGCTTCACCAAATATGCATTCTCATTTATCAGCTTTGGCATCTTATATGGAAGAGGATCCTCCCTTTCTCCATTCTTTGAACCAGCTTGACCTTTTTGAAAAAATGCACTACGTCTGTGATGAGAGTAAGATATTTCCAGGTAAATCCGCAGCTACTGGCTGGAATATAAATAGCAGGAGTGGAGGGCATAAAATGGATTGAATACTGGAAGAGATGAAAGCGACCTCGAGTGCAGCTTCTGAAAAACACGAGGCCAGAATTTCCGCATTTATGATCCTTTGATGACCCTCTCAGGTTCTGGAGAGCTGGGTTCCACAAAGTATGAGGGAATGAACTTTAATTGACTGGCAGATGAAAGTGTAGATTATGCAAATTTCTACCTAGTTAATAACGACCGTTTTTTCAGGTAGGATGTAAACCGGTGGACTAAATGACGACCCCTTTATTTTCATTTCCTTATTCCTAGGTTATTACCTGAGCTACAAACTCGATTCACCTCACTATGCATGACACAGATGAAGCTTTACCTTGAAGCTAATGGCCTGCAGAAGCTTGTGAGAGTAGATAAGATCACCACTGTGTTGGCTCCATGGCCGCACTCTTTTTTTTTTTATAATTTCCACCATGTGACCTTTGATGTCTGTATGAATGCACATAAATATTACTACTTTACAAAAGGTAGCATTTAATCAACCAAAAGATGACTGAGATAGGGTCATGCTTCTCTACAGATACTTTACTGGTAAAATTGCTTCACTTTCAAACCATTCTACACTTGCTTAAAATACTAGTAGTGTGTCTACAGGAGGTTGGACCATATAATTATCAAACATTTCACAGTATATCTAACTCATCACAAGCACTGCCATTTCGGCTCAGCAGCTACAGCGGGATCTTGATTTAATCAGTGACTGGGTGGATACCTAGCTGATGAAATTTAACGTAGACAAATGTGAGCTAATCCATGTAGGGAGCAGAAATATAAAGTACAGATATTTTATGGGTCCTACTGACATAAAGGTAGCTGATTAGTCCTTGTGTGTTGTGTTAGTCCTTGTGTGTTTGTTGATGCTTCCATGTCCCACTCCCGCCAGTGTGGGGAAGCAATTAAAAAGGCCAATAGGATGTTGGGTTACATCTCCAGGTGTGTGGAGTTTAAGTCAAG
>JAODKL010000017.1:19744377-19755760 GCA_026780765.1 Petrocephalus schoutedeni | reverse complement strand
GCTTCAAAGACACCTTTGGTCATTGTTTGCATCTGGCTGTTGGCAGACACCCGGACTCCAGTTTCAGCTTGCTTTTTCCCTCCAATAGCAAACCTTCCTGTTAGCTATTTTTAGCTATTCTTGGTACAGCAATAACAAATGGAACATACAGTATACTCAGGGAGTAAACAAACAATCTGGCTTACTTTTTAAAGGCTGGAACTAAAACAAGCAGCTCTGAGCATAGTAAAACTAGAGAAAGTATTCCATATTAGCATGCAAGATTTTTGTTTAATATAAGTAAACATGAATGCTAACATTTATAAAATATCCATCCGTTTTCTACACACTTATTCTGGTCAGGGTCATGGGGGGTGGAAGGGAGTGAAAATATAGAAAATGCCATATAAATTCTGTCTGATGTGCATTAAATGTTCATAATTAATGATGTCAAAATTAACAATAAATTACATTTAAAAAATGTCTACAATAAAGGGAAAAAAACAGCATCTGTAAGACAAAGTGATGACTCAAAATTAGGAAGTCTCCCCTTTAGAGCCTCACATTTAAAGGCATATAAAAATATACACATAACACACACAAAAACATCATAATTCTGGAAAATGTTTAAATACGAGTTTCTAAGGGTTAGTCTTCCATGGCCGCTGAGTAGTCAGCATGTGAGAGACTGTTTAATGCTTCTGGGTGATAAATATATAACAAACTACTTCTGTAGGGAAGAGAAAAGGTTAAATTAATGGCAAATATCACAAAAACACGATAAATCTTTTCTCGGTATCAGTAGGAGTTCAGTCGAGTTGCATGACTATGCTCTAGAAATAGCATTCGCAAAAACTGAACACGAAAAAAAAAGCAAATGAGCAAAAAGGGTGTTTGTTTTGCAGTGGTGTAGAAAACAAGAGAACGGTGTTTCCCCCTAAGGCGCTGTATAGATTACTGTACGAAACAAATGAAATTAACGTATTAGAAGCAGAAGCCTTTAAGGATGGATTTTATGAATACACAGACTAAGAAACAGGCAATGGTATGACAGTCTATTATATGTGGTATAGAAGAACTGACGGTGCTATTACAAATAACCTTGCGGAGGCTTTTATACCCAAACAAAACTAGTCAGTTTGTTATGAAATATGAAATGATTAACCTTGCGTAATTTTTTTTTTTTTAATGCACAAGAAAAACAGATAAAGGGTAAAAAAATTGATAATTAGGATTTATTTATACTTCAAAGGAAAACTGATCACGAAGCACACATTAGAACTAGTGACAGTATTAGGTTACTAAATGCTTATGGATGTAAAACTGACTAGCAAAATGTTTGTAGCATTTCAGAGGATGAACACAGCGTGATGAGTAGATCAGGGTCCTGTTATTTGGGGTGTTGTTTTTTGCTTTAGTTACAGACAGGCATGAATTCCATACATTAAATGAATAAAACTTCAAATGACACAATTTCATTGGTGCAAAAAATTCCAATTGGTGCAAATTATAAATAAACATAAATAGAAATTTACAAATATAAAAATACGCAATATATTGTTACAAATAAAATTTAGCAAAATACTACTGCTTTGGTCTTCATGAGGGATACAGAGATAAGGTCAGGCTCTCTAGACAGATCTGGATGTTTGGTTTGATTGTAAGCACTGTGATGAAACATAAGAAAACAAACCACATGTTTTGGGCAATTTGCAAACACATTTTATATCTGCTGGTATAGACTCCAGGCTAATGGTGATGCTGAGCCTGATAACCAGTTATGGAAAGAGGATAGGTGGGTGCATACATGTGCATGCTGGTGTGTACTTTAATTCAGTCTGTTAGATTTCACACCGAATACTGCATAACACTCAGTCACCACAATGACTATTAGAGCGGTGAAAAGCAAGTATGATTCATGGCTTACTGTGCTCACATTCAAGGATGAGTTATGAAGGTTATCTTTTATCTCAACCAAAGCCCATAAATAAGGCATGATTCAGTTGTACAGAATATCACAAATAAAGAAGGATCAGGAAGAAGTATTTGCTATGCTAATTGGCACAGTAGTTTGAAATAAATTCTAGGTACATTCATGCAAAGATAATAAAGCATTTATTAAATGTAAGATGTTTGGCCTGTAAGGGTCTGAATGGCCCGGCCTTATGTATTCTGGTGTTCTTTTGAAGTGCCCATTGTTGCACACCTGGCACCTACACTGTCCGTCACTGACCGTCAGTGACTCTGGGCCACTTTCACAACCAGAAGGCCATGCCTATTCCCACAAAGGCCTGCTTCCTGTTCTCGCAGGATGTTCACATTTTACTATATTTTCTCAGGAAATGTGGAGGCAGACCCCGGAGGAGGAGGATGTGCGCCCGCCGCGGTCCCGTGCCGGGCACGGCAGACGGGAAGCAGTCACGGGGTCTAGTGCCGCCTTCAATGGGGAGATTGGGGGCAAACAGGCGACAGGGAAAACTGGGGCGTCCATCTGTGGATCCTTAATAGCATGGGAACTGTGCATAAAGAGGAGCCTGTATAACATCTGAGGGCCGTCTCTCTGTTTTCTGAAGGACTGTAGGACGCACATAAAGGCTTATACAAGGCACCTATAATGTTTCCCCTTTTTGACCCTGTGTGGAATGTCATGCATGGGACAGACGTGCAGACCGGGACTATAGCCCTAGGACCCAGCCCACAGAAGCCCGCGTGTATGAGAGGGCTCACTCGAGAGCTCCGTAGGGTCATTACCTTCCCCGGAACCCTCAGTACTGTACATAAGGGGAGGATCACAAGGCATCGTGTTGTTTTTATTTGCCCGGGAAATCTTTTGACATTGGCTCCAGATGTCCGACGCCCCGCCCCAATAAAGCCGAGCGTGTCCTCTGGGATTACTTGCTTCTCGAGTGTCTAATTACCCTTCCGTCCCCTGAAAACGACCCATAAAAATGATCTCGCGTGGTGATTTTCGGCCCCTTGGCCCCTTGCTCAGATTTTCATTCTTTTTAAGATCTTCGCCCCAGCCATGCTCATCCGAAACTCATACTTACCTCAAATTTTTGTTGTCGTTCTTACATAGTGCCAATGAATGAAAATGAAAAGCATGCATTAAAGTCAACTGACTTCAGAAGTGAAGACAAAATTCATTTCTATGCATAATTACTGGTTGACCTTGAAGTGACACACAACTTTTAAGTATGAAAGTCATTAGGCCTCTTGGTCTGAGGCTTTGATGGTGTGGACGCACAAGCACTATTTCATGCTGAGCTATACCTGAGCCACTCCTGGTGTTGGCAGCAAAACCATTCAGGAAACTAGAAAATCGGATTTGCGACACCATTGTTGCTAAGAGACAACCACCTATGTACAGCAAGAATAAATCTGCATGCGCACATAAAAACTATTTAATTTATGGGGTGTAAGGTAAACGCTGTGAATCTGGGTAGTGTGCGAGGTACAGTAACCCAAGACGATGTTTTTGTGGCTGCTGTCCAGTTCAAATCATTTAAGCCCAATGCCCGGAATGCCGTGCGGTGTGGTGGAAACCTCCGAATGTCCAAGGCCGTCTTCTGGCGCATGGAAACTGGACGCCAAAAACAAAAAACAATTAAGGGCTTTAAATGATAAAAATATACATGCTTAGAGGGCCTGTGTCGTGTCCTGCATTTATGAGGTTCATTGAGACAGTTTTACAAAGGAATGTTTTCAAAAAGTAATGCATCTATTCAGCATGAATTGTTGCAATTTTTACAAGCATAATGTGAGTGATATGTTTCAAATAAATCCATTGTTAGGACTGTGTGTGTGTTAAACAATCTATTTAATGCGTTTCAACTGAATTGAAGTAAAAGCAATACACGAACAGAGAGTTTTTCAAAGGGCTAAAGTTATAGACACCATTGTCCTTCTGTACTGTACTGTATTGTAGTCTACTCATCTGCACCTGGAATTATGCTTTCCTTGCCTGTATAATGATAACATATTATGCATAACCATACAGCTTGTATTTGACATTCTACTATATCTACTATATGCTGAAATAACTCTAATGAACCCTTAAGGTTCTTCAAGAGTCATCTGTTAGTAACCTGCAGCCCCAAGGGGAGGAGAAGAGGACTTGCAGCTGTCCAACATCCTTAACATAGTTTGACTTTGATCAAACTCACATGGAAGAGAGAAGATATGTTCTTTGATCACAACCCAGCACATCATTTCCATCTTTCTGTTTCTGCAGAGAAAGATACACAGCGTGGTATGGACATTTTGTGTAACCTTCAGCCGGTCTGCCCTTGGTCTTTATGGAACAGGGGAGAAGCAGGCGTTTATGGGAGGCTTACATGAATATCTTTGACTATAGTTTTCCTGCCTCCGCCTCCTTGGAGAGACAGTTAGTGAGACGTCTGTGCTAACAGGACCAATCTCTGCAGCCTCTTAAAACAGACTGGCCTGCCACTGATTTCATGACCTTGAGGTAATATCCGTATTCCCCGCCTATCTCCAAAAGTTCCATGAAATTGCAAAGTATAATACTACTTCACAAACTTCAGAAACCTGAGGTTGCTACTTGTTGGCCACTTGTATTTCTCCCTCTCCCCCTGGAAACAATCCCGTTATTTCGCTACGTGTACAGGTTCTCATCGTTCCGCGTGCTGGCCGAACGCGCTCCATGCAGGAACGGGAAGGCAGGGTGCACAGGGGACTCGGGCCTGAAAGGGCAGCAGAGGCATCGAGTTTTGTGGTTTATTGCAACCTTGCTTAAATTTGGGGGAAAAACATATATTTAACTGTGCGGCGGAATGTCCCAGATTACAGGGAAGCTGAGCAGAGAAACTTATTGAAGAACACAAAAGTGACACAGTTCCATAGCATGTACCAAGCAAACAGAGCTATTGACAGATATCCACGTAACATCGGGAACTCTAAGGCTTCTGATTACGGTCACCTATGATCTTATCGCATTTTCGTTTGCCACTGCATTGAAATATTTATTATTTAGCAAAAACAGCCTGTTTTATGTATTTTCCATGCCTAGTTAAGTTTGCAAGTTAAAATGCTTAAAATTGCTGTCATAAAACAGGGAGCTTTCTTTCTCTGGAACAGGTTCTGCTATTGTGCTGATGGGCAAATGTCCACTTGTCCAGTAATAAGGACCCTCTTAACACACATGGCACACTTACGCCTGCTAGTTCTCACTGCTTAGGGGTTTATTGAAATAATTTTTATAGTCACTGACCCTTCCAAAGGTAATTTTCTACAACCCAGATATCCAGAACATTAGGCACATGTTGATGTGATGAAAGGGTGTGAGTTTTGAAGAAAGTTTTAGATTAGATTTAGACACTGTTATTACACACACACACACACACACACACAGCATGACAAGCCGAAACATGAGCTGTCTCTTTCCACAAAGATGCATTTCTGTGAGATGGGCCTTGATTGGTTGAATAAGTGAAATTTGATTTTATTACGCTGCCTTCTTTGCCCATTTATTACGCGAATGACTCAGCTACTTGAAAATGTTTTATAAACCTTTTTTAATATGTGAAATGTAAAATTTTATGGGGTAAAAAATCAAACCACTGCACACTGCAGTGTTATAAACTGCAGCCGTTAGACTTCACTTTCCGGGCAAATCACGACAGAGCGTGAAATGGAGGAAAATGCACACCAACCAAGTCCGGCTCTTTCCTGAGCCTCACTGCCCAAGACCCTCGTCTGACCCCCTCCCCACCTCAGACACGCACCTCAGCCCTTTCTCCACCTCTGCGTCCTGACAGGTGTATCGTTTGCCGCCAGGTGCTGGCCCAATTAGACTGTCCCTGCACTGCTGGACCCTGCTTTATCTCCGTTTCGCCATGCTGGGCCCTGCTGTGCCTGCATGAAATAGGATTTAATGGAGCAGCTCATTAGATTCCTGTAATCCCCCTCTTATTTCTACCCTCTGACCCCTACGCCCCGCCCCTCCCTTGCCAGTCTGCCTTAAATAGGATCAGATTCTTGGTAGATTAGCTGACAGCACTGATATTATGGTTGAGTTCTTGACCAGGAAGTGGACCTGGAAGGATTTGGTTTACTCCTGTTGAGCAGACGGTGCCTAATTAACCTGCCGCTCTGCAGTGTGCAGGTGGGGCACAATGTGCCTGCATGCATAAACCAATCATAATGCCCCATTTAGACAAAGGAAAACCTCACAGTGCTTGGATCGTTCATACACAACTGACAAGCACTTGACAAACCACTTGTGATAAATTAACAGGTGTTATCAACAATATCTGGCCCCATTGTTGGCCATTTTCATATATTAATAGACAATTTACTTACTTTTATCCAGTTTTCGTCATTTATGGCCTTGCCCTCATCATCATATGAAATCGCCTCTTGTGACTGTAGGTTCTCTGCAGGCTTTTACCACCTCTTTGACTCGGTCGCTCTAGAGAAATTTATGAAAAAACATTTCACTGTTGTACCCATGTATACAACTGGAACCAACAGACTCTAGATCCAACTCATTACTACTCTACTACTGGCTGTTTGCCCACATACGTGCAGCTTATTCACTGATTTCTTACCAGTACTTCACCAGGACATTGTGGAAATTTCTGGATTCCACAAAAGCTTGAATTATTCAGTAAACCAGATGGTCCTGTATTGGTTTGGACTGGCCTAGCTAGTGAGTCTTTTTCTTTTTTAGGAAGCTCAAAAAATATGAAGACATTTTTAATTTGGTCCAATCAGGATAATTATCCCTTGGAAGGGTTGGCACAGCCATCACAAAAGACAATAAGGCTCCTAGCCCTACGTCCTTTAGGTTGGTGGACTCCATCCTAGTTATGGCATGCACATATTACTGTTGAACTTTGCAGAAAAAAAGTCTGAAAAGACATTAAAAGTCTGTCTTTGAACCAGCAGGCCCAAAACTCAAAAGGCTCATTAACTTCTGTTGCGAAATAATCACAACAAATCTGGGCTCCATTAGCTAAACACAGAAAAATGAAGATCTCCAACCACAGTTACTTTATTTTGTCTTCCTGTTCCTTTCATGACGCCAGGGAAAAGCCAGGAGAAATGCTAGGATTAGGGGAAGATCATTTTAATGCCTCACTGCCTGTCGTCCATCCAGAGGAGTCGGACACTGCAGATGGGCCTCTAGCGAGAATGGAGGGCTAAAACAGTGACGAGGACACGAGGCGGATCTTTCTCAGGTTTGATCAAAGCTTTGAGCGCACAGAAGCATTCTATGTTTTCTGTTACACGTACGTAGGCCGGAAAACCGACAGAAGCACACCTGCCCACGCAGTACCAAGCCTGCGCTCGGCTGCACGTTCACTCAGCCTGCGACGAAAGCGCCGGTGGACACCGGGAGAGGGTAAACAGATCCCTCGAGCAGCTTTATCTGATAAATGCCCTGTCGAAACAAGCCACCCATTCTCTTGCCTTCTGTAGGAGGGACAAAGAGAGGAAGAGAAGTCGGGGGGTGCAAGAGCGATAAGGCCGGGCCCTGTCTTTCTGCGGCTCCTTTCTGCGTGCGCCTATTTCTGCTGAAAGGATGCTCCAGCCTTACTCATCTTCTGTTTACAGACTCTGCCCAGTTTGGCAGGCAGCTCCGGAGGAAAGCCGCGAATGGGCCGCGATGGGGGAGCAGACATACCATTCAGAAGAAGGGCGCCCCCTACTGGTCTGATATGGGGGTAGTACGGGTGCAGAGGAATGTCAGGTGTCAGGTCATTACTTGCCTTCAGCAGTGCGCAATTTTTTTTATTATTCTTTTATTTTACTTTTAATTTTATTACTGTTTAATTCTGATAGACCCACAGAAACAAAAGTCACACAAAATCAACGATTTTACATGCTGATTCTTGTATACAATTTTTTTTATTTAAATCTTAAATGACGCACACTATGTAGGTTTCTGTTTAGATTTCACGGCTTGGACTTTCGGGACGCAGAATAGGTAAAGTGCATCGGTTACCCTACCCTGCAAACTGAGTCACGGATCAAGTTCTCGCGACCCGACAAGGGTAGCAATCCCCCCCACCCCCCCATGAGGTTTGGATTTACGTAACGTGGTATTTTCCCTCCCTGCTGTGGGCTCAGGGTCCAGCTGTTACAGGCCTGATTCTCGGAAGCTGATTCTCAGTTGATTTCCCTCTATATTTACAATAGAATAATAATCATAAAAGCCCAGTTTAATGTACCTGCTTAGTAGCTGCTGCTGTCAAACAGATTTAGTTTTATGAGTCTGTCAGATTTGGCAGCTCGTCTTTCTCTGCTCCAGCCAGAATGTTTTTTTTTTTTTTTTTTTTTGGTAGGTCATCAGCCATGATGCTGATGGAAACAGCAGAGACAACAGGGAGAGCCGGCCGGCTTTGTGGAAAAATAACGAATGTTCTCTCTGTCTCTCTCTGTCTCACGTCGTCCAATGGTTGGGCTGGTGGCAGTAACCGGACAGTTTCGGTCAACGTCTGCAGACGAGCGGAACTCTTCCCATACCACGGCGAGCGCGAACCAGCCAATGGGAGACAGGGCAACATGAAGCGAGTGCCTCCCCTCGCCCCGCTGCACTGTTGACCTCCGAGTGAACCCTAGGATCACGTTCTGAAATTCCCATGGACACCAGAACCCATTAAAGGTGCCGGTCCCCACCTCTTTTCTTCCCTCTGCATCGAGTAAGACAGTGGTGCGGACACAAAGGCCCCCGGGACCCTACCGAGAGCGGCCAGTGAATGAACAGAGGCGTCTGGGAGGCCTTGAGAACCACGCAGTCTTTGGGTCTAATTAAGGCTACAAAGATAAAACTGTTTCAGAAACTGCAGAAAAAGGATCTCTTTACAGAACGGAGACAGTTTTTATCTGCTAACTAGCCCACTTTTTAGGTTTACTGGCCCCTCCTTTTTTAATCCTCCTTTCTTCTCGATTGTTCTGCCGTCTCTCTGTACTGTCCGTTGTGGGTCTGGTTACGTTTAAAGGGCGATTCAGGAAAAACAGATTCCAGCTACACAAAGCAGCCACTTAAACATCGCAAAGGGCCATCAGAGAGCGTCCCTGCCTTCACCCCATCACAAAGACACTTCCCCTGCTATGTCCCCCCCAAGCTCCGCCTCCTTCCACCTACCACCCAATCACCTCAAATGTTGATGACCTCCAAATCTCAATAGACCCGCCGAATTCTCCAGATGTAAGGTTCTTCGTAATGTTTTTCTTCAAAGCCCGATTAGACAGCCAAACCTGGGTCAGAATACGTTTCTGCAGTCTGACTTGGGTTGCGATCACAGATTAGACTAGAAGGCAAAGATATGGCAAGTAAAAAAAGGTATAATTTGTGTGCCTAAGTAAGTTTTTCTTATGCTCATGTTTCATTTACTAACCAGGTTAACAGGCTTGCCAACTTTATGTAGCTGACTGGTGTGAGATTTTCAATTCCAGACGAGTCTGCCCACATATTTACATCTATGTAAGTGTTTTATTACCTTATAAATAGACTGTAGGGTTTGCAAACTAGCCCAACGCTTTTTAATGTACCTAATCTTAGGTTTAGAATGGAATAATATAGATTGGCCGTAAGATTTCCCGCATGAGCGTGAGAGTCTGAAAGTGTGAGTGTCATGCCAGGTGCGTGAGAGTTGGCAACCCTGGGTTAAGCGAAGATAGATTAATGGACTTCCCAGAAATTTATCAGATGCGGCGACTGGATGTAAAGACATAAGCATGTTTACATATTTGGATGTTTTCTTATTTTCTGCACATATGTGTGTCTTTGATATTCAGTGTAATTAGGACTTTGGCCAAAATTCAAACTTGAATGATGAAGTGTCACAAAAGTAAGTCATTTATAAGTTGAAATGTGATCCTCCCCTTACACTCTGAAACAGCCTGTCACCTTTATCCTTGATGACTTCAACCAAATTATTGTCCAGTCTCTCACTCAGCCTTGCATGAATTCCAGCTCTCTTCTCGCCGCAGAACTGCTTCAACTCCCTGAGATTTGTGGGTTTATAAATATGAGCTGTCTGTTTCAGATCTTGCCTCAGCATCTCAGTTGGATATAGTTGTGTACTTTGATTAGACTTTTAAACTTCTATTTTTCTATTCCTTACTATTCTGATGCATACTTGCTAGAACATTTTCAATTAAATATCAGGAAATGCAGTGGCTTTTTCACACCACAGTATGCACTCAGCAAAGTTTTACTAAACAATAATAATAACAGTAACAAAAGACTCAAAGTGATGGTTCTTCAAACCATTATAATAATGAACAAAAATTTAGACCAAAGTATAATAGTTTAAGTCTTTGCAGCAAAAGCAAGGATCTGAAATAGGGAAACAAACTAAGGAGACTTTGGCACCATCTAGTGGTAGGAATTGAGAACAAAGGTGGATGAGCCAGGTGAGAAACACACAATAATCAGGACTTTGCTCCAGTCATTAAACAATATAATTTCTTTACAATGGATACCAAAAAAGTATGCAAAACACAACTGTCACATAAAAAATGACAATAACAGGATCACCAGTGAAAATGGTGCAAGAAAGAGTCTTACTGTAGGTTGTTTGACCTGTATATACATGTTAAGTATATATTTTATTACCTGATTGGTATATTTTATAGAATTCAGCAGAGGTAAATAAAAACAAGCCAACACCATCCAATTCAGAAAGACGCAATAATTATCGCTAAGTAGTTTACATTCAATTATCTCCTTGTGATCTCTCCAGGTTATGTACATCGCAGCTATGTAGGTTTTTATAATAAATGAAAACAGAGTTTGGTTTATTGCTTGTGAACAACAAATAAACAGTACTATAAATTTATCAATTTATCTAGTAAATAGGCCTATTAGTGGCAACATGGGGTGAACGAGTATAAAAAGGCAAAATTTGCAGTTTAATGATGAGTTTATGGCCTAGAGACCATAACACATACTGAAGCGAAATTGAAGCAACGAGCACCGTTCAGTCCATGCCCAGCGTAATTTACATTTAGTCAAATGGCTCGGTCAGGCAGTAACGTGTCTTGTAAATGTGCTGAAGTTTAATTAACAGTGTTCTAGCTTAATTGGCATGATCTGTCGTGGCTGGAAGGGGGCCGTAAAGTTTATAGTAGAATGGACAGGCCATGCGTCATGGAGCAAGCAGCAGTTAAACAGAAGAATCTAAAGCAGCAGAAACAGCAGAGCGCCCCGCCATCCACCCCGCGCAGCACAGCCTCGGACAGGGCACTTTACAAGGTACATTTCTGCAGTCTTGAATACTTTGCATTTAAGAGGCTAGTTCACCGCTTTATAGTCGCCCTGCATTAAATAAATTGACATCAAGCTATTACCACACAGGCATTTTTATGTTTACCTATTAAAGAAAGGCTCTATAAAACTGGGGGCTAATGGTTCACACACACACACACA
>JAODKL010000017.1:19706250-19718469 GCA_026780765.1 Petrocephalus schoutedeni | reverse complement strand
CTTCATTACAAGATAAAAAGTCTGCCAAGTTTTTACTTTTGTTAATAAGATGTTAGGAGTACAGTTAAGTTTAAGAGTGAGAGTAAAGCCCATTATTTTCATGTAGAGAAGCCTGTGAAATCCTGCCAGGGAGGCCTGATTTACAGCGAGCGCTGAGCGCAGTGGCCCTCATTAGCCTGGGCCCTCCTCGAGAGCACCCCCACCCCCCCAGCATGCCCCCACCCCCAACGCCCCCCCACCGTCTCGACACCAACCCCCCACCCCCAACACTCCACCCGGCCAACTGATCGCTTTAACAGAATTGTCTACGAGGCTCGCGAGGGACGCCCCAGTTCAGAGGGCAAACAAATTTTCTGTCAGATTTATAGAGGCGCTAGGTTGGTGGCAGCCCAGTAAACATTCGCCCGGGTTTATCAGCACAAGCCGTGTCTGGAAACAGACGGTGAGGCATGCAAGCCTCACCAGAGTCCCCTTTCTGTCCTTATAGGAAAATTGATTCAAATTGTGCATTTTGTTACTCCTATTCCCCTCTGAGAAAATGTAAGCCGTGAATGCTGAGTATATATATTGCACAAATAAATATAAGAATAATAGAATTCGAGCAAAAACATTCTTTACAAATGCTGCCACTTCCCGCTACAGTGGTAATGTATTGCTTGATTACACTAAGCATGAAATAAACTGGGTGAATATAACTGTAAACACATAGTAAACTTGAAATCAAAATTAGACCAGTTTGATTTTCCCAATAAGAAGTTTAAAATTGAATATTATGAAACATATTAATGATCTGCTGTTACTTTATACTATTTAGCATGACACTAGTCCCTTAAGTCAGATATACTGTGTTTATGTGGCTAAACATTTAAGCTCTTTAAACGACTGGATATTGTGCTAAAGCTCATGGAGACCACTTGGGAAGTGCAGTCGCTGAATGGCCAGGCCGCCCTAGTAACCTGCCTTTAACCCCACCTACGCAGGCGGCACGGCAACTTCGGCGTGCCGGAGAGGCCACGCACTCCTGCTCCGGACCGATTCACTTCTGCACCATAGGACCTTGACATCCCGCAGGCCAAAGGTCAAAGGCCCTCGGCCTGCAGCTGCTTTGTTACCCCTTCCTACAAGATGTCGGGCAGAAATATATTAGATTTCCATGAGGGTGGATGGAAGATCTTTATCTTTTAAACGCCATTCATGCCATTTTAGCAGTTTGATCTGGAAGGCGACTTTTTAATCACTGCCTCTGCACAATGCTTGTGCATTTTACAAACTCCAAGCATAAATTTCAGTATTAAGATTAATTAAAATTAAAGTGAAGAAAACTATTGATCCCCGAGGGAAATTCTTGTGCATACAGCAGCAAGGTACACACACAAATGTACATTTAGTGCAAAACAGATATCTTTAGTGCAAAGACAGTGAACATAGTGCAAACAAGTACACTTAATGGAAACAAATTTACAAGTGCTTTCTGGCCAAATGGAATCCTGAAAACTGAATGGTATGGACTGTTAATGAAACTGTTAATAAATGCTAAGAAAAAATAAAACTATAAATTAATGGATGGTAATGTGCTATTAAAAAACAGACAACACGGGACATTTCCTGTGGCAGGCAGAAGTCGGGATGCTTCTTGGCTTGTTATGGCTCCGTGTTGGGAGTGGCAGGTCGGGAGGAAACCTTACAGTCCTCTTTTTGAGCCCCTTTTCAAGAATTGGCAATTTGTCCGGGTTCAGCTCAGCAACCCGTATGATCCAACGTTGCAGGTTACAGTGGAGTACCAAGTGAAGGAAAAGGCACCACTTTTCAATATACGACAGCCACTTAGCATCATCACACAGCGCTTGCATGGCTATGCACGTGTCACTCTGCCCATGAGTGATGTCAGCTTCCGGAAACCGCTGTCACTTTGACACTTTGTTTATTTTTGTATTCGTGTGAACAGTGAGTCACGTCGTTTGCTTGAAGTTTAGCAAACTTTAGCTTAGTGTTTTGTAACTTGTGTTGAAAAAGACTTGTATACATGAATGTTGTCAGTTGTGTGTAGATTCTAAAATGAGAGTGAACTGTTAAACAGCAAAAATATTTGTATTAATATTGATAAAAGCAGGAAGATTTTTTTTTGTAAATCTGGGTTTGTATGTATGCTTATTGTCCACAAACATTCAACTATTAACATGCCCAAATATGGTAACTCTCATCCAAGTTTTCTTTCTTTCTTAGACTTCTATATTAGCAATTTCCTTCATTTGCTTTGACTGTTTTTTATTGATTTTTTCCATGGATGAGATCAGAAAAAAATTCTTTGTGATCCAGCTCAACACACATGTATTATTTGTATTTGAACATAATTTTATTAGCAACTTTCTCATTTTGTAATTTCCTTTTTATTATTAGCTGTAGCGGCATGGTGGTGCGGTGGTTAGCACTGTCGCCTCACACCTCTGGGACCAGGGTTCGAATCCTGCCCAGTTCCATGTGCATGGAGTTTGCATGTTCTCCCCGTGCCGTTGTGGGGTTTCTTCCAGGTACTCCAGTTTCCCCCCACAGTCCAAAGACATGCTGAGGTTAATTGGCGTTCCTAAAATTGCCCGTAGGTGTGCATGTGTGAGTGAATGGGGTGTGAGTGTGCCCTGCGATGGGCTGGCCCCCCATCCTGGGTTGTTCCCCGCCTCATGCCCGTAGCTTCCGGGCTAGGCTCTGGACCCACCGCGACCCTGATTGGAAAAAGCGGGTTGGAAAACAGATGGATGGATGGATTATTAGCTGTAAATGTTCAAAACAAATGTATAAATAACACCATACAGAAGTGCCAGAGATGAAGGAGGGACCGTGTAGCTGAATTGTGGGCACGGAAAAAGAGAATACAGATTAAAACAACCAGGAAATGAAGCGTTGTGTGAAAACAATCCTTATACGTTACATAAACAACACTGAATCCGCAGCTAAGAAATTCCATTCATTGTGAAAATATTTCTTGGGAAAAAACACATAATTAAAAATAGAAATTAGCTAACCAGGCAAGTCCCAGTAGTCTGTAATTGTAGACACATTCATACATTGCATGCAGTTATTTCAATATTCTACCTACGGTGTTCCAGACAGCTACTGCAATATTCTGTTAAAGTACTTAGTTTTTTAACTAATAATAGTAAGTTAATAGTAGGTTTCATTCCATTTTTTCAGGGGTATGTTTTGAAAGTGACGGTAACAGTCTCGTGCTCTCAGTCATCCCGCATCAAATAACTCTTGTGTCACAAGTGAGAAAATTCCTTTTTTATGATGAAAGGTGGCTTGCTGGGGTTGCGCTGTGTGCCCATGTGGTTCAACCCTGGAATCGTCTGCCGTCTTACGTAACATTCAATTCAGGGTCTATTAAATATATTTAACAAAAATAAAGGACAGAAGACAGATGAATATGTGCAGAGAATCCACCCCCCGGCTCGCTAACACCCCTACCATTATGCAATCCCTTTTTGCCAAAATAAAGAAAGGAAACACATTTCCATTGACGTCAGAATAAGTATCTTACCCGCAAAGAGTACAAGTATGTGTGCGGTTTTCGATGTGGAATTACTGTATGCCATCATTATCAAAAAGAAAATGTTAAATTCACAGATCCACAACAAAGAGTTCCTGCAAATCAAAATAAATAAATAAATAAAAACAAGCAAAAAAAAAAAAAAAAAAAAGATGTCGACTTATAATTGTGTGACTTGGTCTTCTTAGACCATGGGCCAGGGAATCATTAGTGCCACGTCTTTGTTCATGAATAGCGAAACAAACAAAAGCGAACGAAAAAATCTAAATCAACATAAGATGTCTAGAATGAGATCTGCACAAATGTGGTCTTTCTAAAGCTGACCATGGAGCCGCGAGGTGATCGCCTACAGCTGGCAAGCGGACGCTTTTTCTCTCTGTCAGACCCGTCTCATATGACAGCAGTAATAAGACCGTTCCTCTCTTGTCCTGCCGGGATTCAGATGCAACTGAAATACATACTCGGACTAGCTATGGTCATAACGTGACAGCTCACAGCTATGTTTGCAAAAGTAGCAGGACTTCAGCCAGATGGACGTCCTTTGTTTATTGAATGTTTCGGCTTGTAATACAGTTTTAGTGACTTAAATATTTCATGCATTTCCTTACATCTATAAACGAGGTTATTCGTTAAAGCAGATCAAAGGTTTGAACATCACCTAAGGGGGCAGTGGCAGTACCCTATGCTGTAGTCTTACCAGCATCGTTTTGGAGGAGACCTTATACACCACTGCACTGCTTCCAGAACTTTTACTAGGTATCTCCCAGATAATGGGAAGGATCTACAGTAACCTCTGTGGATTAGCTCAATTAAAAGGTTAGGTAGCTAATTACATGCCGACACAAATGCAAACATTTACTCAACGTGGTGGCAGCTTGTCCTCTGCACCTTAGCCTGTTCTCACCACTTGTTAAATCATCCCAGACACCCGTCACTACTGAGAAATTTACCCATCGGCTGAAGTCAACCCAGCTAATCATTTTGTTTGGTTCAGAAGAAATAGCTTTCAGTTTCATCAGATAAAGCGAATGAGAGCAAATGTGTAAGTTAGAACAATGCTTTCACATTACCGCAGCCCAGAAGATGGCTTTGACATTGCTGGCCCATCTATAGTGTGGACTAACTGCATCTCCACTTCTGTAACATCTATCCCCAGCCTCTCACCTCCTGAGTTAGAACCACCATGCTAGGAGGTTAAGTACACCTTCAATTTCAGCATCGCTGTAGTGATCAGCAACAATCTAAATGATCAGGTCTACATATCCTCAGATCAAACTCGGGCATGAATAAACAAGGGGTCCTCCACATGTCTCTGCATTCAGCTCTGGGGGAGAAAAACTCAAGCGACCCTCCACATTTCCCTGTTCTGAACTCCAGGAAGACTTTTGGCTTCCGCGCACCGCTCCGTCCTCTGACTGACCCATGTAACATCACCGCTCCTCGTCCTAATACCCGAGAGCGATCGCTCCTTAAAAGGTGTTGATATGAAAGCAATGATGTTTGGATCTGAAGGCAGCGCTTTTATTTATTTTTACTACAAACACATGCACAGAAATAATTGGATTGAGGTACAAAGACGTGGAGAGAATAAATAACGGGCAGTGGAGGCCCCAGGGCTGTTAGTAAATTGAAAAGCAGTGTTGTTGGGGTGGGGGGGGGGGGGCTTACCCATGCTGCGTTTCGAACACATGTACGACTGTTCCCTCTTGTGCAGATAACAGCCAGGGTGATTTTACACAAACGCACCAGTGCTGACACTTGACACCCACAGAAACCGGCTTTCTGAGATTAAAAGGCGGCAAATAGCGAGGCGCTGTGGGACGGCCCGGGGCTGTTTTCAGAGGGGCACAGGGAGGAGTGCCTTCCCTTCCGCAGGTGGCTCAGCATCACAGTGGGACAGTGTTGTCTAGCTGAATGACGAAGCTCTCGGGCAGACTTCAGCCACCTGCCACAGCTAGCCCCCCGGAACACTATTTTCTCTTGACCTTTCTCGGACCCCTTCTGGTTAAGGACACGCATTCTCAACTGAAAGGTCACCAATTTCAGGCCCTCGGAGGTGCTGACTATCGTACCTTTCAGCGACGTTCTAAAATTTAACTGCTTCATTTTAAAAAATGCCATATAAATGGGCAAAATTGTAAGCTGCTTTCAATAAAAGTGTCAGTTAGGCGGTAAAACGGCAACAGTAATAATAATGACAATAAAATGGGCTTATGCGTCTGTGAAGGCTAACACACGCCTAACACGCATCGCAAATGTTCAGTTCCGTAAGTACGATGGCAGATATACTTTTGTTCGAGGCGAAACAACGCCAGGCAGGCATGTCATGACATCCCTAAAAGTCAATAAGTGAAATATGTAAAGAAATAAAAGTATGGAAAGGGCTAATGTTAGTCGTGTGCATTTTTAATTACCATGGACAAGAACATCTGGCCCAACAGCGCATTTGTAAATCTCTACAAACCAGATAATTGAGTAGGTTTTCGGTGCCTGTTTTATAGCGTTTTTCCGTGAATTCAAAACAAAAAAAAGAAAAAAACATGATTAAAAAGAGGAAATAAAAAGAAATGTGTTGTAAGTGACCAGAACGTTACAATTACACTGGTGTGATTGGGTGGTAATGATACCAAAACATAATATTATCCCTGGCAGCAGGTCAAAGTGCCGATGACCTAATCTGAAGCCTTTATTTACTTGCCTAATTTCTGGAAGGGTGTGCGGGTGGAGGCAGGGGCAGGAGGGTCGCCATCGGGAGCATGTCCGCATCTGGATCACAGAGCTCAGAACCACAACAAACAGCCTCTGGAAGAGGCTGGGGCAGTATCAGCCTTTCAGCAGAGGCTGATGCCTGAGGCCTAGGCCCTGATGGACTGCAGCCCCTCTGAAACCCAAGCGCTGACCGACAGGCCCTGCCTAATGGTGCCGGTCCTGCTCTGAAAACAGGTGAAGCGTGAAACGGTACAGTTTGCCACGGCAGAGGTGAGGCGTCTGCTTGGTATCGCCACCCACACAGGCAGCTGACGGGACTGACAATAGGCCTAAATTTGCTGGTTATTTTTTCCAAAGACCCTAACTTTCGCCTACTGGAATTACCGCTGCTATTTGGTGGATAAACAGTACCTTGAATCCAAAGCTTCAGCACTTAGTAGAAAGTTCAAATTAAATTCACAAGTAAACAGTTGGTAGTGGATCAAGAACGGCCTTTGAGACTTAGCTATTAGGAGTCTTGTACCATAACTACCACAGGTGCCCACTGTGACCATACAAATAACACACTACCTGTTCTAAAGCAATGGCTCTTTCCTTAAAACTGATAAAAGTCACAATATACAACACAATTGCTCCAACAATATTCAATTGTTTTTAAGAAACCCTAGAAATCAACAGTAGAGTAGAGAGAGAGGCCTATGTACATTGTAGAATGTTGACACTCTCTATGGATCATGGAAAATGTCTCTTTTTTTGTCTCACCCTTGCTTCTGGGTAAAAACAGATTAAAACATTCGTATTGTTGTTCTTGCAGATGAAACCAACACCGTCTAATCTTATAGCCTACCAGAACTAGTTTAACAGCGATGAGCAGAATTGCGGCAAAATCCAGAAGACAGAATTGTCAGCACTGTAGAAAATATTACAAAATTATTTCAGCAAACAAATTCAAAGAAAGCTGCTGGGCCGGGTGAATGCAGTGCTTTTCTTTTGCGACGGAGCTTGCTCCAGTGTGGCAACCAATTTTTCAGGCTTCTGTAGATGCACATGCTATCCTGCAAAGGAAAACTTTGCATATAAATCCATTACCCATAATTTCATGTCCAAAAGAACTGAAGGGTTTTAGACCAATAGCTCTTACATCAGTAAGGATGAAATCCTTAGAAAGAATTTTGCTGCAATATCTTGTTAATATAATGAAAGGCAGACTTGACCCATACCAGTTAAACTATAAGCAGGGTTGTGGCAGAGAAGATGCTGAAGCTACTCTAGTTCATACCATTTCTATACACTTAGATAACCCTAATAACTGCGTGAGAGCCCCTGTTTTTTAGATTTCTCTCATTACTCATTTTTAATACAGAGTTTTAAAACAGAGTTCATATTGTAAAGGTGAGCAAAACCCTTTCACCTGCTATCACAGCCAATGTTGGGGTCCCCGCACGGCTGTGTGAGTTTAGCTATGCTTTCCACTTTTTATACTAATGATTGTCATATAGATATACCAAATCAATATATTTTAAAGTATTCTGATGATGCAGTAGTAATATCGTTATAATGTTAAGTAGCTTGGGCCACCCTGGGCTGCACCAACACGGTGTGAATAAAGACAAAATGCTCTTACGATTAACACACACAAAACAGAAGAGGTTGTGTGATTCTCATAAAGCTCTGATTATTATCCATAATGAAGAAATCAAGCAAGTGTTTTCATATGAATACTTGGGTGTAATTATAGATCATCTGTTATCTTGGAAAGATCATATGGAATTTGTCTGCAATAGGACAAAACAACAAAATTGTTTCGGAACCCAAACAATGTCCTGAATAATGAATACACATTGTTACCCTCAAACTGGAAATACATAGTTGTGTGATTTGATGATTAGACTGAAGGACATTGTGCATCGGTAAATCATATGTTAAATGTATGTGTTTGTGTCTTTATGTCATGATTTCTGGACATTGTAAATAGGGCTGCTGTAATGCAAGAAAAAATTCAGACACATGTCTCATATCATATCAAATTACATCACATTATATCAAATCACATCACATCACATCACATTATAATGTTCGCAGTTTCTTCTATTATACTGGCAGGTCTGTCACCAAAACCACAGAATAACCTTGAAATCAGAATACAAAATCTGGGGGCTGACAAAGCTGTCAGGGTGTGGTCAGGTTACATAACGTGACTCAGTCAACATGGAGGGGTTCAGTGGCACCTAAATACACACCAGCTTTCCGACTTAAAATCACGGTGAATATGTTTCTCATGCTTCTCTGTCTTATTCTACAGAGCTGGAGAATTAAGTATTCATTGGCAGCAGATCTATTAGTGTATTAGCTAAGTTTTAATGCCATCTGACTTAATTTTTAAAACTATTAATTAAAAGAATCAATTCATCAACAAGCAAATAAATAAATAAATGAAATGACGTTTGCGAGCGATTCTGGTAAACTGTGACTCAGTATCTGCGGCTTTGGAAGTCATCTTGAAGCAATTCGCTGAAACTGATTTGTCCTGGGAAGGAACTCAACCCAGAATCCTTCACTTCTGGAAGCTTCACTCACATACCCATAAGTCCTTTCCAAATGATTGTAACTTATCATTGGAATTCTTTTTCAATGGACTCCAAACACTTGTTAAATCACAAATATTGCAGATTCTACTGCAGCTTTTAAATTTCCCACAGCACATAACTTGCCAACAGTTAATGTTGTTAATATTTTACTGATGCTGAAAAAAAAATGACTGGAAATGGAATAAAAATACACATTCAATGACATTTCTACTGCAGGATATGATTCCACTGATAGCACAACGTTCTCCCAACAACGAAAGAGAGAAAAATCTGAGCTGAATTTAAGGTTTATCTTTTCTGGCCCTGTAGCAAAATTAGGCTAATTCTACATGTATTTGAAAAATCCTAGGATTCAAACCCTAATGCTGCTGGCATCTCAGTCAGGGGGTCCCCCATCTTGCACCCTGTGCTTTCTGGGATAGTCTCCAGGATTTCTGCGATCCTGAACTAGATAAGCAGTTATGGAAGATGGATAGATGGATGGATGGATAAACATTATTATGTAAAACAATAACATAACCTACTTCTTCTGAGTTTATAGACAAGATGTATAAAATAAAAAAATCACCATGACACAATAAGTATACAATACATGCAGAAGTGCAAATATAGTCACAAAATAAACTCTAAGAACCCACATATTTCTCATTAAACACTATCTCCCCAACATGTGGTTCATGGCAGTGCATTTATGGACCTGGCAACCAGCTAGAACATTTATAAAACATATTGCTGGTACCAGGGGCAAATCCAGAAATTCTGGGCCTTCTGACAAAATGTCACCTTGGATCCCCCTACCCAATTGTACATACAGCTTTACATATTTAAGGGCCCCTGTCAAGTGCTGGGCCCTGTGAATGTCCTGGGTTTTTCATGCCCCTCTGACACCCCAGGCTGGCACATGTCAGGAGCTCATATATCAAGCCGATACATAGGTTCAGGCTCTTAAGGTGAAGGAAGTTGATTGAGGTAGCCTTGATGTAGCATTAAAATTTTCACCTTGACTGGGCAAGTCTCACTGTTTTAGTATGCAAGTCATACTTGAAATTCAGTCTGGTTTATAAACCATCTCGCAACTCTTCCACTGTAAATTGCATAACTAAAATATGGTGACGTGTCCCTCTAGATAGGCTGATGTACAGTAGGCTCTCATCCTCATGAGGTTACCAGTGATTTGTTTTTAACCATTTCATTTTAAACATGTCTATGTATCTGTATATACATTTTTTAGTTATTTATTTATTTTTGTTAATTAACTTCAAAAACTGACGTTACCACAAAGTTCACCAGAGGGGTCACCATTTAGCACCATATACTTGTATTTGCTATCCTTCAGGTGAAGCCTGCTCAGGTATTATAAAGCTGCATCTGACACTATTCTCAGATCTAGGCCTTGCACCACGGTGCCTTTTATGCCCATGCAAAATCAAACCAGACGGCTAATTTGCCCACAACTGTTGATTTTAATCTGCAACAGGTTTGGTAATTTTCTCTTTCTTACAAGGCTGCAATTATTTATATATTTACTTATTTACTCTCTTAGCTAAGCAACATGCCTCTGCTTTTTTTTTTGAGACTTTATAAACTCCCTTAGTTTCCTGGCTGTTGTTTTGAACTCAACAGGGATGCCTTAGAAAAGTGTTTTTTATGGCGGAACATGCCCAAAGCACATTGTTAGTGGACAAGATTTAAAATGCCTAGCTAATGAATCCCAGAAGGTGGTTCACGCCAGGGTCAGCCCTCCCCACTGTAACTGTGTCACCTGACGGAACGTGAGCACCCCCCCACCCCACCCCCACATGGTTTCCCCCGTGGCGGCGTCTGGGAGAGCAAAGGTGACCTCTTACACCCAGAGAGGCATAGACCCGCCGGTCTGCTGGTGTCTGACTGGCAAGGCTTAATCCGCTGAGACACAGAATGCGTTTCTGCAGAGGCTGCTGCATGCAAAATATCACACATGTAACACGACGGGCATGAATACATAAAGCAAAACAAACACACGCGTGTGACAACACATTATTACATCGCCATTTTACAGGAAACTCTTCTGTTTATATTACATATTACTAACATAATAGTTGGTCATATTGACCGTGATCACTCTGCTGAAAGCAAATACAGCTCCACAGATTGAAACTTCACATTCCCTTCCAAATTCGCCACCACCTTGTTCTAATTTCTTGGTTACTCTGCGTATTTATGTGTAATACCAGTGCTCCCAATGCCTACCACACTCCGATGGTTCCGGCCACACGGCCTGTGTCACCCCAGCAAACAGCTGACGTCTCCAAGCGAGCCGCGTCCTCATTGGCCGCCTCCACCCTTACCCGAAGCATCTGGAAAGCTTCCACCTTGCAATCAAAGCTATTATCCAAGCGAGTCGCTTGTCTCTCGCCGCTTGATAAATGTGCTCGGCCTTCGGAAAGCTGTGTTCCACCTTCTAAATACTGGACTAGGTAGTCAGGAAATTGCAATATCAGTAGTTACATTATTATGTACTTAAGTGTGTGGGTGTATCCAAATAGCTTCCTTAGGGTCACCCATTCAGTATTACGCTAAAACTAGACTCAACCACATGCAGCAGAGCGAAGGCAGCCAGGACGGGAAATAAGTGCAACTTGTCCCGTTATATAAGCCGTTATGTAAGAAATTTTATAAAAACGAAGAACAAAACAAAAACAAATCTGTTTTGTGTAACTGCCTATCTATACCCATTGTGCTCCATGTTTCTGCTTTGAGCTTTGTTCTGTTCCCACTAACTAGCTATTGTTGCACAATTAATTTCTCAGTACGGCTGGTTCCTCGTTTCACCGGGTCCCGCTAAGAGGCAGATATATTATAACATGCATTAAAAAATTCTGTAACGTTAAAGGGAGGGGATAAAAAAGCAAGGCTGCTGCTGTCAGTTTTGTTTGGGCTGCGGATGTACCTGCCTTTTACGCTTATTTCTGAAAGTCATCCCCCCCCCCCCACAGATGTACTTTATGGCAGCATTAAATATCAGCACCAATATGAAAGCCAACTACAGGAGCAAACCCCACAGAGGCAGAGACTAAGCATTAGGGCGCACAGAAAAGGCTGCAACAACACACTTGTAAAACAGCTAGGCAACACCTCAATAAATGGAGAGGGACGTGCCGGTCTGGGCCCCCAGATTCAGTCCCCAAACAAAGGGACCCCTCTTTGGGCCTGACCCACTATCCGCGTGTTGCCTTTTCGACCAATGGCAAATATTTCGCCGGCCCCCACCCCCTAGGGAAAAGGCGTGAGGTACAAAATCCATGGTCCTATAAACAAGAAAACCTTCCCCAAAACATCCCCCATCCTGAGCACCCCCCCCCCCATATAAAAAAGGAAACCTTCTCCAATACATCCCCCATC
>JAODKL010000017.1:19667743-19695625 GCA_026780765.1 Petrocephalus schoutedeni | reverse complement strand
CTTACTGGCCAGGGAGGTTTCCCCGACCTTCCGGGTGACCTAGAAATGGGTATTTTTTAAAAGCTACTCAATAAAATGTACCAAATGTACCAGGCCTTTCTGATTGCTGCACCTGAATAGTACACCATGATGATTTAAGCCTTCCCAGGGAGAAGCACTGTCTAGTTTAATAACTAGAAAAGGATTAGAAAAGCCGGTTTTAGATTATCCAAAAGACCTCTTTGCGTTTCATCTGGCTGGTGGATTAGAAGCTCAGGTGGGTGTGAGCACCACATGTGGCTAGCTCAGTATCAACCTGAAGGATGTATAGTGTCCCCTACGTCCCTTGTGGTCAGTGCATCCAGCACGAAACCAGTGTCCAGCATTTCATGGGTTCTGCTCATGGGTTTTTTTCTGAAATGCAGACACACCAGATCCTGGAGCCTCTAGACCTCTCACCTACATCTTTTCTTTTCTCTCCACGTTACAATTCCCTGGATTTTTGCAAAGCCATGTGGGGCTGATGAATTGGTGACACCTAACTGCCCTTAACTTGAATGCGTGAGTGGCATGCAATAGATGGGGGTCCTTTCCAGTGCCCTGTGCTGTAGACCAGCATGACCTTGACAACATAACCAGTTCCATTAAGTAGAACAGAAAAATGCATGGCAGGGTTTGGTCCAACATTTATGTCTAAATCTGTTTTGATCATTGGGCTAATCAGGACCAAATCCTATGTAAAACAAGAAATATCTGCTTTTCCTTTAATAGCCATGGTAATCTTTATATGTCTACCTCATAACACAAGCATTATGACACGGCAATAAAACAGTACCTTGCTGTAATGATGGCCCTAATAAAGGATCAACGGATTCAGGACTTGGCGGAGTGCCGTGCCCGCATAGCAACCTAATTAAAAGATTGCTAGTTGCGAACCACAAAACTTTACCACCCAGCAAACCAATGATGTAAGGACAATTTTTGGCGAGGGGGTGGGGGGCTTTAGCACAGACGTGGTACCACTCGTTGGCTCGCCCTGGCGATCTCCCAGCGTGCAACGGGCCACGTCCCTTAAATAATGCTGACATTTATCACCGTCTGAGGGGAGGCCCGCTGAAAAAGGCCACCAAGAACGACGGAGACGGAAGGGCTGGACTGGGCAATCCTCGGTCGGCTTTGCCTACAGGACTGAGGCACGAACGCGCCCATAAAGGATCTCTGTGGAATAAGGCAGTCGAGCCTTTTACTACTGTTATTTAACTTAATTTTCTTTTTCCTTCAGACTGTGCCTAATTTCTGTTCCTCAGTTCGGGAGCTCAGTATTGTCGAATTCCTGGCGCAAAAACACTTTTTCCCCCAACTCATTAAAAATACAGGTATAAAAATGCAGGTTTATCTTGGAGGATTTTGTGCAGGAGATGGATGTTCCTACACGGATCAGACCCGTCCAGCATGGCAGCACTGCACATTTTCCAGAGTGAACAAACATTTGGAAATTAATAGAAATCTTTATGAAACACAAAGAAATAATAAGTACTCAAGTAACAGAAAAGGTCCATATATAAATAACATAGTTAATATAGTTGTGTTGGTGCAGTGAAAGTCAAAAAACACAAACACAAGGCCACCGTTTCTGAGTTCCAGTGGTGCATTAAACACTATGGGTTTAAGAGCCTTTAACTTATTGGTTTTGACATGTAAAAATTAATAAAACTGGTGTTCACAGCACTATTCTCAAACCCCAATAGCTCATGAAATAGCTATATCAATGTCCAGACATTTTGCTGACATTACCAACGGCAAAATGTTTTTTTTTTTTCTTTTACTATTTTTTTAATGAAAACTCTTCATACTTTTGGCTGATATTTCAATGGATTCTTTTTATGGACAGTTAAAAAAACATTAGATTTAATTCACAGTCACACAGCACTTATTTGAGCACCTCAGCCTATTTGTGTAACTTCAGTAGTTCTAATACATGAAGTTTTACTGGAAATACCACCACAAACCTCTTAGCTTAGTCACTGACGAAGACGTTCAGGTATGTAATGTACAATAGTCTGACTCATCATGAGCGATCAGCTTTGACAAGCTTCCCACAGTTTCTGGTGTCCCAGTTTGTACTAATGAAGTATCCTTTCAGCTACCAAAGGAGGAATGATTCAGAGAGTTCTAAGTTCTCAAAGCTGTGATAGAAACTCAGAACTGTTCTAAAGGGAATCATGGCTACCAAGGCCACTTGGTGAGAGGCTGGTGCTGCCAGGGGCGTGAATTGCTCTGTTTACTGGTGACTAGAACAGGAATACATTTGCAATGGGACATTAAAGAGGTGGAACCTGGGAAAAGGCAGAGCTTTAGATGAGTAAAAGACCCATGAGAGTTACAAATGATACAAATGTCATCATCCTATGGCACAAGATTAATCATGAGAAATCATATAAAATTCTAATAAAAATGCATCATATGGTAATTATAGCATAATATAATTCAGCTTTGCCATGATGTTTTTCAAACAATCATTGTGTTTTGTTTTCATCTGTATCTAGGCGGACCAACAGACCTCCATGGCTTTGTGCCCACATGGGGCATTAGATGAAAGAGCTAGGGAAGTCTTTGGAATCAGCACAAGCCCTAATCATTGGCTGGCCTGACGGAGAACCTGCTTGGAGTGCACTGCACTCATCTTGGGTACCATCAACTTAAAACTTCTAATCTGCACCTGCTAGCTTAACCTTATGTGTCATGCAATCTATTTACACTGCCAAGAGATTATAAGCCCATCACAGTACAAGTCAAAGGAAGAGAGGTTAATTTGTACTATTCTTGACATTTTAGAATAATTATAAGGACATCAAAACTATAAAATAACATATGGAATTATGCACTGATGAAAAAGGCATTAAACAAAAAAAAAGTTCTGTGGGTTGGGACTCAAAATGTTGTCGGTTCAAATTCTTGAGTTGGCAGAGTGATCCCACCATTGGGCCCTTGAGCAAGGCCCTTAAGGCCAATTGCTCCCAGGACTGGCTGACACTACTGTCTCCTCTATCCCAGGTTCATGAGGTGGGCTGCTGGGTTCTTTTCCTGTTGTCCTGAAGGAGCCTCATGCTGGGCCCTCATTGGCTGCTTTTCCATCACTCTCCAAACTTCTCCAAACTTCTCCAAAACCATCTTTGTTGTGTTTAGGTCAGGTGGCCAGGTCATATGATGTGACACACTATCACTTTCCTTTGCAGGCAGCTTGGGATTGTCCAAATTTTTGGCTGGTACTGTTTGTATTTTTTTTTTCAATTCAAGATCATCAAAAACAGCAGTTGGTATTCATCCTTCAAACTTTTGTTAAAAAGTTGTGATCTTGGCCTGTTATCACCAAAATTAAAAATATAAAAATAATCTTAATCAATGAATTAACAATTCTAAATGCACAGTTTTATGAGAACAGGGTGCGATTTGAGTTATAAAATGTTAACGTTAATAAATGTGGCTATGCATTCCTTGAAAAATTTAAAAGGACCATAATTCACGTAACTTGCAAACCTATCCTGAAGTATGGAAATCGTCTATGGTCTGAAACATTTGAAATATATATATATATATATATATATATATATATATATAATAGTCAAAAAATGTAGAGTTTATAAGGTCACAGAACTGCATTATGGAAATAATGAAAGGAAAGCAGGTTAGTAATGAAATGAGTAAAACAGTGGGAGGAGGACTGGAGGACTCTTTATTACACCCATGTAAATGAATTTATTTTATGAAATACATTAATCATGGCCATAAAGATGAACAATATTATTTTTGACATTTCTTCAATGTATTCCTTCTGGTTTTGCTTTTTTTTATAGAGGTGAAATGAAGGATATTGTGTTTTTTTTTCTCTTTTTCATTTTTTAAATATTGAGCCTCATTAGTGGAATGGATACAAAAATGAAAAAAAAAAAGGCCAATGGGACTTCAAATGACAGAGGATGTTATACTGCAAAATAAAAGGACTCTGGCAGTTTGATTTTATTTTTTAAACTCACGTTTCAAAACATTTATAAGCCGTGTTCTTTTTTGATGGGAAAGACATGATAAACTGAGAGTATTAAATTAAATTTAGCAAAATGAAATCGGCAAGAAGGGGAAAAAAAATTATTGGCGATCCAGAGAAAATGTTTTCAAGTCTGCGATGAACAAATCTATATGAGTCCAGAATCCAGTGACTTACACGGTTTCACTGAAAAGTGGGAAGACAGTAACCACATTAATACTGGACATAAATATATGTATCTAACTTCACTGCACTGGCAAAGGTCTCCTACAAGTTACAAGAATAGGAATTACTTAGAGATTATCTCTGAGAAGTGAATGTAATGGTTTCTCTCATTAATGCCTGCTCTAGTGAAAAAAGCACTATAATTTCAGTGGTGATGAGCGATGTTTCAGCTGTGAGATTTATTACGGCTCCCCAGCTTGTGGAAAACTACCTTTCGAGCTGGAATTTGGTTATATTACTTCATCAAACACCAGTGATAGCGGGAGCTGCAAAAACTATGTTACAAAAAAACAATGGTTTTTCTATTTAGAATCATTTAATTAATGCAGGCTTTATGTATGTTTATGTATAAATGGCAAACATGGTCATATATGTTTGCAGCTATTGTTTTCCATCAATTATTGCCCATTTCAATCATCATGTGTTTTTTTGTGTTTGTGGCTGCAACTGATGGTCTGTGCACACCTTGCACTTCTTATGTTGGAGTCTCTGGAGAACCTGTCAGTTGTCATTGGGCTTATGGCCACATTCCCCCAAAAGACATCAAAATGGGTGAAAAAGAAGTCAGTGGGTGAAGTGGCAGCCTGCTGTACAGAGCCAACAGGAGATCCGCGAGGCATACATGTGATTCATAGACTTAGGGTGGCGTTTAAAATTTTTCCTCTCGAATTCTCATTTTGGACTGCATTTATGGTTCAGCATAAAGGAAAGTGGATCTACTGTAACATTCTTCTGCTTAAGATCAATACGTTTCATTTGTGTGTGTTGGAATTGCCAATGAAAATACGTGAATTTGGATAGTGCTCTTCAGCATTTTGAACAGGAAGTTACCCATGCAGAGCAGAGGCATAGCTGAATAGGATTCAGCTGCAAAGTCTGGGGCTAAAGACCTACATGGAAGTAAAGTACAGGTATCATGTGAAAATCCAGAGGCCTACGGTTCCCTTCCAGGTGGCATGGCATGGTTATAGATGTATCTGAATCACAGACTCATCCATTTGACTTTTGAACCCTGTTTGGTTGCCACTATTTTTCTTTTGCTGTTATGAAAGTTGAGTAGAACGACTGAGGCCACAGATTTATCCCGTGTTTCATTTGGAATTTAAGGAGAAGGAATTCATTTGAATGAAGCATAAAGCAGTCATAATTCTTATTGTGATGTAGAGCCTCCACTCCTGTGAAACTCCTGGAACCACAGGTAAAAAGAGAGAGAATCTAATAATAAGAGCATGTAGATGTGAGAGTTGGATTCTGCTCTTCTGCTAGATTCTTGGCAGGACTGAGACATTGAAGGCAGACAGCAACTGCGGGAAACATGACATTAAATACAAGTACCAGAAGAAGGTTTGATAAAGAGACTCCCTCACCTTCCTTTCAAAAGAAGAATAAAATCATTGTTAGAGCTCATAAAAGAATATCAATAATCTCAAAACAAACAAATCTAAACAAACAGATTAAAATGGTTGAACTGAAGAGAGAATGCTGCCCACATACTTAAATTGCAACTTGTTCCTGTTTATGCATTGCATACTTCCTGCCCCATGGCCTAACTGGATATCTCCACCCTACCAAGAACGGGGTTGAGAAACGTTGCCTTAGACTAGAGCTTGTCCATGGATCAGGCAACTGATCTAGACAGTGTCTTTGATATTCAGTCACCTCCATGAACTTCCAATCAGGGCAGAGAAGAGGCTGCAAAGAACCAATCAGAGAACATCTAACCCACCCAGCCCCACCGCTGAGGAGGCTAAGCAATGTGGGAGCAACACTGTCAAAACAAGAGAGCAAATAAAGGTGACTCAATGCATCAAAAATTTAATGATTGCGCTCGTTAAATTATATAGCTTTTTCCATTTCGCTATTCAAAATTCCATCTTGTTTATTTTTTGATAATTATGTGTAAAATGAGTTAATACATATGTATAAGCCTGCAAAAAAGGCTTTAAGAGGCTATTTAAGTCTATTATTATGTAGTTTACCATCATGAAGCCAGGAACTAAGCACGCACAAAACCAGAACCTGAGATGGATAATTATCTCTTTGCTTGGAGAGAAGTCCTAAAACATGTTTTAATTAAAGAATAACTTTACAGACATAGGATGGTTGCAAACACCCTCACACTTAAATATTAAATTTTTTAGGTTAAATTATTTCCGATTGACTGAAAAATCAGTAGGAATGGTGTGCAAAATGTATCGACGGATGCCGGTTGTTAATTTTAAGGTTGGTCTTATGCTGAGGCAAACTCCATCCAATTCTTGGTGGTCCATAGAGTTTCTTGGTGTTCTCGGCATTTTGTGTTTTGGAATATTGCGAGTGGAAATCTGCGACTTCTAGCAGTGTAATTTACGAGTTGTCAAGACAGAAGATTCAGGAAGCATTGTCACCACCAAACTCACCCCTAAAGAATTACTGAATAATGTATTTATAATGCTGACACACCATGCAGCTTTCCATGTGAAAGCTACCATCATAAAGCAGTACATGACAGGAAAAACTGATTGCAAGCAATCTAAACTAAAAAAGCTGACTCATTATTAGGCGTTTCTACATTTTTCAGGGATAAAAGCAGAACGGGGAATGTAAAAATGTTTTACGAACAAATGAGTAATTATTAGCAATTATTTTGTAATCACTTTGACAATCATTGACAAGTACCAACCTCCTCTGTGTCATTATGTACCAGCGTTACATTGTATGTTTAAAAGGATGTCAGCATTTTAACACCCTTCAGAAAAAGTGATGGAAGAAGCAAGGTTCTGATATCGACATTGGGTCGACAGTTACTGTGAAATGTGTTCTTGTTTCCTATTGGCCGGTCCTCGCTAGCAACTTCATCAGTATTTGAAGCGTGGTTTCTCTTATTGTAACAGAGTGTGCAAGCTGCCCCCCCACTCCAGTCACCACAGACTGAGCCTCCTAGTCACCCCCCCGCCCCTGGAAAAAAGGCGCTGCTCGCACGCGCCACGAATGTTTGCCTTATTCGCTTCATAGACAGTGGGTGCGAAGGCCACCTGGTGGGCGAGCCGCAGTGGAGCGGAACGCACCGCGAGCCACCGCCGCAGCCCCGGCCCGCCACCCACGCAGCACGGGGGGGCTGCGGAGGGGGGCCGCAGGGGTCAGGGGAAGTTGATCCAGTCTGGAATAACAGCAAGTGAGGGTCCCCACATCCCCGAGCTGCCTTCCCACCCACGCTGAGCACTAAGCCGGAGGAGGGGTGGACAGGAGCAGGCCAGCACTGAAACTGGAACCACGTCTCAGGTGTCGGCCCAGTGGACAGGTTCCGACACGGCCCGCGGGCCGAAGGCTCTCCTGTCAGGGAAGCTGGGTCGGGTGATTGGGCTAAATGAGCCAACAGCACTGTGTTCTGCGCTGTTGAGTGGCAGGGAATCAACCTCGGAAAACCAGTTTGCCAGCGTGAAGAAGAACCATGGAATGAAGGCTTTTCACACTGTCCTCACCCTGACCACAAATCCCTGATATGCATCTATACTGTGGCACACAAGTTTGTGCAAAGTTACTTGAAAGAACTCGAAGGTCTGTCTATTACACTTATATTAAATTATATTTGCTTGTTTAACTATATGAACTTTTTTGTATGTTTATCCTTCAGAAGGTAGCTCCCTTTGCCATCTTGCAGCAACAAGGGTTTTAGCGCATCGGAACTTCGTAGTTTTCATTCTGATATCATCAGACCTTTATCAACCCTGAGGTGCTAATTGTTACCTTTGGCTTTATTCCCCCCGCCATTAGGGGGAAACTGCAGGGAATCACACAGCAAAAGAGCCAAACCCACCCCTCCGTCTGCATTAAGTCACTACGGTTTTATGATAAACACTCTCATGATTTATGACGTAGTAACATGGAACATTTCCGTCCCCTTCCAGTTAGAGGCGAAATTAACAAGCCTCACGTCAGAAGAAATGTATCGCCACTTCAGAAGGGAATGGTCTAAGCACATTGGGATTACAAAGTAATTATGGGCCAATTACAAGATAATTGCGCCACAAATACCACACCGGCTGCCATGTCTTCTGCAGAGCGGGGCCAGGCTTGCAGGGAGATTGCGATTGACGCCAGCCGCCACTTGCTGCCATTTATTCAGTTTACAAATGCAAGCTTTATTGAACGCTTAAGGGGAAGCCACTGGGAAGGTCATTAAACATATGGACACATGGCCAGGAGGTCACATCCTAGGACGGATACCATTTCTGCACCATTGAACCATGACTGAGGAGTTGTATCTGCAGTATAAATGAGAGAAAACACGGGACTGCTATGCACAGAAGCTTCTGCTAAATGAATAAAGATTGTACAGTAATAATCTATTAATAAAGGAAGTCAAGGGAACAAGAGCAGAGTCTGGCATTCTAAGGGTTGAGATGTCCCAGGCCATACACTCCATGCTGTGATCTGGACCTAGAAGTTAGTCCTGAGCGAGTGGGCCCGCCTAGGACCCAGTGCCAGCCTGCCCTCTCTGCAGCCCGTCAAAGTGACAAGGTTAACTAGCCTCTCTTGACCTGGCAGATCCCGAAGCCGTAATTACCGGCCAGGCGTCACGTTACGTGCTGTTGGATTCTTTTATTTAAGGAAAATCTGACTGAATTCCCTCTACAACACCCCCCCCCCAACTCTCCTGCATAGCAGTTCTATTAATACGTGCAAGTGTGTAATGTAGAAGTGGAGGTTGACTTTACCGTGTCTCTTTTCTTCTGTTTTTTTTTTTTGTGTTTTCCCATGTGCGTGTTTTTCTTTCTCCATTTCTTCAGTTCACCGTCTGGAAAAAAAAAAAAAAAAAGAGGATTGAAAGGTCCAGGCTTTCCTGTCGGACTCCGGTGAAATAAACAGGGAAGGAGGCGGAGACACAGAAGTGGAGGGAAAGCGGGACGGCAGCCAAAAAGGAGGTCCTGGCCTCGGATCGGGGTCTGCAGGGAGGAGAGGTAAGAAGAGGCTTCGCGAGAGAGAGACCTTGTGGAGCCCCTCTGTCTCGGAGCCCTTCCCATCATTTGCTGACATCAGTCCCTTCGCCCAGGAAAAAGGAAGGTAATTGTGCGTGCGCCGGGACAGCCCCCCCATCCCACGGTGACCAATGGCTCCCCGGGAACCTGGAGATTAATTAAAAGCTGACGTTTCTTTCATTTCCCACTTTATTGAATCATGATTCACGCTCAATTAAAAAACTGCTGTACTTAAAGGCCTGCCAGAGCATCTGACGTTTTCGTGTGGAGACTTCAGAGGACCCGGGCCAGACACCGAGAGTCAGATCCGCGGCCCCGGCCCGGCCCAAGCGCACTACCAATAACAGAACATGCCGTTCTACGTGCAGCCCGTGGTGGGACATAACAGTTTATTTTATTAAAAGAACGGTGCCCTTTTCTAAAATTTTATTCCATGGCCACATATCGAGGAGCGTGAGATCACCCGTTAGGGTCAAGCGGTCATAAATCTTTTATTTAGCTTTGAAACCGCAGCATCAAAACAAGAAAGGGGTCATTGTTAACTCTGAAGACCGACTGGTCAAACTTCCGATCAAAACGCCATTGCATACAGAATATTACACATACAGCATCATTTTTCTTACCTAAAGAAATTACAACATCTGAGATGATTGAAAATGCATATAGCCCATTCAAAAT
Organism: Petrocephalus schoutedeni; assembly: GCA_026780765.1. NCBI lineage: Eukaryota > Metazoa > Chordata > Actinopteri > Osteoglossiformes > Mormyridae > Petrocephalus > Petrocephalus schoutedeni. The sequence continues at coordinate 19,685,743 of JAODKL010000017.1, read as the reverse complement.
TATTCATCTCGTACCCAGATTCAACATCCAGCCAGCCCCTCACCTTCCTCGGCAGTCTCGAGTAGCAGATTTATCTATATTCGATTTATGTATGTTTCTGTTTCAGTGCTAGTGGCAGATTACGAAAGACTGGATGAATTTAATATCCGTTGATAAGTGTGGAATGTGACAGATGCAAAATGGGTGGGCTCCGTCTCTCACGGGGTTTGTAGACGCGAATGCTGTCGCTCGGCAAGTGCGTGGTCTGGCTCGAAATGAAGAACACGGTGACACTAACAGTACACTCGCCATGAAAACTGGCATTATCAAATCCGGTTTATTCTGCACCTGGCTATCCTCTATTTCTATTTCACCCCTGCTGACAATCAGTGCAGAACGATGAAATGCAGTTACGTCCAACTGTGGCTCCTCTTCAAGAAAAAATGCAACGAGAACCTGAACAAAAGAGCAGACAATGATTTTATGGTGTGATAAAAATTTATCAGCAGGGAAACACATCATACATGTTCACATTCGTTATATATATATATTGATATATATATATCAAGTAAATGCACAGAATATAATAGCAAAAAGCAAGAGCAAACCCCTATTTTATAGACCATAAAGAAGGCATCCTGGTGACTTTGGTTTTACATTTATAGCTGAGATCTACATCTGCTTTATTAAAAAAAAAAAAAAACATATATAAAAAATAAGAGCAATAATAACAATAGCACAACTAGCAAAAATAATTTCCTCATAATAGTCTCAAACTGCAACATGTTGTTGGTAATGCTTTCCAGTGAACACTTGGAGGAACTCTCATTCCTGGGTCTCGGCCTGCAGTGCCCCCACCACCATGGGCGACATCGAAACACGGCACATCGCTTCCCCCAAAAAGCAGTGAGAAAATGTTTGGAGCGATTCAGCACATCCCTTTCTCCAGGCAAACCTCACAGCTCGTAAGGTGTCTCGAACAGTACGTTTTCCCAGTGTGCGGGGTCTGACACTTACCATCAGTTAAACGTATTTATTTGGTTCGCTGTTTGTTTAGTAAAGGAATCATGGTTTTGCCAGTGATTACCTTCGAGGTAATCACCAGCATCTGATTATATGGTTGACAGGGGCTGAGGTCAGAGCAATCAAATATAAAAAAATGGCACATAAACACAATTAGAAAGGAACATGGCTCTCCACCTTATGACTGGAACTTCTGACGTTTCCTTCAATTCTCAAAACACATTTGTTCACAGACTTAAACAGTTTTGGTATTTTGTCTTTACTTAATGCAAATTTTGTTATATTTCTACTGAGTGTACTGCATGGCCTCAAAAAAAAAAACATGCATAAAATACTTTGTTACTATGTTGTGTCTGTCTCTCATCTAACCCTGTGAGCTTTGGTTACATGGATGAAGCTATTGCAGTAAATATAACAAGCTAAGAAGCTAGCTCTCAGTTCTCATTGCTGGGACTCTGCAGCCATGCCAATGGGGATTCTTTAAAGATCAAAAGGGTTCTCTTTCCTTTTTTCATTTTCCTAAAAAATGTACACACTCCAGGAAATCCAGGGGGATCTAAAAGGATTAGCCAGACAGATGACCTTTCCCGGTCATACAGGCAGCGCGTGCAGCCGGAGGGCCAGATAAACAGCAGCCCTGCTGCACACGCGAGGCACAGTTGCATAAGCGGCCAGCGGTGGCACGCGACTATGCTAGCTATGATCCCTGGCGTGACCTTGTGGTGACCCGGCCACGACCCGGGATACACCTGACTCCCTGTTCAGCTAATGTGCTGGAACTCAACAGCAGACTGGATTACAGGGTTCACCTGCAGTTTCTTATATATATATATATATAATTTTTTCCACTCGCACATTCTCATGCAGACATTCCCATTACTTGGGCTGTCCCTAACCCCCGCCACCATGTGTGGCATGTGTTCTGAGGGATTTCTTTAAAGCCAAAAGGATATGGTCGATTATTAACCCTTGCCTCCATTAACAGGCATGTACGTGTCGCCGATGACAAAGTCTCAGCTAATAAACATATCACCCAAGACAGGTAGAGATGGCACAAAAGTTCCAGGTTCGAAGCTGAGGGGCGTGCAGTTATTGGAAGCACCTGAGCGAGTGATGAGACACTGCACTGTTGCGCCCGCTGTGTCTGGGGAAGAAGAAAGGCGCATCTTACTGTGAATAAAGCACTGCAGCTTTTACAGGAGACATGAAAAAGGGACTAAACCAAGGGAGATTAAAGTGAAGCTGCAAATCAAAAAGAATAGAGAACAGGTTCACGGTCGGTTCATCGTCAGGGCAGCAGTTCGGTAGAAATGTGGAGCTGTGGTGTAGGCCCCACCACCCGCCTTTGCTGAAGCTAGTGGAACCCAGTCCTTAAAGTGCAATGACTCCTAACAGCACTGTGCATGGATATTCAGGCCAACTAGCTGAGCGTTTGGGTTTAAAGCACTGTAGAGATATAAGGTCGGGCACGGGGTTGGTGTCATCAGGCGCCGTGTGGAGACTGACGAGCTTAGCAGGGGACTCAGGCACAGTCCCCAAGCGTTCTCCTCCAGAAGCGATTACTGCTGCTTCTCACGATGGCCGAAGGGAGACACCAGCTTCATCGCGACATAGTTCTACAACACAGACAATGGCAGGAAGGAGAGAGGGTGTCCGTCAAGATGGAGGACTAGATTTTGCACATTTCCAAAGAAAATAACACAAATCACAGACAAAATCATCAGGCTTGCAGAGAAACGGAATGCCGTTACGCATTCAGAATACAAAAAAAATATATATCTGGATACAGGAAAAACATACATAATCAGATAACTCGGGTTACGCTGCTTAGATATTGGGATTCTTCTATTAAGTTACTGATTACATTACATTAACAGGTATTTAGTAATTGTACCGGAATATATTTCTAAAGTAATCCTCTCAACCCTGACATGCCTTTAACAAATATTTTACAATTTGTAATTTGTAAGCTATATGATAAACTTAGTGTCCCTTAAAATGTCGTATTTTTAAACATTTCTGGACAGACAAATGAGGTTGGATGAGTTTTGATAGATGGAGGTGATGTAATCAACAAAACAATGAAATTTTCAATTCATTCATTCTACAAAATTAAAACAGAAATTACTGCAGAATCGATTGGTCCAGGGAAACTACTGTGGCAGAATGCATTACAATCCAGTACAAATGTCACGACTGTATTTCCCGCTGTCAAATCCCATGTTGCACATGTTGGCTTCTTATTCACATCAAGCCAATAATAAGCTAATAATAAGACTTACCGGGAAGGAGTAGAGGAAGACACCGAGGAAGAGGAGCAATAAGAACAGCAAGAGGAGGCCGAGGAAGACCCACTTGAATCTTCTCCACAAGATGAACTTGAAGGTCTTGAAAGGTGAGGAGAACCAGAGGAAGGATGTCTCGGGGCGTCTGCGGAGTGAGATAGAGACATTTTTCGTTTTACTGCTTATGTGGAGTCAGGGAACCCCAGGGATTCCTTAATATGGTCATAAGAGAATTTCTCATTGGCTGCTTTCGTCACTGACTGAGGCAGCTCCAGGTGGGGATTCATGTTGGGCTCTTCCCTCCCGAGGCCAGCTGGTCTCTCCTCTTGCTCCTGCTCTGACACAACCTCTAAGGACATCTCTACTTTCCCCTTTGAGGGAGAATGACAGTAAGAAATAAATGCATCAATACTTTCCAAAATAGCAAACGTTTCAAAGATGGAATGGAATACACTCAATGGCTAGTCCTGGGCAGGATCCAATTTTGCATCCAGAACCACTTCAATGGTATACGAGGAAACCTTTTCATGCGACACTGTTGTACTGAGCTGTTATTTTTGCACTTCCCGTTACATTTAACAAGACTGGCCATTCTGACCTCTTTAATTGGCAAGATGCACGCAATTAACTGGATTGTGTGATCACACAATTCTTTGTAAACTACAACGCTACTGTGTGAAAATCCCAGGAAGGTGGTTGTTCTTGCACAATTACACCGCATTCAAAGTCGCCTGGATCAAGTATCTTAGTTATTTTAATGCTTTGCTGAAAGATAACTGGACCTCTTGACCCCGCCTGCATGCAATTGTGCAAGGAAAAGAAAGATACGTCATAAGGAGATACGCATAAAAAACACTGAGAGAAACCTGCTGTGAAACATGGAACATGGTAATATATAACATAAATATATAATATAAGTTCACATATATTAGTAACATAAGTGGTGACACGGAAATAAAGAAAACTGAAGACAGACTGCAGTAAAAAGAAACAGCAGAGGTCTGGCAAAAGAGGGGCAGGGTGAGGATGAGGATGGATAGTGAGATAGGGAGAAGATGTAGGGTGAGCAGGTCGGTGTGTGCGGGACCCACAGCGATGATCTTCTCCTCGCCGCTCTCGCACACACATGGCCACCAGCCCTTCACCGTCTTCTGCTCGAAGAGGGAGACCAGCTTCTCTCCGGGCTGATTCAGAAGCTCCAAGCCGCATTTCTCCGCTGTCTTGGCTGGGCGAAGCATGTGATTCAGGTCCAGCTCTAGGCATCCTGCGGATGGGAGGCGGCAAACGACAGACAGGCAGAACCAAGGCATGAGAAGCTTGACCAGCTTAAACTGGTTTAGCTGCTCTTACCAGCCGATGATGGTCATTCTGGCTGTTCTAGCTGGTCATGCCAGCATGACCAACTGGTGGCCCACCCAGCTAAATCATCAAAGAGGAGCAAGAGCTGGGAAATGACCATCTGAGATGATCTTAGACCTACTAAAACCAACTTAAACCAGCTAAAACCAGCATAAGTTGGTTTTTAGTTGTCTTTTTCTTTCAGCTGGGATCTTAGTGGTGGACTCTAGTCTGTCAGTTACATGAGAGATATGCTTCATGGGGCATGTCCCGCACTGACAACTGCAGTTCATGCCCTAGAAGGCCATTTTAAAGAGAGTAAAGGATGCTGTATATTGGTATGATAAAGGCATAGTACATACATGCCTGCCCAGCCTGAGAGGAGTTACGAAAATCAATGCGCCTGGCCCTTTCACTTGTGCTGGTTATCATAAATACCACTCACACAGTATTTGACCTGATAGAGTTTAACTAGTTGAAGACCAACCAGGTAGTTCTTTGAGTTTCTGCACACATACCACACACACATACATGAATCACACATGGAATCTAAACTGTTAACCTCAAAGATTTGCTTATATCCTGAAAAACAATGTGTGTTAAGTCACCCGGAGTGACTAATGTGTTTTGAGACAGGCTACGGGGCTGCGGAATACGCTGACTCCATCACTACGCCGGCTCTGTGTGTGGTTTTACTGCAGCCGCGTCAGGCTGCTACTCGGAGGCCCGTGATTAGCCGCTCCGGTTTCCTCCCCATTCGTCTGAACATCAGGATCCCATCAATGCGATCCACGGAATATTTTTATTGTTTCTACATGTGACATGTCAAGGCCGAGAAAGGGGGAATAAAAATAGCATGCAGGTTTGGCGGGGGGTGGGTGAAGGGTAAGCTGCAGGGGTCGGCGGATTTGGGGGTGGGCTTGATGGGGTGAAGGGTAGGGCCTCGGGGCTTGACAGAAGCAAAGGTGAGCAATAGGGTCTGGGAACTTGGGTGTAAAATGATCATCTCCAGCAACCAGGCCATGGGCATGGAGGGGGGGGGGATATACGTATACTAGCAAGTCTGGAGTTGGTGTGGATGGTAGAAAATGGTGCAATGCAATGACATAGATCTGTGTATGGACAATAGGAACATGTCCCTGTCAATATTTTGGGAGTACCGTGTGTGTTTATGGGGCAGGGGGCTTGGGTCTGATTTGGGCCCTACCAATGCTATGCAGCAAAACGGGCTACACTCCCGATAGAGCTCGGGATCGTGACGTCATGCAAAGTGAATTGTGGGATTTTGGGACAAAGAAGCAACAGAAGTTGCCCACAGTACTGGAGGTAAGCATTTCACTGTTATCTTATGTTATGTTACCTTACTGAAAACCATAGTAGAATGGTGCAAGCTTACTGTGTTATCGATTGCCACAATCATTCTCACAACTGGCACAGAAAACGTATCGTGAATAGAGCGTGATTTTTCAGGTTTTGAGCTTAGAAACGAAACTAAGGAACTTAGGTGGCAGAGTAGACAAAGAGGCATCGCATGGCTTGGGTAGCAGCTGCATGATGAACAAGCATCACCTTCAGCAACATTTCCCGAAATATGTTTGTATGTTCAAAGCATTTTTACACAGATTAGTTACAATCGAAACACACGTCACTGTTATGTGATTACGGCAAGCTGCGCATACATAGGATAGGGCTATTTGGTTGCTGCTGCACTGCTAACGTAATGCAGCTACCTGGCTGCATATCCACATAACTAATCTGACATATTCTGTTGACCCAGGCAAACCAGCTTATGAAATGCTAGAGTGTCATCCTGACTGGGTATCGTCGTTACACCTCGGGCACACAGAAGTCAAGGCAAAGCACACTGAGCGGTTTAACCTGAGGACAGAGACTGCAAGCCCTCACAAGGAGTCCTGCACCCGCAACACCACCTGAGGACAGAGACTGCAAGCCCTCACAAGGAGCCCTGCACCCGCAACACCACCTGAGGACAGAGACTGCAAGCCCTCACAAGGAGCCCTGCACCGGCAACACCACCTGAGGACAGAGACTGCAAGCCCTCACAAGGAGCCCTTGTGTCAAACTACTTTACAGATGTTCACTCTTTCTCACCTACATACAATAGTCAGTAGATTCCATTTTTTCGGACCGTAAGACACACCGGACCATAAGACGCACCTAGTTTTAGAGGAGGGAAATGAAGAAAAATAAGATTGTGAACCAAATAGTATCATACAATATCCCATAGACCATCTCTCACCTATACATAAGTTTTAACCCTCCACTCACTGGCATATATATACATATATACTGTACTCCCAAATCTGCGTGTTCATACGGATCAAGCCCGTTAATGTCTGTTATCTTCACTGAGTAGCGCTTCTTTGCTCGGCTGATTTTGCTGCTGCAGTTCGCTGTTGCCCTGTTTGTCCCAATAAACAGTGATCGTATCCCAGAATGCAACGCATAATGATGTTGTTGCCCATTCTGTATAATATAGTACTGTATCGGAGTGCAGACCACAACGAAGATTCTATGAAAAATTATGAAAACAGGTCACACTTTGCTTAGATTTATTTTAATGACAAAAATGATTTATTTCCTGACTTCGTTAAAATAAATCTAAGCAATGTGCAACCTGTTTTCATTATTTTTCCCTACCAATGCTGAAAGCGAACCTACAGCCTTAGTCTGATGGCCTGATTGAGAATAGTGCCTGCTGGCATGGAGACCCCAAGACTGGAATGGGTGGACAGTATCTGCTAAAGGTGTAAAAGGCGTCATTACCGAGATAGTCATCAAAGGAGAACTTGTCATTATCCCAGATCTGGATGGTCAGCTTCGGTGGAAGCTTTGTTTCCGCTTTGTCCAGGCTCCAGAAGTGCTCCTGGGGACAGTAGGATGGAGGCCAATGCTCTCAAGCTGATGCCCAGCCACATCCATTCCCAAAACGATTCACACTTTTGCAACGCAAAAGACCAGTACAAGAAAAACGTGTTTCTATAATGAGTTGTGTATGTTGACATGCTCAGTTGAAAGTGCGTTTTGGGTGAGAGTGGTGCATTCACACGCGTCACTGTTATTGCCAACCTTCTTGTTGATGGTGCAGAGCTGCTCAGCAGGGAGGTAATGGAACGGGAAGAGGAAACGCCAGTTGAAATTGCCCTCTCCCCCCAGGGAACGATAGTGCACATCGGTCTTCTGTTTGTTGTACTCATGTCCCTGCAACCAGCTGAGAGCCACAGAGAATCATTCAACTGATGCATGCCTGTAGCAACTGCATTTCTGATACTCATAGATATAACTCAGGGATGACTAATGATCTACTTAGCCAATTAGCCATACCTGATATGAACGCCCCTATTTCCGACCAGAAAAATCCCAAAATTTCTGCTCACCCCTTGACGTATATGTCACTCATTTTCTCCCCCGTGACACTGGTGTCATCCAGGATGACATCACTGGTGTTCCATACGATGCACCGCAGGAAAAACCTGTCCAAAAATGGAGGGACGGTGAGGACACGCAGAGGGCCATGATGGGGTGAAATGAAACATGGTCATGTCAGATGATTGCTTACTTTTTGGCTTTGCGTGGAGAAATGTTAAAAGGTGGCCCTGGTGGTCCAAGGGACTTGGGGAATAGGTCCACCCACAACTGCAGACGTCCCTAAAAAGGGAGAAAAGAAAAATTACCTGCGAGAGGAAGAGCAAATGAAAACACAGGTAGACATGTGGACACAGAGAAACTAAAATTAGCCCAATGATGGTGGCTTGTCATATACACTGTATTGCCAATAGTATTGGGACACCCCTCCGCATCATTGAATTGAAGTGTTCCAATCAATTCTATGACCACAGGTATATAAAATCAAGCATCTAGGCATGCAGACTGCTTCTACAAACATTTGTGAAAGAATGGGTCGTTCTCAGGATCTCAGTGAATTCAAGTGTGGTACTGTGATAGGATGCCACCTGTGCAATAGGTCCATTCGTGAAATTTCTTCACTAGTAAATATTCCACGGTCAACTGTTAGTGGTATTATAACAAAGTGGTAGCAGTTCACAGGCTAGGGTCCACAACTGCAACTCAGCCACAAATTGGTAGGCCACGTAAAATCACAGAGCATGCTGAGGCACACAGTGTGCAGAAGTCGCCAACTTTCTGCAGAGTCAGTAGCTACAGACACCCAAAGTTCGTGTGGCCTTCAAATTAGCTCAAGAACAGTGTGTAGAGAGCTTCATGGAATGGGTTTCCATGGCCGAACAGCTGCATCCAAGCTTTACATCACCAAGTGCAATGCAAAGCATCAGACGCAGTGGTGTAAAGCACATCACCACTGGACTCTAGAGCAGTGGAAACATGTCCTCAAGAGTGACAAATCAAGCTTCTCTGTCTGGCAATTTGATGGACGAATCTGGGTTTGGCAGTTGCCAGGAGAACAGTCCTTGCCTGATGGCATTGTGCCAAGTGTAAAGCTTGGTGGAGGGGGGATTATGGTGTGAGGTTGTTTTTCAGGGGTTGGGCTTGGCCCCATAGTTGCAGTGAAAGGAACTCTTAATGCTTCAGCATATGAAGCCATTTGGACAATTTCATGCTCCCTACTTTGTGGGAACAGTTTGGGGATGGCCCCTTCCTGTTCCAACATGACTGTGCACCAGTGCACAAAGCAAGGTCTATAAAGACATGGATGAGCGATATTGGTGTGGAGGAACTTGACTGGCCTGCACAGAGCCCTGACCTCAACCCAACAGAACACCTTTGGGATGAATTAGAGTGGAGACTGTGAGCCAGGCCTTCTCGTCCAACATCAGTGCCTGACCTCATGAATGCTCTCTTGGAAGAATGGTCAAAAATTCCCAGAAATACACTCCTAAACCTGGGGGAAAGCCCAGAAGACTTCAAGCTGTTTTAGCTGCAATGGGTGGGCCAACTCCATATTAAAGCCTATATATTGTATTAAGAATGGGATGTCATTAACGTTCTTGTATGTAAAGGGTTGAATCCCAATACTTTTGGCAATATAGTCTATATGCAGATGTTTGGTATGTATAGTCATTTGGCCAGTGGCTATAATTATACATTGTGAGTGAAGTTACACTTTTATTGTACTACATTTGTATTGCACTAGGGTGGCATCTTCCTGTCATGTGGGTTTTGTCCAGGAGTTGTTAGACTAATTGCTGTCCCTAGATCACTTGTAGGGTATCAGAGCGCTGTAATTTTCTAGTATTCTCTCTAGAATGCTCCTTAGTTTTATTCATAGGCAGGAAAAGTGCTTGAAAGTTGGATGACTGGATTCCCATATGTAGATGAATTTTCGACCATTAATTTGAGAACGATTATGACCACAGAGAAATTAGCTACAACAACTCCAATGTCCTTTGAAATGGCTGCTCTAAGGAGCTCCCCAGGGAGGCCGTGCCTGCTCAATTTCCGGCTGAAGGGGGCTGTATAGTGGGCGTGTCTCCACATGCTCGGGCACTAGGTCCTGCCTGCACAGGATCAGAAGTGCCAGGCGCTCCTCCAGTGGTCCCAGGTGTGGGTTTGGAGGCTTGGCCTCATCTGTGTGGCACAGAACAGAATCAGCAGGCTCAGCCATGGACAGAGCCAGGCACACAGACACACAGAGAATCTAAGCACCACCAGAGGGCAGTGTTACACACACACACACAGTCGATACCCCTCTGCCCAACATGGGAAAATCCTCAGATATGCATGTACAGGTCTACTTGGGTATTCAGTGGCAGGAATGAACATTCAGTGAGACACACAACACAAATTTTACAGCATCATTCAGTTTTGCAGAGAATTTGACAGCAACTCAAGTACACAAGAGGTGAATGGAAAAACACATTTTCAGCTAAAAAGAGACACTGTATAGATCATCTCCTGTTCCAGTCAGTGAGAAATGTTCTCAGCTCTGCAATGACTCTTACAGATAATGCTTCCCCAACAGCTCCCGAGAAAACCATAAGCAATCAGACATGACAATCTAACACTCTGGGTTTCATTTTCATAATCCGATCCAGTCCAGTTGGCCTTTCAATGGATGAAGTCATCAATGGGATAGGAAAGACTGTAAAATAAGCTTTAAAGTATTTTATTTCCAGTACTTGAAACTATTTCTAGTTCTTCAAACAGTCCATTCATTCAAGTATTGTTGCTCTTAAAGGAAAATTGTACTAGGGACACCCCCGCAAAAAAAAAAAAGTCAAATTAAAGAATCCTAATGAGTTTATTATTTTGAACAGGGCACGGCACCACCTAGTCTACTGGAATTTATACAAAGGGGACATCTGGGAGCGAGGAAGAAGAGGAAGACGATGGATTCCAGGAACGCAGTTGGATTCGGACGATCCACGCCTCTGTTGACAATCGTGCGAGCATAGCCGCGGTTTTCCGAGAAACAAAGAGCAGCAGTATTCCAGTCCAGTAAAACACGGTCGCGGTCCGCCGCAGTATTGACGTTGGCTTGGGTCTTTGCAACAGCGTGCAATAAATCACGGGGATCTCGCCGAGCGTGCCACTTCAATGTGGGGGGAATATCGCTGTTATTGCACTCAGAAGCCCAAGTCGGTGTGTGGCAGGACTGTGACTAAGGGGAGTTTGCGTTATTTATCTCCATTTCGGGCGGGAGCGCAGGGTCGGCCGGGGGAATATCGCGGCAGCCGCTGATCCACCTCCTGGGTTGCAGAGAAATGCAGAGCGGCGGTGTGACGAGTGATATATTCGCCACAAATTTACGGAATGTGTGCACGCCGTTGTACATTTACGTAGCCTTTCTCTCCTTTAAATTACCTGCTGTTATTCTTCAGACGTGAGCCATTCTTTATTGTCCAAGGAGGAATAGCAGAATTCCTCCCGTCAGCTTTTTAACCCAAGCATGTGCTAGAGATGCGTGCTGGAGATATGCTCTGCAGTGAGCTTTTTCCAAAGGAGATACTACACAGAGTCCAGTGCTAAACAGCTGGACGAAATATCTGTCTAGTCCTCTGTTATCTGAGACCTGTCTGTGTCTTGTAGACACGAGTTCACCCTATGAGGGGTTCAAAAAGGGTGGGTGGTGTGTGGCTCAGGGCCGGAGATTAGAAGGTCATCAGTTTGAATCCCGTCTTTGGCAGAATTGTCACATGTCCATTAAGCCCTGGAACAATGACCCTAAACACCTCCACCCCCATCCCCCCAAGAAAAATTATCCAGGCCAAAATAAAAAGGTCAGACCCAAATCTTTGTCCACTAGATACAAGATATCTTCATAGTCAGTGAACAAGTACAATGAGATGACATTTGGATGATCCTGTAGAATCAATGAAACCCTTACAAGCTACACAATGTGTGTATGCCTCAATGGAAAGAATATGGGAATATGGGATATTCAGCAATGTACTTGCCTAAATGGCAAACAAATCATCTCAAATATGATCACAATGAGAGAATCTAAAAGTGCAGATGGACACGTAAACCTTAAACCTTAACCACTTTCCACCCCAAGGATAATCAGTATGGATTTCCGTCTTTCCTTCTCCCTTCATCTCACCCAGATCAGCAGCTGTGTACTCATGGCCCCGGAAGATCACGCGATCCTGCTTGTAAACAGGCTGCCTGTAGCTCCTCCGCTCACAGAGCTTCCTCAGGAGCTGTGAGGGCTTCAGCTGATCCCGCCACCTGTTTACCCCTGACCTGGAAGGAGAATTCAGCCAATGAGCACAGGAGAGGGTTTGCTTTTAGAAGCCTACTGCGTTGTTCTGAACATCTATGATCTTACGTATCACTCACAGACAATAAGACTGGGGCAGCCCACAGCGAGCCCAGTAGCGAGATAGGAAGCGGTTCTCCAGGTCAATCACTGTCTCCCCGATCTTCTCATCCTTAGACAGCATGTCATAATCATACAGCATGATCTTTAGATCCTTCTCCAGAGGTAAGGCACAGGTCAACTCAAACATCCTAGGGTTTAGAAAGAACATAGTATCACTGCTTAGAAGCGGATGTTTATTCAAGACACCTTATTTCATTCATTTATATATCTGGATGTAATACTAGTGTGACTCAGGTAAGAAGCCTATTCAAGCAAATTACCAGCCAGCCCCACCTGAGGTCTGAATATGGTACATTCTGAGCAGCTATCAGGGTATGAGCGTACGTGTAGAAATACTCAGATACTGGCTGAGATGTGACTGCTTCCTCATATATGCTGCTCTGTTAGGTTAAAACTGAACCCCCCAAAAAAAAAGAATATTCACATTTTCAGAAAGGGTTTTCCAATGGAAGAATTGTGCATGAAATCCTATGCTTGTAATTACCTAGAGTATATGAGATTATTTAACTTTCTACAACAGATTAACATAAATCCACATACACTGGACTTCACAGTATGACTAGCGTATAGCTTTATTCTTCAAGGAGCAATGGAAAAATGGAAAAAAATCAGTCAAAGAAAGAAATTGGCTTTATCCATGGTCCTTTAAGTAATGGTGCAATTTATCCTCTGTCAAGTTATTTCTTGGCCTCTTCCCTATTTCTGAGAATATCCTGACCCCTGCTGGTCACTGACATCCTGCAATCTTTTAGTACTGCTAGTTCTCTGGACACAAGAGATTACACTGTCATCTTCTTAAGGCAAGCAGTAAGAAGAGAAGAAGACGTACTTTCCGAAGGTGGGATCCAGTGTGCAGGGGATGTAGTTGTCATGGTCACTGATGGACTTTTTGCCTAAGGTGATCTTCACATATGGGTCACACTGCACACAAAAGCACATGGTAGAACAAGGACCCTGATGGGAAATCTCCTTGCTTCTTGTTATCTATTTCCTGTAGTTTCCAACATTACATCATGCAAGCGAAATTGTGGAAAGAGATCCCTTGGAAGTCACGAACAATCTAAGAGAACATTGTTCTCTCTTGCTACTTCACTGTGTTACCAGGAGTTTAACTATAATAGTAGTGAAAAGCTGGTCTATATTTATTTTAACCTGTTTATGAATGGATCGAATATGACAATATTCCGACCTGCTGGACTGCCCACCTTGCCATTAGAATCCTTCGGTTGAAGTCCCATGGCCTGGATAATATATATGCGAACCAGGCACTCCTCAGTGCCGTTAGGGGGAAGCTGATGAAATTGCCGTGGTGGTAGGGGCAAGGAGGGGTCATCAGGTAGGGGGTAGATCTTAAACATTCCCTAGAAGAAAGGGCAAGTGTCCAAGAAAACATAACCGGGCTTGCATGCTTCTCTAACTTCGGGTTGGAGTTCATAGAACGATATATCGTGTGAAATTAGGTGACTTACTTTAAACTCTCCAATGACAGAAGGGTCCTCGCTCTCATCATGGCTCTTTCCCCTGTACAGCTTGAAAGTTTGGCAGAAGTCTGCCAGTCCATCAAAGCCATCCACGTTTTCCAGTTCGCAGTCATACACCTGTAGAGGGTGGATTAGTGAGATTCCGATAGGGAGAGAAGGGCGTGGGGTAACTGGGTGCAGTATTATACAGTAAGTTACAGAATAGCATAAACATAAAGTTAATGAGTGTTGATATGATTGTTGACATTAGCAACCTAATTTAGACTGAAATATGCATCTAGAGATCTGAACATGTGATCAAATTGCATTTTGTACCAGAAAAAGACAAAGAAAGCCTCCTATACATATCACTGGAATTATTGGATTCTGAGACATTGGATAGGCTCGGAAACCATTGTTGGGTGGGCTGCTCAATGATATCATCGCATTAGACTGTCTAGAGCCCAAAGGAATTCCACCACGATTCATCGGAAATTTGCCGCTACTGGCTTCCCAAGTGTGTCACCGTGGGAAGCAGCGCGACAGGATTTTGGGCCCTGACACGGCCAGACCTCGCATGCCACTTTGGAAGGCAAAGTTCAACTAGAAGAGGGTAATTACGCTTCTCAAGCCACACAGTGTCAGGAGTACCTGCAGCGTGTCGAAGCCCTTCTCAAGATATGTTCCACATTTTTTCATCTCTCCTACTGAGGCATAGAACTTGCTCCACCAGTCAATGAACTCTTCTTCCTACAAAGAGAGAAACTGGTGAAATAGTACTGAAAAAACCAAATGGCTTTATCGAGTCACGGATGCGTCAAATCAGAGATGAAAGTTGAACCGCAATGCAGAATGACTGCTGCCTTGTACGAGTTTCTCTGTTGTTACTGAAATCACTGTAGGTCAGTACATGACTTTATACTTTCAAGAAGTAAAAAAAATCTAAAATATTTTGAACAATTTTCAATAATTGAATGTGGTCCAACAGAAGTTCTGGAATTCAGTTATGTAAATTTAAATAGAGAATGATCTATTTATACATAAAGTAATCTATAATCAGTTCTTTTTCAAATGCAATGATTATAATAAGGTTTTTATCTGAACTAATAATTAAGCCCCATCCATCCAACTTTTACCAGCTAATCTGGGACAAAGCTGCAGTGTGGCCTGGAGCCTATTCCAGGTAAAACAGGGCACATGACAGGGGTACATCATGGAATGCCAGTCCATCAAAAGCCATATACAGTTATTTACATTTAAGGCTCTACATTTACATTTAGGTTCTTCAACTGTTGGGGGGAACCTAAGGAACCCAAAAAAACCTGCAGAATTCGAGAAGAACATTTCCAAGACAATTCCAGACACACACCTTAGACGAGATACATTGATGCTGTCATCAATAACATTAATTTTACAAAATACATATTAATTAAATAGGCACACTAAACCACCATCAGCTAAATTGATGAAATTTGCAAGTTGGCTCATTGATGTGAAGTGGCATCCACAAGTGTTTGCAGGTTTAACTTTCTTACCTGAACTAGCAAGCATTTTAAACAGCGTTTAAAAAGAAATCTGTCATCCAATTTACTCAATTACTTTTGAACTTGAAATTTAAAGTTTCAACCAACCATCAAAAACAGCTGAATATGGATATAATTTATGTGAATGAATCACTGACATATAATGTTATCCTCAGCATGTTGCTATTTTTGACTTTAAACCAACCACAACCATTAATAAGTGGTTACAGAAAATGGATGGATAATTGGATAGATAGATAATATACCGTCTATTCTTTCACAAACATTTAGCTCCTTTTATCCCATTATTTTTTTTCCTTAACAACTTTCATTAAACTGGTCAGATTGTTAATGCTGTTGTATTCATTTGTGTGTTGATAGTTACCTATTAAAAGGCTATTTTATCTGAAACGTAATAAAGACATTCTAAGGGTGCAATTATCTATATATTACACAGAAAAAGAAACAGAAGTTTTGCAGGGCCACAATCAATTTATAGAATTTATAAAAACAAAAAACATGAATTACAACTATAAAATATGACTTGAATTCCTTGCAACCAAGGAACATAACAATGTAACTTTTCAGATTTTCTGCCAATTCAACTTACCCACTTCATCTTTGTCAAGCAGAATAAGAGTGAATGATAGGAAAAGGTTACATGACTCTTAACGACATCTTTCTTAGAAGTAGGAAAAAATAAAAAACACATGCACAAAGTGGACGAACCATGCACATGCATTGTGGAATGCCCCAGGACATCCAAACATGCAAAAAAAAAAAACAAACGTTGGATGTGTCTAAATTATTATATGCATGAATTCCTGGCACCTCACGCTAAATCAGAATATGATTTTGCATTTTTAAATATCTAAAGAAACTAAAATAAACTAAAGAAACCTTGGAGGAATGAGAGAAATACGCACTGGGTCACATGGAATACACAACCAAGTGTATTAGGTAAGACAAATTCAAGATATACACGTCAATCTCTGTGACCTCAAAGTAAACAACTGTGTGTTCATGCTGGCAAAATTACTTTTAGAGGATGTTAGAGTGGAATTAGAGAGAAAAACAAAAAAAAAAAACGGTGTGAAATTGCAGCTATGTACCAAAACCACAGTCGAAACCACAGTGAAAACCTGGGATATAGTCCTCATGGGATGCATTTTAATTATCATGTCATTGGCATTGTTTGAAATGATATATTATACAAATAATTACTTCACTAGGGCATTTCAGGCATCAGGCCTGCACACTGGTATAAACTGTTATGTAAGTACTTATCCATATAATGGGAATTCTGTGATATTTACCCAAAGAAGGCTGCTGTGACCCAGCCTATCCTGGGAAGCAGTGGATGTTCAGGGAACATTTCTGAACAAATCCGCCTGGACTGGCACTTGTACATCGCGGCGGGCACAGCAGAGTTACAGATTCATCTGACAAGCAGCGCGCTGGAACGGCCCGCGGCCAGATGCACGCTCGCACCCGCTTAACCTGCTCCCAACAAGCCGCGTTTCTGTTCATTCCGCAGATCCGCTGATTAGCCTGAGGGAACGGCGCCCTAACGCCGCGCTCCCTGCGGGGCGAGTCACGCTCCGAGCCCTTCGCCAGGCCAGACACTCTGGCTCGCTGTGCCAAGAAGGAAACGCCGCGCACACCGCGCCACCGGCACGCGCTGCCAGCCAGGACTGGGAGGGGTGTGGACAGGCTCGCCCCGGGCCGGCTAAACAAGCCTCACTGTGGGGGAGAGCCATCCGTCTGCCGCCCTATGAGGGGCGGTGTCCTAAAAATCCATTACATCACTTCAGAGGAGTGTCGTACTAAAACAAAAAGTGAACGGGGCCCTTTTTTTACACACAAACTGCGCATTGTTAACGGAGCACTGGCATGTAAACCTCGTAATGGGCTCGCGGGCGCCGTTTCCATAGAGCGCTTACGGGAAAGGCGGCGAGGCGCTCCGCGTGCGGCGAATACGGCTCCTTGGCAAGCGGCGCGCTTCTCACAGACAAAACACAAAAGAGCAGCTAGCGGCGGCCGCCAGGCGCAGCGTGGAAGCCGCCAAGAAGGCAGGAAAGTCGCGGAGGCCCCCGGAGCAAACAGCGAGGGACACATCGCCCAACCGCTGCCCCCTGTTCCACAATTACCCCAGCCGGTGACCTTCGGGCCCCGCAGGAAGGGTGCTTAAAAAGCAGCCATGACGCAATGAGGGCCGTCACCCCAGGAGCCGTAGAAAGGTCGGCGGCATGGAAGGAACAAGACGGGACGTTTGTGTGCGTTGCCGGGGAGCGGAGCCAGCCAGGGGATCTCGCGCGTTCCCACATCCACAGGCTCTGTTGATGCTGGACAATCTTAAAAAAAGGGTTTCCAGCTAAATTGTGAGAGTGGGTAGAAAAAGGTCAGGAGTCTGGAGACATGTAAGGAAGGGGGTAGATCACCACATGCTTTGGCAGGGGAACGACAGGAGGCTGGAGCCACCCGAAATGTGTCGAGGGAGATTTGAACGGCAGGGGCTGGGCGGCGTCCAAGCAGAATGGACCGGGCTGCACCAAATGGGAGTGGGTGTA
>JAODKL010000017.1:19657371-19667643 GCA_026780765.1 Petrocephalus schoutedeni | reverse complement strand
TGGGGGGGGGGGGGGGGGGGGGGGGGGTGTTCCCATTAAACCTGTTAGGGCACAGACTAAAAATCTTCACTCAGCCATGAAGCCCGGCACCAGTCTGCCTGGCCCTGCAGTTGAAGTAGCACTCAATGCTGCAATTCACCACTCATCGACAAGCCATGGACCAGCGGCCACACCCACCCAGAAGTGACCGCGCACAAGTCCGGGATGCTGAGAGCGGATGAGGGGAGAAAGTGAAAAAACGATGCAAAGAAGTAATACGCAGGAGAGTTAAAGTGATACCTGGGAGTGTGTATTTGAGGAAAAACAGACCTGTCATTAAGCCCCATTGAGGTGCTGGGAATCCATACCCTGGGGTGCCGAAAGGGGGGATTGTGGACCAGTAATCAGAGGTGCGTGGAGGTGGGAACGGCAGACTGGTGCAGAGAGTGATGGCACAGAGACAACTCAGGGGACAGCAGACAGCACTGCCTGTACCCAGCTCTTAAGAGGCAGAGTAGGCAATAGTACCAGCATGGGCACTGTGCCCACAGTCAGCCAAGGAGATCAACCCAGAAATAAAACTGGCTGAGCAGTCTCTGCTGGTTACTGAAGAATGTCTGTAGAATATAAGTTTGCCATTGCTAATCATTTATATAGTGATATAAACAGAGATCTGTAATTTTTCATATTATTTCATCGGTCATCAAAGGCTTTATCTAAGATCTGCTTCTGTTTAGCTGCCTTAAATTTGGACTTCTGTCCATATTAAGACCTTGGACATGTACTGAAGCATATCAGGCAACTCTGAAAATATTTACTACCTATTACCACATTTAACAAACAAAACCATGACATAGCAAGTTCATAGACAAGACTGGGAATGAACAAGTTAAGGAGAGCCATTAACGTAATTAAAAATAACTGCACTCTGTTACACATGTCTATGAGACCAAAGTATTTTAGGCATTCAAGAAAAATGAATGACTTGTCACACAAGAAGTATCCCAATATTTGTTTTATTCATTTATTTTTCAGCCCTGACTAGGAACACCTGAAAATGCTTAGCAAAATTGTTTAAAACACGAAAAAAATACTCCAATGGAGGGGGCAGAGCTGGCAGGCTCAATGTTAAATTTAATATTTCAGTCTGTTATTAATTAAATTAAATAATAAACTACTCCAAATAAAACACTGAGAGCTTGTAACTCAGGTATTATGTATAAATCTGGAAGCGTATGCAGTCTGCAGTCCAGGCGGAATGCTGCACCCAGTTGCCCCTTCTTCCCTCGGACTCCTGTGGGTGAAGGTTTATGAAGTGACTCTTTTAGTAGTACAGCTGAATGCCAGGGCCTGCAAGTAGCATTCTTTGTTAGTTCAGGAGCCAAATGCAAGGCAGAGTCCAACAGCATTGTGGTCTGTGTAAATCAAGTGCTAATTCAAATAACATCATGCACAGGACTGTGTTTTTCCAGGGTTCTCTGCTGCCCCGGGCTGGGTCAATAATGAGCAGGACTACAGGAGGCTCAAAGGCTGGGGACAGTGTGGCTAGATCAGGTGGTCTTATCTTATCGCCTTGCTTGGGCTTCATAAATAAAAATGGACACATCTTTTTTTATGGTATGACCAATTCCCATTCTTAAACCAGCTGGACATTCTGAATATTGTTTAAAAGCAAAACCAGGACGGAAAAGTCATTTACAGGTTTTTGTGCTGCGGGCTTCTGCCACTAGCTCGGGGTCACTGTCAGTCTCTACATTTTTGCGGGTTTGTGAGAAATGCGTTCGCCTTCAGCCTCGCCCGCCTCATTGCTGCTTTGCCTTGCGCCATTAACTTGCACGCACAGTGTCTACTGTGCACATCACTGGCGAAAAATGCTCATATACACACAAGTATAAGTAATGCGTTTAACTGGTAATTTCATGTCGAGTCTTAGAGAAGGAGCTAGTAAAGCCACTCCCCAGGTTACGATGACGTTACGTTCTGGTAAACCTATCGTAAGGCGAGAATATTGGAAGGCGGTAATGCATTTTAATACAGTATACCTAATCTAACAAAAATCATAGCCTAGCCTAGCCTAGCCTAGCTTAAACATGCTTAGAACACAATTCAAACCATTCTGCTAAATCATTAACACATAGCCTATTTTAAAATACATTGTTGAATATCTCATTAATTTATTGAATAAATTGTAAAGTCAAAATATCGTAACACAGACTATCGTAACCCGGGGAATGGCTGCATTGTGGCATACTGACTCATTTGGTGTGGTCAGGTGTGGCTGTCGTAACTAGGGATACTGTTTCACACACGGCGTTGTTGTAAGAGGGGTAGCGATGAGTGTGAGCAGAAAGTGCATTAGCTCATCGATCTCTCTAGCATTGGAAACCTTCCCGGACAGGCTGAGGATCCCTTCCCTGATGACTGATTCTGTCTTTGGCTGGCCATGACTAATACGGTTTAATTCCTCGCTAAGAGGAATTTGTTTTGATAAGAAAGGACCTAGCACACACACACACACACACACACAGGCTACTGTAAGAAGATGGCCGGCAACCGGGGATTTAGTGAAGATGACATTTTTTCGTAAACCTCAAAAAGCACATTCCTGTGTCTCCACATTGCATTGACCAAGCGAACAAAAAAATTCTTTGAGTACTGAAGACCAGCACCAGAACATTTTCCCTGGACTCTTGTAAAGTCTGAATATTGAACATTTAATTAGAGGAAAACTGATTAAATGCACGTTTCTTTAATCTCCCTCTCCTTTTTTTGCAATTTGACGTCTGGTTTAGGGATATATGACAGGAATCTCTTAACGGTCCTATTTACTTTGGCTCAAGTGAGAGAGAAAATTTGGGTTTTGATCATCTGGTTTAAATATTTTCGAATAAAATAAATATCTTTGTTTGCAGAAAAGAAACCTCTGTATCTTGGCTTGAGGGGCAAAGTCAGTGCTACACTTGGAGCGTGATATAAACAAATCAATATCAAAGGGCTTAATAGAATCTCGGGCTGGGACAATTCACAGTGACCATTCTGTGGTACTGGCACTTACCAAACCAGATCACATGTGACCAACTGGTCTCCTATAGTCCAAACCCTTCTTGTCGTCTCCTTGAGTTTGAGTCTGAACACACATATGCACACACACACACTTGTCTGTGCACGTGCACCAGCAAATGGATTTTGACTGCAGATTCCAATGCAGCCTCAAGAATAATAATAAAAAAATAATCTCATAGCAATGTTTGATTCAATTAGGCTTATAGGAGCTTAATGTGAAACAGCAGGCATCTCATCAGCCTCACAGATGAGCTTTTCTGCAAACATTCTGAGGCAAAACAAAAGACGGTTTAGGCTTGGATAGGAATAGGAGAGCAAATTCAGTTTACTGCTGGAAATCAGCCCTTTAATTCGTCCAGAGGGAGCCCTAGAGGGTAAGACAGACAGCAGCCTTGGTTAGAGGGCCATTTTCAACCAGAGTTCCTCATCCAAAGGGCAAGAGGGGAGGGAAACGCCCCCCGTTTCCAGACAGAAACATTCTGGATCTTGTGTTCGCTGTCCCAACTGCATTCGGGAGAGCATTTAATGACGACCTGTTCCCTAAGTACTAAATCCCCCAGCTCAGTGCAGCCAAGCAGTGGAAAACGCTTCGGAGCCATGAAATCTGAGAATATCATCCTGGCTCAAGGAGTCTAAATGCACTTAAAGGAAAACTTCTCGAGCGCCCCAAAATGCGGTTGATAGACCAAAAAATGCAGTCTGTGTTCTTACAGTGTTTCTCATCTTTTATAATGCCAATTTCAATTAGATTTAAGGTATTTATACCCCTTCTGGGGAAGAAGGGAATGGAGAAGAAAGCCAAGATATGCCACAGAGTTTGCAGAGCCCAACAGATGAAGACTAATGGGGAATGTGTCATCTCTGCTACCACACATCTGAAAGCATCTTCTACAACAGCTGATGCATAGTCTGCAAAATGCATTTTACGTGCTTCAGGTCGCTTGTGCACATTTCACGCGAACTTAAGGAAACACGGTACCTATATCTGCATGCAACAGCACAGGCGATCTAATACACTTTCTGAAGTATGCCATTGCAATTTCATCTATTCCCCCATAACAGCCTAAAGATTAGTTGCCAGCATGAACACAGTGACACAGACGAACTAGGAACCTCACTTATCACAGCTGCATTGTTAAGATGGAACAAGTATTTTCTATGAGGATACCAGATATACACTGACCGGTGAAGGCACAAAGTCTCATGCATCTGCTTTGGTGGGTGGTCCTTAGTTGCAAGATAACTTTCAATCTTTTTCAGGGACATGCCAGATAACCTGCACTAAACATTGCAGAAAGCAGAGTATTTTTTTTTCCCCACACAGACTGGTGAAAGAATGAAAAGAGGATCTTACGTACATGGAGGCTGGAGTAAGAGGATGAGATGTTAATTATGGCAGAGCTGGTGCCATCTGCAGGCTACAAACCAAAACCACGGGGTTAGCAAGTTAGACATGAGCAAAGCCGAAAGTCGCACCAGAACCAGAAGCATACGCTTCGTGTTGAACGTTTTTGTTCTTTTCAGCTGATGGCAATTCAAACCTTGATTTATCTACTCAGGTGTCAAACTCAATTTCCACAGGAAAAGGCCAACATCCCATCATGCTAAGGGTATTGCATTAGAACTCTAGAATGATCCCGCTGGCAATGAGCTTCAGTGATAACACTGATCAAATTCTTGCAGGGAAACATGGCTGCCATGCATGGCTATGGGAGAGACATCGTCAAGTAAGAGGCAACTGTGGACAACGGTTTATGCTGTGGGACCACAATGCACTGGCTCAAGATGCAAAACATGAGCAGCTCTGAATCAGCCTGAGGAGGGAGTTTCATCAAGTGCAGCCCATCAAGAACTTCATGTAGATCGACACATGAGTGCAATGCAAAAATCTTGAATTACACCTAAAAATGTGCTTTTGTGAGTCAAGCGGTGCAAAGAACACAGACAGTGGTCTACTGAGCAGTGGAAAAAAGTAATATGGTTAGATGAGTCATCTTCTACCCCGTTCTCAACAAGAGGACAAATATAAGCATGTCACATGCCAAAAGAAGCCTACAGAGCCGGGCGCTTGTTTTCCACACTGACGGTCAAGGGTTTGGTTGTGGTGTGGGGTGCATTTTCCATGGTTAACGTTCACTCAATCCCTTCGAAGGCAAATGCCAATGAACGCAAAGCCAGACTGAGTGATCAGTTTCATAATGAAGCATTTCTATACTGCTGGGAGTGGGATATTCTAAAATGACATTGCATAGGGCATTCCATAGGGCACGACCCATCCCCAAACAGTATTATGAGCAGGAAGAAACAGGAAGCCATCCCAATCAATACAGTATATCTCAACCTGACTGGGAGGGGGAGATGTTTGGAGCTGGAGGCTACGTTTTCCAGTACCTTCAACAATAAACCAAACGATGGAATTTCTCATGGCACAACAGTAATACTTCCCACCAATAAATTTACAGACACTGTACCCAGACCAAGACATTTAGGCTACTCTCATGCCTTGTGGTTCCCCAACACCCATTAAGACATTTTATATTAGTCGTTCCTTTATTTTGGCAGTTACCTGTACACACATAACACTCAATAAGTACTTTTTCATACTGAAGAA
Organism: Petrocephalus schoutedeni; assembly: GCA_026780765.1. Taxonomy (NCBI): domain Eukaryota; kingdom Metazoa; phylum Chordata; class Actinopteri; order Osteoglossiformes; family Mormyridae; genus Petrocephalus; species Petrocephalus schoutedeni. The sequence goes on along the minus strand of JAODKL010000017.1, from coordinate 19,661,990 downwards.
TAATATCAACAAATGCAAAACATCTAAATATGCTTATATCACCCAAGTATGACCAAAGAGCAAAACTCGAAAGAAGGAAAACAACAGCAGTATAGTTTTATGACACCCTGTTCTAAAACGACAGCAAAATATGAACGAAACTCTTTCGTTGTATTCTGTCAACAGACATAATTATGAGCTGGTGCCATGTACATAATTTTTGGCGGCATCTCAATCCCAATCACCCAAAGTATGAGAATCTGGCAAATGCCGCCAATCTCTATTTGGCTCTTGAATATAATGTTGTGAGTCTAAGGACTGTATATGAAGTTAAATCCTATCTGAGCTTATAGTAGGGCCATTTCTTTCCTTTCCTTACACTTACAGGCATTTACAGGGATAAATATAAGCTACCGCCCATGGAGATATGTACCCCCACAACCACTCACCCTTTCCTCTTTTTCCCTTTGCAGCCTGCCTTACTCCTGCAAAGCCACATAAGCCCCACCTTCACTTCAACTTCTCCGTCAGGACCTATAGACGGGGGTGGGATACGATACCATAACACAGCATTTAACCACAGAGCTCGGAACTGTGACCAGCAGTAAGGTTCTTGTCTCTACGCAAGTTCGGACCCGGCGAGTATGTTTGAGAGGGTTTGTTAATCATGGTACTCTTAGGCGCAGTACTCAGCATAATTGCTAGAGTGGCTCAGAACACCGCTGCTAGGATTATATGGATTGCTCTGTACAACAATCTTATGCTCTGAAAAGGTCCTTTATGTATTTTTTCAGGTGTAATCACACTGAGATGCAGAGTGAGAGCAGAGGGGCTAAAGAAGAGCTGAAAGACTCATTAGACAAATTAGGTTATTTGAACAACCTAGTTGTTTAAGAAAAGTAACAAGATAAGGTCCTGAGAAGGAATTTCGTAGACGTTTTGAAAATATTAGGTAACACTTTCTATGAATGGCATGTCAATCAAAATCTATGAAGACATTATAATGCATTCATGAAGAATTATAAATATGGTTATATTTTTTAAAAGGCATAACACATAATAAGCATGTTTATTATCCATTTTGAATGATTTATAAAGCCGTTATCTATAATGCACTAGTACTAGTAGTACTTCACTGCAGTAGAAAGCATCCTTAATTCTTATACCAACCATTATGATGCATTATGAAGGAATCTACAGTGCATTATAGATGAGAACTTCATTGTGGCTTATAAAGTATTATAATGAACACTATAATGCCTTATTGTCGTCAATAAAAGATGCTGCAATTGTTTATTCATTCTAAAACTAACCATTATAATGCATTATGAAGGCCTCTACAATGCATTATGGATGACAGAAAAGTATTACTCAATTTTATTCCCTATGAAGAATGTAATATTCTAAAACATCAGTTAAAGCTGACAACCAAAAGAGCACAAAGACGTTAACAATGTAATGAGCTTTAAAATGTTCATGTGACTTGTAATGGATAAGTACACTCAAATAAAAGTAAGGCTTACAATCAATACTTCTGTTTTCTGTTTTTTTGGAGTATATTAAATAACCATCAATCCTGGTTATGGGTCAAAATACCTGTCTCCAGCTTGGTGGTATGCAAGACACTTCTATGCATAATTTTCAATGGAAAACCACCAGTTCTTAATTACCATGCCAGTTTTGATCTGGGCTAGTCATAGGTCAGCTATGGGGTGACTTTACTTACGTCTCGATTCACTTGAACCACACAGAGTTATGTCTCAGATTATGTCTTTAACAAATTTACAAAAGTGGTCCTTCACCTCATTAAACGACATTATGAGGTTGCCATACATGGAAAGACATTAAAAACATTCCATCGCTGCCAAAAAACATTAATGTCTAAATTTATCGGTCAACATTAAGGCCAAACTTTATTATGGTGGCTTTAAATCAGGCTCTCGGTTTGGGCTCCTGTTTCCTCAGATGTCCTCCAGCTGAAAGGTCTGAGGTTCTGGAGGAGCTGTGGCTCTGCTCCCATGGTGCGGACGCAGTGTTCCCCGTAAGGAAACCGTGCCTATAATCCTCAGGGTCTTCCACCAATAAATCACACAGGTCCATCCTATGAAACTCAAATCCCTAGTAAAGAATAAATCCTACGTTTTATTTTTATTGGATACTTTTCAAAAATTAGTTTTTTAATATGTCTTCAATAATAATCTTTTTACCAGATCCACTGGAGAAGGAGACAAGCATTGTCCTTCCCTGCCACGCGAAGATATTTAGTAATGAGCTGCAGACTTGGCCTGGCTCAGATCAATGCTAGAATGTGTGTACAGCAAATGTACCAAAGCAATCTCTGGAAGCTTCCTGGTATGGAAGTGTTGCCCCTATAAAATAACCATTAAATCCAGGCCAATTAGGTAAACAAAATCCCAGCGGACACTGTCCTCAGGGACCAATATGATCCTTAGCAATGAGTTAACATTGTGTATAAAGATTTCGTCACACTCGAGAAAAGCTGTAAGGTGGCTGCACTTATAGAGATTGAAGGTGTAGGTGACATACCTCTTAGCTCTGTTTGGGGCCCTACCTGGCTTGCCTCAGTCTTTCCAAACCATAACATCCTTTCTTCAGCCAGAATAAGAAAGGGCATTCACTAACAAAAGGCTAACTGGGGGGTGGGAAACAGGAAGACACCCACTTAAAAGGTACCACATAATGTATAATTAATAATTATATGCTTTTCAGACACTTATCTAAAGCAGCTTACACAGAGTTCAATGGTTCATAAAATTTTTCTTCTTAGAGGAACAGGATAACTTCTTGGCCTTTTTTGGACAAAATTAGTTTTTTTAACCCTTATTACAGTTTAACCAAGATGATAAGGCACTTCATGGAATACATAGTTGATAGAGAGCTTGCGGAGAGTTTCATAATATCTGTGACTCATGTTTGGCTAGTCTATAACAAACACCAGATAAACAGTCTCCAAGCCAAACGAGGGGCAAGGACTGCCATGCCTATCATGTCCCGAGCTCAGTAACAGAGGCAATAAGTTCATGTCATACACAGTCATCCTCTGCGAAAGCAAACTCTCTCAGTGAGGTACATCTGACCTGCCCGAAATCCAGATCCACTGATCACGGTCATGATAACACAGTGCGTGTGTTGTGGCTACTACCATCCTACTGTGGAATTCCCTGGCCTCTTGCCCTGCCCCCTGCCCCCAGCCCCCATAAACCCCTGGGGGGGGGAGGGGGGGTAGCACTGAAGAAACTCATGTGGCGCCTGTGGTGAGCAGAACGTGGGCCGGCTGGGCGCTCTCGGCCTATGGCGGTCCGCCACATCAGAGAGCTGCTCCGATGGCTTCAGCGCCTGCCATAATGTTGTGCCAGGCTGTTACACATACACAGCGATGCAGACTTCAACATGAAATAAATTAGTTTAAATGCACCCTCTCCAGTGTGCTCTAATTGAGAGCAGGCCTTTGGTTCAATTGTCTTTTACACCAGAGCTGCATCACATTACAGCCTGGACACTAAAGCTTTACTCGCTCACTGAAGGAATCCCGTAGAACAGAAATAAGCAGAGACTGTCAGCTGCCGAAGACGCTCAACTGACACCTACTTTCAACTCCGACCTCTTCGTCTATGGTGACTCTTGTCATCTATGGATTTGTGTAGGACAATCTAGAAACTCATTTACAAGGAATCCTACCATTATGGTCCATGTGCTACATGCGGAGAATTTCAGTTTGGGGGCACAAGAAACTGTGTCTGGTTAAGTGGACAGGGCAGCTTAGTTTAATTCAACACAGGTTATCTTTCAGTACATTTTATTTGTTAATTACAATATTATAATATAGGCCATTTAGGTCCAGACTATGGTCTATTTTCCGCAGCTGCTGACATCACTGGTTAAATACACCCTTCCATACATTTTCAGTTACTGCATATCTAGTCAGGGGCATCATGGTATGAAGATTGTCTGGAGAAATGGTGCAATTTAAAGCTTGGTTCACCCTATATGGAACTCTAACACACACTGTGGACAAAGTGGAGTCATCAGTTCATCTCAGCGTATATTTGGATTGTGGGAGGAAGCTGGCCGAAACCAAACACATAAACTACAGGACAACCTGCAAATTTGAGCCCGCAGCCCTGAGTCACCAAACCCCCAGTGCCTTCAGTCATGACTCTCAGCTCACAAAACTTGAATTAGAACCTGGGACAAAGGTTTTGGATTCCACAAGCCCGTATAATGCCAGGTCTTCCTCCACCAAGGCAAACAACGGGACTGACCACGGGATCTCCATGCGACGGAAAAATCTCACTGACCTTTAAACAAAGTGGCTGCTACTGGTTGGAGGAGGAAAAGAAGCAGAACATCTGGCTGCGCTGAAGACACCATCTCAACCTCATCTTTGGCTAGAGCCAGGAATGCTGCCACTGCCTGGTCCAAGCCTTCAGACGGAATCACAGCGGAATCCTATTTTCCTCTCAGTCTGCCACTCTTTGCCCAGGCAGAATCAGGCAGGCATGATGGGAATGCGTGCAAACAAAATGGTGCGGCCTGTTCTCGCTCTCAGCCAATCCAACGTCTTACCCCCCACCCCCCCACCCCCGCCTCCCTCCAATCAATCGATGAGATATTAGAGT
>JAODKL010000017.1:19610161-19649869 GCA_026780765.1 Petrocephalus schoutedeni | reverse complement strand
ACTGGGCCGGATTCGAACCCTGGTCCCAGAGGTGTGAGGCGACAGTGCTACCCACTGCACCACCGTGCCGCCCCCAATTGTGGCCCCGTAAGGTTATAATAATTGATAATTAGTATAAACAACCACATTACTGGTTTATGAATTTACTATACTATATTTTTAATGATATTTTAGAGTGTACCCTTTCTACTTATTAAAAAAGTTTACTGTACAACAGTATGCCGTGTTACACACAGTGTGTAAATATATTCTACGATATTCAAACAATGACCCATTTGTCAGAATGCATTGTTATGCGACGCCTGATTGTACAATGGAATAACTGAATGGTGATGCAGATTTTGTCCGTGCATGCGTATGTGTTTGGGTGTGAATATGTGTTTAGGTGTAAGTGGTACTTGGACACTGCACTTAGTCTCTGAGCTGGTGTGGAGGTTCAGCCCCTCTGTGGTGCCCTGTCAGCTCTGAAATTCATGGAGCTACAGAATTAGGCAGGGCACTGTGAACTGAGTGTACTTTAGATGGATTCAGATGGGGTTGGAATTGAGCAGTGGGGTTAGATGGTGTCATAGGTGGATATGGGGGTATTTCTGGGATAACAGCATATGGAGACAACATAGGCAGTGCAACTTATGCTTTTCTTTTTTTTTGGGGGGGGGGGGGGGCTGTGCTGTACCCATTGCTGCAGATTCTCAGAGAGGAATCCAGGGAAGATGAGCTAGGATACACCCCCCCAGCACAGAGTGCAGATGGTGAAGCAGAGGATAGTGGAGAGAGAGGTACAGAGCTGGTTAAAACACTCATAAATTCCAGCAAATACTAACAACCAGGAAAAGCATACCTTAATTGATAACAGTATATATTTTGTATATATTAGTATATACAAATGAAGTCTATAGGATTGATAAACAGACAAATAAATATTTCACATTTCATACATCTTTACTTTCATTTTGGCAGAAGCTAATTCTAGCTGGGAATATAACCGTGAATCTGATGATTCAATGAACAGCTTGGAACTAGTAGCTCACTGTTTAGTGGTACTAACCTCATCCAGTGTGTGAGTGGTGAGCAAGGGTTCCCCCTGAATAGAATTAAGAAGTAAAACACAGGTTACTTACAAACAGAACAAGAGCAATATTTATATTTATATTTACATTTAATTCACACCGTGTCCAATAGTCCATCCCGATTCCAAGTAGAGGTAGTGTAAAGGTGGGGATGTTAGAATGATTCCAAGGGTCCCTGACTGACTGGGGGCTTACAATATTAGGAACATGATTGGGTTGGTCTGGCCCAATATGATATGCTTTCATAGGGCCCAAAATCTCTAGCGGTGCCCCTGCCAGTAACCCTGATCGAGGGAGGATAATATTCTACCAGACATATCTCCAAAGGAACTTTAATGGGAAAAACCTGTTCTGCTCTTCGTCTTCAAGATCCAATTATCACCAGAAGATTTGAACATGAACATGCTATCACAGTGTGTTCATAGCATCAGCTGGCACAGTCACACTTTGGAAAATACCCCACAAACTGCCTTTCTGAAGAACTCTGGCACTGGAAACATGTACAATACAAGCCCATCCATCAAGCAGACCAAGCCAATGGCACGGAGTCAAACTGAAATAACAGGAAACCGCAAATTACATAATCCACCTATATAGCCAGATTATTAATTGGAGTGGCTCCCATTTATTTTTCTCATTACCCCAACATCCTTTTGAATACGTAATAATGGCACTTTGTTTTAAACACCCTGATATCCCGTGAACTTGGGGTCTGGGGTTCAGCGTGTTTTCAATTAGCCTTCCATCCCTCCAGCAGGCACCAGACCTTCTGGGAATATTAATGGGTGTGAGATGATTGGGTTCGGTCCAGGAGGGCCGAAACCCAGAAACAGAGCTACACAAAAACGCCCTACATAGTCAAGGCAGTGGAAACATTAGCATGAATCAACATAAGATCACAGACTAAAACGGTCTAATTATAATCAGATTTTAGCTTTCTCTGTGTGACAATCCAAGCAAGAGTAACCAATCTACTATGCTATATAATATAGCTGCAGTGCAACATAGCCTGGTCAAATTATGGGTTGGCTGGTAAGGGGAGTAGTGATGCTGTTGCACCTTCTAGCAAGGTTACAAGCTTGAATGTTTCAGTGAAGTGGATGAAATTCTAATGCAGCATAAGGAAAATGTATCCACTACAGGTTTGTGGAATTCATGCCCGGAAAGTATAAACTTGTTTAGAAAGTGGATCCCCATCAACAGAGTCATCAACTAAAAATGGGTGATGTGAGCATACTCACTCCTGTGCCTGTTGTCTGTGGTGGTGGGGCTCAATCCCGAGATGTCTAGGTAGAAGCAAGGCCACAGCCTTAAGCAAATCACTGTGGGTGGCTAAGCCAGGGTATAAGTGTGCAATTTAATTAGATTTCCCCATGATTATTCCACTTTAACCCAAGCCAGCTGGATCAGTTGTGGAGAGGGCCCTGTCTTTGGAAGTCTTTAGCAAAGACCATCTTGTCGTTCCCAGCACAAAAGTCAACATTCTATAGTGAGCCCGATCAGCAAACTGGTGACATCCAGGTATGATTATGTTTGTTGACTTATAGGGATTAGAACCATTATCCCATCGCAGTTGCCTAATACAGGAGTGTAGACCGGTGTCCACAGGGAGAGGGGCACAGACATGGAGACGGGGTGGGGCTACCATGGGGGAATTGGAAGGGGACAGGATGGAACAGAGCAGGGCGGGATGGGCTGAAGCCACGGTAACGGGACTAACCTCCTGACCAGGGATGTGATGGATTGCGGGCTGTGGGAAAACAGACAGAGAGAGAGTGCAGTTAATGAGTCTCAAATGAAAGGAATGACATCATAGGACATTATTAAATTAGCCCCTAACTTCTGGGAAAGAAGCCTGTTCACATGTGAATGCAAACTCGTCAAAAAGCAAGGGGCAAGCCCCCTGGGAATGCCAGCTCGCTTGGGACAGCATGAGCTTCATCTGCCAGTGGTGTGGCCCACACTAAACATATTTGGCCTTCACACTTTCACCTCCTACTCATGCGGCACACATGCGGAATGAATCCAAATTTTAGACTTACTGGTTTCCGTAAATATAACCAGGTACATCTACAGATCTCACTCTGTGGTACACCACTGTGCACACAAATCCAATAACATCAATGCCATTGAGTGATGCTAGAGAATGACTCAGCAGGAAATGCTGTACTATCAAAGAATAATTTATAATTGACAATGGGCATCTCACAGGTAAGTGGAACCCTTTTTTTAACTTACATAGCATTTAAGTATCCATCTACCCCATCAATCCCATGTCATGAATATCATGGACACAAATACTACTTAGTACAGTGGAAATCCCTTATAGTGATCAGTGGCTTATATGGATCAAAAAGCTTGGGACAATCATTCCTGTACAAATTCTGTTAAAATAATTTGCTTGTAGTAATCAAGCCATCCTCTTAAAGTGTTAATCTTTTTTCAAGTTTTTATACCTGACAACATATGGGAAAAATTAAAAGTAATTTATTTTTTTTGCTTTTACTTTGATAGCCCTACTTTGCCTTGCAGTAACCCGTTTGCTTCTGGCTAGCTACTGTACACCTGAGGCTAATGCTACGTGCACAGAAAACATGACGGGAAAAAAAGTAATTTTCTCTCAGTGGCAAATATAGACCTATCAGAGCTTATGATAAACTGCCAGAAACAAGCCAATGAGATACAGCACCAACAATGCAATAAGCCATATTATATATACAGTACTGATTTTTGGGGAACTGTACTGTATCTATTTGAACTATACACAGTTGATTAATTTAATTTGTACAGTACTGTCATTTTAATACTATTTGAAACAGCTGTACTATGTTTTGCAAGAGTGAATTCAGTAAATAGCGACACTGTATTTTTCATTACCTTATTTTTGTGTAATAAATATGCAAATGTGAATTAGATGGTTATCTGCCTGAGACATAAAGAAAAACAAAAAAATCATTTATAATGATCATCCACTTATAGTGATAAATTGCACCCAAACAGGCGTGATCACTATAAGGGGTTTCCACTGTATTCCATTAACCGAGCCAGCAGTTCAGTGACATGGAGCTGCCTACATATCACTCATGCAATCTAAGACCATCATGCCTCTGATTGACCGCTGTCTTTATTTCCAGCATCCTCCTGAGGTAGAAGCTACACTATGCTCACCTTTTCTCTCTGGATTAGCTCAAATGCTGCCAACAGCTCCCCAGCAGGCTTCCCGTTCCTTAGGATGGGGTACCAGGCAAGGCGTGGTGAGGGCACCATGGAAGGCTGACATGCACAGCGGCCGAGAAATTCATCTGCCCCCTAGAGGATATGGTTGGCAGGGCCAGAAAGATCAACAAATAAAGTCTGAGTATCTCCCATCAGGTGATACCTATTTTTTCTGCAGACCTGGAATCAACCTAATGTACTATTTTTCACACAAAGTGGGTGTAAAGTCAAGTCTTAATTGCTATGACATTCATAAGAAAGTCTACAATTAGATAAAACCGCATGCCTCCAGAACCTCATACAAGAAGTACAGAAACTACAAAAGGACATGACCTACAGATAACATGACGAAGCAGACAAGTGCAGTGCAATGCAATAAATACAGGGCAATATAAATAACTGGGATACAAACTTTGCAGGAGACCATGGGTTAAGCTTGTGTAATCTGATTCTAAACCATGATGTAGCAGCATCAGAAATACATAGACACTCTGTACTAGGCACCTCTTCAATGGTGCTAAAAGAATTATTAAGAACGGGATGTTCAGGAAGACACCCCACTCTATGAATGGGTAATAAATTCCTTTTGATACCAGTTCAGCATCAGTTTTTTTCTCTTTTTTTCATATTAAGGCAAAACAAGTTACTAAACAAAACAAGCAGACAGTGAATATATTGCCATCAGAGGGTTGGCATCATGCCATTGGGGGCTGGCACTTACATAGGTGTCTTGGTCATAAAGTTCCACCATAATGTTGGGGGGGTCATGCTCTGTCACGCGAGGGTCCCCAAAGATTTCAATTTCATAAAATATGAGAGTCTGGTCCCATGTAGGGTTGAGTGTGTTGCGAATGGTCACAGTCTTCTGACTCTGATGGAGAAAGGACACAATGGCATAGGGGTCTGCAGAAGAACACACAAAATCAGTTGGTTAGATATCTGTATTGGATAGGGGTATCAGTGCCACATACACCAGTGCGAGGGACTGCATGTGAGCCCCATTAACATCTGCACCATTGTTCACCCAGGAAGCTGCACCACTAAATGTCACATGAATGTACCACATGACCATCCCTGCGTGCCACATTTTATGGCTTTGCGTAAAGTAAATTGGAAAGAGAATCTCAGAAACTGCTTTGATGTGCAAACAGAATAGGATTCTCAAAAAGAACACATCTTAATCTTCTCATGTTTAATTCCATCACTAAAATCAGAAATTCCCATAAATTCTTTGGCACACATGGGTGTGCGTGTATGAGTTTTTTTTCTGTTTTCAGAGAAATGGGAAACAGTTTTTTAGACTTATACGTACCAAAAAAATGAGAATAAAGGAAAATGACATCAACAGCTTAGGAATGCCTAAAATCAGAGGGACAGTCTCCAAAGTTTATTATTTCGGGCTACCTAAAGAGGCTCAACGGGAACATTTAGTTCGGAAGGCAAGAGAGACACTATTCCCAGTTCTGGGCGACCTTCGCTCCTTTGAAAAATACATTACTTCAAATAAACACAGAAACAAACAAAAGTCTCTGCGAGGAGGTTCTGTTCTGCATAAGTCAGTTTAGAGCAGAGGGACATAAACATGGTGTAGACCTTTCTGGACTGTGACATGTAAATAAATATGATGGGACAGCGCCATGTCAACACTCCTGCTGCAAGAAGGAAAGACGGACAGGCAGGGATATTATCAGTACAAAGGTTAAATATTGGGGGTGTGATGAAGGCTGAGGAATGGAGGCCTGTAGCTCCCTCCTGGCTGAGAGTAACTAGCTGGGCAGAGCAGCGTGCAAGGTGCTATACACAAGCGTTCGGCAACCTGGTTTGCAGGGACCTCCAGACAGTCCACATCTTGCTGGGAGCTGGGAGGGAGCAAAAATGTGAATTGTCTGGGAGTCCCCAAGGACCTAATTGGGGAACACTGCTCTATATAATATCGAGGCTAGGGGCTCCCATCCTACCTGGTTCATTTGCATCTACTGCAAAAAGGCCCAGGCAACTAACAATAATATTAAACAAAAAAAAATTATGGTTTCATATAAATAGCTGTTACATTTAAATATACATTTTCTAAACTTAGCAAATGTTCTTATCCTCTGAAAAATACATTGCACATAGCTAAAGAGGCTAAAAGGGACAGCACCCACAGCAACAGTTCACTGACAACATGTCTAGAGTTTAATAACAATTAATAATGCAATCTATGAGTAAGGAGCACCAGTCTTGTTAGTGGATGCAGTACCAGGTTAGGTTTAGGTCTTGCAACAGTGGAACATTTTTTCCACTTCTGACAGGTGCTGAGGTGTATAAAATCTATTTTTGCCAGTGATTTGAGAAAATGACTTATTCCTATATGGGCAGTTCCAGGCTATATGACAACTGCTGCATTGTATTAAATTGTATTTAAAAATAAAGTATTACACGTTTGGCTTCCAGCAGCTAATTTACATTACATATGGCTAAGTCATCAAGTGAATAACTAACTGTTTAACAAAGGCATTCAATGCTAAACACGGTGTGAGGAAGCATTAAGACTCATCTACTACCCCAGCAATCACACTACAGAGTGAACTGTTCTTTTAACTGTATTTTTCTTACTTGTTTGATACCTAATGAGAACTAGCCATTCCAAGTCTTTTGTGATTTATACTTCCTAACTGTAAACGTCGGTAATTAAGGGTTTGGATAAGCAGTCCAAGCATGAGAGATTTGTAATCAGTGTGCTTCATGGCCTTGTGTGATTTATAAAGGGATCATGCTTTTTATGGATCTGGTATGTCTTTTATCTGCATTTGTGGAATTGCAATCAGATTCTAATAGCAAACCATTGCAGCTGTACTTTACTTTCCATGATCTCCTCAGAAGTCAGATGCATATAATACTGTGTCTTCGATACCCGCCCCCCGCCCCCACAAAATAAAAAAAATTTCCACAGGCTAGCCTACTGATCCGTCCAGCTGGAACAGACATCCAGCGAATGCATGCTTATACACCAAGCTTTTGTTCTGTCATAACCTATAGCATCTCTGGATCGTGGAACACAGCCTGGGTCTTAGGCTCAGGGCTTCGGAGGCAGAGTAGACAGTGTGTTCCTTGTGCAAACATGGCTGAGCTTGTAATGGGGCTGAACACATGGGGACTGGGGCAAACAGCCTGGCTAGAGCCAGTGGGCTTGGGGTTCGATGGTGGATGGGCATTTTCACTGGAAACTGCCGGCTAATGTGTTTCCACAGTGGCTCCTCCAACATCTATAAAAAATATAGTCTCGCAAAGCTTCTCCTAAATGCAACATGCAGCCAGCAGGGGGCGCACCAATAATTTATATCTAGGCATTTGCCTGAGAGCATCATCCCGGGAGGGGTGCTCTTGCAGGGCCCATGAGAATCTGGTCATTATCGGTCTTTCTCCTGTGAATTTTCAGCTGTGTAAATGTTTAGACGTAGCTGTGAAAGCTGCCTGATTTAAGATGCAAAGCAAATAAATAATGTAATGCAATAAGTCACTACTTAAGCGGGCATTACTTTCCAAGGACATGTTCGCACCTAAGTCTTACAACGTGATACATTCTGCAAGAAAACCCAAATCCTTGCTTCACTGCCCGTGTGATCCAGGCAGGACGCTCAGCTTAAGCTCTCCGAGCCGGAGAGAGGCCCAGAGGGCTTCTTCATGCTGGCCAACCTCCGAAACGCAAATGGCACACATGAAACACTGTGTTCGGTCCTGATCCCAGCGGCCCACTTTTTGCCCCAAAAGGAGAAGCCTGCCACAGGGCTCACCCAGGCTTTTCCAGGCCGGGAGAAATGACTCAAATGCGGGCCGCACAGTCGCCCGCTTGCCCCTCGGCTGCGGCTTCTCCCAGTCCGTGGCCATAAATCACCCATCCCCCAAGTTCCCAGCAGCCCCTGCATTTTTTTCCCCTCGGCATCAGCCACGTGCTGCCAGGCTCGTATTTTACACCCTCTAACGTCACTGCCGTGCATTCATTAAGTCCTGTTTTTAAAGAGCCTCGGCATCGCATCACATTGACCTTCTCGCAGGTGATTAATAAAAACATTCCTTAAAAACCATAAAGTAATTTTTTTCTGTGTGTCAGATTCGTTTTCTCACAGATTCCCATTAACATCACTCCTTGACTGCACTTCAGGAATGACCCTGGCACTGGGAAGTAACTATACTTGTATAAAGTTAACAGGTACCAAGAGGACGTGTTACGCTGAAGGCCATTTTCTTGGCTTTTATTTAGGGATAGAATCCACGGCAGGGATTGAGTCTGGAGCTTGTAGGAATTAATCTCCGGGGTTCAAATCCCACATCAGGGCAGTGCTATGCTCATGTACACAACGGGTGACTGGACTTTGCAAAACGTTGCTAACCTGAAAAGCCAACTATATACTATATATATATATATATATATATAAAGCACCCAGAATTATGACTTCAAAGAGAGGCCTTGTATGCATTTGAGCATAAACAGTTGGTCACAGACAAACTGAGTACCTGTCCAATTAAATTAGACTTGTATGGACAAGCATCTGAGCCACTTTTGAGGGAAAAAAGGCCAATGCTGTACAATTGCATTTGTGCGGATTGAGTTTCCTTCGCGTCTCTTGAGAAAGCCAAGTACGGGATGAATACGCAGACCCAGGGAACAAGCCTGCACGGTTTGGGTAAGCTTCAGCAACAGCTTGAATCGAAGTCAAAGAGCACACTTGAGGTTGAATAGAAAACAGAGGTGCCATGATTGTGTGTCACAGAGATGCCGTGAAGCATTCAAACAAACTGGGTCTGAACACTTTCCCATGGAGGGCACTACTCCTAGTGGGCCGGTTTTCCTTATACAGTGTGTAAGGCTGCCCAACCCGTCAGCCCATCTTGGCGTGTTTCCAGATCGATCGCAGGAGATGATTAATGGATAATGCTTAATGATTGGCAAAACAGAGTCCCCCACCCAAGCCGGCAGCAAAATATACCAAGCCCCCCCCCCAGGTTAGCAACAAATTCCCAAGCTGGTTTTGTTCTCAGTCCGCTCCTGCAGAGTAAGAAATATGATCAGTTTCCCCACCACATTTCATTATGCATATGCTTATCGGCAAAGCCATTAACAATTTACCCATTTTACATAGCTGCATTTGTAGAAGGGTACCTCTAGATCAGGTGTGGGCAATCTTATCCCCAATGGGCCAGGTTTTTGGGATAAGCTTTAGGTCAGATGTTCAAACCCAGGCGTGAAGATTCTTCAGCCAAACAGTCCCCTAATTAGTAATCTAATTTGGGAGCTGCGGCAAAAACCCACATACCCGACGGCCCTCTCTGGGTAAGATTGCCCACCCCTGCTCCAGAGGCCACAGTGCCGTGTTTAAGGTCCCTTAAACACTGCACTAGCAAGCTACATGTGTGTTTCCACGGTTCTCCCAGTTTTTTCCAGCCCACGGATCCAGCCTCGGCCCACGGGATGCTGATGAGCCAGCAAAGACCCATCCACCACACAAGTCCTAATTTTTTCTTACACAAAACTCACACTGTTCTTTATAAATTGTATACTGTTAGTAAGCCCAAGAATTCTGGATGGCCAGATTGCCTTGGATCTTGGAGATTTTCCTTTCTGCCCTGTATCTACCCTGTTTATTCCCGCTCCTCTGTCACTCTTTGGCTTTTTCCACACGACCATGTAATGTGGGATAGTCATTGTCTATTGAATGTAGCTGTAATGGGAATACTAAATGTTACTGTTGCCTGTTATATGTTACTGCATATCATATTAAATACTCAGTTGAGGCAACCATGCTGACAGGATCGTTATGCAGAAATCACACAGAAATCAAGAAAGTTTACATGAACTTAAAGCACACAGCTAGCCTCACCTGAGAAGCTGTCTTTATCCATGGCAATGAGCTCTCTGGCCTGGTACAGGTAACAGCGTAGGTGGTAGCGAGTGCCGCCTAGCAGAAATAATACACAATGTCATCCAGACAACCATTCATATCATGCTATGTCGCACGCTGTGTTCTGAAGCAATCGGACGAAACAGTATGCCTGGCTGGACAGATGAATGAGCCTGACAGCACTTCCCAAAAAGGAACTTGGGTTAGAGTCCTGCTCATGGTTGAGGGTTTTAAATAAGAGAAGCCATGTTTGTTGTTTGTCAGTATAAAGAAAGAAAAGGTCTTCAAAACAACCCTCCAACAACAATATTATGCCGGGGCAGATAAAAGATATGGGCATTTGGACACATGCCTAGGGGCACCACGTCCTTGGGGGGGGGGTCCTAGGCAGAGTGACCCCACCGCTAAGCTCCCACCCCCCCCGTCCCATTCATGAATGTCTTTTAATAAGTTAATGGGATTTAATATCTAATATATTTAGTACGACTGTATAATGTGCTTTGAATAAGGCAGTCACTGAGAGTCTACGTGACATTTTACCTGTGTTAGATGTCATTTCTGAATTTCACAAGCCACCAATCCTCCCCATTTCTTTCTGACGTGACAACACGTGCGCTGTTGCCCAGGGACACTTAATATTCTTAATTCAGGCCTGACATTATGGTGTGCACTTTTTTGGGTTAATGACCCTGAACAAGTGGCGTAACCAATTTTTTTAACTACATAATTTAAAGGTTTTCCTTCATTCAATGCCATCTCCTTTTCCTGTACTTCACTCTTTCCGCCACCTCCATTGTACTCCTAACCACTTATCATCCATATTCAGGTTTACTTGCCAGACAACGAATGGGATTAGGAGTGGAGTGCAGGAGAAGGATGGCTACCAGATGACAGAGATGTTAACTGCTTGGCCAGAATTAACATTTGAATATATTACAGTGTTCCAGGATGTCCCACTGGCCAGTTTACTCTAAACTGTGGAAGGTGCCTCTAATCGCTCCTTTTTCCCTTTCGGAAGGTTATTTGACTTGTGGGAAAATGACCATGTGATGCATTGTGGGACATTCACTTACATTCAAAGAAGCAGGAGATGGTGGGCCTGTTCACTCCAAAGGCTGTTGTTACTGACTTGTCATCGTTCTTATCTTCTGTCACGCTAGTCTGTTATAAGAAGCACATCCATATTTTGGGAGTGAGGACCCGCAGATCATGACAATGGACCATTTCAAGTGGATGAATTTCCATCCATTCGGATCCCCTTCACAAATTTTAGGTCACTTCCTTCCAAAGCCAATTCACCCTACAGTTGCAGCTGAGGTTTTTCTTCTGTGGTGAGATTAAAATTCTTGAGAAATTAAGAACTGTCACCTTTCAAGTCGGGAAACAACATATTCAGAGTGCATGAAAATGAGAAGAACAAAGACCCGATTGTCTGTCTTCTGCAAATCTCCCAAAGAGAAGCCCAGTTCTTTCCATCAGGAGCAGCAACAAGGGCCTGCCAAGCCTGACAGCTAAAGCACAGCTACAGAATAACTTCTTGTCTAGTGGAATATAAATAGGAGCTTATATCATGTCGGAGAAAATAAATCAACAAAAAACACTCATTGTGGCTTTCTGAACAGTACAGAACACAAAAACGGGGGAAAAACACATTTGTCACAAAGAACTCTCAAGGATACACTCAAGTTCTTACAAAGAAACCTCTGCGTATCTTCCATAGGAATGGGGAAAAACATTTCAAATCCACCAAACATTTTACCCTGCATGAAACACGGAAAGTTGAATCAGTGCCCCATCCAATAAGGGCGGGCAATGCTGCCAGCTCCCTGCACCTTTGATGCGACTGCCCCAGCTGAAGTACAGACGATCTCTTTCAAAGCCCCGCCCCCCCGGGAATCCTAGTGTCTGCCTGTTGGCTAAGCTCCACCTGTCAGTCACAGCCGTGGTGAGGTCATGTCTGAAGCTCTCTTTGCCAGCACAGGAGCCCAAGGCCGGGAGGCAATGCAGCCAAGCTACAAACACCACACTAATCTTATCTAAAATTCCCTGGAACTCCATGTGTCACACTCATAACATCAATGTATATTCCTCAGAACTGACTATTAACATACTACCACATTTTACAGGGCACATTTTACATCTAAGGTAATGCAATCTCCAGAAACCTTTTTCAAAGGCTAGTTCACTGTCACCACGTCACAGATCAGACCTCAAAATAACACGTTCCGGACAGACATCTCATGATTCTTCAGCAGACACCACAAGAAAGGTAACTTTTTTTTTTATTTCCAGCGCTTTCTAGGTGTTCTGGACAAACTAAAAAATCCTGCTCTCACTCTTGCCACTGCATGCCTCATATAACCAATGAGTGGTACTGAACCCAGGATAAGTTCTATGCTGATGATTTGCACAGCCAAGCCAGTGCTAAATTAATGTGCCAAGAGATCTTGGCAAAGACCAGGTGCTCTGCAAAAACCAGGAACTGTCTCTTACATTCTCATTCCCACTCTCCTTTCTACATCTTCTGGATCAAACGAATCACCACCAAACCCTACAGCTGTGACACATATCACCAGCTCCTCTCGGCCTTCCACCTCTCAACACCCACCCCAGGCCCGGGCACCTCACCAGGGAACACTCCAGGGCAAAGATGGCCGCCGGCCCGGCCTTCTCCAGCGGCTCCATCCGGCAGCGCCAGCGGCGACGGCGGAAGGAGTCCGTCTTCCGCTGCTTGAGGTGGAACTTCCAGCCGAAGAGAGATGCGTACTCCCAGCCCTCCCTCTCCGACTCGTCCGGCCTTTGCTGTGGGGAGCAAAGGACCTGAACTGTAACGGATTAATTTTGTGAGTAACTTCCCCAACTCTTTTCATTTGTTACCTAGAGCCAGGGTGTACCTAGAAATTCTGGGCCTCCAGAAAAAATGTCATCTTGGGTCCCTTGCCCAAATGTATGTATTATTTTGCATATTCATGTTTATTTTGCATATTCATGTGGCATCCATGCCCCTGCAAGGCCTCTACAAGGAGCATTTATGGTTTAAAAATCCTTAAACCTTACTGTTATTGTAGCTGGCACTGCAAAGCAAATAGGACAGCAGCATTGAAGGGATCAGTGAGTCTCCAGAAAAATTTACTACTTGCGTGTGATGACACCTGTATACAGAATTGCAACATCTGTGAATTGTCAATTTCTAAATAAGTGGCATGAGAAGGTACACAATGCAGAAGTGAATATTTTTTTTAATTATAAAATCAATAAGAGGGTAACCTTTTTCAAACTCTACAAAAGTTCCCATTTTTTCTAACGTGTCATGTTCTTCCTCATCGTTGTTGTGGTAATTCTGTGAGCAAAGAGTGCCACCCTGAGGCTCATATATAAAATGCAGCCAATTGGGGAAACCTGAGATATTCCTTGGTTCGTTAGTTTCTGTATCTCTCTGTCTCCCAATTTGTGGAATATTTTCCAGAGAAAATACTGCCCTAATCTTCTCCATATATCTTCATTAATGTGCAGAGATACATTCTGTAAATGTGCCGTAACATTCTGAGCAATTTCTTCTAACACTTGATCACTTGAGCGGGGGGCATATTTGAGGTTGAAAGCAAATCTGGCCGAAGCGCAGGTCTTGCCAAGTCGGGGAGAAACGCTGGATGCTGGATTTAGATTTGACTTCAGATTAGCCATGGATGGCGTGATTGATTATATGTTTTCTGGGGCCACTGTGAGGGTGACGAGAGACATGTCTGAAACGGCAGGAACTGTCTCCTCATAACATGGGAGCATTTCCCAGAACTTCCCAGACTATGAGGTGAAGCGAAGGGTAGAGAAAGCAGAGTTCATTTTCAGAGGTAATTTTCTCGGGAAATAAACCTGAAGACTTCTTCAAAAGGCTCTACTCAACGAACGAGATCCGCTCCCTAAGTATATCTTTTTGTCGAATTTGCAGGTAAGTTGGAAGAGTACATAATAGTACTAATAATAGCAATAATAAGAGTAACTACATGCATTATTATCCTGCACCACAAGCTGACAAACCTCTGAAGCCGCGCAATGTTTTCACATGAAAAAGTGTGCCATATCATGAACCATTGAATTTAGTGCATATTTTTATATAACAGGTTTTTAGGGCAGTCCTTTCATAGGTATGAGTTGTCTGTTTGTTGGACGTTCTTAACCTGGGGACTGTCTGTACACAAGCACACGCACACACACACACACACATCGCATACTGCATGACTGCATTCACAGATTTTTTGGGGACCTGAAAAAATGTCCCCCAAAGTAAGGAAGTTTCAGGTTTTACCACACTCCTGGGACATTTTGGTCCCCAAATATGACCTAAGCAAACCTACACACACACAAAGAAGAAAAATTAAAATAGTTGGTAATAATTATGACTGGATAATAACATTAATAACACTATCAAATGCTGGTTTTTTTCAATGGTAGGATACTCCTAGAAAAATGAATAATGTGGTCGAATGTAAAGTGTGCCACGAGTGTCACACCTTCCGGAGAGCCTCCATCTTCTGCAGGTCTCTGCGGCGAAGTCGGATCCAGCGCCGGCGACGATTGGTGTGATACATTTTCTCAGCGGGGACCCAGGATTTCGGTCGACGGTCTGGAGGGATCGTGAGGCCGTATTCCCAGCCTGAGGGGTAGGGGGATTTAAAAATGAATTTATAGCATGCTAAATCTGCATCTATTTTTACTTGCGAAGGTTCTTATTTCCCAGATCAGCCTGTGGTCTAATCCTTTCAATTCTCATTCAGAGAATTATACCAAATCAGAAAACACTGACATGTGCCGCTGTGTTATATAAGTGGTAGGATAACATCAAAATCTGGTGCCAAAATAAGCCACGACCAAGAGAGTTGGAAAGGTCAAGCAGATGTTGATGTATATATAGAAACCACCACTGTCAACATACGCTAAACTATATACTGAACTCCAGTGGTTTCTGGCAATGAGAACATGCATGTACTCGCTTTTTGCATGTGTGTGTAAGCCACCGGCTCCCTATAATGGAACCTGCACTGGGTCAGTGATTCATGTGGCTGTCTTCAGCATACCCAGTGTGAAAAGTCTGCTCAAGCCAGCGCTGTGTCAAGCTGATGGACAGGCAGTGGGATTCCTGGTTAACCAGGCAGATCTTGGTAACCTGGTAACGCTGCCGTGGTGATAAACATAGCTCATGAGCGCTGTTGTTCTTGGAGAGAGCTGAATTGCTGTCGGGATAAGGCTGGTGACTCATGCCAGTCATGGTTTCGAAGCTTCTGTGTGCAGATGTTACAAACAGACTCTGACCGGGCTGTGACCAGACATTAACTAGAACCTGACTTCAGATCTTCATCTCCAGTATTAAATATACTCTTTTGCACTACGATAATTACACATTGGTATATCTACCATGCATGCGAGGCACTAATGAGCTCAAACCTTTAGCGAAAAATCACCGCTCGTTTTTCCAATGATCTATCGTAAAATACAACTTTTCATAAGCCTGGTCATTTTTGAGACGTTTTGGATGAGTGCAAAGAAAGCATAAAATCATGTCTTAGGCAAGGGGAACAAAGTGCACAGCTGGGTGCTTCAATAAACTGAAGCAGTCCTTGGCTGGAGGAACTGAAGAGGAATCCAGCTCTGAAGATGTGCAAGCATTCTAGCCAGTGGTGGTGCTTTTATGGAGATGGTGAGGCTGACCGGGAATAAAAGTCAAAATCTCCAAAAGCCTCACCCTGCACAATACAACTCGCTGATAGCCCAGAGCAATATCTCGCGTTGTTTCTCGGAGAGGCGTCAAAATAACCTGTCCACCACATTGGCACCCGGAGCTCCGCTGTTCCTCCAGGGTGGAAGGAGAACAGCCTGATATGCAATGCGGGCCGGTACCTTGGTCATCCACCGCGCGGTTCAGGTCTTCACTCCACTCCACGTCCTCCCACATCCAGCCCGGAGGACACTCCACCTCATCCTTGGGAACAGCTTTTTCTCCATTCTGTATGAGGACACACAGACTGGCAAAATTTGCTAATACACCAGTTAGCATGCAAACATCCATCCGTTTCCCATAACCACTTATCCTGTTCAGGGTCACGGGCAGTCTGGAGCCTATTTCAAAGGCTATGGACACAAAGCAGAGAACAACCCAAGATGGGGCTCAACCCATCACGGGGCACACTCACTCACCCAATTACTCATATAGGCACACCTACAGTATGGGCAACCTGGTAACTCCAATTAGCCTCAGCATGTTTTGGGACTGTGAGGGGAAACCGGAGTACCCAACGGAAACCCCAAGATGACACGGGGAGAACACACAAACTACTCACACATGGAGGTGTGGCAGGGACTTGAACCTAGGTCCCAGAAGTGTGAGACAACAGTGCTAACTGCTGCACCACCCCCGCTTGCAGACATTTAAGTGTATAAAACCCCCCAAAAAGTGTATTTTAATATTTATTACCAAGCAGAAGTATCTGCACTAACAATCTGAATGTCTTCATCCTGGTCAGGGTTATTACAGGGCAGACTGTGTGGATGCAGGCAGAGGGTTGTAGGAGGAGATGTGGTTGAGGCATGGAAGGCAGCTCCTCTTACGTGGGTTTGCTTTTTTCGTTTGCTATATTTCTTTGAATTTCAGGGGTTAGTTTTCCACTGTTTTCAGTTTTAGGTTCTTAAAGGGGCTTCGCCTCTATGCGAGTCTGATTTTTTTTCCCCTGTAATAAATGTTCTTTGACTGACTATCTCCCCACAGAGCAGACCTCTACCCCACAACCTGTCATAACCTGTAATTACATAGTAAATGAAGCAGTGCGCACATTCTAATAAATGGTATTAAATACTATTTCCAGATACTGGCTAAAACCATACTGACCACATCAGTGTAGCTTTCAGGCATTGCAATCCACTGTCCCCCTGGCAACCTCATCTGGTTCTCAAACACCTCCTCCATGAAGGTCATGTGACCCGCATCCACGTCATACAGCATGCTATAGATCACAAGGGACAATAAAAGATTTTTTGTTTTGCATAAATAGGATGGGGATAAAAGTGCTTCATTTTGACATGAATTCAGACAGAACAACATGGAAAGCAGACAAAGACAAGGAAGGCCTAAAGGCCGCGTCTTTCGGATGAATGGGTACTTACGTCTTCTCTGGGCTGACGAACCAGTCCCCGGCCCAGGCCCAGCCCGGGGAGGGGCGGAAGCCATCTTTGGGCAGCTTCACTCTGCCAGTGACGTCGCTGAATTTCGGGTAGGTGAGGCCCGTGGTGCCCCAGCTCCCCAACAGTCCCAGCCTGGTCTGGTTCTCATACTTGAAATGGCAAACAAGAGATTTCAGTCTCTTTCAGTCACGCACCAGGCCAAAACACAAAGCCAATTTTGACATAAAAAAATAAACATGTGAATTTGTACATTGCACCAACAGTTACTGGGCACCAGAGTATGTATTTCAGCAGTATTTGAGGCATACATGATCTTCTGAATAAAATCACACACATCACACCACCGTATAACATTCCTAGCATGCATTCTGCATTTTGCCTTTCAGGTTTTAAGGCCTAAGGTCCACACTCAGCGCCGCCCCTTACCGTCTCTGCAAACACAGAGAGCTTGCCCTCAGAGAACCGGTTGAAGTGTTTGCAATCTACTGAAAGCCCAAGCCAGATCTTGACACGCAGCTGCGCTGGGATCTTGTCCTTCCCGCCACCGTTCTGGGGGTACTGCATGGGCAGTATGATTGATATTATTAACTCATAGACACATACATTATTGACTCAGACACAGAGATATAAAACATAATCATCACTAAAACATGTCGAAATTAAGTCTGTCTATAATGAAATTACCAACGGTCATCCCAGAAGAGTTCATCACACGCACATTCATTAACATGGACATTTAGAGTAACACTACGAAGCAAACTGGAGAGAAAACACCACCTTCATGAAAACGGTTTGCAGCTGGCCGCAGTTCTTCCCGCAGTGGCCCTGGGTGAAGAGGACCTCGTGGGCAGGGATGCGGAAGTAGGCCATCCTCCGGTCACCCTGCAGCATCCAGATGACGATGTCTGGGAGGCTGTTCTGTGGCTGTCGGCGGAGGAGGGCAGAGATGAAAGGAGACAGATGCACAGGAACACAAAGGCAGACCGAACAACATCCACATGGACACAGGCTGAGAGACACATGCTGAAATGCACTCAGATTCAGAGGCAGACGCACAGGAACACAAAGGCAGACCGAACAACATCCACATGGTCACAGGCTGAGAGACACGCTGAAATGCACTCAGATTCAGAGGCAGACGCACAGGAACACAAAGGCAGACCGACCGACATCCACATGGACACAGGCTTGTGTTCCTGTGCATTTTCCGTGCTGTACCAAAACTGTGGTGAACCGCAAACCGTGAATTCTGTGTACCACAGAGGTTAGAATGATTCCAAGGGCCCCTGAGTGACTGTGGCCCCAAACCATGAATTCTGTGTACCGTTACCAGGGAAACCACAGAGGTTAGGATGATTCCAAGGGCCCTAAAGAATTTGGAACATAATCCGATTGGTTTGGTTTGGGGGGTCAAAATGATATGCTATCTTGAGGCCCAAAATCTTTAGTAGCACTTCTGCATGCTACATCCCTAACACGTCAACAAGCTACACAATACAAGCATACACAGCTAGACATGCAGACACACTCATACTCCATCACATATTAGCAAATCGACACTTGGACTGACACTCAAGCACACTCTCAAACAGTGCCAGAAATAGAAAATGTATATATGTACATAGACATGCACAAAGGTTCAACGCATGCTTGCATCTACATATTGGTCTAGACAAACAAGTAAATCTCCACCCACGAGCTTACTCAAACATAGCCTAGTCACACACAAACGAAAGCTTGCACCCACACACATACAGATGCACGTAAAACAATGGAATTAATACACTGTGCTGTACAGAACACTAAGGAAGTAAATGAAATGCATACAAGACCAAGCAGGAAATCTGATGCCTATAATATGATATCTGAGAGTCCGTAACATACTGTAAGGTCTTGGTCGCTTAGTAACACAGGCGTGATGCAAAAAAAAGCCTGTGTTGTTGTAGGTTTTGTTTTCCCGCATGACAGAAGGCACACACAGTCGTGAAAGCACACGACCCCACTGACCCACAGTATGAAATGTAATTACGTTCAATTGTACTGCAGTTGCGAAAGATAATAATTATGTGGCATAATTTGCATCTGTCAGTGAAGTGCCTAAAATACAGTTCCAGCACATAAATATATGCATATATATGGTATTAATAATGAAAGAAACAGTTTGGCCAAAAACAACAGATACTGTTGCTGACTCCTGACCAATGTATTCGTTTGGCTGGTGCCCTGTGCTGCCTACCAGACCCCCTCCACACACACACAACCACTGACCCTATTCCTGGGAAGCAAATGGTTGCCTGGATGGACGGATGGATGGATGGATGGATGGACGATTCTAAAGCTCAGCACACAAACTCTCACTTACCTCCACAGCAAGCGAGCGCAGGCGTACAGCCCAGTCCTCAGCTTGGTCCAGGGCAGCCCCCAGCTCGGTGGAGTCGGCATGCTTCAGTGCCAAGGCGGCCTGCTCGATCTGTTGCAGGTTGACCTTGCGCTGGTGCCGCACAGCCCGGTCCAGAGCCGTGGCACACGGCCACTCTTTCAGCGCTGGTAGCTCCTGGCTGCTCCACGGTGGGACAGGACATCAAGATCAGCCCACATAAAGATAATCAAGATCAGCCCAAATAAAAGCCCCCAGTGGACTTTTATATTCCACTACCACTACGAATACATAGAACCACAGGAAAAAAATGGCATCCCAAATTGGGGATGGGCAGAAAGGGCTGTTGTGTATGTGGGTTTTCGCTGCAACTGCCTAATTAGGTTACTAATTAGAGAGCTGATTGGCTGAAGAGCCCTTAAACCTGGGTTTGAACAGCTGACCTAAAGGTTAACCCCAAAACCTGCATACACACTGGCCCTGTGCGGATAAAATTGCCCACCCTTGTGCTAGATGGTAATCGAATAATAATGGAAAATGAAGGGTCCAAAGAGAGCCCCAAACAGACACCTGCAGTCAGCAATAACGTCATCAAGAAGATCCTCCATCTTGCCTTTAACCTCCTCTAGGTCACTGCCTGCTTTCAACAACAGCTGCACCTCTTTCAGGTTAGCCTCCTGCATGGAGCAAACCAGCATCAGACGGTGAGCCAGGCAGCTGACCAACAGGTAGTAATGCAGCAGTGCTGCGCATTAAGGCAGTAAGTCTGACCAGGCGCTCCACAATGCTCAACAGCATGTTCAGGGCCTCAAGGCGTGGACTGATGTCTTCCCACTCTGACGACAGCACAACCACGGGTTTGACGTTCCCCCAGGGAAGGTAGTAGTACTGGCAACCTAGAGGGACCAGATGAAGTATTCCTCTTTAAAAGGAAACTTGGGATGGAGCAAATTATCTGCTCACCCAGGGCCAGCACATCCTTTCAAAGGGAATTCATGACATCCAGGCCTGCCCTCTCACCTCAGTTACACTCTACACAAGCACTGCGCTTCCTGTCTGTCCATCCGTGTCAAACAAGACCCTTATGCTTAATGTCATGAAAACCAATAACGATAGAAACAAGTGTTTAATTTAATTACATTATGGCTACTCAGCTAAATCAACGTCTCGTATTTTGAAACGTCATTGATGAATATTGCAGTGACATATACGCCAGCTAGACCTCTTGTGAGTACTGGGATTATAACAGAAAGCGGCGGTGGGCACTGGCAGGCTTCTCACCATCAAAGACGGCCCGGCTGTACTGGGAGGTGGAGGCCAGCGGGAGGCACGTATAGTCGAACTTGTTGCCGTAGTTACCGACGCTGACCTCGAACTGAATGGCGTCGTCCACGTCCTGCAGCATGGTCGCTGAGTAGAACGCCGCAAACAGGCAGTACTTTCGCTTACGCATGAACTTCTACAGGAGACAGAAGATGGCAAACTGGGCATTCTTCATTCATACTCAGACCCATCCAGACCTTTCTCATAGGTACTGTGTAAACCATGTAGCATAATGTAAAATAGAAAACATAAAATGTATATGCATGTCATTTAGAAGAGGACATTTCAGAGCAAATAACATGATAACTTTTCCTGTACAGCAGGGGTGGGCAATCTTGTGCACAAAGGGCCAGCGTAGAGGCAGGTTGTCGGGATAACCTTTAGGTCAGCTGTTCAAACCCAGGTGTAAGGACTTTCTGGCCAATCTGTCCTCTAATTAGCAATCTAATTAGGGAGCTGCATCGAAAACCCGCATACACAATGGCCCTTTCTGGATAAGATTGCCCACCCCTGCTGTACAGGGTTACAGTGGGTCTATAGCATGGGACATACGGCAGGGGACACTCTAGGTGAGATACCAGCTCATCATAGGGTGCACATGCAATGGGGAATTTAGGAACATCGACTTGCCTACGTGCAAGTCTTTGGAGTGTGGGCGGAGATCCAGAGAAAACCCATACAACATGGGAAGAACATAAAAATATCACAGAGAGAGAGAGCAAGGGTGGGATCTGAACCACTAATCATGAGTTATACCCACTGATCTACCATGCCACTCCACTTGAACTTTTAAACCCAAAACATATTAGGATGTAATATGTATTATAACATCATCTACTCTGCCCGCAGCTGGACTCACCTCCACCACCAGGAGGTCATCTGAATGGATATCCTCCACCTTCTGTTCAACCCGCTCCACTAGCTTGGTGTTGAGTTCCAGGAGAATCCTCCCACGGTAGGATACACCCTCACCCTGGCGACACCATGTCACAGTTAAAGAGCAAAGCCTTTTCGTTTTAAAGTGTAATCTAGCTTATATTCTTTATTACTTATTGGGGTTATAAATAAGAAGATTGGATTCAAAGAATGTTTGATCAAAGGTACATAGAAACACTACCGTAAGTGCGGACATCAGGACAAAAAGCCGGTTTATAAAAACATTGTTTATGCAGAGGCACACACCTTTCCTAGATTCAGCACCTCATAGGGATCAGAGAAGGTACTGAACTCTCTAGGGCTCCCATAGAGGTTGACGAAGCAGGGTCCGAACGTAGGGAGAAATCCAAGGCTATCGTCTACTGTAAAACAGGACGGTGGTTGGGTAGGAAAAGGGAAAAGATGGGCGATGAACCACTGTCAAGATGACAAAGTTAAGTACAAGAGAGATGGTGGAAAAAATTTCCTATTCCAGTCTAGCCAGCAAAAAAGAATTAAGCTCACTCTACCAGTTTTTAATGGCCTTAAATTTTTACTATTGCTCAGGATGTTGCCGTTCCTTAGAACCCCGCTTGGCTTTTGTATCACATAAATTATTACACCTCACACCTACCATACAACATCAAGAATCCCACAGACAAGACACAAGGCTATTTGACATGAAACTGTCACAAATTCAATACCCTGAGCAGAGGAAAACAAAGCTATGGCCCTTTTACGGTCCTGAGTAGTTGGACAGTAGTTCCTGATCCAAATACTTGGTAATTTGACACAGTCACAGGTTTGTGACAGACAGACGGGCAGCTTAGTAACAGGGCTTTGCCTGTTTATGCACATCTCAAGAAACACCAAGCATCAGGGAGCACTGCCACCTGCTGGTGAGATCCTGACAGTGCAGGAGGCTTGCAGTAACCATACCCACCCTTATCACCCCCTTGTGAAACACAGACATCCACACCCACTCACAGGTTCCAACGGAAACCCACTTGTTCCTCTAAGCACTGTCATTGACCCAACAGTTGCTAATTATGGGTCTTTGCTAGTCTTGCTCTTGTATGACAGTAATTATATCGGGATGTACGAATCAGTAAGATGGATCACCGCTTCCATAGACTTCATAAAGAGACTTATCTGAAATATCACAGGATGTTGCCACATTTGATAAGTGCGAGAAATAGACAGGGGGTTAGTATACGGGACAGCGGACAGCCAAAAAACAACTGACCCCCCACAAATAAACAACAGCAGCAGGATACTGATTTTTCAATAAGATTCAACATATAATACAACCAAAATCACCAGATAACTACAAAGACTTTACAAACTTAAGAAAATTACACAGTACAAACTTAGCTATAAAGTCCAGCCCCATTACACTAATGCCCATGGAGTAATAGGCAATCATACAAAATACATTAGTGGCCAAGATACAATGCGACTTAAAAAAATGAAAATACTAGCAAAGTAGCACAACCACTTTTGTACTATAGAAGTACTGAAGCTACGCAAAGTGCACTTGATGGTGGAATATCACAGAAGAGAGACAGGATACCCAACGTACTGCTGTCTGTGTGGGTCCCCGGTGGCAAGTCATCTGGGTGCATGAAGAGATGACGGAAATTCATTAAGACACTGTTTGAAGCCTGAGAGGATGGCTAGAGCGAAATCCCATGCTTAAAGGTGAATACTATCTCGCAAAGACCATGCCTCTTAAGTAGGGTTCCATTCATTTTCTGATGGCAGCCAAGGTTAGGGCACAATGTTTTAGTGAGCAGCTAGTGTCACCACATTCCTTCCACAAGGGGGTGCTATTAAGTCCCAGTACATGACCACCACACAAAGTCACACTGACATTGCCATGCAGCTGTGCTCTTCACTTAAAAAAAATGCTGAGAATTAATATTACTGGAAAAACAAATAGAACATTTTAAACCTCTAAGCTGATTTTTTGGGGGGATTTTTTATTTTTTTTTTGGTTTTGTAATATGAAGAGCCTTATTCCTGAAATTTGTGAGACAATAAAAATAATAAAAAATCAATATCAAAAAGGAAGGTGAAGCTGGGATCTTTTCAGAGTCACATAGCGAAATACCGTGAAGCAGAGACAGAGTCCAGAGCAGAGATAAGCTGATAGTTTTCAAACACCTTGCATGCATCTATTTCTGCTGAGCCCTTGGGACAACCTGGTCCCCTTTGCTAAAGGTGCAACGACAGGGAGATCCCACAAACACCTCAGCCGGAGCTCCCAATCAAAGTGATACTCCCAGCTAACACAGCAGACGTGTTAGCAGAAGAAGGACATTCATCTGTAACACTGAGAATTTACCATTATATGAACATTAGTTACATCAGACTTGTGGCTTTGGATTATGAGCTTCTTTCATTTTTGGAAATAATTAAAAAAATCATATGGATCATGACTGACTTTAGAGCTTTTTCATTAATCACATAATGCAAGGCTGGGACCCCAAAGAAAAACTAATGCAAAGTAGCCATAACCCCATGCCAGTAATGAGATCAATCTAAAATTCACTGCACATTTCAGCAGGATGCTTATTTTACCAAAGCAAGATACTTTAAATGGGACCAATTACGCCTTAACGGTTTTCCACTTTGCTTTAGTGTGTTATATAGCTTTATGTGCATATAAATGGTTTTGAAGTGCTAAGGCCCGAAAAGAGTAACTCTCATCCCTGAAACCACTCTTCTCTAATCTGCCTGAAACACCTCATTGGAATTCCAGTCCTTACTTCCGTGACATGGTGAGGTCACCTCGTAACACAATCCTTACTGGCCGCCTACCTGCAAGGATCTGTCTGCAGACTGCAAGACACATATAGGGTAAGCTGACTAATCAGGCATGCTGACCAATCAGAGCACACTGGGCTCATCGGCGGTGGGGCTTAACACTCTAACAGGGCATTTCAGATAGAGGGTGAATTGAGATGAACAGATTGAAAAAAATAGTGTGGAACACTGAAGCATGAAACTCTATTCTAGTACACCGCCAAAATTAAATTATGAACAATGAAAATGAGCATAATAGGTCCCCTTTAAAGAGGGCTCTTGACAAATATAAACACACACCTAACCACTAACACATAGAACACAAAGTAACATGCCAAAAAAATGGTCCAGTTGTCTCAGTATCAGTTTATTCTATAGACCCTATATTAATAAACAGGCAAATAAGCCCCATTCTATTAAACCCAGTACAAATATACTTATACCACATTGCTGTATCATATTTCCCAGCCTTTTGTTCTGTTAACCATCCTTAATATCAAACCTCATCTCTCCTAACCCCAGATCCTCATCCTCTACCTGCCTGGTACCCTGCTTATCTTGTCATTCCAGTGTCATGCCTTTCCTCGATCCATCTTATCACCCTACCTTCAATCTCACCGCCAGGGGCAGAGATCCGCGACATGCACAGGTGAGTGGTGCCAATGACATCATTGTGGCTGGCTCTGTCCCTGTGAGAAAGGAACGGCACTCAGGGAGTCAGTGACTCGGGAGAGCCGAAGACACTGGCAGCACAGTCTAAACTGTTTTTAGACGTAGTGCATTTAGGTATAACTGTTGTGTCTGGTCAATTCTAAATTGAGAGGTTTAATAAAACCTGAATCAGTATCAGGATTTCAATTCCACGGGTAAGTGGACTCACCAGTCCATGACTCGGATTCTCATCTTCTCACACATGGAGGGAAACTAAAGGGGACAAGAAGTGGCAGCATGACAGCATGAAGGAGATTTACGAGGAAGACTGTGGTCGATTGCAGGGGTGCCCAGGGAAATCTGCAAACCATGCTGGATTCTGGCCCTCCAGGACTGGAGTTGGGCATCCCTGGTCTATTGCATGCTTACCCTGATGGGGATTGTCAGGCTTTGGTTCCACTGGGGGTTAGCATTCTTCTCCAGAATCTTAGTGCTGATCTGCAGAGATGAACATGGACAAGCACTCATGTCCACAGCAGCACCACAACTAAGAATATCTGTGTTTGCTTCCCCATGTGTTTATGAGTATGTATACGTATCAGAACATAGTGCCCCATATCCGAACCATTTTGCCAGCAAAGGTGACTTCCACCAGGGGATCCACCAAATTCTTCTTGTTACTCTCAAAACCCAGAATCTGCTTTACACCATCCATGAAGGCATCATCCACTATGAAGAAACAAAGAGGACAATGACACTCAAGCATACAGTACCAGTCAAGAGTTTGGACAGGCCAACCTTCAAAGAAGAGTGGTAGAGTGCCACATCACATGACCTGACCACCTGGCCTAAACACAGAAATTTTTGGGTTTTGTAGGAGTTTGATTGGAGAGTAGAGGAAAAGCAGCCAATGTGTGCTAAGTGTATACGAGGGACCTCCTTCAGGACAACAGGAAAAGAATCCCAGGAGGCAACCTCATGAAACTGGCATAAAGTAGAAAGTAGGGTCAGCAAGCTGGGGGTGAAGGGCCTTGCTCAATGGCCCATAGACATGCTGAGGTCAGGTTTAAACCTGCGACCTTCTGATCACAGGCACAGAGGCTTAACCCACTGTCCCCCACACGGCCCCAAATGTCTTGACTGGATTTCAGGTTTTGCTATGTGATTTTTAGTGATCCCAACAGGACTCTCATTACATATCCCAATCATCTGCAGTCTCTCGAACCCAAGAGGGATCCGTAAACTCACTCTGAGGCAGGTCCTCTGCCCGAAAGACCTTCAGGGTGAACACAGCCCCCCTCAGGGTCAGCCCTGCTGGCCGCAGTAGGTTTCCCTCAATGTCTTCCTTCTCTTCTGCTCCCTCCTTCTTGTCCACCTAAAATATATCCATCATGTCATATATCTCAAGTCATCATGTCATATATCTCAAGTCATCATGCCATACACCTCAGGTCATCGTGCCATACACCTCAAGTCATCATGCCATACACCTCAGGTCATCATGCCATACTTCTCAAGTCATCATGCATTATAGCCTGCCCATGATGGTTGTGCTTATATCTATCTTTTCTATAATGGCAGCATGCCCAGGGCAGATGGGTAGCCAGTTGACCTTGGAGCCCCAGAGGTTTTTTTTTTCTCCCTACTTGGGAGTTTATGTTTCCTCTCCTCCATTGTCATCTGGCATTCTTTCTTTCATTTCTTTGTCTTCCCTATCCCCTGTTTTTGAATTATTGTGTACAAATGATGCAGGAATGTATCACACCTTATGTTGACTCTGTCATGGAAGGCCCAATATAAAAATACACTGTGTTATATAATGGCCCCCTACTTATGGATGTCTTGTTTAGAGTTCCCATGTGGTCCTGGCCAAACTCACCGGCGCCTCGTCCCCGGCAGCTAGCACATACAGACTGACTTTCAGATAGCCCTTGGCCCCAGCAGAGAAGTCTTCCGGGTCAGATAGCAGCAACCACTTCCTGAGGAAAGCATGTCCTAAAACACACAGAAAGTGACCACTCTACATGAGGCCAAAACCAGCACTAAACATTATACCGCTGGCATGTTATCCTGATAGCATTCGCTATATTTTTAATCCGATTTACATGCTGATTTCATATTGATATGAAAACACTATTATGTTGTGATACAGTGGAAACCGTGATCACCGCTGTCTGGCTGAAATTGATCACTATAAATGGATGATCATTATAACTTTTTTTTTTTCCTTTTTCTTTATGTTCTAGACAGATTACCATCTAATTGACATTTGTATATGAATTACATGGGTATAAATGAATAAAATGGATAATGTTAATATTTGCTGAATTTTATTGAGTCTTTCAAAATATAGTACAGCCGTTTAAAACGCTTCTCAAAATTCAATACTGCATAAATTAAATTACCAAACTGTGTATAATTCAATGACGCTAGAATACAGCACGGTACTGTACATAAAATATAGCTTATAGTAGTTTTGATGTTTGCATCTTGTTTCTGGCAGTTTATGATAAGCTGACAAAAACAGTGAAATGCTGTGACAGTAATGAACAGTAAAAATATACATAAATTTTAGTAACGTTTTAGCCCAGTCTGCAAAGATACTGAGCAACTTATGGAAATGATAAAGTAACTGATCAAAATAAGACTCGAAATCACTTGTTCGTTTTCACATCTAATTGTAAATAAGAAAAAATCAGCGGCTTACTGTTTTCTGTGTATATTGTTCCAACATCAAGCTGCAAATGTACAACAGCAAATAGTTAATATCCTTTCATGCAAAACACACAAACTAAGCACACAAGGTGATGGCAACACAATCTGTGATGCGACAAAATCATAAAGATAAGCACATCATATGGAGAGGGAGAACAGGTGCACTGCAAAAGGAGGACAAGGCAATTTACGTGGTTGCGGTTGGTCAAACTTCCAGCTGACAACGGGATGAGTTTACCTTAAATTCTCCAATCACAGAATCTGTACGAAGGGACTTGGAGTTAAACACCTGAGAGTAAAGGAGGGGACCAGTCAGCAGTCTGCTAGTGTATAGTGCAGCTCTCAGGCTCCTGGAGAAACTTTCCTCAACCAACAAACTACACTGTCAACACTCCTACAAAATTAATTAGTTAATTAGCAATTTCTTTTAATTAATTAACAGCCCTAATAATTTTCTAAAACTGCGGGGAAAAATGCTTTTACTGTAATACCAATATATATAATTATTATTATCATCATCAAATTATAGCATGCATTAAAGGAGGGGAACTAACAGACTTACAGTGATAAAGACAGTTTCATCAAACAGCTCTGAGGGCATCTCAAAGAAGTTAAAGAAGAAGGTCTGAAACATCACAAAGCATAATCATCCATTATTGCTGCACAACAAGAATGCAAAACACAAATTGTTGTTTTAAATACTAAGTACTAAATACTATGTACTTTGTAATTCAATGCAAAGTAGCTAGTATGTCAATATTTGCTGCTTACCTCGTCAAAATAGGGACTGTTTCCTTTTTGGATCTGGGTTGTTTTCGTTTGTCCTGCAATAGTCACCTTGACGACTGGTTTTATATTGACACCTGGCAGCTGTCTTCCTTCTATGATCCTCACCCGTGCCTGAAATTATTCCAAATTTATTCAGAAGAATTTCCATTTACAATAGTAATAGTACAAATACTCAATGTTAAAGACTTGTAATATACATGCAAAATCCATCCATCCATCCATTCTCTAAAACCGCTTATCCTATTAAGGGTTGCAGGGGGTCTGGAGCCTATCCCGGAGGTTACGGGTGCAAGGCGGGGAACAACCCAGGATGGGGGTGCCAGCCCATCGCAGGGTGGACTCACACACCATTCGCTCACTCATGCAGACCTATGAACAATTTGATAACTTTACACTATGTACTTAAACAATAATTGTGTTTATTGGTTACCACCTCAAGATGGTAACATTTTACAAGCAAACTCTGCTGGTGTTCATTTATTTCTTTTCATTAAAACAAATTCATCATTTTACGAATCATTTTGCAGGACAGTAATATTGATGAAATATCTGCAACATTCAGAATGGAATGAAAAATATGTGCAAAACCATGTGTAATTTGAAGGTTGATGAATGTGTGCGTATTTAATATCCAAAATGCATTCCGTGACGGAAATAAACACCTGGAGGTCCTGGGGTCTGTTAGGTAAAGGAGGTCTGTTTGGCTGACGCTTTTTCTTTTTCATGCCCTGGAACATGTTTGGGGGGGTCTTCTTGGGAGGGGAAGTGGGTGCCTCTGGTCCCTGTGGTCCTGTCACAGGCTCCGGGTCCTCTGTGTTTTCCATGGTGATCATGCTCTCGGTGTCTTCCTCCCCTATGGTGTCCATGGAAAACACTGCATAGCAGAGAAGGGTTAGTGACACGGATCACATGACACGCTACATGGGAAAAGGAGGATAATCTCTATTGCTCAAGAATGAAACAAGAATTAAATTTGTGTGACTAACTAGCAAACTAATTCCTCTAGCATCAGAATATTTCCTCAGTCTACTTTTATATTTAAGCAGCTTGGCACAATCAGGTGAGTCATTCGGCACTCCAGACAACAAGATGCGTGGGCTATGCATCCCCCATGTGAAAATGCCTACCGTTTCTAGATGCTCTGGGGTCAGATTGACCCCATACACTGCCTAAGGGAACCTAGTGCAGGCCTCATACAAAGTCAGACAGAATGAGAAAAAGACGTCAAACTGCTGGGCAGAATATCCCCTGCAACTCTACCAAGCCAGATACAGAAGCTGAAAGTGTATTGAATGATGTTCACCTTACATCACATCCAGAATATTATAGAAGGGTTGGCTTTTTCAAAAAGGAATCTTACTTCTGATTTATATATTATTTTGCAATTCTTATACTTTATATTTATTCTTACTTACAGTATTTTCCCTTTTCTTCCCTGGTCCCGCCTATGAGTGCCAGCCACTGTTTGACTATTGTGTCACTCCGCAGCGCAACGCAAAATGCACGGAATGCATCTGGCACAAACACGGACTTGGGCGCTGAATGTAGTGATTGTTTGCACAATGCCATCGTGTGCCCAGGCCCACGCTGCAATCCCCTTTACGGCCACAAGTACTGCTCAGAATGACAAAGGTTGCACAGTTTCACCTGGGATTCCAGCCTCTTGAATAAGAAGAATATCCTACTGTACCTGTGACAGTGTCCAGCTCCTGAGGGGTGTGCTGGGGCTCGGGCTGAGGGAGTGGCTGGAAGATAGGTGCCATGCCTGGGGGAGCTATGTAGGAAATGTACAGGGACAGGGTGGCCTGCGGGGGGAGGGTGGGTGGTGAAGAGATCAGAGGGACATACATTAGTCACACAGATTTAAGGTTACTGGTAACTATTCACATTTCTACGTTGATCCATCTTAGGAGTGTAGAAGACGGGGACTACAGTCCAGTTACAGGAGATTATAATAAAATTTGCTTTGTGACAAATCTGTATGTATGCATGTTAGTATCTATCTATCTAATTTAAACAACACCAATATATAAATATATAAATACACAACCAAAATGAGTTGATGCTCTGTTCACTGTGACATTTAATGCAGACTGTACTCCAAACCCAAATCTCAACAATCCATGTCCACTTTAACTGTGCATCTCCATGGACACATATAAAATGTTAATTAACAGTGAGCCATACGTCTGTCTTCCAAATGGGTACATTCATTTCTTTTTCCTCACTCTCTCCCTCTTCCGATTTTCTCTTTATTGAGGCTAAAGAAGAAGGAGGCTGTGTGTATGACCTTGTCTTTCATGCATCTGTTGAAGCAGTTACAGTAGCAGGAAGCATTCATATTCCGGCGGGGAAGTGCCCCCACACTGATGAGTATTATCCTTAAATTCCTTTTTAGAGTCCCGTTACCACAATGAATGTGAAGGCTAAGTGGACGGCATGGCTCTTTGCAGGAGTGACGCAAAGGTGCATTGGACCCTTTTGTGGAGCTTTGTGCAGGTTGACATGCTAAGATGTAACAATAGTTATAACCCCAAAGCCAGATGTAGAAACATTTCTCCATTTGATCTTAGGCTTGTAAATATCAGAGCATGCCATTTTTTCCCTGGGGGAGGGGGCCAACATCTGCATTTTTTTGTAGGTGGAAAAATTTCAAAAGTGGCATTTTTCCAGTGTGAGGACCTCTGCATGTAGCGATTAGCGACTTTTATATGGACCAGTGTTTGTGAGGGTTCCTGGAGGGTGAGGTCAGTTATTGGAGTTATCACATGCTGATGTATGGCATTTCCTCAATTGCTGTCATCCAAACAATCACAATAAAATTAAGGTTAAGTTTCAGGTAATCTTATGTTGTCCAGGTCATTCTGGACATTAGGGAGTAATGTCTGAAAGTAGCAGGCATCAGTATGGCGAGAAGGACCTGGTGCCAGAGTCATACCTGTACACTGAGACCTCATCCTACTGCAGGAAGGCAGGATGGATAATATTAGTTTGGGCGTTATCCCTTGCCTCACACTCTTTGAGGGTGGAAGGAACAACCGTCGCATTGGCACCTAACCCACCCACCTCCTGCCCAGATGAAACCCAGCGCCTGGGAGACAATTGAAGGAAGCCATGGGACAGCCCCCAAAAACAGACTTGTTCTCGGAGAAGAAACGGGAAGAGAGCCTCGTAGCTCCAGGATTGCCCATGAAGAATGAGGTGTTTACAGCAGGGCTCTTGTGTAAATCGTAAAGGTGGTGAGACAAAGATTGTTTTTTTACTCACTGTCAGGAAGAGTGTGTTTGACTGAATTGGAAAACTATCAAACAAACTATGATTTAATGTTTACAAAATATCTCGCACCAGGTAGAGGGTCCCAAAAGTTGAAGGTCTCTAACGTTGAAGCTCTGGCAGACAAATGGATCTAAACAGGGTTAATCCCCTGATGACTTTATGACTGATTCTAATACAGGATCTGTAGTTCTAATAAATCTGTAGTGCAGAGTGTAAGGTATACGTTATAAGGTATAAATTCCCTGCTAACAAGTTTTTGTTCTAGGAAATTTATACCGAACATTATGGTTAAGGTATAGAAATGTTCAAAGTTCAAAATCCCAGAACATTATCCCACTGCTGCAATGAAGAATATCTGGCATCAGGAGCTTGGTGTTTTCACAGTATACAAATACATAGCATTTTTATAAACCATTCATTTTATTATAAATAAAAATGTTCAACATTAATTACATTTCAAGGACATTTAACCAATAACGTTACTGTGCTAACACTGACAGAACCTTCATTAAATTGTAAAATATAGAAATGATGTTCCATTCACGTCAGTACAAACGTTCCCCGCCATTTTTGAGAAGACCTTCACGTAACATTGGCTAAAGTTCTCTTTTATCTGGGTTAACAATCTCTGTGCTGCGCCTATGTTTGTGTGCCCAGCTATTTAGGGCCAGAGTATGGAAGCACCCTCAGTTGTGTATCATAGGCCTAGATTAAGATTTAATTTATGATTGTTTCTAGAATTCAATAGCATGATCGGAGTTGTCATGCGATTCCCAAGGGTGACTCACCCCAGTGTTGTTCCTCTTGGTATCTTGCAGAGAGACAGTAAAGGAGTCTGCCAGACTCGGGGAGTTGAGGATATCCCGCAAAGCTACCCGGCTCTCCCCCAGGAATCTGTTTGAGGAGATGTGGAGGAGAATAATGTGGTCAGGTCAGGAGCAGAGGGACACACAGCTAAGATCTGACCACTCACTCATTTTGTAGAAGACAACCTCTCGCAAGGCCAGTCCCAGGCAGAACGTTTAGATACATGCAAAGGCATAAAAAGACATAAAAACAACAATCCTGATATGAATAATCATTATAAACCGATGAAGGATGTATACTGGAGAGGCAATACAGAAGAACGGGGCCCAGATGAAATTAATTGTTAATTGGCCCCTGGAGAGCCTCCTCCCATGTCAGTTACTGATCTAAAACATATCATTGGCTAATGATAAAGCTGGCTCCTATGTATGAATTATGCCCCCTTTTCTACATCCCACCTAAAAAAAAAAACTCATCCCTGCATCCAATAGACTCTGTAACTGTGCAAGCTAGTCCAGAACGGAACTAATGAAGTCAGAGAGTTAACATGTACAAGATGCTGACTAACACAGAGTGAGACAGACCAAGCTAAACAACTCACAATGAGATGCTCTGTTGAATGTCACATTTTGCCTGGATTCCTAACCCTGCTGTAACCCCCATCTCAACATTTGGACTGTACATCTCCATTACAAGATATAAAACTGATAAATAGTAAAACGAGAGTCTTTCTTCCGAACGGGTACATTCGGTTTTTTTTCCCTCTCACTCTCCCTCTTCTTTTTTTCTTTACAGAGGCTGAATGGGGCTGTGTCGGCGATGATGTTTTTGTGGTTGTTTAGCAGTGAAAGAAGCAGGAAGCATTCATATGCAGGCTGAGAAGTGCACACTCACTGATGAACGTAATCCTTATATTTTGTTTTAAATCTGAGCTCAGTTACCAGTCACACCAGTACAAGGAGTGGGAGACACAAGTAAATTAATCGGAAGGCTGATTGGATGGCATGGTGAATTTAAACAAAGGTGATTAATCGTCATTGTTGATGCACCACAGCACGCAACAACGAAATGTGTCCTCTGCTTTTAACCCATGTGACATTGTGACACAGCAGGGGGCAGCTACATGAGCGCCCAGCGAGCAGTGCTTGGGGACGGTACCTCAGCGGTACTTGTGGGTTGGGGACACATACTGGCGATCTTTTGATTACGCACTCGCGTCTCTAACCACTACACCACCAGCCTGCCCCAACATGTGAGTAACATGTGAGTAACATGTGAGTAGAGGGGCATGTTCAGATTCACCCATTCCCTGAAACAGAAACATCCTGCCTGTGTTTCAGACATCCTCACACAGCCAAATCTCCCCATCCCTACGAAAGAAACCTGTTATTATTATTATTATTATTATTATTATTTATTTATTTATTTATTTTCCCCCAAATTACCTACAAATTTGACTTGAAAACAAACTTAGGGAACGGAACTTGTTTGTAACCTGGGGTCTATCAGCAACACTAATTACATTGTAAATCAATACTCATGAATAATTTTGAGGCATTCAAAATTAGTTTCTAACAAAAGCATCAACCTGCAGCTGTGTATCATTATTCATTCTGGGTTCTAAAAACACTGTAATCCATCTTCTGTATCAATTCCATGAAGCAGACTTTCTTATCTTCTTTCCTGGAATAATTTAATTTATCATAATGAAGGACTTCAACGTTTCATTTAGGTTCACAGGGCTTAATCCACACCAACATTCTACCAAAGCAATATGCCACAGTTTTCCGCAACTGTT
Source organism: Petrocephalus schoutedeni (assembly GCA_026780765.1). Classification (NCBI taxonomy): domain Eukaryota; kingdom Metazoa; phylum Chordata; class Actinopteri; order Osteoglossiformes; family Mormyridae; genus Petrocephalus; species Petrocephalus schoutedeni. The sequence goes on along the minus strand of JAODKL010000017.1, from coordinate 19,615,075 downwards.
TGACCAACAAGGGTACAGAATTTACAGAATACAGCCATGAATTAAGAATTCATATAGTAGGCACATATATTTGCTCCATTTCTCTTAAAATTATTTTGAAATATACACTTCCATAAATATGGACATAACAGAAAAACCACAAGCCTTGCTCAGAGCACCTCAGCGGTACTTGCAGGTCGGGGACAGGAACTGGCGATCTTTGGATTACGCACTTGCGTCTCTAACCACTACACCACCAGCCTGCCCCAACATATGGGTAACATCTGAGTAGAGGGGCATGTTCTGTAGATTCACCCACTCCCTGAAACAGAAGCATCCTGCCTGTGTTTCAAACATCCTCACACAGCAAAATCTCCCCAACCCTATGAAACAAACCTGTTCCTGCCCATCTTCTCACGATCCTTGACCACCACATGGAGCTCTTCACTTGGGTCCAAAGGTTTGCCCTTGAGGTCCCACTCAAATTCCTGGGAGCAGGGGGATTAAGACTATGATTTCAATCTACTTCTTTGATTTGCTGTCCCATATCTTATTAATCTGCATATGTAATGATAATAAATGTATCGGCAAACAGATCAAGAGGTTGAAAAAACATGTGAAATATTGCCTTTGTTTCTCCGGTACGTATATTACATTTTCAAAGGAATCTAAAGCACAGTAGACTTGAAGCAAAGAGACAAACTGACTGAGTAAAGGCACATTAAATGTTGGTACACTAGTACACTATTATAGCACCACCTGTATGCAAAAATTGGAAAAGCTCTACCTGACCACTTCTGAAGAAGATTTGCATGAAACTTGCAGCAATTCCACAATTCATTTTGGAGAAAGTTTTTTCTTAAAAGGCATACTGAAGGGATGGACACAAGGCTGGGAATACGGATGGGGTGCCAACTCATTGCATGGCACACACACCACTGACCGAGCACACCATCTCAAGGCACACACACCACTGACCAAACACACCATCTCTGGGCACACACACCACTGACCGAGCACACCATCTCTGGGCACACACACCACTGACCAAACACACCATCTCTGGGCACACACACCACTGACCGAGCACACCATCTCATGGCACACACACCACTGACCAAACACACCATCTCATGGCACACACACCACTGACCAAACACACCATCTCATGGCACACACACCACTGTTGCTGTTGTTGTTGTCATCATTTTTGAAATAAAAATAATAATAATGGTGATGATTCCCCAAAAAATTGAACGTAAAAAGTAATGTTTCATTTATTACTCTCCAAGAACTCGAAAACTGGAACCTAACCCAGGAAGCACAGGGCAGGGTACATCCTGGACAGGATGCCAGTGAAATTCAGTGGGGAATGCACACACACACATGCACATTTACCAATTAAGCTCATGTCTCTGTACTCTAGGAGGCAACACAGGGAGAGTGCCACACAGTAAGAGGTTTAAGGATGTCTTTGATTAGATATGTTAGAACATGTGGAATTTCAAGTAAGGAGAAATAATCCATATAATTAAGTCACCAAAGTAAAAATGTAATAAAAAAAAACGTTTATAAAATAAATGGCATTTAAAAACTATTAACAAAAAATGAAACATTTTAGAGAGTGGTTGATTTCACTTTAAATGTGACAAAGGGTCAGGGACATTTATTATCTGTGTGTGTGTGGGTTTGCATAGACCACTTTTGAGGACCAAAATGTCCCAAAAGTGTTGTAAAATCTGAAAATTCCATGCTTTTTCCTTGATCTTTTCAGGTCCCAATTTGGATAACCTCAATTTTATAAAAATCTGTGAATGTAATCTACAACTAAAAATGTAATAGTAACAGTATGTAAAAGTGTTGTATTTGGGTGGTTACTTATGTTTGAGGTTTGAGGTTAAGGGTGTCATGATTGGGATCAGGGTTAGGGTTAGGGTTTCCTATAGAAATTAATGGAAGGTCCTCATTTAGATAGGTACGTGTGTGTGTGGATGTATGCAAGATAAACACTATTGATTATTGGAGGGAATTCTTGGTATGGAGCACAACTACTTTTGAAAAACGATGATGTTGAAGATATTTTGCAAACTGTGTTTGTGTGCATGAACCTGATTAAAAATAAAAACAAATCAAAGACATAATTCAAAGCTGTGAGGTAGGAATCAAGGGGTACATTTGGCATTTATTAGAAACATGCATATAGGGATTGTTCTAAAAATGTAAAAAATATTCATCCTGTCCAACCAAGATGATAATTCAGACTTACTTCATTCCACACTGGGTTCAAGTTGTTCTTGATAACCTTTGTCTTCTTTTTAGACCCTAGAAAAAGACATGGTTGTTATCTTTAGATGGCATGGCAACAACATTAACCTAATTTAAAATAATAAGCTTTGCATAACACATTACAGATTTCTAACAGTATTGTATTATAAAAGCAAAATGTATAAAAGTCGCTCAGTGAAAGGGTTTTCAAATGCAAAACAGCTGATAAAGGTGGGGCTATGTACATGGAATTTTAATTTCAATTCTAAATGAATGGTTTACCCATGTACAGAAGAAAATCTAGTTTCATATATAACTGACAACTAACCTGGTTTAGACTAAGGAAAAAAAACAGAACAGCTGACTGGATAGTCATTCTACAAAGGATTATGATCTATATCCCGCCCCCCCCCCCCCCCCCCCCCCCAATATCACCAGGACCGTAAAAAATATGTTCATATACACACACAGTATTATCAGAGGTATATTTTTATCTGACAAGGGTGGATGCAACAAACAGTTTAGCTTCAGTGTTTTTGTGACAGACACATGAACCTTCGTGAACTATTGGTTAAAATGTAGATCATAGTGTGTCTTCTCAAGTATATTTCTGAAGCGAAGTCCTAAAAAGTCAGACGGCAGTCCATAGGGAATTGACAGAGTGCCTCAGTCCATACAACAAGCTAAGTGACATATTCAGCAAGCAAGTTTTCTTGACACAAAAACCGAAAATTAGCCAAGGGTAAAGACATCCTCCACTGAAAACGCAATCGACTTCCGATGACATGGACTTCCAGGTATACAAAGTGCCCCTTTGGTGGAAAACACAATGATATATGAAAGACACACCCACTCGTTGGATACCACCACCCCTGCCAGTCAAGCCCAATTTAGGCAGAAGGAAGCAGATGTTTATCTTCCTGTTTTCAGCTTTTCCAACACGGGACAAACAAACTGTGCCCAAATCTACTGGCCGAACATAAGCAAGCTTTTCCAAGACTTCAACTTCTCCCAAAGGAGTACAGGGGAAAGAGTTGGAAAGGGTCATAGGTCACAATACAGGTGACTGATTAATAATGCCTACAAACAAGTTACCAGAAGCAGCAGCAGCAAACAAGCCATCAACCTAAAAATAATGCTGACATCACTGTGGAAAATGTGGGCTGTCTATGTATAGCTTCAGCCAGATAATGAGTTGGCAGCATTCGCACTAACAGCTAAACTAAGGAATCAAAGGGAGAAGTCGAAATTTCCCAAGCACTGGGACTTTTAACAGCATTCCATGAGACGCAGAATGCCTGTAGAGAGACCAGTGTATGTTACTGACTATAACGGGTCTCATCATCCAAGTACTATTCCCAGTATTCATACCTGCTACAATGTATTAAATACCACACAATAATTATTAAAACAGCACAGTTCTTAGCCATGCTAGGACACAGACTCCCAGCTGTTTTCATAGCACATTTCCTCCCTCTAAGCTCCTCATTTTCTGTCGGCTGCAATGATTTCTATAAATGCTTTTGGCATCTGATTGAAAGGAAATGCCACTTTCAAGTGTCTAGGGCTCCATGCTCTCTCTCTCTCTATCTCACACACATGCACACGCAAACATGCCGTATTATAAACACAGTCCCTCTGCACTGTTAGAGGAAGGCAGCGAACTAAGCAAGAGAGAGGCAGGATGGGTAATGCTTCTAACATCTTCCTAGACTGACCTTGACACAAAACATTCCCACAATACTGTCAAAATATGATTAACCCCTTGATGTTATGCCGTACACAACTTATGTATATTTAATCAAGCAATGAAAATAATTTCAGTGCAAAGATACAAAGATGCAAAGATTACAGTTTTTGCCACAGCTTTGCAAAGGCTGTTTTCTTATTGGTGCAGAAGTGTCAAATGGATGTTGATTATTTTTGTGTAACGGCACAGGTAGTTCAGGCAGCCTAATAACAGCTTAATATTAATGTTTTATTAAACATGTTAATGTAAAAACCTGTGTGAATTCTTATTCATAAATAAGCAGTCTTTCTTATCAGCATAATTTTCCTTGGTTTTTAAAACGCAAGAGTTTGTTGATAGCTTCTGTGGTAATTTAACAGACTTAACGCTGCCAGTGATTAGCCTGGCCAACCGTTCTATCCTTACAGGAACTATATTTTTAAGTGCCCACTGGAACATTATTAAATGCTAAGTGAAATAATTTTCTTCTAAAATATTTACCATGTCCAGTATATTTGATCATTTTTGTTCATCATTTTTTTGCCGTGGTATGACACAGTATTACACCACACATCAGGCCGCATTACACTGTTGTCACATTTTTGTATAAGTGCACACCACATTGGGGTTTATCCCTTACATAATATGCATGTGACCTGGGTAGGAACTACATTGAAAGCAATTATAATAAATATTTCCTTGTTAATTATTACCTGATTATATTCTGTGGTTATTTTTCACTGCCCTGCAATTAACTAGCATCACCTTCATATTAAAAATGCAAACTTTTAATCTAACTCTTTGTTTTATATTTTTAATAGAAACAGTGGCCTAACCAAGGTGAACCAAAAGAGGTGCTGAGTATTATGGCGCTTTTCCACTGCATAGTACGGTACGGTACGGTTCAGTTCAGCTCACTTTGGTTTGGCTCAGTTCGGCTC
>JAODKL010000017.1:19589675-19602734 GCA_026780765.1 Petrocephalus schoutedeni | reverse complement strand
CCGTGACTACATGTCACCTTGCATCAGTTCACGCTTCCGTCTTGTCCACAACCTGTGTTTCCACGGAAATAAAGCCCATTTTCTGAACCGCCTGCAATTATGGGTCGTCGATCCCGCCACGGACGTGACAGCTGGTGGGATTTGCTGCCAGGTTGGGTGATCAGGTCCCTTTCTGTGGATGTATGTGGCCTAACACTTCATAACTGAACATGCCTCTGGACATGTTAATCTTCACTATCACCTCACTTGTGGTAGACCAGGGCAGAAATGTGATGAATTTACTTTTTGGAAAGATGGCATGCTATGATGGAAAGTCACCAACCTCACCAACCTCTGGCTTACTTAGTCAATTCCCCAAATAGCGGTGTCCACATACTTTTAGCCATATGGTGTAACTCCCTGGCTTTGTGTCTTACAGTTTTCCTGAATTGCACATTTTTTGTTAGCATCCACTCTTTTCTCAAAACTGTAAATGGAAAACCCAGTTTTCAAACTATATTCACAAACCCTTTGACTCATCTGGTAAAATCAATGAAATCAAAACTTTTATCAATATAGCATACAGTACTATTTTTGGGATTCTGAATACTGAAAACACATCATATTGCTTTATGTATAATCTTATACTAATATTTTTATTAAACAACTCAATTTTCTTTAGTCTAGTGATTGGTTTCTAATACTGCAACAAAACCTGCATAAGACCATATCCACAGTAATTTTCTTTGGTACATGCCAGGAAAAATTCTAAGTAGCAGTATTTTCATTTTTGCTAATTTGTTTTTTTTTGCTGAAGGCTCAGAGTGTGTTTATATTTTGACTGGCTTTGTAAGTAATCGGTTTGGTTTTAAGTGAAGATCAAATATTTTTGAGAAACGAAATGTGAAAAATATTTGCTTTTTCAAGATGAGTCTAAGGTTTTTTGTGTTTTTTGTGAAGGTTTTAACTTCAGAAAAACTGTAATAATATATCTGCATTTAAAAATGGTCCATAATTACAGCCTGGACCGGTCTACCTGTGATAGAAACTGTAGGCATGCCATTATGGTTAGAGCATGACATTGTAAAAACGGCAGCAAAGCGCCACAACAGTGAAGTGGTATTTAAGGTGGAGATGATTTTCTTTCTCTTTCCAGAGAAAACTGGCACAAAGGGTTTCTGAGAAACCCTCCATATATGGGCAAGACCTACCCTAGAAACATTTAGAGAGCAAAAGGCATGATGTGTCCATAAGAGGCTACATCATGCCTCAAGCTGATGTATCCTGGGACAGGATGTAAGCGGAGCTGCAGTGGCGGGATGAATCAAGTGCTGCCTGCAGACTAGCTTACAGTTACAGCCCCGGCCTACTGAACCTGATCTTCCTCTCCAGTCTTGTGACTCAGCTTAAAAAGAGGTCTTCATTCAGCTTCCACAGTAAAGGCCCTGTGTTACCCCTGGCAATGGCAAGCCACTGCAGTGATTAGCAGACTCCCGCAAGAGCGCCATCTATGCTGCCGGCAGCATCATCGCGGTAGCGGCGATCGCGACGACTAGCGGAAGCGCGCTGGACGCAGAATTTGCTCGTAAGCGTGACACAGCGCATAGCGCTACAGTGTCACGAGAGAAACTCAAACTAACAAAGTGCTGAATAACAGTAAATGCTCCAAGGCACATTTTCTATTCTACTGCAATAATGAATTGCATATTTGACTCATCTGAATCTACTTGTATTCACAGAATACATCTATAGTGTAGCCAGAACGGGATTGCTTAACACAGAATGTATTTGTACATATAGAGTTATACAGAGTAAAAATGCCTCAAGCTAAGGCATAGCATTTTGTTAATGCAAGTGGTGACGTAAAGTTATGGACTATAAAACAGACATAATAAAGACACAAAGAACATACAGTAACAAGGTAAAAAGCAATGGTAATAATGCTTTACTGAAAACTGAAGTTAAATAAAATTGTTACCAGATGCAATGCGCATGTATCCTATCAATAACTAGCAGCATCAACTTGATACAGACAACAAACCCAGGGACATTAAAATCTGTCCTTTTCACCTCATTGCTCAAAGGAGTTACAGAATCCTCACAGTGCAGGACTGTGTGGTGGACTTAAATAATCAGGGAATGCCCAAAACACTGCCTGTAACCTCTGTATCACTGCAACCGGACTCCCTCCACACCCACCTGCCCCCCCCCAGGGAGGAGAGACGGGAAGCACTGCAGAAATAGGGGCTGACCAAGAAAGCCATTAATAGTCTCAGCAGCTGGCGAGCGAGAGGCGGAGGGCGAGGGAGTCTCCCCGCTAAGCTGCAGAGCCTGGGGCCCCTGCATGCGGCTTCCCCGCACTCACGCACGCCCCTACCTTGGAAGGTGGCGGAGCAATAGGCATCGCTGACGTCCTCGTCTGGCGTTAGCACGCACTGAGCGTGCCGGATGAAGACCCGCAGCATCACGATGGTAGGGATGGGCTCCGGTACCTCCTGCAGCCAGCTCCCACTCCAGACGGGGTGCTAGGGGAGGACCTCGTGAGGAGACAGGGGGGGTTCCCCAAGTCCACAGAATCCCTGGAAAACTTCAGTGTGACTTTTCTGTCTGTCCGATTCACAGGGCACAGTGGAAGACAGAAAAGAAGAGCGAGGGAAGGGGAGAGAGAGAGCGAGCGAGCAGTCCCACTGGAGAATGAGTGTGGGGTATGGGGCCTCTGCTGTCTCTGCTCCCAGACTGGCTGGCTTACGCAGAGACACACGTGCGCACACACACTGCCCTTTCAATCACAGACAGGGCTGCTCTTAAAGGGCCGGCAGCATTTCCCTTCCACAGCCAGTCATGAGGGTCTTATACTGACACTGAGGCAAAGCCAGGCAGACGCTCAAACAATATATATACTTAATATTGCAATAATGTACCATATGCATGTTGCAATGTAAATTCAGCTAATATGTGATTTTTATTAACTGAAAATTCAATATGTACATAGTATTCGTATAATTTCCATAAGGTTGCAGTATCTCATGGGGGTTTTACTTACAGAAATGTTCTGAGGGCAGGACAAAAAAAATTATTCAGGGTGATAACCAATCAGATCTTGTGTCAGATGTCAGACCAACGAATCGGATGTATCGGTCCCGCTTCCTCTACAACCTGAGTGGTTCTCACTGAACCAACCATTTTTTATTCTGCCCTCAGAACATTTTTGTTTAAGTAAAACTCTCACAAGCGCTCCGCTAAGCTCATAGGATGAAGGAAATCACTTTCAATGTTCTGCTTTCATGCTGAGAAACTGATACCATCAAACCTGGATTAAACGAATACATATCAGTCGCTGGCATTTGGTGGGCCTTCCGGAATAAGTCCTCAGTGACTAGCCGCCAGTTATTCTCCCTTAATTTCTGTTCACATTTCATCACCTTTCGGTAGGGGGCCGGATAGGAAAAAAGAAAGCATTCCCATTCGGTGACTCACCAGAATGCTACAAGGTAAACACTGAGATGAAATTTCTAAACATCAAGTTCATCATTCTGACAGGCAAATCACACACAAGGTACAACTATTGTCTTTCATTGTGGAAGAAAAAAACCTGGTATTTCATATTAAGATATCCATCCTCTAATTCCTGGTAGAGGTCACAGGGAAGCCTGGAACTTCTCACGCAGCAGAGCAGCACATACAGCTAGTGGACAGGAATCAGCCAAATTGTTTACATAAACTCAAATACAGTGCCTGCCCGCTCTGGCCAATATCAACACCACCAAGAAAGTATCTGCCAGTATTTATGACCACATGCGTTGCATTGCAAAAATACCACCATTTTTACATGGATAACAGATACCCCCTTTACAGCAACCAGACCGATACTTTAAACTTGGATGACTGACTAGTATTGGATGAGAAATCTGAGGCTTTTATATGCATTACAAATAATTTTTAAATTTTTTATTTTTTTAAATAACACACTGCCAAGACAGGTGGAGAGAACGGCATCATTGGATAGGGTTAATGACTGGAAAACCCTTCAGCAATTACCTACCATGTCTGTCTGCTGAGCCACACGCCTGCCATCTCTATGCAGGCTCACTTCCATCACAGCTGCTGTTTTCCAGTGGACCCGCCCTCTATAAGTAACACCTGAAACCATTATACCCAGTGTGGTGAAACTCTCTGCCGGTGGAGACAAGAGTATAAAGAAGCGAGGTACGCAAGGAACCCTGGAAAGGACGAGAGAATGAGCAGTCTCGAGTGTCATGGGCACCTCCACTACTCATGTCTGGCAAGAGACTGGCGTGAGTGGAGGGCCCCCGTGACAAAATCTGACAAACGTGGGAAAGAGTCTTGCGTTCATAAAAGTGCGAATGAGGGAAAAGCGGCAGGGATTAGCGTGAGAGGTACAGTAGGTAAGGGAGCATGCGCGAAGACAGCCGCATGACAAGCTACCTCAGGGAGTTCAGCCATGAGGGGGAGATGCATCAGCACCACACTGATCAGACGGAGTTTTTCCAGTGGCTGGAGTAGGGTGGAAAATCATAGGAAACCAGGGCAGTACTGCCGGGTATGCTGTACTGAAATACAGTGTACGTGTTTATGTCAATGAAATTCTTTTGTACAGTAATGAACATCTTGATAGGATAAACTTCAACATTCCTTTTCAATTACCAGTATTAAGTTACAGTATTTACTTATTCAGTGACCGTTACTTGATCCTATTCAACTCAGTTTTTTCAACTTATGTGTTCATCAGAACATGACCCCATCATAAGTCGAGGAGCATCTGCAGATACTAAAACTGGTGGATTAAAGTGACACGTTATCAACAACCACTCGACAATGCAAGCTTAACAAAGCCTACCACAAAGAGCATAAGTAATTTGAGAATAATTACTTTATTTACAGAATATGCAATGTTCCCTCTTTCAAGCTGCTGTTTTGAATGATCAAATTTGCAGGCCAACAGAAACTACGTAAAACATGGTGTGGATGCGACAATGCACAGTTTGTTGTGGAGGAGATTGCTGTGACCAAAACAATTCAACCATGGTAACAGAGGTCAACACAACTCTAGTAAATTAAACAGAAATGATTTAGGCCGTGTGACACTGATGCAAGAAAACTGCATTAAGGGCATAAGTTATAAACACTGACACAGAGGTCCTGAATCAGAGGGCCGCAGTGGGCCGTTCCCTACCGGAGCAGGAGGCTGCTGTGACAGCTCAAAAAGCGCGCACAAAAAAAATGCAAAAAACAGAGGACAGAGGGAAACGTACATTTAGACTGATAAAAAAAAATAGCATGCTGACAAGCTGTCACTGGCCATGTTTCTAACCCAAAAGCAGACATAATGGCCAAAAAGAAATGCCTGAGAATAGTCACACACTCGCCCAATAGTTTGTTACATTTTTCTGCTCTCTCTCAAATTAACAGAGGATTTACTTATGAAAGGAAAATTAACATTTACGTCAGACTAATACTGGACCCTGGAACCAAAATGAAAAGCACAACTGGAGCTCAGTGTGGCACAGACTCCTGACTGGGGCCGCCGCTTTGCCTCATCCTCTGCTTCAACAGGTATCTCTGGAAGAACAGAAAGGAAAGCGAAGGTCTGTCTTTGGGGCACTTGGAGGACAATGCAATGCATACTTAGTATCTTATGCACCTTCTTGGCGGAAAACATGCACAACAATCTGAAAATGCATAAACCAAGTAAACCAAGTATATTTTTAAGCTTATTTACATGAATGAGTTTGAATAAGGGAGAGAGAGTTCTGAAAATCTGGCTTTCCATTCTTTGCAAACAGTGGATAAAGGGTAAAATGAAGGTCACGATGTTGCATAGCACACTAATCCACTTTGCACTTGTTTTAATGTTCCCATTCCCAGCTTCCTGGTTAATAAGCACGTGGTGGAGACAAATGGACATTTCCACCCATGTGATTCTATGACTGTTTAAATATGGCCAGCTGGCATCTGCTAATAAATGAAATTGCTACATTTAGATAGCAATCATCCCCCTACCAACTGCAGCACGGTTGCAGTGCAGCTAAGAGTTAGCAGTGGCTTAATTAGTCTAAAATTAGCCTGAAATACCACGTCCTAACCCTAGGAGCAGACACCACCATCAGGCAGCCAGAAGCTGGTGCGCTCCCCTAGTTCCAAAAGCATGGGGACACCCCGACCCCCTTACCTCCACATTCTGATAGTGCTTGAGGCTGCTGCAGTGGGTTTTCTTGGCAGTCTCTTCGTTGCCATAGAACAGAGAGCAGAGCTTGCAGAAGAAGCCAGTCTTCGGGATGACGAACTCTAGACCTGTGGAGGGCGAGGTACGGCTGGTTCAGCACAAATGCAACAAGGAAAGGGCCAACACTTATACAAAGATGGACGCACAGCGAGCTTCCCCTTCACACCGACCCTGAAAAACATAACCGTCTGCCGAGGCTTCCTTATAAATACAGCAGGGTCCAAGGTTATTAAGGGCTTCAGAAGGCAGAAGAGTACTGTAAACCGTTCCGACAATACTTTAAAAATGCAAAACACATATCCTAAACTGATCTAAGAAAATCCCCCAAGCTGTACAAATGTGACACAAAAGGTTCAGTCTAAAAAATACCCAGCAGCAGCAGTACACAGACATAATGGGGTTTAATGCATTCTACTCAAATCAACTGTCGGTGACAGTTCTGCATCTCACCAATGGGTTGGCCCGGACTGAACGGGGGCAGCTTGGAGTCCTTGAGCAACAGAGAGTCTGAGCGGGGTTTCTTCATAGCAGGCTCCTCCTGAACCAGCTCAGCTCTGCCCTCCTCCTCTGTAAGAGAGAGAATACCACGGTCGTCTACCTAACCAGAACCTTCAGCGAACAGCAGCCCCCACTGCTCTCCACACAGCAGCCGGCATCTCTCAGCCCTGCAGTCGCCAAGACGAGCAGAGCCCTGCCGCACTTCTCTCGCTCTCCTGCTGCTACCTTTGACCGCGGCTCCTTCCTGAGGCTCACGTCGGCCCTTCGCCAGCTCCTGCGTCAGTGAGCCGCGCTTTCCCCCCTGCGCCTTGGCCAAGGACTCACTGGAAGGCACGTCATCAGGCCCCTCTGGTGTGGAAGCAGGGGCCAAACCAGCCGGGTGCTGCTCAGTCTGAGCAGGGGGGGGGGCAGCGTCAGTCGCAAGTGCCGCGGACTCTACTTCCTTCCCGTCGGTGACTCCAGGTGCTGTTACACATGCAAAAACAGAAGCTGTCAGTCTGACCCAGGATCAAAAATATTTTAAATATACACACAAACTTTATAACACAAAATTGGAAGAAGTATTTAACCCAAATCAATTGTTACTCAGTGGCTACATATTTAAGAATTTACATACAAAAAGAGCTTTACACTGTGAACATGCGGCCCCTAGTCTCACCTTCCTCCCCCCGCACAGTGGACTGCAGCTCCTCGTCCTCCTCCTCACCCACTTCATCAACGGTTACAAAGTTCATCTTGCGCAGCTCCTCAGCTCCCGGGGACCCTGTTTCTCCAAGTTCTACAAAATTGAGACCAAAAAGTCATAAAGGAGACATTTAGAGATTAAGTATTAAGGGGGGGGGGGAGTGATTGATTAATCGAGATCCTGGTTTTGATTCGCTATCGATTCACAAAATCCCAAGATCGCTCTAGTTAATTTACACCTTTTCCCTGCGAGTTGGAAAATATTTTAGTTGCATGGAATGCAAGCAAGTCAAGTAGAGCTTTATCTTCACGCCAGTCATTTTCGGTATGCTACTTCTGGCGACACAAAATTATGTTATATAAAAACAAAACATACAAAACTGAACAAAAATGATGTAAGGGCAAAATGGATAATACTGGATGCGACCTGCCTTCAGTTACAAGGATAGTGTTAACTGGCTGCTGTTTTCATACATTGTGGTTAACACGAAGCAAATGAAAGCGATTAGAAGTCTGACAGGTAAGTACCTTACACAATTCTTTATCTTATTTACAGCATTTAATGGTAGTACATTGCTCTTCAATTTTAACACTACAGTGCTGTCGTCAGCAGATCTGGTTTGATTGAACATTTGTTTGACACGCGTCAAACACAGATTGAATGGTCAAAATGGAATCCATTGGGGCATTTGTGAATCAAAACTGAATCGAATTGTGAAGTCAGGGCCAATTCCCAGCCCTGAACAATACCTGTATGTTCCTCAAATAAGATTCTAATTTGTGTGTTGCCACATATCCCTCTGAAACATGGCATGCGCATTTTCGATTTCAGTCAGAAGTGATTTATGCTTTGAGAAGAGACAGGGTTGTTTTGTTTTTAAAGGAACTATACCCATATGTTCCTCAAATGAAAAGATATTCAAACCCTTGGCCTTTTCTTTCGTGGTTTTAACAATTTGTTTCCTGTGACTATGAATTTGTACATTTCTATTTTTATTCCATCTCTCCAAAATACAGGAAGCTTCTATCTGAGGGTATTTCAAATTGATATTGAATTGGAATCAAATCAGACTGCACTGAATCATTAGCTTGAGAGTCAGAATTGAATTGGGGCATGTGCCATTAGCCAGCCCTATGAAGCATGCATATATTCCTAGTAGATCCTTCACGTTAACTGCCAGCTTCTCTGTTGGGGAAATGGGAGTGGTACTAGAAGACTTACTGTTCAAATCCCAGGTTGGAAATGGCAGAAGTCTCTCTTCAGAATATATAGGTAAAAAATATGGTATCTGTACCAAAAAACACTTTCCAGCAGTAGCAGGAGAGCCTACCTGCAGAACTGGGCAGTTGGGTTGTTTTTGCCATGTTCTTCTTGTCTTCTTCTTCCTCCATTTCTTCATCATCATCACCCTGAGTCTCATCCAGGGTAACCAAGGCCTGCACAGGCAAATGATTAATATGTGGTGTGTGACCTGTCATATTACCTTAACAAGTATGAAAGAGAAAAAAAACTGAACAAGTCACCAATGCTAATTTAGAAAACAGACCTGGCATAGGCAAGAGTAACTGACCTCGGGGTTGAAGGCCTCCCCAGACTCCTCATCCAGGCCAAAAGGGAAGCGTTCGCTGCTGGGTCCCTCGTTCCCTTCTTCCTCCACTATTTCATCCAGTGTGACCAGGGCCTGCAAGTCCCGAACTGCCTGCAGAAAAGGGTCTTCGTCCCCACCGACCTCATCTACAGTCACCAGTGCTTCTGGGTCGTCCCCTCCGCCTGCCAGGCACAGCAACTCTTCATCCTCTGGGAAGTCCTCTTCCTCCTCACTTACCTCATCCAGTGTGACCAGGGCCAAATCTGCTCCCTCACCTTCCGATTCTGCTTGAAACTTCTCCTTTGTGGGCCGGGCTGCCTGTCGATCACCTGCTTCTTCTCCATGCTGCTCAGTAAGGGGGTTCTGAGGGACCTCTTTCACAGAGGCGGATGGGAAAGATCCATCTTGAAGACAGACTGTTTGTCCAGGCTCTCTTGTACCTTCCTGCTTATTTCCCATTTCAGGCTCACACTCCAGCATGGTGGACACGGGCTTGGGTACGGCTAGCGGCTGGCCATCCAGATCGTTGATTTGCTGCTCTTTCTGCACTACAGCAGTGGCGTCTCCTTGCACCTCCTCTAAGCTGACAGTTTCTTTGGAAGCATCTTGATTTGTAGCAGCTGTGAATCCAGTTCTTGTTTTGTGACCTGCCAATTTTGCGTGCGCTTTGACTTGTTTGGCTTTAGCAGTCTGGCCAGGCTTCTTCAGAGGCTTAGACATGGAGGCAGCAGCTTTTTTCTCGGCTTGGCTTCTGGGGGTTGAACTAGCAGTAGGCTTTTGCTGTTGTCCCTTGGTTGGTTCCTGGGACCTCCTGCGCTTGGTCGGTGGCTTTAAGTCATTTGTGAAATAGTCCTGGGACTGCTGCTTCTCCAACAGGGGTGTCATGTCTACTTCATCTCCGACCTCATCTACAGTCACAAACTCATCTAGGTCAAAGGGAAACGTGTCCTCACTGAAGTCCTCCAGCACTGGTTCTTCCATCTGGGTGACAGCAGATTGCTTATCATCGGCCAAATTAGCAAACAAATGTCATGTTAGTTACTGATTATTATTATTAAACATTGTTATAAACATGACGAGATTCCAAACATGCATTCCTAGTTCCAAAACAAAACTGAACTAGAATCACAGGAACATTTGCCTTCCATCTGTGATGTTAAGTTATCTAACACATCTTTAAAATTACACAATTTGTAAGTTTAATTCACCATAACAATAACTTAAGTAGTTATGAAGTCCTTGCAATTCATAAGAAAATGTGACCTCAGATTACTCACAGCCCATACAAAATTCTTCCCACATATTAACACAAAGACTATTACAGACAATCACTTACTGGTTTAGACTCTATTGCTTTAGACATGCCTCGTGTCTTTGAAGAATGGGTGGAATGATAGCTCTGTAATAAAGGAAAGCGTGAAGTCTGCGACCAGTTTTATACACCATGATGGGAAGTGAACATTTCAAGTGGGCCTCACCTTGTGCTTTTTGTCCTCACGCCCTTTCACTCTCTTGGAGGCAGGGCTGTCGTCATGCTTGCTTTTCCGTGACCCTGACGATGACCCAGATGACCCACCCCTCCATGTCACGGGAGGTTGCTCTTCATCAGATTGTGCCCGGCCCTTGGTCCTGGAGGGCCGGTCCTTCTCTGGAGAATCACTGCAATGGCTCTTCTCGATCAGAGGCCGGGGTTTCTTCTCAGCTGATGAGGCCATGCCACTGTTCTTGGCCTGCAGAGAGGCACGCATGCGGCATTCCTGCACCGCTTTCTCCAGCGCGCGCAGGATCTCGGGCGTCACGGGAGGGAAATCCAATGACTTGTCATCTTGCCCGTCAGGGGATGCTGTCTGGGTGCCAGCAGCAGGCTGGAGACCATCTGCTCCGGGCTGATGTGCAAGGATGGGTGGCTGGTGCTCAGCAATGTTGGACTGGTGCTCAGGGACATCAGGAGGGACATCGGGCTGATGCTCAGCGATGTTGGGCTGGTGCTCAGCAACATTGGGGGGGACATCGGGCTGATGCTCAGGGATTTCCCACTGGTGCTCAGGGACATCGGGCTGATGCTCAGGGATGTTGGGCTGGTGCTCACGGATGGATGACTTGCTGATGCTGGCTTCTTCCTCAACTGTGTCTGAGGGCCCTACTGTGGACTGCAGAGAGTCCAAAGTTTCAAGCTGGGTAACGTCAACCGTATTGGATGTAACTGAGCAAGGGATCATGTCAAATTCTGGCTTGATTGTCTGACTATCAGTATCGGACACCAGTGGATTGACACTGACCGGAACAGGTCCAGCTGCAGTGGTTTCCTCTTGTTTTACCTCAATATCCGGTTTGGATTCTTCAACAATGCTAGCGTGATCCTCAGTTGGCTCAGTGATGACAGACTCAGTGGTAGGACTTTTGAAAGAGGGAGCGGGTTCCTCATTAAGAGCCTCTACGCTTTGCTCCTTTGGTTTCTGGTCCTGCTTTTCCTTCTCAGTCTGACCCACTACTGTGCTTTTCTTCAAAGAATCACACAGGACAGTGTGCTGGTTCTCAGTGTCCGTTGGAGGTTCTTTCTTGAAGTCCCTTTCCTCCAATGTTACAGGGGGAGTTTTGACGGCAGGGGACACCAAAACAGCCACTGTTTCAGAACTGCTGGAGCTTGACACTAATGCAGCACTACCGATACTGCCGGCCGGGACCTCGTCAGCTGGGCCCCGGGCCGCCTCTCTCATAGCACCTTCAGCAGTACCAGAAGTAGAATGGGCCACGGAACTAGTTATAGTCGGTGAAAGGAAGGTAGGAGTAGTCTTGGAGGCGGCTGCTGAGGCCTTAAAGGCAGCTGCACCCTGGGCAAAGGCAGCTCTGTCTTTCACTGAGCCAAAGGTGCTGGCCTGAGGTTTACCTGCCTTGCCTTTACTGGGAGCAGCTGTACCTTTGGAGGATGCTGAACCTTTCTTTGGCAAATCATGTGGTTTCATTCCTGGTTTACAGCTAAGAAAAGACAGATAAAATGAAAATGTATAACCGTCAACAGATCAGAAACTCCTCAGGATATTTCATTAAGAGCATTACCTTTGCTTAACTTCAGTCTTCTTTTTGACCTACAGAACAAAGATAAAATAAATAAATAAATAAATTGAATATTTCCACAGTGCCTGTTTCCATTTAGGCACACAGTGGCAAAGCTAAATTTACTATAAAGCATCAAACACCCAAAGAGTTCAAGTTATCAAAACCGTACAGAGCCGACCTCTTCTGTGCTTTTCGCAGGTTTGGTGACGACAGAAAAAGTCAGGGGGTTGTTCTGGATGATACAGGGGAACTTCAGGAAACGGGCGTGAACTGCCTGGGCTGCAGAGGCCGAATCCATTTCAAAAACGATCTGTTTCAAAAAAATAAAAATAAATAAATAATGACAGACCCGTAGTTGAATTTATTACTACTGAAAGTTTGAACATTTAAAATTTAGATTAAAAAAATAATCTGACACTGACATTGGGAAACAAATTTCTATTTTAAAAACTCTGAGTGGCAGTGGGCAACTAATGTGATCATCCAGATTCAGATGAGTAGCCCTTTGTCTCACCTGCCTGGCAACACTGCTCAAAAGGTTGCCCTGTGTAATACCACCTTAATACTAAAAGTCAGCTGGCAATGTCCACAGCTACTACAGCACAAAGCCTACATTAAAATTAAAAATTGCTTTTTAAAAATTCCCATCCTGAAGAGTTTAAGTCGACAGTAAAACGGAAGCAGAGCAACACTGGGAGCACAGAAGAGCCACAAACGCACACGGGATGCTTAATACAGACAAGTAACCGAAACTCACCCTGTAGTTAAGCACCAGAGCTTGTTTGACAGCACCAAAGCGCTTGACCAGCTCCTGGACATCGTTGGTACCACTGCTGCCTGCAGGCACATTGCTGACCACAAGCAGCCTGTCCGCCAGACCAGCCAATTCCTGCAGGGTTGGCATTTGGAGACCAAAGTCAACATCTTGGTTCTTATCGTGCGTTCCATTATACCTTGGAGGTCGGTATCCGAGTCAAAAACCGAGTTTTCGAGGCCGGAAGTGACGAC
>JAODKL010000017.1:19575460-19589544 GCA_026780765.1 Petrocephalus schoutedeni | reverse complement strand
CCTCGAATTTTTACCGGATGTGACGTTGTCCCGAGCGCCGAGTTCCGACCGCCGAGGATAATGGAACGCACGATTAGCAAAGACTGCTTAATTACATGTTGAAAGGAAGACCATTTAAAAATAAACAGAAATTTTACATTTTATACTTCATTTCTCACAAGAGCATTGGAGAGTGTTAAAGATAAAATTGAAATAAGGGACTACTCACAGCAGGATTTTCAATTTCCATCAACACTTTGAATAAGGACTCCTGAAACAAAACACAAACCATAAAATCAGTTTCATCCAGTAAAGTGTCGTTTAACTTCACTGGTCTGTAGATGCTTCCTCACCACGTTACTGAGATCTACTGGCTTGGCCAACGGAGTAACAGTCAGCTCATGGTCCTGTATCTTCACAGGGGCATCTTTGCAGGCTTTCACCATTTTTTCCAAGGCCTCCATATCAGGCAGCCCCATTAAGGCCTGTACAATATTAGCATATGAAACAGTCAATTTTTTCCCCTTTCTCCCTTGAAAGTACAACAAGATGCTGTTAACAGAAGCGAAGCTTTGCCAATACCTTTCTTTTAGTGACTGCAATGGTGACCTCAGGGGCAATCCCAAAGGGGCTGGCTAATTTGGCAAGGTCCTCCACAGCATATCCACTCTCAGGCAGACCAGAGATATCCACTACAAACTTTGACACCTCCTGCTAGAATAATGGATATATTATTAATAAACAGACCTCCCAGATGTGGTGGCTTTCAGTTTTTTTTAACCAAGACTATTTTCCTCAATTTCAGAAAGTTTATACCTTCTTCACTGGCTTTTTAATCAAGGTGGCACCTGCATGGACAATGAACAAATAGAAGTTAAAGATTCATCCTGTAAACTTAAAGCTAAATGCACATCAATTTCAACAACCCATCATCAAAGTTTTCAACAACTTTTTCAAGAGCAAATATGAATTCTCCCAGAGTAGGTCTGTCTGAAGCCTGCTGCTTGACCCTTAATTCCTCAAGCTTAGGATAGCTCAGATATTGAAAGTTGGATTGTAACAATATCAAAGTAAAAAGCAGGTAAACGCAGTAAGACAACACACAGGCATACAATTCAAGCTGAAAAGTAAAGTACACAACTTACCCGGGTTTCTGGCTGGTGCCTTTGCCCTTGTTGATTTACTTGCAGGCATCTCCTTCCTGAATAAAGAGAGAGCATAACCAGCAGTTCATAGACAAGCATTTAAATTAAGTCCACAGGAAAGAGAAACCACATACTTCTTCACAACTGGTTTCTTCTGTTCCTTTGCCACATCCTGAAAACAGGAACAAAAGGGACACCATTAAGTAATTGACAAGAAACCTGTTCAAACTCTGGAGACTATGCAAACAAATTGGAGAGGAACCAAAAAGATGCTAGACATACTTTTGCCAGAAAAATCTCAATGACTTTGCCTCGGATCTTCAAGTTCCTGCATTCAGCAAGAGCCTTGGCATCTTCTTCCCTTTCCATGCAGATGGAAGCCTTAAAATACATGAAAAATTAGGTACTCAATTTTGGGACCATAAAGAACAATTTGCTTGTGCTGGTGAAGGATGGAAGAAGCACTGTTAGCTGTTACCTCCTCTATGGACTTCATGAGAATGGCATGGTTTATCTTCCCAAATGGTTCCACTGCTTTCACAAGGTCCTGGTGGGTTGTGGTGCTTGGAATTCCTTTCAGCCGGAGTAAACAGGCCGTACCAGGGCCAGCCTTCTTCTTTACTCTGACATTCTGCATACAAGAACGAAAGTAAATGAGAGAAAAGAAGATTTCTTATTATTTGCAGTTAATATTCATACAACCATCAATCCTACTCAAAAATGAAAATCGGTTTTCAACAATAACTATAAAATCAACCTAGAGTAACGAAAATAATAATTACGTAGGCACATGCTCGTCTTGTCCTTAAAGCTTTTTCCCAAAATTTCACAACTTGACTTTTCAAACATTATTGAAACGTTTTCTTTACAACTATAACAGTTCCAGAAGAACTGGAACATACCTTTGAATGGGACACACTTGACTTCACATCATTGGAAGAAGTGTTTCTGGCAGCTGAGGAGTGGCCAGACTTGGATACAGTACTGTGTTTCAAGGATTCAGTCTTCTTGGATGTCCAGGATGATGAAGAACTCTTCTTGGTGCTGATCTTTCTCTTGGCCAGTTCTGCCATGAGGGCCGGGGCCAAGGACTGCATCATGGCTTCCAGAGTGATATTGTCAGTTGCAGACAATCCTGGCATAACAGAAAATTAAGAACCCTCACTATCACAGGAATCATGGACACTTCACTATGATGGAAGACATCAGGGCATTGACTTACCCGAGGACTCTATGAGCTTCTTAGCGAGCTTCTCTGTGCTGGAGGATCGGGTCGACCGACGTGGACTAGACCGATGTGGGCTCTGCCGGGAGTGGTGGTTGTAGCTACGAGAGCGGGACCGGCGTGGAGTACGAGATCGACGATGGACCTGGGGGCTTCCTCGTGGGGCACGACGGGGCGAACGGCTACGACTGGGGGAACGGCGGTACTTCCGAGGGCTCCGGGACCGGGACCGAGACCGCAGTCTGCGGCCACGTGACCCAGACCGGCCATGGTGGTGCCACGGGCTTGGCGATCTAGACCACGACTGGGAGTGGAATGGAGAACGAGTTCGTCGTGTTGGACTTCGACGATCCAGGGATGTGTTCCGCTCATGTCTACAACGCAAGTACATAAATGTTACAACTGTATCACGGAATATTGTGCCACATTATTAAGCAATACTAAGCAAAACACAAACACTTACCTTGACACAGAAACAGTCTCTACATTCCAGTCTGGGTACCTTTATTAAAGAAAATAGAAAGTTCAACCCAACTGAACACTTGGCCTTTTTGTTTTATTTTCAAAGGGCTGTAAACTTACTGTTTTCTTAAACGTCTGCAGCTCTCAATATGAATGCTGGTATTCTGATGTTCAATCCAGTCCTGGAAACCCGAGAAAGACAAAAAAAACAAGTAGGAAAAGAAAAACTTGCCGTTATTCATTGGAGCGCACAAACAATTAATAGAGGGTTACTGGTGGCTACTGGTTATTTTTTCCCTCCATTAAACAAACACAAATCAACTGGATTAAAAAAAAAAAAAAAGTTGCTTGGTTCCATTCAGATTTTCTACGTTCCAAAACTCCACCTGTTAGACAAGGTAAAAAGTTTCAAGACAGCCCGTCTTTCATTTTCAATCATTTAATTTGGTTTTTCCAAGTCCAGTCTTGAAAATCTCCAGAAAACATACTAAAAACATCCAAATTAGGACAAAAAAATCCTTTCAAATCATAATCAAGCACAGACCTAACCTACACTAAGCAAAAAAAAAAAAAACACACATTTCTGGATGCTGATATGGAGAGATAACAGACGGACTGTCACTGACAATCAGCGAAAAGGTAGCTTAGCTGTAAAATAACACTTCAACAAGAGCCCAAGCAGGGGCATTCCCATTCCTACACTTGCAAGTTTTATCAAGTCTCCTCCTACTTTTGGTGGGTTCCTGATGGGTGCCTTTCATCTCTTCTCCCAAAGAGGCTACCAGGCACAAGCTACAGTAGAACTGGCTGTCTTGCTGGTGTTAGCATTTAATAATCTCAGTTTGTTCAAAAGATTTCAAAGTCCTAACATGTTCTATTACTGTCAAGTTGCCTTTCAGTCTTCTGTGTGCTCCATCTTTGCTTTCAGCTTCCATCTTGAAAGGATCATCTAGGAGCGCTTTCATTTCACATTGGCACAAAAAGTTTCCTCTTCTACCTTCATCATAATAAAACCATAAATTCTTCACTCTTCCTCATCTTCAAATCTTCTCCAGTCACAAGGTATCTAGCATACTCACTGAACCCTACTGCAAATTCCACCACATAGCACATTTCAGACCGTGTATGCAATAAAATATGAAAAAAAGAAATGATTCAATACAGGTGCATTTTATTCAAAAGACTTTACGTGGTATGCCATTAACACTCAATACTGCAAACAAACACCACTGAAGCACTTCATAACTACACTAAAACATTTCAATGAACTATTTGTCCATTTAAAGCATACTAACATGCCATGTTAGTGGACAATCCATTAAAATACCCTCCTCCCATTGTATTACATTTATAATAGTTAAACCATCATAGCCATGCTCAATGAAAGAAGGACAGTTCAAAATTTACCATTAAAAGAAACAAATTTGACGAGGAAAGCAAATACTCACCTTTATTTGGACACACTCTATGTTACACAGAGAACAAGTATGAGGAAAGATTCTCGGAGATGCAGCCGAGTAATCATTCATCATGGTGGGTGTTGGCAGCCTCTTTGTACTGTTGCTTGAAGTGAATGAGAGGGGCCAAGGCCCTTTGGAGGTCCCATAGCCGGACTTCGAGCCACTGCTGCCTTCAGTGAAGTTCATGTTGGATCTGCCACTGTGGGCCGGAGACAGTACCGCCGATCTGCTGGAGGCTGACATGGATTTTGGACCTGGGTCTCTAGAAGAAGCTGCCTTGACATTCTTTGCATCAGATGAATGCTTCCTCTGGTCCATCGCTGGTTTCTTTGGACCCACTATGGTGTTCGGCTGAGACCGCTTGGAGTCTACCATGGGAAAGGAGCCGCTGTTTACCGAAGACTCCACAACATAGGCAGGAGACTCTTTACGATGCTGATCCAGCTGGAAACTGTCTGGGTTCTCGTCAGAATAGCCAAACTTGCTTGAATGTCCATAATCAATTACTTTGCTTTGCCGCGACTCTGTGCTGATATGTTCAGCTGAACTTGCTCGAGCATGCTCCACATCAGTCAAATTCCTTTTGGCCTTCTGGAGTCTGATGTCACGCAAAATGAAAGGGAGATTGTCTGGGGTGAGTTGTTCATCTGGGTAGTGGCTGAGGTGCTCCAAATCTTCATTCGAAAGTCCAAAGCTGGCCAAGATGCTGCTGGCACTCTCTGAAGTGTAGCGGGTTGGCCCTACAGAAGGCTGGCTCTCCAAGCTACCCCTGCCCCCTCCTGTGGTGGTGGCTCCAAACCCAGATTGTTGAAACATTTGGGTGGGGGTTGATGGCTGAGCCACCACTTGTGGGGAGAAGAGCTTGCTGGGGGCCTGGTAGATGGACCAGTCCACAGCGGACTGCTCATCCAATCTGCCAGGGACCCTCTGTGAAGAAAAGCCAGGGCCTTGGGTAAGGACCTCTTCCCTTGTCTCTTTCCTTATTCGGGGGTCCACAATCTTTTGCTGCTGCATCATTTGGTTAAACAGACGAACCTCCTCCCGTGCTCCTCGAATGTGCATGTCTATGGCAGACTTCATGTCTTGGGACAGAGGAGTTGAGTGCGGAGTCATCTGGAATCCTAACTGCTGGGACATTATCGATGACAAAATGCTGCTGGGACCCATGCGTGTGCCCCCAATGTCCACAGCCGACTGTGAGCTGATGCCATACTGGCCAGACACGATGGGCCTCTGACCAGTGAAGGGTGCCCCCCGGGGATTGAACAAGGGGTGGGACATGGTGACCTTGAGGAGGTTCAACAAGGACAATGCAGGCACAGCGTGGTTACCGGTGGCAAGCGCATTCAGCTGTTGCAGGGCCAACTGGGCCTTAATTTGGGCCAACTGCAAAGATGCGGGGCCAAAAAGTAGCGGATGGCCGAAGTTCAAGGAATTCACAACAGGCACACTACTTTCCAAGAACAATGTATAGCTGAAAGTTAAAAAACAGACAGGATTATTGACTCATCGCATCTTCTACCAAGTAAATCCGATATTCTCCGACAGACCGTCAGTTTATCCAAAAATATTACCATAACTACATGGTTTCTTTAGAGGAGCAATAAGCAGAATAAAACATTCTAAAACATTTAGTGTGAGACAGGGAGGATACAGATGTACTAATTCATGCATCTTCAGTGAAATTTGCAGGTTCAAAAAGCATTAAGGGTTAAAATTCCATCTTATGCTTTTTCCATTTGGAAAAAATGTGATACAAAAATAGAAAAAAAAATTACGAATCATTCAGTCATACACAGGAATCAGCAATGAAATTGTACTTTTGATAAAGCAAAGCAAACCTAAAATGAGAACTATTTAGGGTGTACAAAATAAAGGAACACGTACAAAAGAAAGCTGAAATCAAATCTTTTTAGTAATTGTAGTAGCAGTGGTAGCAGCAGTGGTAGCAATAACAGAAACTGACCAGCAGGTGGTGCCAACTTGCATTTGCTTTTTGAATGCATGTCATGTTATGGTACATTTTCCCCCTTTAATGGCACTTTTCCACTGATAACCAAATAAACTCTAGAAACAAACTCTACTGCACCAGGTACCATACTTTTGGTACAGTACCTTCGGCATTTTCCCATTTGGTTAAGTACTAGGACCCCAGCTTGGGTACTTTTTCAATTCTTTGGTACTTTGGGGTGGACCTAAAGTGTTCACTGTCAATTAGTTATGCAAATAGCATGCATCTGAAACAATATAAATGCAGTCTTGAAAATAATTAGAAACTCAAAAGATGATAAAGTAAAAAGAAAAAGTATTTAATGTATGCGTGGACGGATGAAGTGACCCAAGCATTAACTGCAATCCGGTTGAACGGACCAGAAAAAATATCTGGATGGCATAACAAGAAATAAAGTACTTGCTATAATATATTAGGGCTGCATGATATTGGGGGGAAATTTATATCGTAATGTGATTGTGTTGTAATAAATATTGGGATCAAAATAAATTTCTCACATACCATCTATGAGTCATTAAAACTGAAATGATGAAAATGATCAGTAAGTGCATGCAGAGCTCATGCGAAAGCAGCAGTGGTAAACTTTACATAGATCTGTTAAACATACCAGATAATCTCGAAAAGGAACAATCATTAAAATTGTAATGCCTGTTAATTTTTGTTTCGTATGACAAAGTGAAAATGTTTTAGCGAGAAACCCACAAGCTATAATGTTCATACAGTACAAATGAAAAAGCCTAATCTCAAACAAGCTACCGCGGTCCTGTCAAAGTGATAATTACACGTGCATAACAGGCGACTGTTGTTAATATCACAAATTTCCCCATTTTTCTAATTCAGTACAAAATACCCCGTCTCGCGTTGTGATGTCATTCAGCAGTGGTACCAGTTTTTACAGCAGTGTAAAACTAACACCTCGAAGGACTGTACTTTTGGCAGTTCTTTGAAGTACCAAAAGAACGGTACCAGGTGCAGTGGAAAAGTGCCCTAAGATCCAAAATCATTGATGCTTCATAAAAAATTTAAACTTCAGAATGAAAACTACCTTTGAGAAACTGTACTTTTGGGGAGAAAATCTGAATACTGCAATGGTAAAACAGATCATCTTCCAAACTTTCAATTTCAAATAAAACGCTAAACAAAAGGAATGTAACAAAATGTCATCAACTAGTAGAACAGGAATTCACTTCATGCTCCAGCTTGCCGCCTAATTTTGTACTGTGACTCATTCCTATAGGAATTAGGATCTTAAAGTAACAGGGAACACCCGTGTTATTTTTGGCCAAGTACAGTTTTATTGTGTTGCCATCTGCCAGCATTAGTTGTATAAATGTGATTAACAGTTTAAGCAGAAAGCTAGTCATTGTGAAGTGTCACATTCAGGAATTTTGAGAATCTGCCAAAGCACAAAAATATTTATGAAACTAGTCCTTAATTGCTATTTAATATAACTATAGTCCACCACAATATTTCCAATAACATAACAGAAATTTAAAACTTAAAATCTAATTTCCATCAAAACTAATAAAAAACAGTTTCTAGTATAAATTAATAATGGACTAATATATACATTTTCTTCTTAGGAAAGGCAGATAATTACAAGACCCACTCAAAGTACCACCACCTTACACAAGCACAACTAATAGGATAACCATAAAAATTAAAACATAAACAGCGAATAAAAGTCTATTCTATTTATCGTTGAATAAAATCCTCAATATAATTGAGACGGAGGACTACAGTGGAATTTGGGTAGCTGTACTGTAGAGTCAGCAGAATTAAAATTAAGAGTGCGAGAAACTCTTAGAATTGATTTAACCCCATTAGTTTACTAAAGGTGGTTTGAAAATTTGTAGTGAATTATAAAAACTAATCATAAGAATGCAGGTCTTTTGTCCCTGACAAATGGACATACAGAAAAAATGAAACAGTGTATATAAGGACATTTTATGACTGATCTGAGAACCATTAAAGAAAACTTACACATGGAATTATCCAATGGCAGAGAACCCTGTAAAACACATCAGTTTTAAAATCTAGGTTTGAGCCATATCAGAAAGTGATATGATAAAGTGTTTTTATATTTAATTTGGTTCACAAAATATGCAGTGTTAAATACCATAAACATTGCTACCAATTAGCATTACTATTTGTGCGTGAGAAAGATGGGGTGAGGCCATTAGGTGATCAGGTAAGTTTGGAGTTAAAATTAATACCATTTCTCAGGGTCTGCAACATGAATAAACTAGTGTTCTTCTTTTGGTCCCTTATAACCAGTCATAACTCACACAACCCTGCCAATCACACACTCCAGCAAGCTCAAGTAGAAGAAACACATGCTAACACTTATTCTCTAATGTAATTTGATGTTAATAAGCTGACTGTGGGTATTTAATTCACACAAATGAAACGTCCTGCATCTGGCTGATTGGGCATGAAAAGACCTGAGGCTTTGAATTGAGTTGGCTAGTGAAAGCATTTCACCTATACCCTTAAAAGATATAGTGCTTACAATGTATTTGACATAAAGGGAATTGATTAGCAGTTATTAAATCGAAGGGGCTCTGAATAGTTTAGGATCTGCTTCAGTATCAGGAAGGTTGTGGGTTCAAATACTGTGGCTGGCAGGATAATGAGGTCACGGGTGGGCCCATGGGAGCCCTAACCCCGACTGCTCCTGGCTGATCGCGATCCCTCGGCCTCCTCACTTTTCCGTTTAGGACAAAATAAGTGTGAACACTGAGATGTAACTAATTTTCATTTAAATGCTTAATTTATAAGCTAGATAAAATTTAACAAAATGATACTGTAAGGCGACACAGGAAAGTATCGATGGATCACGGGTTGTTATGGTTACCAAACGACAAACCGCTACATACAAACATCACATCTCGAACGAATTATCATATAAACATTATCACATACGAATATGCAGCTTTGTTTTGCTAATTAATTAGTCGAGTGAATAGTCCGCGGTTATCCGGTTATTTGAAGACGTAAAACTAACTAACCTGTCACTAGGCGCGTCCACGAGCTCGTGCACGGGGACCACTTCCTCGCGCTGTCGCGTGCTTGCGCGTCCGCGGGACCCCCATCGCTCCTCGTTACTTTGTCGAAGCGAAAACTAATAAGCAAGCATTTCCAATACACACTTAGCCGGTGTAATATTTATACTTGCGCGCGAAACGCGAAGTGGCTGCTGTTTTAGGCGGTTAGCTATTCACCCAGTTCGCTGTAGACGCCATAAAGCGAAGACCTTATCAGTAGGCCCAAAGCTGGACGATAACGCCAAAGCCAACAGGGCCGCGAAAGTGGGAGACGGAGAACGGAACGGATAAAAAAGGACACGTCCACGCATTGCAGGATGGACACAGCAAGTGCGGAGCCCATGAACAGGGAACCAGGGGAATGTCCTGGGCCTAGTTTCAGTAGCCCAGCCATAATATCCCTACGTAGCACTGGCACTGCACCACGCAACAAACAACACACAAGATCACCGCACTACCTTACTAAATCCATTTTTATCATACCTTTAAGCCTTGACGGTGTACTGGATCAACGTCTTTCTGTTAGATATGCTCAGCCGGCCGATTTTCGAATAACCCGTAGTGCGGAAACGACAGTACTTCTCCTCTGCAGGCGCGCTCCCGCTTTGCGCAGACCAGACTAGGAATCAATCTCCGAGCTAGTCGATGCGAGCGATGCCGATGTACGCATGCGCTTTTCTTAATCGAAACTAACTGCTGTGGGCATAATGAAAGTGTAATGATATTAGTTGGAATATGTCATGTTATGGTGCATTTTCCCCCTTCTGAGTTCCAAAATTATTGACACTAAAAACAAAAACAAAAACAAAAACATAAACAAAAACTTTAGAATGAAAACTAACTTGGAGAAATTGTACTTTTCGGCATGAAACTGTCTGAACGCTGCATGGGAAATGTACATTGACACACTTTGACTTTCAAATAAAACACTATACAGATGGGATGTAAGGTTCCCTCATCAGCAACTCCAGCACAGCAGAAATTGACTTCAGTTTGCCACGTATTTTCGTACTTTTTTGTAACCGAAACAAACTCGTGCCAACGCAGCCATTTAAACGACTGATCATTTTTGCTTTTCGGTAGAGTATTTCTATGTAAAGTACTATTAACCCCGCAGTGGCGCTGTTTCTCTATTTAGAAAAGGCAGCGAGCGTATACATTGAATTTTCAATTCAGTCATTTTAGACGGTTTCTTATTTGTCAGCTGTTGGTAATTTATAGCATGTGCATGCCTTGTGCAATTTTTCCAGTCTTATGCAATGTTTGTTTTACCTGTAATTGCAATTACCCTGGATTGACAGGCTACCTGTGAGTGGCAAATTAGGACATACAAATAAAAAATAAAATATTAATTGTGATACAGTAGAGTGAATCAATTCTGGGAATGGCTGAGGTGTTGGTAACAGCATTTTCTAGCAATACTTGCATGCTTTAGACTTGCATGTTCTGATCCCCGTAGACCAGTGATTTTCAACCACTGTGATTGTAAGATGTACCGTGGGAAGCTATCCAATTTGACTTAATTGGTCTAAAAAACTAGGCCACAAAGAGTCATTTTACAACATTTTTGGGATGTGCCGTGGGATTTTTTTAATGTAAAAAATGTGCCGTGGCTCAAAAAAGGTTGAAATACACTGCCGTAGACAGTGCGGTGGCTCACTGTTGCCACATATCTCCATGGTTGTGGGTCTGATTCCTACCCCTGGCTCCGATTTTTTGACGTTTGAATTTTCCCCCTGTGTTCTCACAAGTTTTGATACCTTGTACCCCAAAAGTGCCCCTCCCTCCCCCCCAAAAAAGGGTATTTCCATTTGCTATAGCAGCTGTTGATAGCTTGGCATAAGCCTGATATTGGGACATATGGAAACTCTGTGATAGAGAGCTTAGTGTAGCAATCCCAGCACCCTCCCTAAGGGGCTGTTGATGATGTATTCTGGGTCTCAAGTTACTACAGTACTGTAAAATACAAAACAGGTAGCATGGTGGCTTAGTGAGTACTAGTGTTGATTTACACCTCCAGTTGGGGAATCCTACCTCACTCTGTGTGTGTGTGTGTGTGTGTGGAGTTATGTTTTCTCAGTGTTATGTGGATTTCCTTTGAGTACTACAGATTCTTCTTATTCTAAACTGCCCATAAAGTGTGGCCTGCAATGGACGCCCCCTGCCTGGCCCTTGCATAAGCTCCAGGCCCCCACTGTGCTGGATAGGTTTTTGGAGGATGGTCAGATCCCCTTTTAAATTAAAGGTACATTCTTGCTTTTCTTTTAATTTGAGTTTTAAATTGCACACACATTGCTTTCTAGAGTAAAACATAGACACTGACATGAATTTGGAGCTATTTTAGGAACATAATCGAGCAATTTTGTTGTGTGGATGTCCATTTGAGCTCCTATATTTCATACTGGTTGTGAGTTTGGGTTCTGCATGACTGAATGTAAATCAAGACGGCAGCAAATCTGCTGAAGCTCACAGTCACTGGCACTTCCTGTCATTCAATCCATGTCACATGTTTGTTTATGGGTACAGTCACTCAAAAGGTCAAACTTAATAAACTTAATAAAGTCAAGAGATATTGATGTACCAATAAACATGGATGTACTAATGGAGTTACTGACTCATCTTAGACTGAGGTATATTCAGTTCTTGAGAAGTGTTGTTTGTTTAACAAAAGATATTCAAATATGAATGTAATGCTAATTTTATGCAAGCAGTTCACAGAAAGACTGCTCAGTCTGCCATACTCCAGAGTATATTGGTGTGTTAAGACTTTTGGACTGAAAAATTCCTTTGGTCATGTGACAGAATGTGGGCCTGCAGGTTATATGGGAGGCCTGTGACCTACGTGCTGTTACCCTTTACATTAGTGAGCGAGGCCACTGTCAACACAGCAATATCCATACATTGCCAGCAGGTATGTGCAATAAACAGTTTAATGCACGCATTTGCTTCATGAAGTCTTTCGATGCATCTATCAGCCTGTCTGTTTCCCATTGGTTTTCTGTAAACCTCCATTCCAGTAGAGAATCATTGGACTGATCTGCATGATCAGCTCCCATCCAGCTAGACTCTTTTAACCACAGACTGAAGTATCGTTTGACTCATTACTAGGTGTTAGTTATTATGCTCCTTAGAGCACATTTGCACATCTGCCACTTGATGTCTCTGCAGCTCCTGGTGACATTATGCCTCATCTCTTAATCACTAGACTCTCCCAGGAGGGCAGTTTGCACGAGGCGTCATTTTTACACCACCAATTAAATTAGGTTAGGTTCCAGCATAAGGAATTAATGATTTGTGACTAGTTGCAGAACTAATTTAGTTGGGCAGCCAATTGAGAAAAGGTTGATACACATTTTTGGAAAACATATAATTTCATTGATGCATTTTTTTGCACAGTGATGTCCTTACTGGTCTATTAATTCACGTACTGCTTGTTGCAACACGTCATGTTATACGTACCGTGTCTGTTTGCACAATGCTGCACTGAACTGAGTTCTGAACTATGTTGTGCAGTAAATTATTCTTGGACCTCGTTTTTGTTGCATTGCATCACTATTGTGGTATTATTATATTATAATTTCCCATGGTTTCTTGCCCTGTACCAAACCATAACCACTTCCTGTATGTTCTACATACAGGGAACAAAGTTCTCACTTAAATACTGAAGCAGAACATTTCTAAGAGTTGGAATGATTTTGTCTGACATTCATTCTTTTACGTTAATATACTGTAGATCTGAGATGGTTTTCTGGAGTCATGATGAGTTAGAAGTCAGTATTCAATGTCTATACATTCCAACAGAATTTCAGGAGTTTCCATCATGAACCTTTTGTTTCTGGGATCAAAATAATTTTAAGTTAGTCTTGTGTAAAACACATGCAAGCTTGTTTGATGAAACAGGAACTGAGCATTCTGTATGACTTTTCCATAATACTAACGAACACCAGCGTGTTTTAACATGAGGAATTTCTCTTTTTTTTGGTCCTTTGGTCCATATGTGCTTAGTTATTTTCATTCATCAAAGTGAATCACTGTAAGTTAAGTGTGAATCTAAATTTAATTTAAATTTAGCTTATATCTATATTTATATATTAATTTTGCTGTGTAATTTAGGTTTTTGTAATTATAGCATAATGCTGTTGGTACATCTTAGCTACGCACATAGGATAGCGGTGATGTTTGTCTTGTCGGCCTTATTCCACCCTTTATGACCTCACCATGTCATCCGCTAATTAAATCACAACCCACAAACCCTCTGTCCTTCACTGACACTTGCTATTTAAAACTGTCGCAACATGGCGGATTTGCTGCGGGTCGACATATTTTGTCAATGACAGATATATTTCCACACATGCCCCTAGAGTTCTGTTTCATAAAGGCTCCTTCAGTTCTCAGGGCCAGAATTATGGAGCCATTACTTCAAAAAATTGACTAAATAAATGAATATGTAAACCTACAATACTGAATATTCTGTCCATCACATATATGTAAGCCATAAATAAATTCGTCTTTTAATCTCTGCTTTAATTCCGTTCTTGGACAAACATCATCTCCATGCTCAGTGTTGATCGTATTTAAGTGTAATTGATTACATTTCCGTTCAACTTGAGCATGTATATTTTACTTCTTATTGCACTGTTAAGCCCCTCCACTTCATTGTGCCCACTCTCATATATATATGTGTTAACGTCAGTGAGGCTTTGCATGGGGCAGGGCGAGCAGTTCGGACCTTCTAATTGCATCATGAAACTTAAG
>JAODKL010000017.1:19545753-19555872 GCA_026780765.1 Petrocephalus schoutedeni | reverse complement strand
AAAAAAGGCAGCTTGACTAGGCCTAGTTCATGTCTCTACAAAGGAGTGAAAAACATAAAAATCTATGTAGCTGTATGAAGCTGTAGCTGCTTCGTGCCTGCATATGGCTTTCCATTGTTTCACTGATATTGCAGGCACATCCAAATAAATTTAAAATTGATATCAAAGCAGAAACAGCCTTCATTGTGGAAGGATATATTATGTGTCATGTTCTGCCTGCTGCACCCCAACACCTGCTACCCCAGCACCACCCCGCATACCGACCGGAATTTTTCTAGTTGTTATAGAGGTGTCTGATGCAGAAAATCTCCGGTTATGTGCTACATGTGTAGAAGACAACTCTGAAAAATGTTTGTACTTGAATAATCCTCCGGAAAATGTCCATGTATGAACATGGCTTTAATTATAAGGGTTGAGAACAAGCAAAAACCATCTAGTATTTTTTTTCATGACCCAGTCAGCCGTCTTTGTTTTGCTCAGTGTGGATGTAACTCGTGCTTGACGTTTCAAAGCGAAACTTGATATTGTTATTTAAGGTTGCCAATATTGCCAGGATAATACTGACATATCGCCCAAGCCTAGTTGAGTCATTCTACTAAAGAAGGTGACAGCTCTTTTAAAATGAAATACTCTCTCTATTAACAGCTACTATCAGTTTAATATCAGCAGCAGCACGGACAAGGAATCCAACA
The DNA here is from genome assembly GCA_026780765.1 of Petrocephalus schoutedeni. NCBI lineage: Eukaryota > Metazoa > Chordata > Actinopteri > Osteoglossiformes > Mormyridae > Petrocephalus > Petrocephalus schoutedeni. The sequence continues at coordinate 19,555,180 of JAODKL010000017.1, read as the reverse complement.
GTTTACATGGTACTCACGGTACCTACAAACCACGCATATTTCACGGCAAACATTATACAGTTATGATTTAACCTTCCCCTCCTGAACCCTTTCCTTGCTGGCTATTACCTGAAACCTAACGTTCATTTAGATAATGGCTTGGGAAGTGACAAAAAAATGAATTATGTAAACTTGCTCTTTGGCAAACTAATCTTACCTTCACTATTTAGATTTATTTTTGAACCGTAATTGTTATATTTGTTTTGGGCATGAAATTTAAATTTAGAGAACTCTGATTTGATATAAAAACAAATGCAAAAGGTATCCTGCTGCCACGAGAAGAAGGAAAATACATCTGATTTCACAGCACCAGCTAATGTTTCATTTGACTGATAGATGATGGATCTACAACCAATTTGCCCAGATCTTTCAAACCAATGCAAATAAGTGAGTGTTCTGTAATTCCATCCTTCATTACATCACTGTCTGTCAGCAAGAATAAACTGAGTTGGAGCCACCCTTGCAATTGCAGTCGAACAGATGGAAATTTTCCAATAACAATTCTGCGTGTAACCAAAATCAGATTTAAAATAGAATAAAAAAATATGTGCAGTGCTGTAGTGCTGTGTAGTACCGTCCATGGGATGAAGAACGTGGGAGCAGGAGTTTTATTTTAAATAAGTCAAAAGGATCACAGGGGATCCAAAACAGGGAAACCAACTAACAGCGGAAGGATCAGGCACCAGGCAGGGTGGACACCACAACTTTAATGACTGGACTGGGGAGCACAAGAATGAAAGGCATTTTTAAGGGTTACAACAAGAGGCAACTGGGTTGAGTTAACATGAGGGCCAGAAGGAGAGGTCAGACTAACATATACTGGGTGTGTTTCATTAAAGCCAAACTAGGGAGAAAACGGGAGAGGCAGGTAGGTAGGGTGTGACAAGTGACACGGTATACCGATAGTCCTTACTGAGATCACTGACACCATTCTCAGAATGAAAAGGCATTCAGGTCAAAGATAAATTTTATATTTAATCATAATCAGGGACCAAGGCTAGCTTCTGGTGTATTCTGTAACATTAGCACAGCCCACTTCTGTGATCCTGGTCAGGAGAAGCGGTTAGAAGATAGATGGATTAATGCCAATTTCCCTCTTCATCTTCATCTCTTCGCACAGCTTGCAAATTGTTAAATTAAGTCAAAGGGTATCAGTTGATAAGCGATACTTGATTTATAAATAAGGGAGTGGCTTTAGATACTTTAAAAACACTGTAGTTTGTCTTTTCAAACATACACAACCTCAGCAGTTCCAGGAAGAGTAACTCACAGCATCTGTCAAGGTATGACTCTTAGAAATTTTTTTTATTGCTTAAACTGTCATCCAGTATTACATATTATGAAGACCACTAAGTTGAACCTATAACCAAAAAAATAACAGCAATGTGAACAATAGTTATATCTTGTTTTGTATATGTTTATATTGTATATAACGATCACTGTATATGTGATACATTATATAATACAGATTATATCCATCCGAGGTGGAGTGGTGATCAAGTAAAAAAAACATGGCTTTATTGGATTGTTGCTGCAAATAATTACTTTCACTGTGTGTGCATTTGTGTGTGTATAGAATCTTGAGTCTGTGTATAGATAACCTACAGTAGATTCAGATATGAATGGCAGTAATTTTCAAATCATGTATTTAAACATTCTCTATTAATAACATTAATGCCTGGAAATAATTTTACATCAGACTGATTATTTTTTATTTCAGATTGTTTAAGACAATGATTACTGTAGGTGATATACAGGATTTTTTCTTCTTCTGGGCAACCATTAAAATAAAATTTTGAATTTCTGTTCACCTATGATTAAGCCAAGAATTTACAGATTTTCCATTTTCAATTTCTTAGAAATATCTTTAACTTCTCTTTAATTTCTATTTTTTCAGACTCTTCAAGCAACTGACTTTTATGCATCTGTAAATATAGAGTTCTGACAGTAGCTAATATCTTGTAATTTGAAATGAATTTCTCAGTAGAAAATCATATCATGTTTAACGGATCCCCTGACAGCAATAGTAGCCTTCCAAATAATAATGTGCAAATAATAATATTGTTATACCGAGTAGCATATTTTATAGACATTGCTGTCGGTCTTCCTTCCAATGTTGGGGTTATATGGCTGTTGTTGAGTCGCAAAGAGGGAGTTTTGACCTCTGACTTATTTGTTTTCAATGTAGCTACTATGGAAATACTGAACTATCCAGCTGGAATTTATATGATACTCAAAATTATTCTTGGAATTCAAATACTCTCATATGTTTTTTATTTTCTTACCAGTTTTTTTATGATAGCTCGGCCCTTGTTCCAGTGCTGTATCTGTGTGGAGCGCTACCTGGCTGTGGTCCGCCCTGTCACCTACCTGAAATGCAAAGCACTGAGATACAGGCTGCCTTGGCTAGTTTCAGTCTGGGTTGTAACAGTTGCTATCTGCATATTTTGTGCTCTTTGTATGAACTATATGTTTTCTTTTGCCATCCTTATACCAATTGTTGCTGTAGACTCATTCTGCAGCCTCTCTATACTTAGAGCTCTGAGACACCCTCAGCCTGGTGAAGGAGAGAAGGATGAAATGAACCTTATGAAGAGGAGAGCCTTCACCACTGTCTTAATCATGCAGATCACAATGCTTGTAAACTGTCTCCCTTCTATTGTTTTAATATTATTTGGGGGTATGCTTATTGATAAGCCGTATTATGTGGATTTGTTAACGATTTCCTTTGCCATCTTAGTGTGTGGAAGCTATGTGCATCCACTACTGTACCTCCACAGAGCGATGAAACTTCCATGTACCAAACACTCCTGAGGCAAAAGCCACAGGACGGGATTTCTTTAATATCGTTATTATACTATTTTATACTATTACACCATTATTGAACGGTAACTTTTTGGCCATTGTATGTAATAATCATTGTAAATAAAATATATAATGAGGAAACTCTTACACTGGGAGTCCTCAGAGGCCAGAAGACCACAACCAATGCTCCAGTCTTCAGTAGTGTTCCATAGCACAGAGTCATCGATGTACAAGGAAGATAAAATGAAGCTAATTCTAAAATAACCCTGATGCTGACAGCTCCATTGTGGCATAAACTCCAGCTAGAAATGCCCTTTACCTCTGTCTTCAGTGGAGGATAAGAAAGAAGATTCTAAAACCAGAATGCAAGACATAGAAGTCAAAGATAGACATAATCAATCAAACCAAGAGACTGATATCATGGAAGAAACTTCAACTGGACCAAATTTCTTTTTAAGATAATTTACAAATAAACTTATGTAAATGATTTTCAGAAAAATGTGTTGCAATCAATGTAGATAAATTATAAACTTGGATGACATTGGCAATATAGTTTTGTGTGATCATTTGTGCTGTATTGCGAATGTCTCATGGTTACAAATGTGAAAATGATAATTGTGATTAACAAAATGAATTTCCTGAATGCTGAATTTGAATTGTCAATGTTTTATTTTATTTTTAAATCAAGGTTAGCCTTACATTAATTACAACTGCATAAAAGCAAAATTATATTAAAAGAAAGTTTCTTTGATATGACATGCTTATAAATACATGGTATTTGACTATGGTTACTATTTCATTACTGAGGTGTCACATATATAAGGCCAGATAATACTGTTTAGCAGGACATCAATACATCAAGCATGTTATAGACAGACCATATGCATCATATAATAGAATGCATTTAAAATCTGTAACAATGCAGTTACCTCTCCTGGAGAGACCGTGGTTTATGAATCAATGCAAATAATGAAATATTAAAGGACTTTTTTTGTTTTGTTTACCTCTTTGTAGAACCCTTGCTCAACAAATTTTATGTCCAATACCCCCCTACTCTCCACCTTACTGAATTATACCATTAACGCCCCCCCATGACAGAATATTGGCTATGTGAAGACTGGTTGCTGAAAAAATGGTGGTGAGGAACACTGTGCAGATATAATTCCATTTATTCATGTCCCATATTAACCCAATACAGATAACCTCCAGTATATGCTGAAGACCTATACCTAGAAACAAAGGGCGCATACTCAAAAAAACGTTTTTTTAAAAATGACACAGGAAGAACATGCAAACTCCTCGTGCAAAACCTGTGGCGGGGATTCAAACTCAACACTAGCGGCACTAGTGGGAGGAGTTTTGAAGTTTTGAATAATAAGGTGATGTGCCTTATTAAGGGGATGCATATCATACCAGTTTAGGGCATTCCCCGCACTGTGACATTTAGGCTCATGCTGGCAAACAAAATGCCTCAGAGCATGGACAAGCCATGTCAATTTACATACCTTTTCATGTAACCTCTTGGGTAGAATATATACAAATCCTCAGAATCCATATATTAATTTACATGTGAGAAATACATAGCACTTTATTAGTGTTATAGATATTACATAAAAACAGACATACCTTTACAGGGGACTACAGATTTTCTACAAATTTAAATTATTGCCAAAACCATAATACATCACAACACAACACAAAAAAGTTATGGGGAAGTTATGGGAAAACGGGCATTATAGATATAGTTATAAATTACATATACTGTAGATGTGACATGTCTGAACTGCACTGCTCTATGCAACTCCAACACCAATAACAAGTTTACTGATAACACGGCAGAGGTGGGTCTCACAGGGATGAGTCGGAGGTCAGGATGGAGATTCAGCGACAGGGGGACTGGCTCAAGTCCAACAATCTGTCTCTTTATGTGGACAAAAAGAAAGAAATGATTACTGACTTCAAAAAGTCCCATGCTGTCCACACCCCACTGCACATTGAAGGCTTTGCGGTGATTCAGGAGCGCCAAATTGAAGTTCACCTGGAAGGTGACCTCTTCTGGCCCCTCAACACCTCCTCCTTAGCATTAAAGGTCTTCAATCATGCTGCAGATAAAAGGGCAAAATCTACCTCTCCCAGTCCCCAGTACTTTCTATAGGTGCCCCATCCATAGTGACCTGATCAGCTGCATCAATGTCTGATTTGGGAACAGCAGAACCCTACAATGGATAGTGCATGCAGCTAAGGAGATCACTAGGACCTCCCTGCCATCTCCATGACACGGTGCATCCATAAGGCCTCCTGCATTGTAGAGGACGCCTCTGACCCTTCTTTTGTCTTCCATCTGATAGAAGGTTCCACAGCAACCAAGCCAGTTCATCCGCACTCTATAACAGCTTCTGCCCCAGAGACGTGAACGTTACAGTAACTCTGCAGTCTACCAACACTTTGTCACTTTCTTGTCATTTGTATTGTTACCAGTATGAATTATTTATCTCTGTTATTCATTATTTGCTCCTACATACCAGTTATGTGCTCTGCAACTTCTATCATTGCCCATTCTAAACGTTCCATCATTTTTTACTGAATTACATTGTGCAAGGTTGGACTCTGAGCCCACACTGCAGCCATGCCCCCTAACCCAGTCTCTCTTGCCTAAATTCTAAGTAGCTGCACTTCATTCCCAATTACTGATGGCTGTGCTTCATCTCGTTAACTACCAAGCCTATTTGAGGGTTGCAGTTTATTGTGCACTTGGCTTGCTCCACCTCCTATCGCCATCTTGCTGTATTTGCTGGTCGCATTGTGCCAAGTGTAAAGTTTTGTGGAGGGGGGATTATGGTGTGGGGTTGTTTTACAGGGTTTGGGCTTGGCCCCTTAGTTCCAGTGAAAGGAACTCTTAATGCTTCAGCATACAAAGCCATTTTGGACAATTTCATCCTGGGGATGGCCCCTTCCTGTTACAACATGACTGCGCACCAGTGCACAAAGCAAGGTCTATAAAGACATGGATGACCGAGTTTGGTGTTGAACTTGACTTAGGAAATTGACTGGCCTGCACTGAGCCCTGACATCAAACTGACAGAACACCTTTGGGATGAATTAGAGTAGAGACTGCGAGCCAGGCCTTCTCGTCCAACATCAGTGCCTGACCTCTCAAATGCTCTCAAGGAATAATGGTCCAAAGTCCCATAAATACACTCCTAAACCTTGTGGAAAGCCTTCCAAGAAGAGTTGAAGCTGTTATAGCTGCAAAGGGCGGGCCAACTCTATATTAAAGCCTATGTATTAAGAATGGGATGTCATTACGGTTGATCTGTGTGTAAAGGCAGGCGTCCCAATACTTTTTGCAATATAGTGTACATTGAAAGTGAAAGACTTTGATGACTGTGAGCCGTCCTCTGTAAGTTATGAGAACTCACAAATTATCTGGTCCTTCAGATGTTGTGGGTGATGGAAGCAAATGAAAGCAACTAAATGCCTGAAGGCTTGCAATTTTTTAATTTTTGGCTAGGAACAATAATGAAGAGAAAAAACTTGTGGATGAAATATTTTGGTTTATACACTGGTAGGTACAAGTATAAATCGCTTATCTATTATTCATCATTTGTTGTATATTACTATTATCTTAATTTCATTGTTTAATGGTAATGTTAACCATTACTTTGCTCTGTGCTGTATTGTTAATGTTACTGTGCTGTGCCTGTATTTGCTATTACAATAAGTCTGGTTTGAACGCACATAAGTGAATGTGTTTTATAGGTAAATTGCAAATGGTTTTATATTTTGTTCTGTTGTTATAATTATTCATTATGTCAACCACTCCCAGAGAGCCTCTGTTACTCCCACAAGCACCTGGTTCCTTGCCAAGAAAGGTAGAGAGTTTCACACATTTGCAAGTGCTGTTTACATATTTGTTTGCACTTCTATCAGTGGCTTTGCATTTTGCCTAAGCAGCACAAACTTATGCGCCCTCAATATATTTTCCATAATTCTTATCCCACTCTCCATATGGCAATGTCTCTATGATGCAGTACTTGCTGCTTTATTTTTCAAATCCCAGAAAATTCTCACTCAAATGCAACACTAGACAGGCAGGCAGGCAGGTGGCATAATGGTTAGGGATATGACCACATAATCAAAAGATTGCTGGTTTGAGTCCCTGACCCCTGAGGTACCCTGAGCAAAGTACGTCAGCTTTGCTTAGTCGCCAGTTGGGGCTAGGAGGACATTTTCCACTCTTTTTTTCCTGCTCCGGTAGTTGTCTACCTGTGAGAGGGTTTCTGTGTGGTTTTTCGACCTCCCAAGAGCAACTGTAGTTTAAAACTGATTAAATTGTAGTCAAACTGTAGAGCACAGTTTCTTTTGAAATTGCACTGCTAAATCGTCCAAAATTATCTCCTTGGGTGAGTAAAGGCACGCTTTAAGTTTATAGTTACTAAGGAGTAGTTAGTAGGCATTAACAGGGAGTGTTTTAAGCCAGTCTGAGTGAGTAAAGGCACACGTACAATTATCCAAAGAGTAGTTTGAATTAGTAGTGCATTTGTAGTACTTATTATCAGGGAGTGCTCAAAAACAGTCTGATTATCTTAAGGTTGCTTTTTGATTATTCACTTTTTTCATTAGCTGGGCTGGGAGTGAGGAAAAGGGGATTTATCAAGTGAGTTAGTAATGGAGCCAACTCTTTGTTTGTTGTGCCCTTCTGGACTCTTGCAACCAGTCGGATTTCATATTTTTTTGTGGTTTCCTTTGTTAATTTATCAGTGTTTTCTTTTGACCCCTCATGGTCTGTCAGCCCCCTAATAAACCCCTTTGTTGTTCTGGTGCCGCCAGTGGGTCATCTCCTTTTTTCCCCTGCTCCACCATGCCACGCCTCCAGATCCATCACAGAAATGCCTTGGTATTATATAGCAGACAGTTACAGTGCCCTTAAAGGCCTGCACAAAAATATTTATGACACAAATGTGTTCATTCACATTATGATTTCTGTGTGGTTCGTTTCAATCCGTATACCATTACAACATGAGTTAAAACATAAATAAATTTTAAGTTATAGTTCTGTTCCTGGACATCCTGTTGAAATGTGAATCTTCACACCAATCAACAATCAGCTTCTTGGTTTTTTGACAAGTGATATCTGATTTAAACATATAGGGAGTGGCTTTAGACACTGCAGTTTGCCTTCTCAAAACAGATGCTACCTCTGCACTTCCCAGAAGAGTAACTCAGAGCATCTGTCAAGGTATGAATCCATTTTTTATTTTCTTTTAAGTACTGATTGAACTACCATTCATTGCTAATTTATTTTATAGATATAATATGAACAAAGGCAGATAATGATCTTCTTTGTCCTACATGTTCTGAATATATATATCAGACTGACTTCTGTATTTCAGTCACGAGGATGACAACCATTAAAATAAAATGGGAATATCTATTAAATATAACCGTAAATGACTAAGTCAGTAAATAAATAATTTAATATTTTTTATTTCTTAGACGTTTAACTTAAATTCTTTCTTTTCAGACTCTTCAAGCAACTGGCTTTTATGTAAATGCAGAATACTGACACTAATTGCTATTCTCTTATTTGCAATGAATTTCTCAGTACAAAATTGTACCATGTTTGGCCAGTTCCTTTGCAACAATAATAGCCTTTCATATACAACACAAACAGCAACATTATTTTGCCAAATAGTAGTTTATGTAGACATTGCTGTCGGTCTTCCTTCCAATGTTGGGGTTATATGGCTGTTGTTGAGTCGCAAAGAGGGAGTTTTGACCTCTGACTTATTTGTTTTCAACGTAGCTACTATGGAAATGCTGAACTATCCAGCTGAAATCTATGTGATGCTCAGTAATACATTTCAAAGTGGATCTCTCTCTTATGTTATTTATTTTGTTGGCAGTTTTGTCATGATCACTCGGCCCTTGTTCCAGTGCTGTATCTGTGTGGAGCGCTACCTGGCTGTGGTCCGCCCTGTCTCCTATCTGAAATACAAAGCACTGAGATACAGGCTGCCTTGGCTAGTTTCAGTCTGGATTGTAGCAGCTGTTATTTGCCTAATTTCTGTTATTGTAAAGTCTTTTTTTAGTTCTAGTGCCATCCTTATACCAATTGTTGCTGTAGACTCATTCTGCAGCCTCTCTATACTTAGAGCTCTGAGACACCCTCAGCCTGGTGAAGGAGAGAAGGATGAAATGAACCTTATGAAGAGGAGAGCCTTCACCACTGTCTTAATCATGCAGATCACAATGGTTATTAACTGCCTCCCTGCTATTCTTTTAATATTATTTGGGCAGATGGTTACCAATAAGCCATTGTTTGGAGAGTTGCTTTTAATCTCCTATGCTGTCTTAGTGTGTGGAAGCTATGTGCAACCACTTTTGTACCTCCACAGAGCGAGGAAACTGCCATGTACCAAACACTCCTGAGGCAAAAGCCACAGGACGGGTTTTCTTTACCATCATTATTATACCATTACACTGTGACTTTTTGGCGATTGCACGTAATAATCATTGTAAATAAAATATATAATGAGGAAACTCTTACACTGGGAGTCCTCAGAGGCCAGAAGACCACAAC
>JAODKL010000017.1:19512773-19526748 GCA_026780765.1 Petrocephalus schoutedeni | reverse complement strand
ATATAACCATGGCACAGTCAGTGCACAAGCAAGAAGAGCTCAATGGTTCATAGAGCCACAGGTAAGATTTATTACTTATTTGTTAAGGTGTCATTTGGGGTATTGATTAGAACACTTATTGTCATGTAATCACCCTTGTGTCTGTGACATTGTAGACTCAAAGTTTTCAATAATTAATGCAATCAAACTTTATAAACATTTAATAATTTATTTTTTTTATAAATATGCCATTTAAATGATTATTTACATTATCAGCAGCAGCTTATCATCTAGAAAGTGAGAGTGGCGCCTATTTTTCATGCGTGCAGTATGTCAGCAAAACTGACATACCGCACGATGTTAACTGATAGTCATATTAACATAATATCAGCAAAATTACAACATTACAGCTTTCACTTTAGTTTCAATGTCTCAGCCACATATAACAGACATGAAAAAATATTAATATGAATTATTTTAACCAATTTTGCAATTGCATGTTATTAAAGGAGAAAGTGGAGACCATATGTTTACTGTATAGTCAGAGCAGTAAACGCAGTGTAGGCTATTATTATGTCAATAAATTAACAGAACACCAGGTGAAGCAAAGTAGTTTTCGGGTGTGCTCTCTCTCTCTGAATTAGGGTGAAAAATCACAAAATAATACAGAGGTATTCACAAAAATAATGTTATTATTATTTTAATATAACATAGATAATATTTGTTTGCATGTTCTCCCCGTGCCGTTGTGGGGTTTCCTCTGGGTAATCTGGTTTCCCCCCAGAGTCCAAAAACATGCTGAGGTTAATTGGAGTTCCTAAATTGCCCGTAGGTGTGTATGTGTGAGTGAATGGTGTGTGAGTGTTACCTGGGTTGTTACCTGCCTCGTGCCCGTAGCTTCCGGGATAGGCTCCAGGCCCCCGCGACCCTGAACAGGATAAGCGGGTTGGAAAATGGATGGATATATAATATTTAAATAGTACAGCAACTGTTTATTAAGCTAGTACAGCAAGCTGTCATAATTGTTTTAGAAGGATTTCTTTATTTTTTATTGCACCCACTGAGTTTGATGGGTGACTTTGCGAGATAATTTTAATGGTTGTAACATATTTATGAATAATCGTTTAAATGACATATTCATTTATTTAATATTGTCACAAAACACCCTCCATAGTTATCACTGTATTCTTTAATAAACATCATTTGATTCCTCATTTGATAATAAATATTATTCTTAAATGCTAATTTGACTTTAGTATAGGCGGGATATTGACTTATTTTGAATTTGACATTAAGATTTGCGTTACTATTGTTAATATCCATTTAATGGTAACCATTGCGAATACCAGTTTCCTGTAATCCATAAAAACATTCTGTTGCATGTATGCAAGTTTACTAAGTTGTATGTGAATGGCTGCCCCTAAGTTAATGTTATACTGACTTTAACAGAACTTATACAGTTCACAGCTGTTACAGTTACCCTTACAGAGGCTAGCTGGAAAAAAATCTGAGCCTTCAGAGGTACCTCCCTCATTGTGCAGCTATTTAGTCTAAAAGGAACCTCACCAGGCAACACATTAAAACACTCTGCAGTGCGAAAGAGTACTGAAATTTCCCACTTAAGTAAAAGTACTGTTACAACACTGAACAGTTAAAATATGAAATTATATATATATATATATATATTTTTTTTTTTTTTCCTTTTTTGTTTGACTTAACTAATTAATTGAGCTGGAGGTGAAATGTTATAAATTCATGGAATGGCTGAGGTGCCCTTGAGAAATTCTTAGTAATTTTTATTGTGTTACTCCTAATTCACATATGTTATAATGTTTAATTGTGTCTTTTATTATCAGCAAAAGTACACTTTTTAACCAGATAAATAGCGTGAAACATTTCTTTTGACTGCCTAAGACTGGATTTACTACATAAGGCCCTAATGTTATGGACAGGCAGTCAAATTTCAAGAGGTGCTACAATATGTGTTACTCCATTTTTATCACATATGTAAACACAATGAATCTGGCAGTGCTCCATCATTGAAGGGCTAGTTTTAAAGGGTTTTTTCTATCTGTGTTCTGTAAAAAACTGACCCAGTCAATGTGACAATAATTAACTTTTTGCCCATATTTCAATGCTGAGTCATTGCCACCTTGCTTTCTAATATGTTATTGCAAAACCCAAAAACCAGTACAAAACTTTTGAACTAATCAACAATACACAGAACTGTATCAGAAGTATGGTCACTTTTATCTACTTATGTTTCCTTTATAGATATCTGGATTCAATAACTATGAAAAGATGAGCTCAGAATCTGAATTTAATATTAATGCTACAAAAGAACACCAAGCCGTCAATGATGACTACAAGGACACAGGATATGACCGTGGGCACCTAAACCCCAATAGTTTCCAGATGGGTGATGGCTATGTGGCAACATTTACACTGACTAATGCTGCACCCATGGATGCCTGTTTTAACCGTGTACACTGGAAAGAGTGCGAGACAGAGTTGCGGGAAATTATACAACAAAAGCTTTATACTGATAGGAACAAAGCAACAGCCTACCTTGTCACAGGTACTGTTCCCAGTGCAAGTTACAGAATACCTAAAAAAGGGGAATTTGAAGAAGATGGTGCCCGTGACCTGGACAGAGTGACAGTTCCGTCTCATGTCTGGACAGCTCTCTGTTACAAACACCAGACGGATGACCGTAAATCATTTTCCCTTGCTTACATAGGACAGAACCAGCCAGGGAGTAACATAAAAGTGATGTCTGTTCGAGATCTGAATTCTATACTCAAAAGCCTGTTTCGTCAGAATCAGGCAGTTCAGATATTTGATGATGACTGTTTCTCTGATAATCAGAGATCACAGAAAGCTGTAAACAGGCTGTACAAACAAATGCAACTGTCACTGAGCCAAAGGCCCCCGATACTCCCTGATGTGTTGAACAGTTTCCAAAAACAGCCCAACAGCAAAGACCTTCAGCCATCCGACCATCCGGCAAAGAGACCTAAGACTGTTAACATGGTCATTATGAGATCCTTTGATGATGCACCCTCCTTTTTCAAAGAGTTGGAAAACTTGAAGTATGTGACTGAGTCAGCTTGTCTGTTGACTAAGGTTACAAGGTTTGATGGGTTTGCAAATGGAGTTTCAAAGAGGGGCCAAGCCCCATGGCATGAAGTTTTAGAATGTCAGGAGGTTGTGGAGAATTCGGAGTATGAGTCAAAGACTGCAGCCGATGGCACTCCTTGCAAGAGCCCAATGTCTCCTATGTGCTGTGTATGCGATGTTCAGGGATAAACAGCTGTTAATTGCCTGGTCGCCCCAGAGACATCTAGTGCTGAGATGCCCATAGCAGATATTTGGAATGGCCTGCGTTGCTGTGACACAGAAACTGGAGTCAAGCCCTACTGCACGTCCCCCTGCCTGTACCAGGAGAAGCTCAGGGACTACCGGTGTTACTCTGGACAGATGGCCATACGGTGCTCACCCCAGTACTCACTCATCACTGCTAAAGGGGAGCAATGCAAAGATGACTATCCCTGTGCCACATACGGCAATGACCACTACTGGTGTAAGAAAGCTTTGGGGTCCTGGGATTACTGCAGCCCGCCTCTGCCTGACAGTATAGCAAAAAATGGCCAAAAATGTCGTACTAATCATGCATGTGCCAAATATGGTAAAGATAACTACTGGTGCTACACTGATTATGATAACAACTGGGACTACTGCTGCACTCATAATGATCGCTTTTCAGCTGTAAATGGGAAAACTTGCAAGCCTGATCACTCTTGTGGACTCTATGGTAAGGGCTACCTATGGTGCCACACCACAGATGGTGGGTGGGATTACTGCTGTGTGGGACCCTAAAAGTTTAACAGAATTTCATTTCATATTTGTAAGAGCCAGCAACCATGGTTTGTTTGTTATTTTTGACTCTGAAAAGTGGCTTAGACTATGCTACAGTAAGCTGAATTACACATATTTCATTGTGAGCTTTTTTGCATCTAAATATTTAAATAAAAATAAAAATAATGCATCTACAAGTAATACCCATTTCAACTTCTGCGATGTCACATTATTTTTTCTTTACAAATCTTTTTATATGATGCTTTACTATTGGTCATCCTAAAATTTTATTCGACTTCACAAATATAATATTCAAATGTTTTCTAGCAAAACTGAATCAACAATTTCCTCTTCTGTAAATAAATGAAGTAGTAAAATCTGTTGCTGTAAAAATAGCTCTACTCATAATGATCACTTTTCAGCTGTAAATGGCAAAATCTGCTGGTCTGATTCCCCCTGTAGAGACCATGGTAAGGGTTACCTATGGTGCCACACCAGAGATGAAGAATGGGATTACTGCTGTGTTGGAGTGTGACATTTTAAAAGAGTGTCATTTCATATTTGTTGCAGTTATTGAATTACGCATATAATTTAATTGTAAGTTTTGGCATAGATACAGATATGTGCATCTCAATATTACTCAGTAGAAATCATGTATCTACAAGAAATAAACAATTCAACTTCTGCAAAGTTACATTGTGTTTCTTTACAGATATCTTTATTTTACTATTGACATGGTTTTCTAAAAGTTCATTTTACATCACAATACACATTTTTTTTTCTAATATGACCGATTCAACAATTTCTCTTTCTGTGTGTAAGTAAAACAATGATAAAATCTTAAGCTGCGCTTCAGTACAACCTACTTACCCTATTACCAGGTTCTGTGGTCAGATACTAACCAGTAATGAATGGAGTAGCAAACAGACTATTCTACAAATATAACACTATCTGTCCATTGCAGAGACGTATATTTACTAGGCCTGCTGTGGCTGCAAGTGCAACGATTTGGCCGCCATATTGGGGAAAGCATCCTTCAAACTGTGCAGCTATTGGCTGATATAACCTTTCACCGATTGGTGTGTTTACTGATCATTGTATATTTTTTATTAAGCCCCTCAAAGGACTAACAGCGCACAACACTAGTGATGTGCGAATCACGAACAAACTCGTCTTTTCAAACAAATCTTTTAAAGTGAACTGGATGAACCGATTCGCTGGCCAAAAGGAACTTGAATCGCTGTATACGCATGCGCAGAATGCCTGCTAACTGCTAACTGTTATGTCCATCTCCTCCGATCCTCCTGTGTGCCATGCCCCCTCGTTACCCTCGTGTGGAATTCTGGTGTCAACCAGCTGCTTCCCGTTTGTGCGCTCTTTTTTCTGTCTGGACAGTTCTGTCATTGAAGTCGCATGTTAACGTTGCGTGTTGCCCTGCACTGATCTGTGCGTAATAAAGCCCCCGAAGCAGATTGTATAGAAATCCTGTGCTCGCCTTTTCCCTCGCCCGTCCCCGACGTGCACTAACGTTCGCATCAGTTCATGTCAGCAATTCGGGAGGCAGTCTATCACTAAACAGCATGAGAAACACAGTCGTGACGACATCCAACCAATAGCTGTCAAGCTTAAGTTGACCAAGCACCTCCCACTGACTGTACAGTTCCACTGACCTGAGATCAGTGACTACAATGACCACCACAATGTGAGCGCTCCCACTGACCTGAAGTGTTATTGCAGTTCAGAACAATTTGCTGAACGAGAAGACCCGTTGATTACAATGGTCATCGGATCCGGTCGTTCGCCAGTTCCTTTTGTTCCCATGGTTCTTTGGTTGACCAGTTCCTTTCATTCACATGGTTCATTGGTGCATTGTTTCGGTGGTTTCGGAGTCTATGGGCTCTACACTGACTATGTAGTTCAGTGACATCTACTGGCCAGAATAAGTATTGCCATGAATGAGTTCCGGTTTGTACTGCAAAATACAGACAGTAAACTTTTAATTATTATGCAGGTGTTTGGCTGTGTTCTGTGTATTTATTTGTAGCCTATAGTAACATAGTGAAAAGAGAATTTTATTATTAAAATAATACATAAATATACATGATATATAAAATAATATTGTTTACAGCAATTCATTTCTAACCCCCACCCAGCAAGTAATACGTGAAGTATTATTACTGAACAAATAAATGATTCAGAGAACAGGATCTTTTCAATGAGCTGAACGAAAAGAATCGAATCAGTAAAAAGATTTGGTTTGCACATCACTACACAACATGGAAACACTGGGAGATCCAATACTGGACAATAAGGCACACACATAGTAGGTTATTTATACAATGACTAAAGACACACAAGGATTGGACAAGGTTCACGCATGACACAGGCAAGGGCACACACGACATTCGGGAACAAAAAAGTATTCACAGTAACACAAAAACGGGCTATTTACATTTTCCCAGCATGCCTCTGGTTCTCCAATACATTTCTAAATCTCCAAAATAGCACAAAACATTCATTGGATACACAGGATGTAATTCCCTTACGGTATGAATTTTTAACTGTCATACCTGAAAGGACATAGTGTGTATAATGTAGTAGAAATATTTTGAAATAGGGAAGTAGCTAACCATTACCAATCAAATGCTGGGTATGTCATATGCCACATAGTATTAGTACGCTTAATTGTTTGAATCTGAGAAGTTGCAGTGACATGCAGAATTTTATTTTTTGAAGAGGTGATGTATTTGCCACAATATGTCAGCCTTGGTTTGGACTGCTGAATACCTTATGCTTTATTACCAATTTATTTTGTGCAAATGGTCAAACAAATTTTTTGCAGTGGGAAGTGGCAGTGTCACTCAGCTTTTTAGTCTGAAGGGACCTGTTGCAATTTTTATTTTACCACAAGAGAAGACCTTTTACTTTAATGCGTTTCAGCAGTCTATTACACTAGTCCTCGAATCTAAATAGAGACAGGAGCACATCAAGTTTCAACCTAAAAGTACAGTTGCCATCACTATCAAAGTTGCTGCATGCGAAAAGAACTTGTCCGAGTCTTTGGTCAATTGATATGAAATTTGTTGTGAGTGCCAATAGCGATACCCATGACAAAATGACAAGGACTGATGATTAAGATGTAAAAAGGTAAATTTGTTTAGAAACTGTTCTTGATGTTCTGGGAAGATTTATTCAATAAAAAGTTGTGCAGTGTAAAACACATCAGGGTTACCTTCTGATACTTAACTGAAAAACTGGGAGAGAATGTCAGTGCCTGACTAGCATTCTGCTTCAATGTTCTTATCTCTGCTGTGGATAGGCAGACTGAGAAGCAATTACCATTATGTACAAACAAAAACAACTGTCAGAAATATCAAACCATTCTCCAGACAAAAATATCTCTCTCATCGTATAATGGATTTGGTAGTATAAAACGTCTGTGCATAGAATAACAAAAAGTAATAAAATAAACCTTACAGCAGCTTACTCTTATTACAGGCATTTTATTTTTTCCCACATATTTATTTACAAATGGTTCAACATTAACAATAAGAAATTTAAATAAGTAAACTGTTTCATACCTGCAGAACTGAGAGAAACTGTCAGTGCCTGACTTGTATTCTGCTTCTATGTCTTTATCTATTGAAAGGCACAGAGAAAGTCAGAGTGCATCTCCCTCATCCTCATATTTAACAGATTTGTTACAATGAAGTTACAATAAAGCATGGCCTATGCTAACAGGCTAGCGGGGCTTAAGCTACACGGTGGCTAAATGTTTACACATCAACTTGTTTCATCATTCAGTTCTTTTATTTTTTTTAACAATATCTTTGACGTGCAATACATTTCCCATGGTACAATAAGCGGAATATGCTACAAATCACCAAAGTGCAGGGAGAAATTCACATTGCTCTGTAACAAAAAACTCTCAACATATTTTACACTATATTTTACATGACAGAAAATTATATAAATGACACTGGTAGCTATTATTACACGAACAATAAAACTTATATTCATTGGTAAATTCCAATCAACCACCAACAACCAATGTAACGTGTTATTTATTCCACTACATCTGTCGGCGCAACCTGGCAACCTGCTTCAAGGGGTGTACACAGCTGCTCTCCGTGCAGGCCATCCATCCATTCATTTTCTGTAACCACGTATCCAATTCACAGCTACGGGCACGAGGCAGGGATCAACTCAGGATGGGGTGCCAGCCCATCACTGGGCACACTCACACACCATTCACACATATGGGCAATTTAGTAACTCCACTTAGCCTCAGCATGTTTTTGGACTGTGGGGGGAAACCGGAGTTCCAAGAGTAAACCCCACGACAGCATAGGGTGAACATGCAAATTCCACACACAGAGCCATGGCAGAAACTCAAATCCTGGTCCCACAGGTGGTAACCACTGCGTTGTGTTGCTCCTTATATAACTCTTGTTGTTCATTTATTTGTTGATTTACATGTCAAAACGTATTTCTTTTTTGTTTATTTGTCTATTTGCCTGTCCAGCCTCTGCCCCTACTTCTTGTTTGGGCCCCCCAAATTATCAGCATTGATGGGGAAGTGAAATGAATAGCAGCCCTATGTAAATCAATAGAGGTAGAGCAAGCCCTATGTAAATCAATTAAAAGGTATCAAAGGGTGTTATCTTAGCCATTTCAGAAATTCACCCTGATATTTGCAGTAATCATCCAATATACTGTGCATTTGTTGACTCCTCTACCAGCATACTATGTTTGGCTAAGAAATGCCTCATCAAATTATTTAGGTAGATTATTTAAATGATTTAGACGGATACTGTACCTTTAAACATTTCCTTTCAGCCCCGGCTCACACAGTCAGAGGTTTGCTGTGGGTGTGTTCTGTTGGTTTCTCTCATTTCCACATAGCTCATTGGCTGTGTGGAGTATTCATGAGAAAATATGCTATATGTTCATGTAATATGTGTAATACTTTTAAATGCTGGCTACGTGTCTACCAAGTCTCCAATCCTACTTTCCCTATCAGACAGCCTTTACTCCCCTGGTGTGCCAATTTGCTTTGCCATTGCTGGTTGTTCTTTGATAATTTAAATACATGAAAATGTTCATTCTTTACTTTGCTAACGCAAGTATTATAAAATGACACCAAGTGCATGCTGATAATAAAGAGAGGACAGAGACAACTGCTGGCCCTCTGCCAGGTTAATCTGATTAGTGGGAAAAACCAGCAGTTCAAGGTCAGATCTGTCCCCATCCAGCAGTGTTGTAATCGTTCTATTGATCTGTGACAATTGTATGAGACCATACTGCCTAATGGGTATGATGACTTTTTAAACTATACATCTAGGACACGGGACACACTTCTGGGTCTCAAATAACATCCATGATCTGTGGTACTTTTTTCTCCCATATCATATACAAAATAATATATACGCGGCTGTAACTACACTGCTCAAAAAAATTTAAGGAACACTTTGAAAACACATCAGATCTCAATGGGAAAAAAACATGCTGGATACCTATACTGATATGGGCTGGGTAATGTGTTAGGAATGAAAAGATGCCAAATTGTTTGATGGAAATTAAAATAATATATAAACCTTCAGAGGGATAAATTCAAAGATACCCCGAAAATCAAAGTGAAAAAATGATGCAGCAGGCCGGTCCAATTTGCCGAAATATCATTGCAGCAACTCAGAATTATACTCAGTAATTTGTATGGCCCCCATGTGCTTGTTTGCATGCCTGACAACATCAGGGCATGTTCCTAATGAGACGGCGGATGGTGTCCTGGGGGATCTGGACCAGGGCATCACCGAGCTCCTGGACAGTCTGAAGTGCAACCTAGTGGCATCGCATGGACCAAAACATAAAGTCCCAGAGGTGACCTAATGGATTTGGGTCAGGTCACTCTCGCCAGATGAAGCCGGGCATTGTCATGCACCAGGAGGAACCCACGGCACCAGCGTAGGGTCTGACAATGGGTCCAAGGATTTCATCCCGATACATAATGGCAGGCAAGGTCCCGTTGTCTAGCCTGTAGAGGTCTGTGTGTCCCTCCATGGATATGCCTCCCCAGACCATTACTGACCCACCACCAAATCGGTCATGCTGAACGATGTTACAGACAGCATAATGTTCTCCACAGCTTCTCCACACCCTTTCACCCTTTTCACCCTTTCCAGATCTGTCACGTGCTCAGGGTGAACCTGCTCTCATCTATGAAAAGCACAGGGTGAAAAGCACAGAATTGGCAGACCTTCATGCCACTCTCATGAAGTCTGTCTCTGTTTGATCAGAGACATTCTCACCAGTGGCCTGCTGGAGGTCATTTTGTAGGACTCCGGTAGTACTCATCCTGTTTCTCCTTGCCCAAACGAAAAGATACTGGTCCTGCTGATGGGTTAAGGACTTCGGAGGGCTAAAACATGGAGCCCTACAGCCCTATCCAGCTCTCCTAGAGTAACTGCCTGTCTCCTGGAATCTCCTCCATGGCCTTGTGAAGGTGCTGGGAGACACAGCAAACCTTCTGGCAATGGCATAAATTGATGTGCCATCCTGGAGGAGTTGAACTACCTATGCAACCTCTGTAGGGTCCAGGTATGGCCACATGCAACCAGTAGTGACACTGACTGCAGCCAAATTCAAAACTAGTGAAAAAAGCAGCTAGAAAACTTAAGGAGTGAAAAATGTCAGTGGCCTCCACCTATTAAACCAGGGGTAAGGAACCTGATCCATGGAGAGCCGGTGTGGGTGTGGGTTTTTGGGATGACCTCTCAATCAGCCAATAAGAGTGGGTCCCCAGGACCGGAGCTGAGAACCAATGCTTTATTACTGGCTGATTGAGAGGTCATCCCAAAAACCCACACCTTCTCTCCATGGATCAGGTTCCCTACCCTTGTGTTCAGGTAATTATTCACAGTTCCCCATTACAGACAGAGGTAGGAAGTTCAGTTCCAAAATGTATAAATCCAGACCAAAGTTTTGTTTCAACCAACCACACTGAACCAACCATACTTTGAACAAACTCAGTTGAATCATGTACAGTGGTCCCACACAACTAGAATGAGTATTCTGAAAATGAAACATTGAGGGTACAGCCTCAGTGACAAGTAATAACAGTGTAAGCATGTACTACTACTATATTTGTATACTGAGCCAGGCTTAAGTAAAGAGTTATGTTTATTTAATAGGTGTAATATGTTTAAAAACTGGGTACGTGTCTACTATGCTACTTTCCCTATTAGACAGCCTTTACTCCATTGCTGCACCAATTTGCTTTGCTATCGCTGGTTGCTCTTTAATAGTTTAAATGCATGCAAATAAGCAAAGTAGGTAGAAAGCAGAACTGCTGGCACTGTCAAAGGTGTCGGGTTACTCTGACGAGTGGGTGAAACCAGCAGTTCAAGATCATAAATGTTTATTTCTGACATTAAATTGAATTATAGTAATCATGGAGTGATTTTTCTTTATACTGGATGATAAATCACTATCAGCATAGTACTAATATTGTCACGGCCACAGGGCATGGTGCAGTTACAGCGCAGAGATCCACTTACAGCTCAGAGACAAAAGGGGTTTATTGGCAAAATAGAAACCAAGGGAAAAAAAACACAAAATAAATGGGACAACAGGGCTTCAGAACTAAACAGGAGGAAACAAAAAAACAATAGAACTAACATACAACATGAAGGGGGCAACATCAAGCGCCGCTCTAGGACAGCCAGCAGTGTCCAACAACACTCATTCTAACTCAATGACCCACTAAGGAACTACCTCCAGAAAGGAGGAACAGGTGCAACTCACAATCAATTAACCAATCTAGGGAGGGACAGGAACAATGAGAAACAGGTGGAAGCAGAGCTTACACTAAGGGACACAGAACCAGGGAACTCTAACAATCAGAAAACTAAGAACACAAATCAATACAAATAGAACAGATGAGGCTAACACAGGGAAAGGCCAGGGGGGTATTCTAAGAAGGTCGCTAAAGAAAGCCAGACTTCCCTGAAAAAGTGAGACTCAAACTAGCACCATCTCCCACTTAAGCCTGAGGTTGTTCCAATAACGCAGTTCAGGCTTTTCTAATCAAAGCTACTTCAAGACAGACTTGCATAGTCTCACTTAGTGCGTGCACCTGAGATATTTAAGAAGTCCAAATGAATGGATGGCCGCAAGGTGGATGAAATGATGCAGAATGAGGTTCAAAGCAAGAGTGGATTCCCCCCCCCTCCCCCAAGTAGAGTAAATGCTTCTGGTGGTGCTATATTAAGAATATGAAAGTGTTATAACAAAAAATGCAATACAGTAGTCATCAATAAAGGCCGTGAATACTGCTGTGTGGGAGCCTGAAACCCGTGACTGAAATAATGAGTGATATGATATTACTGATAGTTTGTTTAAGTGATTATGCTTAGAATAGGTGTGCAATCTAAAATGACACTTACTATATGTGAGTGAGTACAGAACTTTCCTTAACTTTATCTGTATGGAATGGGTGGGGAAAATATTGAATGTGGGTGTTGTTTAACCTCAAAGAATGCAATTTTGTGGATATTCCTAGTGATGATGAGATGAAGCTTCGTTGAAGCACCAAAGCTTTCCAGCCATTTGTGTCAAAAAAGGGTTCAAGCTCGAAGCTTCAAATGAACACTGAGGACATCTATTGATTGAAAAATGTATGACATGAAGTGCTCACAATCAACCAAAGGATTAAGAGCAATGTAATGTACAGTATGGGCGCTCGTTTCTGCCACATAAAATGAAAAATAGTTCAGATACTAAGTCATAATTATTAAATACTTAGTCATAATCACAAGATACTCACAAGATAAGTCATAATTATGTGAAACTAAGAACTAAATTATGAGATTATGCACCCACCTGGATAACATGACGGCAGCCATTCTGTGACAAGGTTGCCTATTAGTGCTGGCAAGTAACTGAATTCCGAAATACTCACACGGGGAGTTGGGGGTGGGACTCGGGCTGCCTGAGTGAGTCATCAAGGTGAGGGATTAGATGATTGATTAGGTGGATTAGGCTTGGGCAGGATTCCAGTTGCACAGTGGCTTTTGGGGGAGCCCTGTTTTACGGTGTGCATGATGAATTCCCAACATTTTGGAGTGCAATTAAACAATTTAAGACTTACTAGATTAGTATGAGCATCATAAACATTTTTTAAGAATAAATTCCTTGTTATGTGCTTTAAACTTGTGAAAATTGTCCACATCGGCCTATGGTAATAGCCTGAACAGATTGAGCTTTAAAGAGTTCATAGATGGGTAGTTCTATGGGCATAAATTATTCGGGGAGAGGGGGGGGTGTAACCCCCCAGTAGTCAAAACTGGCTAATATAACCTCTCAAAAATATATTTTTTTTATAACATAGAGAAACATAAAGTGGTACCACTTTACACTTAGGCTCCCTTTAGCCATTTATAAATTGTAGTGCCTCATTAATAATGAGTTGACTTGTTTAGAATTTGTTTGTAAGAGGGGCGGCACAATGGGTAGTGGTGAGTTAAAATGGTGAGTTAGTCTGTTGCCTCACACCTCTGGGTCTGCCATGGCTCCATGTGTGTGGAGTTTGCTGCTTCTCACCATGTCATTGTACTCTAGGTATTCCAGTTTCCCACCACAGTCCCAAGAAATGCTGAGGTTAGTTGGAGTTGCCGAATTGCCTGTAGGTGTGTGTGAATAGTGTATGAGTGTGCCCTCCGATGGGTTACTGCCCCATCCTGGGTTCTCTGCCTTCCACCCATAGCTTCTGGGACAGGCTCCAGACCCACCATGACTCTGAATAGGATAAGTGGTTATAGAGGATGGATTAACCATTATTATGCTGTGGTAGATAATAGGTTGGCCTCAACTATCTCTTTGCTCAGCCACTGTGACACGCAGTGCTTATTATCAGACACACCCACAGAAAATCTCCCTGAGGCTTTGAGTATTTAATGCACACGCGGTCCTGATAGTTCATCTGAAATCATGCTTCTCCTGTCTCTGCTCGCCTGTGTCCTGCTGGGAGCACTCAGTGCTCAGGCAGAAGTGGTGCAAAGCTGTCAGAGTTGTAATGAGTTTTTCTATAAGGATAGAGAGCCAAGAGGGATGGATCAGAATGCCCGGAAAATTTGTCAGA
>JAODKL010000017.1:19498712-19511707 GCA_026780765.1 Petrocephalus schoutedeni | reverse complement strand
ATTTTTATTATGTAATTACTTAATGTGAAGAACCCCTCTTACATATTGTACTTAATTGTTTTTGAGTGGGCATCGCTATTTGCAAATTTACACATTTGCACACTGCATATTGTATATTAATGTAGCATTACATCCATAACTATGGGGCCACTTGTAACAAAATATCAAAATCATTTCACAGGTCATATAGAATTGTGCTGCAGGCCAGATGTGGCCCGCAGGCTCTGAGTTTGATGCATGTGCTTTATATGGTACAATAACACGTAGACAGTTAGACTATCATACACACGGGGCTCAGACATGGTTGCTAAGCTAAATGCAAATCTGCAATCTTGTTATGCAACTTCTTAATTACAGAGAAGGGAATATGCTGGAGGCAAAAGTTTTAAAGCCTTTAAAATCAGTTTTTGAAAATAGCCTTATGTAAAGGCCCTAGTTTGATTATAAACATTTTTCCTATTAAATATGACTGCACTCTGAGCTTCTCAAGTGAACTAAATAATTCATGCAGTGAAATTGGCCATAATTATATTCTTTTGTGAAATTTCCTTTATATATAGTTAGTAAGGATACCTGTACCACAAGCACTTGTCCATCTCCACTTCACTAAGGTATGATCCTCAGCTCAGTACAATGAGTTAGTATTAAGCTGTTCTATACATTCCCAATTCCAATGATAATCAACTATATTTAAACTTACCGGAGGCAGATTCCACTACAACTAACAAAAAAACTCAAAATGGACGCTGCTGCCACCAGTTTTGCATGATCATAATAAATACTTAGTGCAACTGGGAGATATAAATACATTTTTCATAGTTTTAAAGGAAGAAGAACATGAAAATTAACGTTTCTCCTGCTTCTCCAGGCCCCACTTTCTGTATGCACACTTCACTTTAATGATAACGCAATTTAAACATTTACATGTCAGCTGCCCCTATATGAATCTCCACCTTACTATGGTGGAGAGGTTTGTGTGTCCCAGTGTTCTTAGGTGCTCAGTGGCAGTTGCCCATGGTAAATGGTCCAAGGTGGGGGATCATAGCAAGGGACATTCTAATGCCCCTTATAGAGCACAAGAACAAGGAACCAGAAACCTCATCCGAAAATGGGATATTGGGGCCCTGCCCTGGATCCAGGCCTAGAGGGAGCTCATCATCAAGTGCCTGGTGGTCAGGCCTTCACCCATGGGACCATTCTTCTGTCGGCCCACCAACTTAAGAAGGAACCATAACCCATAAGGTGCTCCGTTATTGGACTTCTGTGCTAACCTCAATTTGTCCATAATGTACACCATTTTCAATCATATGGGTCTGTGTCTGAATTCAGGGGCTGCATCCTACAAACGCTACGTAGATTGCATCCTTCAAAGGTTCTTCAAAGGTTGCAGGCTTCAAAGGTCCTTCATCCTTTAATGCCTATATTTCTCAATTGCAATTATATATAAGTAATTGCAATAAATTTTCATACACCTTTGAAAAAAGGCTTTGATGTAGTTTATCTACTAACTACTTCAACGACCCACTGTTAATCTCCTGCTGCATCGATGTACAGCATAGTTCTGTGTGTAAACATACCTGCTATTGCGAAGTTTGGAAGAAAGCAATACCACTCAAATCTGAGGGCATCTTGAAGCATCACCGGGCTTGACACCACTGATTCCAAGGGTGGCTGGGGGGAATGATCTGTGCCTCCATTGCTGAGTTGGTTGTGTAGTGCTGTGACTGTAAAGTTGTTGATGCCTGTCACAGTGGCAACCACCGAACCCGGTGGTAGAAGAAGGAGGCCTTCCCAGCTTGGTTAGCTTTTGGGACTCTGGAAGTAGCTAACAGGTATCAGCAGTCTAAGTAGAATGTGGCTTTGGCAGTTATGGAAGCAAAAACTTGAGTACTAGAGGATTTTGGAGAGGCCATGGAAAATGACTTTCAATCTGCCTCAAGAGATTCTGGAAAACCATCAGATGACACAGGAGGGGTGCTTCAGGAGCTTGGGGTGCTGATTCTGCTCTTATGGGCCATTAGGTCCCTGTATAATCAGAGCACGAGCTTTGTACATTGTTACATTGTACATTGGTACATTGGTACATTGTTGACACTAAGTCAGACTAGTTCCCAGTAGGACTTGGACTGCCATAGCTGTCCATAGGATGGATGAGGCCATGGTTCCGAACTGGAAAAGGGTGGATGGCCCCCTCCAGGTTAGGGATGAGTTACTGCCTCTGAAAAGATCCCGTTCATTGAATCATTGATTCGTTCAATAATAATACTTCACGTATTACTTACTGGGTCAGGCTAGAAGTGAATAGTTGTAAACAATCTTGTTTTATGTATTATTTTAAATAATTTAATTATTAATTATTGTTAATATTATTATCCTTTGATTTTGTTACTATGGGCTACAAATAAATATACAGTGAAGGAGTGTCTCTGGGTCTTGTTTATGAGTGAGGAAAGGGGTGGGAGATTGACAGTTAGATTGGTGCACTGTCAGCAGTTATGTGGACATTGAACCGGTGTGTCATGGTAAAGGGAGAGCTAAGCTAAAAGGCAAAACTGTCGATTAACAAGTTGACCTCTGTTCCAAACCTTGCCAATGGCCATGACCTCTGTGTAGTGACGGAAAGAATGAGATTGCACACATAAGCAAATAAAATCAGCTACTTTCACAAGGAGTCTGGGCTCAGCCTTAGAGAGAGGGAGAGGAGCTCAGGCATTCAGGAGGAGCTCAATGTAGAGGTGCTGCTCCTCCACATCGAATGGAGACAGGCGGGGTTGTGCCTAGGATGCCTCCTGGACGTCTCCCCGGTGAACCGCGAGGAGCCTCCAGCGCATACAACCTGGACTGGGATAAGCTGCAATTTTTCCCTTATCAAAAAATAAATAAACAACTAACCGAAAAAACTAAGAGTATGAACAGAAAGACTCCAGTTTTGTTGTGTTCTGACATTTCACCCTGCCCATCGAGTCGTCCTGCCGAGTGCTATTGTGCATACACACATGCCTGTTACGGCTTGATTTTCATTAATGTGTTCATATTTTTAGCAAAAAAGGCCAGTTCGTGCCGTTGCCTAAACTGATTTTTATATGGTTATAGTCCATAAAACCATGTTACATCAAGCTAGATTACTAGCTTTTTCAGTTCTTTGCTGCCTATTATGGTGAAGCACAAATTTTCACATGCATTACACAAAGCCAGGTTACTGCTATTCAGTTAATTGCCATTTCTAAATGTTAAGATATGAATTTTAATGTGTCATACTTTGTAATATCCATGCATGCATTGAAGGCATATTTTATTTTACTGCTTAAGATGCCAGGATTCAAATTAGTAATAATAGTTTGAGAATTGTTAGTCTTGAATCATGGTACATCTGTATAACTATCATGGCATGCTGTTGTTGAAATCACTTCAGACTCTGCCAGTAGCAGAGGTGTAAATATCAGGTCCAGAAAGTTAAAATCCAGACCAAGATTTTGTTTCAGCCAACCTGTTGAGTACTCAGTGACTCTTTATACTCAACTGGTTGGCTGAACTGGTTCTTGGTCTGGATTTGTACTTTCTGGACCTGAAATTTACATCTCTGGTGCCATATTCAGCCAAATGTTAAAATTTGTAAAGGTTTTAAATTTTAGAAAATGTTTTACTTAGTTCATACAATGTAAATTGCATTTATTTTCCATACTTTACTTTACATGCAGTTCATATTTTGCATTTGGAGACAATAAGGGTACTGTCTCTTTAAGAAACCTAAAAAAACATTTCTTGTAGTTCCTAGGTGCACAGAAAGGTTCAAGTTTTAACTTAGCCAGGAGAAGAGCCTCACGTTGTTCTCTGACTGTAAAGGACTGTGAAAGTCATATTTTGAGTCCTAGTTACTTTGTATCTTAACCCTCTGGAGTCTGTGGCCTGTCAGTCACTTTTGAGATATAGTCTGACATACCTTGACATTCTTATATACTGTATTTCACATCTAAAAATCATGCCAAAGTGCTACATCCCAAAGAACCCAAAGTGTTACATACGCTTATATTCAGCAACAAACTCAGCATTAATAATGTTATTGATCTTTTTTTTTTTTTTTTGCAAATCTACTATAAACATTCACTTTTCAAAAAACCTATTTTAAGAGGTAATGAGATATTGTAAAAAAAAAAACACACTATAAACATTTCTGGCTAGTATGTGGTTTGATTACTGAAGAGTTAGAACTTCGGAGTGACACCATTTCTTTCAGTGCCATTGGCCTACACAATGATAAGGTGATGAATGAATCTGGATCCCTATTGGTAAACAGTGCTGGGGAAGTTATTCACAAAAGAAATCCATTGCAGACTGGTTTAGGTCCAGGAAGTACAAATCCAGACCAAGGTTTTGTTTCAACCAGCCAGTTGAGCATAAAGAGTAACAGTCACAGAGTACTCTGCTGGTCGGTTGAAACAAAACCTTGTCTGGATCTATACGTTCTTGCCCTGAAGTTGTCTGTAATGGATTACTTTTGTGAGTTACCTCCCCAACTCTGTTGGTAAATAGTGTAAATTAATCGTTCGATAAGAAGGAAGACTCGTCTTGAATTCATGCTTGTTGATCCCATGACAGTCAATGGGCTCACCAAAAAAGGAAAATAACGATTGGAACCTACCGTAAGACTATTATTGATTCATTACCCAACAGACATTTTGCGTTGGGAAGACATTGTTACCACGGTTGTCAGCTAGTGATGTGCAAACTGAATCTTTTTACTGATTCAATTCTTTTCGTTCAGTTCACTGAAAAGATCCCGTTCATTGAATCATTGATTCGTTCAATAATAATACTTCACGTATTACTTACTGGGTCAGGCTAGAAGTGAATAGTTGTAAACAATCTTGTTTTGTGTATTATTTTAAATAATTTAATTATTAATTATTGTTAATATTATTATCCTTTCATTTTGTTACTATGGGCTACAAATAAATATACAGAACACAGCCAAACACATGCATAATAATCAAAAAAGTTTAATTGGTCAATATTTTGCAGTACAAACCGGAACTCACTCGTGGCAATACTTGTTCTGGCCAATAGATGTCACTGCATTACATAGTCAGTGTAGGGCGAGTCAGCGAACCACTGAATCAATGAATCATGTAAATGAAAGGAACCGATGAACCAAAGGAACTGGTGAATCAAAGAACCACTGAGCAAACAACTGAATCCAATGACCCGGTGAACTAGAAGACCTGGTGAATCAACAGGTCTTCTAGTTCAGCAAATCGTTCTGAACTGCAGTAACACTTCAGGTCAGTGAGAGCGCTCACATTGTGGGGGTCATTGTAGTCACTGATCTCAGGTCAGTGGAACTGTACATTCATTCGGAGGTGCTTGGTGAACTTAAGCGTGACAACTATTGGCTGGATGTCGTCGCGGCTGTTTCTCATGCTGTTTAGTGATAGACTGCCTCCCGAATTGCCGACATGGACTGACGCGAAAGTTAGCAGTTAGCAGGCATTCTGCGCATGCGTATGCAGTGATTCAAGTTCCCAGTGAATCGGCGTGTTCAGTTCACTTTAAAGATCCATTCAAAAATATCCGTTCATTCCTGATTTCTACACCACTATTGTCAGCGTGTTCTTTATGAAATATAAAACAAAGTCATTTTTCTATACTGATCCTGTCACATCCTGCCCATCCAATGCTCCTGTGTGCCATGCCCCCTTCTTAACCTCATGTTAATCCTTCAGTTTCTCAGCTGTTCCTCGTTCATGTCTTTAGTCCTATGTATAAGTCCGCGTTTAAGTTTGTTTCCCCAGTCCGGTCATTGACGTCGTTACACTACTCTATGCTGTTCCCTCCGTGTGTCTAATAAACCCTCCGTGATCATCACCCTGTGGACTCCTGATTATGCTTCCCCGCTCCACACCTGGCACCCGACACGACAGATCCATCGTAGTTTTTCCACAATGCCACAATGTCATTTTTCTATATTGCTTCAACGACATTGTCCTATATTGCTCCAGCATGATGTTTTCCATATTGTTACAACGTAATTTTTCCAAAATGCTACAATGTAATTGTTCTATGTTGTTTTTCTGTATGTTTTCACATCAGATACCATTGCTTCATAAGCATACAAATTCAAGTATGTCAAGTATGTAATCAACTTTCATAAACATATCAAGTAGGGGGAAAAAAATCACTTAGCTATGACAATTAGTCTTAACCCTCATTAACTGTGTTAATTAACAGCATGAGTGTCGCATGAGCAGCGTTTTCTGCCCGTGTATAACTTCACATCAACCACCGATTATGCAAATTTTTTCCTGCTCTGGCAGTAGCCTGCTGTGGGGGGGGGGTTTGTGGTTTTTCGGCCCCCCAAGAGCAACTTCACCTTGTACTTGTTTTAGTTCATACGTGGTTCAGATGGAAGTTATCTTTTGGTAAGTAGTAGTTACTTTGGTTATTTTAAAGGTTTAATTTTAAAGGTTTTTATCTCTCACCCTTTCGGATTAAAATTTTAAGCAAATAATAATAAAGCTACGTTATAACGTTATAGTAATGTAGTAATAACTTAGTATTTTATTGTACTCGGCACTTTATTGTATTAACTATACGTTAATTAAATCAATTTAAAGTGAAATACTCTATATATACACTGGGCCATTACTGCATTGCTCTGCAATCTGCTGTATAATAATTATATTATTATTGGTAAGATGCTATTAGTATTAAACATAATATGGCAATGGTCCATGCTTGCTCACATAGGTGCTTGCTCACATAAATTGGAAACTCAACATCATAACTATGCTGAAACAGTGTTCTCAACAAAAGGACAGAATTTTAACTGTTCTCCAATGTGCCCGCTGGGTAGGGAGGAAAAGAAAAGGGAACAATTTTCTGGTCATGACAAGTCACATAGGCAACGTTGTAGATGGTACGCCTCTAAGTTCAGAAAGGGTTAGTATTATAATCTAAAATCAATAATTGATTACAGCAAATTAAGGAAAATGTGCGTAGGAAACATAGTAGTTAAATGTTCTTAAAAGTAAGTTAAATGTGCAAAGGATTGTGCAGAATTTTTGTATTGATTGCAAGTCCAATTCTTCTAAATTCTTTTAAATTTTATACTTTTTTGTCATATAGGTGCCTGCTGTCTGGGAGCTGATTGGATCGACCATTGACTAAAACTCGAAATGGCTTCCAGTACGTTCTTACTATGACAGATTACTTTTCAGTGGGATAAAGCATTTCCATTTAAAACAAAATTAGCAGCTGAAGTTGGTATAAATCTTTGTTCTTTTATATACAGACATGGCTGTCCCAAACAAATCCTCTTTCATCAAGGGTGAAACTTTGTCATTGAAGTAAGCGCATATAGAGTCAGTAAAAATATAGGTTTATTCTTCTTTCCTTCATGCATATTTTACATGTTCATGTTTATTTGTATACTGCCTTTTAACTTTTCAAAGAGTATTTTACTGTAATGTGCTTGCCATTTCCTGTTTTGATTTTTGAAGCTCAACAACAGGCATTGTGAAATTTTGAAATCTGGAAGGAGTCTAACTGCAGCCTATCTTTCCTAAACGTCGGCCCCTGCCCTGCCCCCTTTTTGTTCTGTCAGTTCCCCTGTTGGCCAGCAGATGTCGCAGGTCGCCCCAGTCCTTGGTTCTTGGTGTGTTCTCCTGTTCCCCAGACTGCAGCACTCTCGTTGGCTGAGCGGGCAGCTGCCATTCACATTCCCCTGTATTGTCGTGGGTTTCTGTATTTCACCCGAGTGGCTGATAAAGCCGAATCCATTCATACATGGAGTCTGGTACCTCAAAAAATTAGTACACAATCAGCAGAATGACTGGGATGTCTTTTTGGATGCCACATTATTTTCAATAAGGTTCAAGATGCATAAAACCACAAAATGCTTTCCATTTGCTTAATGTACAGTATGGGAGAGAGGCAGTGTTCCATTCTGAAGTTCCTGTTCATGTCCTGGTAATTATGTTATCTTTGTGAAATTAAATATGACTAAATCACTAGCAAGGAGTCTTGTAGATGGTAGTGTTACAATTAAATTGTGTTCTGCACTGAAAGTTTAATTCTGATATTTCAGATACTTTTGATATAATTATATGATTATAATGAGTTTGTCTTTTGGTGCCAGTTTAAAAGTCATCAAAGTATAAGCATTACATATGGACCTTATTATGGTGTCTGTGAGCATAGTCTGTGTCAGTATAAATATTTGACCCGTTCATTTTAGTTGGCCCTGTCTAGATCACATCACATCAATAACTTTTTCATATTGTCATATTTATGTGTGTATGTATTATTATTATATGTTTTAAAAACCCACCACCCAATCCCTGTTACACTGGTGTCAGAAGTGAGATTTCGGGATGTCTATGAAATTATCTTGATCCACCAACGAACCCCAATTTGGCTCAAGGAGGAGGCAGGCAACTCATCAGGGGACCTCTGAAACAAAGCATTGTGCCTCCTTGGGATCACTCGCTGAAGCTAGCATACTCAGGGCAGCAGCCCCTCGGAGACAGCGGTCCACCTGGCACTGCCACCACAAGGGGAGGAACACCAGGCCCTCACCTCTGATGAGCAGTGGGATTATGCTGCTCTGGTCACAGTGCCGGAAGCTGGCAAGTCTCTAGAGACAGCAGAGAGAAAGATCCTAGGCACACCGACTGAGATTCTCTACAGTTATGCACAATGGGATTACCCACATTTTCCATAGCTCTCGTCATTAAAACGTTTGAGTTCTGCGGTGGAATTATTGTATGGAAGTGTATGGGGTAGTGTATGGTTCAACACAGGCCAGACACATCTGAAGACTTCGGGGAAACTCGGTTGCCACTTCCACTACCCCCACTGGAAACAGGACACAGAACTTGTACTTGGGGGCAGAGAGTGGCTCAGTGTGTTAAGCCTCTGTGCCTGTTATCGGAAGGTTGTTGGTTCAAGCCCAGCCTCCGCACATCTGTGGGCCCTTGAGCAAGGTCCTTAACCCCCAGCTCCTTGGGCGCCGCATGAGGTGGCTGCCCTTCATAGCCAAGCTTGCTCTCATGTAGAGAGCAGGGTTGGGGGAGGTGAGAAGAGAATTTCCCCACAGGGATCGATAAAGTATCAATTATTATTAGAACTGCTTGTGCACTGTTGCTACTCATACGCCACTCAGAATGGTTCAACTGCAGTTATACCAGGTGGGTGTACTGATGGATAGGGTTAGGCTGGACATCTTAGGCGTGCTGGTGGTGCTCTTTCGTGGCATGCTTGCTATGCAGCTTGCCATCCTGATTGCTCCCCAGCAGTATAACTGGGACTACCACCCACCCCTGTTCCGAGCGGTAGTACAGAACACACATTATATGCCAACTGTGCGGGTGTTCTGGTGGGAGTCGCACATACCATTGTACTTCGTGTTCAGGCCAGCTCCATATCCAGAAGTACCGAAGGAAACCAGGTACGGAGTACAGAGAAATTTGTTGGCCTCCCCCCCACACCCTTGCCTCAATATTTGTTATCAGTTGCAGTCTGTTAGTGTGTCCGACCAGTGCTGTGGTCCCTCTGGAAGTGCCTGAGGAGTGTGCAGAGCAGGCCCAACAACAGCAAGGCAGAAGGGGCCATCACCTGTTTTGTGAGACCCAGACACTCCCATGCTCATCTCCACTCTGCATTTCCACATCGCACCTTCCTGTCAAAGAGGGTGTGCAGGCTGATGTTCTCATGGTGGGAACATCGGGTCCTTCTAAAATCCAAGAAGGATCTATCGGGTGAATCCTTCATGGCCCCGGAAAAGGATGCATTTCAAGACTGCATTTAAAGGAGCCTCTGTAATGGGACAGCCTTGTTGCACCACTGTGATGCATTTGATATTTGAATGCAGCCTTACAAAGGATGCAGCCCTTGGACTGACACATATCCCATCTCTAGATGTCTCCTGTTCAACATTTATTGATGTAACCGGTAAGCGAGCACACAGCAGAGAAAATGAAATTTTAAATGGACCAGACTGATGACACCGTCTACCTAATTTAAAGCAAATTTCTGTTTATAATGGGTGGACAATAATGCAGTACATTTACTTGAGAACTGTATACAGTAAAATAAGCAGTGTAAATTTTGCAGTGTTAACACTGATAGAGTTACATTAACAACTGGCAGCGTCAGAGGGCACTAGGTGTCAGTGTTCCTGAAGGGAGTATATTGGTACCTTACCTCGCCATTACGGAGTTTGATTTCTTCAAGGTAAGTATATTAACATTTGCAATAATTACTTGGTCTTAATGTAGAAGTAAAATATGTAAATCGATGCGCTCAGGTAAAAGAATGAATTAGCATTAGCAAATTTTG
Source organism: Petrocephalus schoutedeni (assembly GCA_026780765.1). Lineage (NCBI taxonomy): Eukaryota > Metazoa > Chordata > Actinopteri > Osteoglossiformes > Mormyridae > Petrocephalus > Petrocephalus schoutedeni. The sequence continues at coordinate 19,501,372 of JAODKL010000017.1, read as the reverse complement.
AAGTTCTACAGCTTAGTTCAGGTTGTAACTAAAGTTTACGTGTGGTAAAGAGACGTAACTCACGAATAAACGTAGGCTATGAAGACGAAAATATACGTGTCTGCTTAAAAACAGTGAATGTAAGCGATGTGCTTTGCGCTCCTTCAGCTTTTGTACGGACGAAAGATTCTGAGCTCGTCAATTTAAGAACTGGACCTGGGTCGATTCTTCCATTTTTAAGTTAAAAACTCATCCAACAAATCAATAACAGTTCGCCGTCACTTGCTCATTAAATTGTATACAATGCTGGTCATCTGTCAGACGGAAAAAAACACAGGGATTTTGGCTTTTATACAGGCACAAGAAAACTAATTATATCACGCTGTTGAGCGCTTTACAAGTTTACCAAAATTGTATTGTTCATATTCAGATATTCAGACAATTATCATATCTGCTTTTAAATCTTTAAATCGGGTACGTGATGCTGATTACGGTGAAGTTCTTGAGGGAAGGTATTATTAATCTTATTTTAGCCATTTCCAATTTTCAATAAAATCTAATGTCTAATGCTTATGACCTATATTTTACAGTTTTATTTTAAGCTTTCCTCAAATTCATCATTCACAAATCACACTGAGGCCAGGCTTTTTGAAACTGATGAGGGCAGTGAGGTCATCAAGCGGTCAGATACAGGTGTTCGCCTGTATCAGCAATGGAATTGGTCATTTTTGTCTGCTATTTTACAATGAAAACATCAGCCCTGGTTAGCAGCATAAAGTCTAAAACTGTCAAATTGAGAAAATATTTTCATGCAATCTCCCTTTACTACAACAGCATTTCAAGGACAGAGAATTCAACAATGGAGATCACTAACTATGAATGCGACGATACTGTCATTTTGAGTGATGGCAGCCCTTCAAGAAAGAGACAGAGTGCTGACAGCGGAGAATGTAAGTCTGTGTGAATGACATGCACCATGTGCTGCACCAATTTTGACCACTGATGAATTTTTGAAAATAACCTGAAAATGTACGACTTCATACTCCTGTGTCCATTAAAGAGAGCTCTAATATAGATTTAATGTTTAAGTGACTTTTCCTGGAAGGGATATGGTGAAGGTGGATTGGGGCTATTGCTGTGATTATGCTGTGTCTGGTGATGATGCGGTCATCAAGGAATACAATAAAAACTTTTATATGCTTTTTGAATATAGCATTGTGTATTCAAAAGCTTAGCAATGCTCGTCATAATAGCTGTAATAGCAGCTCTTCATAAATCCAGTAAAAATTAGTTTATTGAGTGCTTAGAGTGATGTCACAACAACTCATCCTTTCCAAGTGGATATAACCCAAATTCCAAAAGTGGTGTTGTGGTATCCAAATATATAATTAAACACTTTTCCCATGTACTTGTTGCTGGGTCTCTCCCCTGTAGCACATTAGAGAAATGCACAAGGATTTGTTACTCTGTTCCCCTACCTCAAGGATCCCTACACAGAAAATGGTTATGTGGTTAAAGAGATGCAGGATCAGGCTAAAGAGATGGCTTTAAGATGCTTATCTTCTCAGAACACAGAAACCTGAACCAGAACAGAACAATCATTTCAAGATATTGGAAACCCCTTCACCTTTTTAAATTCCATATCCAAATGGATCACACATTTTACAAAGAAGTGGGGTACTGTCAGTCCAGTAGAGAAAGTTCATGCTGTTAGGTTTGATAATAGAAAAAAACAGGCACATATGACCATGTAGTAATAACTGATGTTTGCCTTTGTACCTGTTCTACAAAAACTGCAATCCATTTTGACTAAACTAGCCATTAGTAAGCATACATTTAAGTGCCCTTTTCCATACTCGGGACATCAAAAAATATGGATTTGATACAAAACTGGAGCTTCTTGTGCTTGGTTTAAAAGTCCTTGAAACTGAAACTGAGGGAATAGAGTTTTGTAAGTCGTGTACATGGCACTGTGCAGTTTTGTGCAGTTAACTGGCGACAGTCGCCATTCACACAGCCTGTTTGGATTCGTTGATTCTTTGAGTGCCCGGAATTGCTGGAGATTTTGCCTCCACCTCCAAGCTTCACTATCGGTATGGTGTTTTCCAGGTAATGTGCAGAGTAATTTCTCTTACAAACATGATGTATAGTGTTACAGCCAAAAAGTTCAGTTCAATTCAGTTCTGCCAGTATTTCATTGGCTTCCCATAAGGAAATGAAATATATTGCAGTATATTGGAATTTATGTTGTAAAAGTAAAAAAATATATTTAAAAATATATTTTAAGCAATACATTAACATACCATATATACCTTAAATATATGAGAAATATATGATTGTAAATACATCAATTCGTCAGCATATTATAAAATATATATTTAAATATAATTACACATATTACCCTATAAATATATTATACATTAATAATATTATATATAATATAATATAATACATTGCCTATATATTCCCAAATATATTTAAATCAGTTAGGTTGTTTTAAATTTCATTTATTAATTTATGTAATTTATGTGACAATTAGAACAAACAAATACCTACAGCGCAGTGGTGGCCTAAAGTTTAAGGATTTGGGCTGGGGTTCAAACGGTTGTTTGAATAGCCTGACCAGCAAATTACCACTGAATTATCCTAAGCAAGGTACTGCCCCCACATAAACTGCTCCC
>JAODKL010000017.1:19485332-19498612 GCA_026780765.1 Petrocephalus schoutedeni | reverse complement strand
GCCCTGCGATGGGCTGGCCCCCCATCCTGGGTTGTTCCCTGCCTCGTGCCCATTGCTTCCGGGATAGGCTCTGGACCACCCGCGACCCTGAACAGGATAAGCGGGTTGGAAGATGGATGGATGGATGGATGTTTGAAAAATCAGTTTAAAGTTGCTCCGCTGCTTTTGCTTGGGCGCTGCATGTGTTCTCCGAGACAGTCGTAATCATTCTCACCCTTGCTATTTAAATCACTCCTAGGCAGGTTTGTGAGAAATTTATATTAACAATTTTTTCAATTTTATATTAACTAATGTATAAATACCCCAATATTTATTACAACAAAATCACATCATGCTACACTAGTATATTACATAAAATACCTTGTAAATTTCTTGTTATGCCATACAGATCGTGTTGTATCTGTTCTTCCAAAGAGATCCCAGTTATTTTTTTTTCTGCTTCATTCATAGTTACCATACTTTGTCTCCTTGGGTAAGCTCTTCCTCCAGCTCATCCTCTGCATCTGTCCTCTTTTCCTCATCTCCCTGGGTTATTTCCAAAGTGGTCCATTGTGTAATAGTTAAGCAGACACATAGCTTTGGTTTCTATTACATTCCTCTGACTGCTCAAGCTCCAGAGGAACGTGGAAGCTCCTTGGCTGAACCTGCCTGACAGGTTTATTACAGTATAAATTGATATGGTGACTGCACTTTTAACAATTAAACAAGACTGTAGTACCTTTTCTTTAATTTTCATGCCAAACTGGTAGGTGTCTGCATGAAAAGACTCACTTATCCATTTATTCTGGTGCAATTTGAGCAATTCATTGTGATCCACAGTGATGTATGGGTTGGTTGCAGCTTTTCCTGTTTTGATTAATTACTTTTCATACAGACTCCACCTTAATACTTCACAGGAATCACCCTTCCTGTTCTTTGGCTCAAGCAAAACCAAACAAAGTTCTCTCACAGCAACAGGAACCTTGCTTTTGAAATAGTTAATTTCCAAAGTATTATTTAACTTAAGTGTGTTCCAGCTATTTACATTTGCTGAATGGTACACTTTGAATTAAAACTGGTAAGATTTTTAATATGTACTGTATATTGATTACAGGATGTAATACAATGTTAAGCTTTTTACTGGTAATATTTTAGAAAAATTAATTAGCACATACATTATAATTAGTGATGTGATTATGTCATTGTGATTATGTCATATGTCATCTGTGTTGGTGCTTTGTAAACCACTTTTTCGACACTGCTGTAATCACCATTATTGATTTTAATAATTTTAATAATTTTTCTTTTATCAGTCAAAGCATTAATGGTTTTTTTAAATTTGTCACAGCAGAAGGGCTGGTGCTTCGCTATAAACAAGAAAATGTCTAAACTAAAAAAAAACACCCTGAGCTATTCAATTTGGATGGCATGTGAGACACCTATGTTCAGCGTTATCAAGCCATACTAAGGTTCAAAGGATTCATAGGTTTTTTACTGTCATACAGTATGTACAATACAAGGTACAGGGTACAATGAAATTCTTACTTTTATACCTTCTTCACAATAAGACAGAATAGAATTAAGAGCAGCATTACCATAAATACAACAATTACAATAGGATAATAAAACAAATGACCAATAACCATATGCTGCACTGCTGACAGTCCTGTGGACACATGTCTTAAAGTGTATTTTATTTAAAATTATATTTGCCTACATGTCACAGTATGGCAGCACTGGGTTAGAAGCTGTCTCTGAATCTGGATGTGCGTGTGTGTGGATTGACCTGAATCTCTTGCCAGTAGGCAGGAAGGAGAAAAGTGGCCATGCCAGATGGCTAGAGTCCTGCATAATGCACTTTGTCTTCCTGAGACAGCACGTAGGATACATGTCCTGAAGTGTCGGGAGTGATCTGCCGATTTTCTTCTGGGCCATTTTCATCACTCACTGTAGAGCTTTCTTGTCTTGAGTGGAACGGCTATCGTACCAGGATGTAATACCCCCTGTAAGGATGGACTCCACAGCATACCCGTAGAAGCTGGTGAGGACTGTGGCAGGCATCCGGGATTTCCAAAGGCAGCTGAGGAAGTGATGGCTTGGTGGGCTTTTTTGGTGACAGCTGCTCTATGTTCTGTCCACTTGTGGCTAGCACTGAGGGTGACCCCAAGGCACCTGAAGCTGCTGACCCTCTCCACAGCATCACCCCCAATGTAGATGGGTGCATGGGCCGTCTCCTGCTTCCTGAAGTCCATCACCAGCTCCTTAGTTTGGCACTAATCTGCCAGGAGACTCACCTCATCCCTGTAGACTGTCTCATCATTGCTGGAGATCAGTCCCACAATGGTGGTGTCATCAACGAACTTAATGATTTTGTTGGAACTGTGTCTGGACACACAATCATGTGTGAACAGGGAGTACAGCAGGGGACTCAAAATGCTCCACTGTGGAGTGCTAATGTTGAGGATTAGGGTGGAGGAGATGTTTTTTCCAAACTGTACGTGCCGCAGTCTGATAGTGTCTGGGATACAGCTACACTGAGCCAGCAGCTTCCGGATCAGTCTGGAGGGGGTGATTGTGTTGAATGCAGACCTGTAATCCACAAATAACAGCTTGGCATAGCAGTCTTTCTTGTCCAGGTGAGCCAGAGTGGTGTGAATTCTGTGTGAAATAGCATCCACAGTGGATCTATGGTGGCGGTATGCAAACTGTCTAGAATGTGGAAACTTAATGTGGAAACTGTGGAAAATTGGAGGATTTGGGTTTACGAGGCCAAAAACAGGCATAGAACATGTTCAGTTCACCAGCCAGTGATGCGTTGTCAGTAGTGAGCGCACATGATTGTGGTTTATAGTCCGTTATCGTCTGAACTCCCCTCCACATTTGACAGGTTTCACATGTGTAGCATGTTTGATCTGCGAGTGGGCCAGGAGATGTGCTGGTGGAATTCTTGGGTAAACAGTCCTCAAATCCACCTTGTTAAAGTGCCTAGAAACAATAAAGAGTCTGTCAGTGTTCTCGAAGGTGGTGATGAATTGGTAGAGTTGGCTTAGAGTGCACTGTGTTTCGCCTGCAGTGGAATAGAATCCTGTATACTGAAATATTTGCTGAATTTTCCATTAGACATCCATGGGAACATAGGATTTAGTCACAGAAAATTTTTATTTGATATTAATCATTAAAAATCCCACAAAGCGAGATAGGAGCAGGAGGGGACCTCGAAGGGGGCAAGGAGGGAGACGGAGGGACGGGCGAAGGAGGCGAGGTGGAAGCCGAAGGGGGCACCCCAGAGGGTGAGGAGGGAGGCACAGCCGCAGCAGGCAACCGAGCGGCAACAGCCAGCGAAGGCGCCACTGACCGACGAGGCGTCCTCGGGAACAGGGACTTCCAGTGACGAGCAGGGCGTGTCTGGAGGCGGCGGTGCTCGGAGGGTGCGTCTTCGGGCTCGGGAACAGGCGCCACCGGAACAGGGACTTCCAGTGGCGAACAGGGAGCATCTGGGGACGGGCGGTGCTCGGGGGGCCCGTCTTCGGGCTCGGGAAGAGGAACCTCGGGAAAAGGGGTAGGTGCCACGGGAACAGGAACCTCAGGAACAGGGGTAGGCGCCACGGGAACAGGAACCTCAGGAACAGGGGTAGGCACCACGGGAACAGGAACCTCAGGAACAGGGGTAGGCACCACGGGAACAGGGGTAGGCGCCACGGGAACAGGAACCTCAGGAACAGGGGTAGGCGCCACGGGAACAGGAACCTCTGGTGGCGAGCAGGCCACGTCTGGAGATGGGCAGTGCTCTGGGGGCACGTCTTCGGGCTCGGGAACAGGAACCTCCGGTGATGAACGGCGTACAGCAGCAGTGTTGTCACCTGGACAGGCCAGGGGCACAGTGCCACCATCTCCTGGACTGGTACTGGACATGGCAGGCGATCTCTCCGCAGGCAAACCAGCTCCCTCAGCGTTGCCTTTATGGGGACACAGACCTGGGGGCACTTCGCTGTCCAGCTCCGTCCGCTGCAGCATCACTTCCGCAACCCCACTCCTGAGCTGCAGCAGGTTAGCGCGGACTTCCTCCACAAGGGAGGCGTCTGACCATGGGTGCCTCTCCTCCAAGATGTCGCGATTGCACTTTGCTAGGGCACGAGCCGCGGAGTCTTCGCAGACTTCGGGCTGCTGCAGCCAGTAGACCACTTCATCGATGAGACCGAGATACTTCGCCTTGCTCAGCTGAGGCAAATTGTTTGAGAGTCCTGTCATTCTGTCACGATTAGGGGAAAGGGCGAGGGAAGAGTCGAAGGCAGTATGTCGGTGAGATCGGCTTTATTTCACACAGAACAGTACAAGACAACAGGTAATGTTAATGACAGGACTGGGGAAACAGACTTGAACGTGGACTGACGAGAAGTAGACTGGAAACAGCTGGGAGACACTGGGATTCCGCACGAGGGCGACGAGGGGGCGTGGCACACAGGTGGATTGGACGGGAGGGATGTGACATTTGACTATTAACCCGGAAAAGCTAGATGCCAGTTTTATTTAAAAGACAACACTGACGGCTTTTCATTCATCAGGTCACTACCTCTATGTCATATACTGTATAACAATATCTGTCTTTTATCACAGACACAAAGACTGGAAGCAGGCAGCAGTCAAAGAAGGAAATACACACCCTGTGTACATCACTAGCAAGTATGTCCTCAGTAAATGGAACCACCAACTCCTCTAATTCAAGCAAATGTTATGCGACTTCCTGTATGGACATACAACTTTTTTCGCTGATCTATCTTGCAGTTCTGCTTGTGGATGCTGTAATGAGTTTTCTGTCTAATATTGCTATTGTCTGGCTGTTGTTGCGTGGAAAAGTGGGAACTTTGATTTCTGACCTCTTTTCTCTTGGTCTTGCTTTCAATGAAATTGTCGTTTCCTCACTAACATTCTGCCTGATCCTTGTTTATTTCCTGAAAAATGTTGTGTTTGTAATTAACCCTGCTATAGCTATTTCCGCATTCATCCTCATCACTCGGCCCTTGTTCCAGTGCTGTATCTGTGTGGAGCGCTACCTGGCTGTGGTCCACCCTGTCACCTACCTGAAATACAAAGCACTGAGATACAGGCTGGTGTGTCTGGGTGCTATCTGGTCACTTTCCGTTGGGATAAGTGTAATCAGAGTATATGTTCAGAGTTATTTATTTTCATGGGCAACATTTATCTCGTGCATGGCTATAAACTCTTTCTGCAGCATCTCCATACTCAGAACCCTGAAGAAGCCACATCCTGGAGATGGAAAGAGGGATGAAATGAATCATATGAAGAGGAGAGCTTTCTGGACTGTCCTAGTCATCCTGGTGATGACTGTGGTCAACTACCTTCCTATACTAATCATAACAACCTTGTCATTTATTCTTTGCATAAAACACTATTGTATTATATACATAGCTGCTGTAATTTTGTTAATTAATGGCAACATGGTACATCCACTGCTTTATTTCTCCAGACTGTGCAAACTGCCAGGTGCCAAACATTCCCAAGTCACTAGCCATGAAAAATGTCACTCAGTGGTTATCAAATAATAAATATTTTGGTTATTGAATTAGAAAACAAGATTATTCTGTAAAAATGCTGTTACTAAAATCCATGCTACATAACTCTGTAACAAAACTTTTAAATGACTTTGAATTGACATTATTACACAAATTTAAATTATTTAAATTTCTGCTAGACCTATCAGCATTTGGATATTTCTGCAAAACTTTATGCCTGTCAATTTGTGGTTGATCTTTTTTTGTGATATTACTGTATGTAGTGAAGACAAGAGCATAACTTTGAGTTGAACATTGGGGGGTTAAGGTCCCCACCCATTTAGGATTGTCTAGGGCAGGGGCGGGCAATCTTATCTGCAAAGGGCCGGTGTGTATGTGGGTTTTTGAGATAACCTTTAGGTCAGCTGGTCAAACCCAGGTGTGAGAACTCTTCAGCCATTCGGTCCTCTGGTTAGTAACCTAATTAGGGAGTAGCAGTGAAAACCTGCTCACACAGCGGCCCTTTTTGGATAAGATTGGCCACCCTGGGTCTAGGGGGTTGTATTGGCCAATTCTGATCACTGAGGGATATTACAACCCCCCCATAATTTAAGCCGGTGAGTAAAGGTATTGTAATACTATAGGTTACAATCACATTCAATAATGATGTTAGACTTTGACGTTATTTAAACGCAAAAGTCCATAATCTATGGGCTTAGGCCAGGACTGGCCAAACCTGCTCCTGGAGATCTAACAACTTGCAGAGCTTAGGTGCATCTGTATTCTACCACACCTGATACAGATAATCACACCCCTCAGTAGCATCTTTGTAGAGCCAACTATATTGAAGCTAAGCCTGAATATCTGTATCAGGTATGTTAAATTAGTGATGCAGATCTAGATTAGTGGTGCTAGATCTCCAGGAACAGGGTTGGGCATCCCTGCCTCAGTTTACTAAACAAACGTAAATTTTTCATATTCATATTTTTCTATATTCAAATGATCCATCCAATTTCTGAAACAGCTTGTCCTATTCAGGGTTGTGGGCATGCAAAAGATGTATATTTAACAGGTGTATATTTGTGTGTCTGTGTGTGGTATAATTTGTATGTTTAAAGGTTTTTGTCACTGGGCCCTTTTTCTGTGGTTATATATCAGAGTGACTTTAATGAAAAAATGAAATACCTTTCAATCATAGCTCTCCAAACATATATATTTCAGCGAATGTAAATAAGCTAAGCAGAGATATGAGGAACTGTGTTCATTTAATACATTTTTATTGATTTTCTTTAGAGCAAAATGCAAAATTAAATAATGATAAATCAGGCTGAAGTTTTCAGATTGCTGATAGGCGATATTTGCATGCCACCATGGGCGTTCACAAGCATGCTTTGATTTACATCTCTCAGATCTCGCACAGAAGCAGATGGAAATGGTCATGTCTATGGAGATGTGTGAATTCAAATAATATTTTTCCTTGACTGCTTTGGCACATTTCTCAAACTGACAACTGACAGTTGCAAAACAATGTGTGCAGCCTCTCATTGTTTCGCACAAATAGAAAATGTTTCAGTACATTTATCATGTGCTATTGCCCTCATTTGGCTTAGCTACCAGTTGCTGTATTGCTATATAAGGATTGAAAATGTTTTTTTTAACATCAATAAAAATCTATTTTCTTAATCAGTGATTGATACTGAGGAAGTGGGGAAAGCTGTCATTCAGAATTGTGGAGATCGGAAGTATAGATACACTCATATTTTGACAACATGTCCAAGCGTATTGACTCTCATAGTTTACAGTTTTTCCTCTGTTGCTTTGGCACATTTCCTGATCAAAACACAAGTTGTTAAAAGGTATATGTGTTTTTAGTTTATATGCTGTAGCACGACACTACAATCAGTCATTAACTGATGACTTTTAACTCATATTTCAAAATTCAATAACTGACAGTCAATGCCACCAAAATGAAAAGTCCCTGGATAGGGACTGTGTAGAGTCAAACCAGTCAAAATTCTTAGATATATCATTAATAGGAAAATTTTAATATAAGCCAAAATAGTGTAAAGTGAAAAAGCAAGTAATTTATGTCGGAAAAAATTTGGAGCGTCCTCAGACCCAAAAGATAACCTACCAAATCATATCAAGTAACACATGAAACATAAAACTGAGATATAGTTAAAGCAGGAATGCTATGATAAATTCAGCCAATATAAAGTAGAAATAATGTAGCAGTATAATTTCACTAGCGAGAATCAATATAGTCATGTTTTGCTAAACGGCCACAGAAATGCTTTGTTAGGCAAGTTTACCATTGTGAGAACATCATATAGTGTACTTACTCAAACCTGAATGCTGTAGCCTACTACACCCTCTGGCTATATAGTATAGCCAGAATCAAAAGTATAGTATAGTAAATACATAAAGTAGTAACATAGTTGTTTATTATCATTATCAAGTAATATCTACTGCACATAATTGTTTGTGCTATAATTTTATATGACTGGGGGCGCAGTAGATATGTTTACACCAGTTTCACCACAAACACTTGAGTAAAGCGCTGCGCTACCATGTTACGATGATTACAACATCACTAGGCAGTAGGATTTTATTTTGGTTAAAATCTTATTGAATCACCTTTGAACACAAAGTGCATTGCAGCTTGCTATGTGAGGGGCTCAGTAGCTGCAGACCGGTCAGAGTGACCATACAGACCCCTGTCTAAAGAGCCTACAATAGACAAAAATGGAGAGTACAGTGGAATATAAAAAAATGTGGATAGTTCATGAACCACTTCTGTGTCAGAGCAGCCTAATGGAAACTTATAGATGGCAACAAACCTCAGCTGATCTGGACATTTTCTCACCACTATATTTTGATGATATTGTGATAATATTGGCAGTGCTGTATGGACCAAGGGTAGCATGGTGGTACAGACCCCGCAGCAGGGGTTGTTGGTCATTCCATTCATTCCTCAGTTAAGCAGCTTCTCTATCCCTTGTGTTTTTCCCTGATCCCTGGACCTGCCACATGGTTGAATGGGCTGAGCGTGTGACTAAGTAATCGAACATCCCTCTCTGTTGAGGGATCTAGAGGACATTGTGGTGTTTTATGCCCTGACCCTTCATCTGGTTATTCATTGTTTATTATGTTTGTAATTCCGTGATTTCTAATTTTGTGCCTTTGTTCTTATTTGCCAGTGTCTAATGTGTAGCTATGCCCTGATACCTATGTGTCTCATTTCACTGTTAGTATCCTTAGTGCTTTGTAATAACTTTACATATACTGTAGTTCAACAGTGGAGCAATCACCTTGCCTGTTTTCATTTCAGAAAGATAATATTGTGGAAACTGCTGTAAAACATAACATGACATGCCTCCCTCATGATCAAGTCATGGTTGCTGACATGGTTAACTAATGAAGCCCACATTTCATTCGGTACTGTTTGGGGGTTTTTCCACCGCAGCACGTACCGTACTTTTGGTACCTCAATAAAGTATCAAAAGTTTGGTACTTCTTTTGTGTTGGTTTTCCACTGGCGTAAAAACTGGTACCGGTGCTGAATAAAAGCATAACGTGAGGCGGGCATTTTGTACTGAATTCTAAAAATGGCTGTAGTATGCAGCTGGACAATGTTGGATATTAAATCTAACATTGCATGTTATGCACATGCAATTCTTACATTGCTAGAGAGTTACGTTATGATCAGACATTTTCTTACTTATGGTTTTGTACAGACATTTGCTAAAACATTTTTACTTTGGCATAGGGAAAAGGCTTAGCTAACTTCGCAATTTTAATGATTATTCCTTGCATATATTATATCCAATATATGTTTGAAAAATCAGTTTAAAGTTGCTCCGCTGCTTTTGCTTGGGCGCTGCATGTGTTCTCCGAGACAGTCGTAATCATTCTCACGCTTGCTATTTAAATCACTCCTAGGCAGGTTTGTGAGAAATTTATATTAACTATTTTTAAAATTTTATATTAACTAATGTATAAATACCACAATATTTATTACAACAAAATTACATTGTGCTGCACTAGTATATTAAATAAAATACTTTGAAAAATTTTTATGACGTCCAGATCGTGTTGTATCTGTATCTGTTGTATCTGTGCAGATCCCAGTAATTTTTTTTTACTTCATTCATAGTTATTTTCTGAGTTAGTAACTCTTTTTGAAGATGGTGGTCTCATTGTGTTTCAGAATCAGGCTATTTGCATAACCAATCGACAGCAAAGTTACGCCCCGAAGTACCAAAGAAGTACCCCAACTGGTTTGGCACTTTCGGTATTTGAACTTTTGATACTGGTACTCGACCGGAAGTCAATGGAAAAGCAAAAGTTCTGAAAGTACCGTACCAAAAGTACCATACTTCGTTTGGTGGAAAAGTGCCCTTTGTCTCCTTGGGTGAGCTCTTCCTCCAGCTCATCCTCTGCCTCTTTCTCCTCACCTCCCTGGGTTATTTCCAAAGTGGTCCATTGTGTAATAGTTAGGCAGAGACATAACTTTGGTTTCTATTACATTCATCTGACTGCTCAAGCTCCAGAGGAACGTGGTAGCTCCTTGGCTGAACCTGCCTGACAGGTGTATTATAGTATAAATTGATACGGTGACTGCTCTTTTGACAATTAAACAATTTTTCTTATATTTTCATGCCAAACTGCTAGGTGTCTGCATGAAAAGACTCACTTATCCAGTAATTTTTTTTCTGTGAAATTCAAGAAATTCATAGTGATCAACAGTGAATAATGGGTTGGTTGTGGATTTTCCTATTTTGATAAATTACTTTTCATACAGACTCCACCTCAATACTTCCCAGGACTGTATCACCCTTCCTGTTCTTTGGCTCGAGTAAAACCCAAGTTCTCTCACAGCAACAAGGAACCTTGCTTTCGTAGCTGTTCATTTCAAAATATTATGCTATTATATTTCCAGCTTTACATGAATGGCACACTTTCAATTATGACTGGTAAGATTTTTATTCTGAACAGAATGTTGATTGCAGAATGTAATACAATAGTGTAAAGCTTTTTATTAGTGATATTTTTGAAAACTGAATTAACAAATACATAATAATTAGTCTTGTGATTGTCATTATTTTCCTATCTGCGTCTGTGCTTTGAAAAACTTTCTCTAGCACTGCTGTCTTCACGATTACTGATTTTCTTAATTTCTTTTTTGTTCATATGATTGGCAAAGCATTGATGAGGTTGCAAAAAGAGGTGGGCAGTATTTCAATTAAATGTATCTAATTACTTTAAAGTATTTTGTAATTTGTTTTGGACAGAAACAAATCAGATGTAACAAAATACTTCGAGAAATTGTATTTTTGTTTTTAAAATACTTAATAAAAAGTCATTTTATGTATTTATTTTCTATCATTATAAGAACCTTTATTATGGAGCACCATAATACTAAATAAATAAATAAATAAATATAGAAATGAACAAAATAAATATTTCAATAATTCAAGGCAAATGTGTCCTTTTAATACTAAACAACTCAGTAACTGGTATTACATTTCATAATATAATGCAAACAGCATTACTTAAATAATTCAAATTCTATTTCACAATAAAGTTAAACTTTTCACATTGATGTATTTCCGAAAGACAGTTTTCCGAACCAACTTTTTATTTTATAGTGTTGCTTTTCATATTGTGTGCTCCATCAATCACTTTGAGGGGAGCAAGAATGAGCTTATGGTTCGCTAATACTTTGCAATCCGTTATTTGGCCTAGCAGATATAGGAAGCATTTTTAAAAGTCCTGGGAAGCTATGGATGATGTAAGAGAGGTCAGTAGCTGGATGTGTAGAGGCCCTGTCATGCCAAATCTCTTACCCCTATGGAATGCCGTTGGCGTGAAACAGATTATGCGAAATGTTTGTTTATTTTTGAGTATTATGGTGTTCCATACTTTATCACCAGACTTACAGACATTTAAATATAGCCTATCACCATCTTTGGCTAGGTGCAAATACATCACGTGACCCATCCTGTTTGGCCAAACTTACTAGTTGTGAACTTCCCATGACCAGTAATCCGAGTGAAGAAGCTGCTTTGGTGCTCAGTGCAAACTGCCTTAAGGTAAAGTGTGTAGTAAGATAGACTCAGATATCAGATATTGCTCACTGAGTGTCATTATAGGACAGAAAAGGTAGAGCAATAAGCAAACAGCAGTGCTGTGCTCTAGAACTTGTAAATTAACTTTCTAGTCTAGTTAAGGCTACTGCCCTTGCTTTTCAGTACCAGGTGCCGGTACTCCTCTTGTTCAATTTTACCAGCAGATATCAAGAGGTGCTGGTACTTTAAACAGAAAAGCAAAGAGGCACTAGTACTGTGTACCAGTAAGTACCGGCCCACTCCAAGCACTGAATATAATTCTGTGTTCAAGTAATCTTTCACTTAAATAAATGCACTAACAAGGATGCATAAACATGTAAAAAACACTTGTCAGCTAATCTGTCTTAATGGTGCAAAATACCAAAGCTCAGTACCTTAGCAGAATACTTTATTGCTTTTGAAAATGGTGGCCATGAAAGTGTATAGTATTGCATTAGGGTGCACACAACATACATACGCAATGACTGGTGCACGACCCAAATCCCCAGAGGAGATATATTCATTATGCAATAATCCAGGAGCAGGGGGTAGTTTGCAGAGTCATGACTGTGAGAGATGGCTACCAGTGTTTTCTAGCAAGTTTCATCTCTTACTGACAGTGGTCTATGGCTACAGTGCCATTAAAGTTATATACTGTAGACTGGGTGTTTTGGTTTCCTCTCACTGTCCAAAGACAAGTGAAGTTGTGTTGTTCTTATTCTGAGAGCCTTCTGGTGTCTTGTAGTTCCTGGTATAGACTCCCGACACACTGAAATCCTGTACTGGATAATTGTTAATTTGTTAATTAGCTATTGTGAAATGGATGGATCTTTTACACATTCTGCTCTAGAATTAAAATAAACTGTATATTGAAGAAACATGCGATTATTTCGAAGATTGATAAGTTTGATACATTTTGCATATTTAAGTATTACAAACTTTATTTAAAAGCCAGCTGTATTTAAAAAACAGCATTCATGGGTTTTCAATCATCAGGTCAGTACCTCTGTGTCATAAATAACAACGTCATTTTGTTAATCTGAAGTCTGTATCTTTCTCCACAGACATAAGGACTGGGAGCAGGCAGCAGTCAAAGAAGGAAAGATACACCATGTGTACATCGTTAGCAAATATGTCCTCAGGAAATGGATACACAGAGCTGTCTAATCCACTCCAATGTTATACCATGACATTTTTTTTCTTGATTATCGCTGCAATTATGTTGGTGGATGCTGTAGCAAGTTTTCTGTTTAATATTGCTATTGTCTGGCTCTTGTTGTGTGGAAAGGTGGGAACTTTGACTTCTGACATCTTTTCTCTTGGTCTTGCTTCCAATGAAGTTGTTGCTTCCTCAGTTACATTCTGCTTAATCTTTGTTTTTTTCCTGAAAAATAATCTGCTTGTAATTACCCCTTTTTTGGCCGTCTTTGGATTTATCCTCATCGCTCGGCCCATGTTTCAGTGCTGTATCTGTGTGGAGCGCTACCTGGCTGTGGTCCACCCTGTCACCTACCTGAAATACAAAACTCTGCGATGCAGATTGTTATGTCTGGGTGCTATCTGGTCACTTTCATTTGGGATAAGTGTAATCAAAGTTTTTGTTCAGCCTTTTTTAATTTCAGCGGCAACATTTATCTTGTGCGTTGCTATAAACTCTTTCTGCAGCATCTCCATACTCAGA
>JAODKL010000017.1:19461327-19485232 GCA_026780765.1 Petrocephalus schoutedeni | reverse complement strand
TATATATATATTCAGACACACCCATAAATTGAGGATTAAGTGAAATGTGTATATATTTTTTATTTTTATTGCAAATTCCAGCCTGGCTCTGCTCTGCTTCTCATTGATGAAGGGCTTCTTCCTTGCCTTATGGGAATTAGGTCCTGCTTCTAGGAGCCTGATATGTCCTAGCAGTGCACTACAGACCACTAAATGTTTCCCCCATCCTCCAGTTCTTGAGAAACTGTCTGATAAGTTAATGGCCATCTCTGACATTAGAAAGTCACCTCTGCCCTTTATCTGGCTGGTTTCTGGTCATTCCCAGTGTCTCCTGCTTCACCTTGTTCTTGTGTTCTCTTGTCTTAGAAACTTTGAGCCTGGAAGCAGCGGGCTGCTCAGCATAGCCTTCTTCCAGCAGAACCAGGATTTAAAAATGCAGACTTTATTTTTCCCTTCCTGTGTTGTATGTTTTGACTTTAATAGGAGCTCAGTATTGGATAAAGAAAAGTAACACATCCCTATGAAATGACAAAGCTTAATTCCATTCCGTTTCTAACTAGTGGGTTTTCACGGATAATTCCCTTTATGTAATGTAAATGAATACATGCTACCTTTAAGGGCGGACGTTTGTGATCCCAAATGAAAAACCTAGTCCAGTCCAAATGCAGATACGTATCTGTTTCTTAGACTGCATCCTCGATTTCTCCTGCGCTGCTGCAGCTACACGGGTCGCAAACATCTAGACCTGCAACAAACGTCCAGCGGCACTGCACATCTGGATTACACTGGGTTGCATCAACGGCCCCGTCGCAGTTAAACCATTCCGGGGTCGCACGAATTCACGGAGACTAGTACATAATCGGTGAACATCCTCTAAAAATAATTAACAAGATCATTTAAAAGTGAAGTCATTAAATAGGTACGACAACCGCCTTGCCGCTGTACAGTAACAACGATCCCAAACACCGAAATATCCTGGCACCCCCCGGTTCCCGCGAATGGTTCCGTCCGTTGCCAAGCCGCGCTCTCCGCTCGCCCCCGCCCCTTCGGGCTGTCAGCGGCGATGACATTTTGAAACGTTATTTTCTCAAACGTTTGGACAGACAAAGATGGCAGGGATACGAAAGAAAGAGCGGCTGTCCCGGGTCACGCCGTCCGCGGTCAGGTAAGGCGCCGAAAGGCCGCGACAGACGCGCCTCACCGTGCTTCGTGTCCCCGCCGCGTATGAATTATGCAGCCTGGCCGGTGCCCGGGGTTCCGTGGGCCCGCGGTCCGTCCGTCTCGGTTAAGGCGTATCAGTGTCACTCTTCGGGCGCGTAGGTGGCGCTTTGGCCGTAACGATGCCGGCACGCCGTCCTTATCCGCGCCGGCCGGCCGCGCTTGTTTGTCTATAATGAAGCTCGCCCTTCTCCTTATTTAGTCGCGTTATAAATACATTAAAAATGCAGATGTTTAGCGACCACATAATGACCAATGGCGTGCGACTGCATACCCTACAATGGTCTATTACTTTGGCGGTGACACCCGCCCCCCGATATATATTTGTTGCGTTAAAAGCTTTTGCCCATCTCCCCCACCCCCGTCTTAGGTCGTGTTCCCAGTATCAGGCTGCCGCGAGTATAGATCATTTAAGTCATTTCTTTGTATTTGGTTCTCCCCGCAGTAGTATACTATATGGTTGTCTGGTGTTGCAAATAGTTTTTGCGGGAATGCAAGAAGCAACAATGGTAACGAGCGTTAATGTATTCTGTTTTTTTGTAAACATTTCCGGTTTAACCTGCTTTACAAGAAATCTGAAAAGTTTTGAAAACGGAGTCAACGACGTGCAATTAATATTATATAATAATATTATTTTCAAAATCATAAGTATAATATGTAAGCCAGTTTAAATAAGAATTACATGATCCTCCTCCCCCATGGGTCATGCTAAAAGAACCGATTTTACGCCTCCCTGCACTGGAATCATAACACTGAAACCAAAATCTGTTCATTTTATATTCTTGTTCACTTAATTACATTGTCCATTTGCACAGTTATATTTTAACTGTTTTTTGTGTGTCTCGCGTCCATGGCTCGCTGTCATATTTAATATGAAGGATTTACATTAACCCTGAATGAAAATGACATGATAGCTGACGTGTTGGTTCACCCATTGTGTCTCACAAAAGAATATGGGTCAAAGGCATGGCTAAATGTTTTTTTTTCTGCGTCTCATTTGCTACATTGATGTAGTTTGTTTTTTCAGCACTAAGCCCTGTTAAGAATGTGCATCAAATCATTTACTGCTTCTTATGGAAAAGCATATAGATCACCTATAAATCCAGAAAGAATTTTCCAGAGAAGCAAGCAGTGATCCAGATCCTTCTGAGTCTAATGCCAGTTTGTTTGTGTTTGTTGTACATTTTAATAGTGGGAGGAATACAAGCCTGTCATTGCCTGGGAAGTTCGGAGGAAGTGCTGTCAATCAAATATACAGTCTGTGATCACTAGAAAAATGTGGCAATCGCCTGACAATAATTATGCTGTCTGGGTGTAATGTCTGTGGCCAGGCAGAATAGGTGCCGTTGGATATATTCTGAGAGTTTGTCACAAAAACAGTGGGCATGCAGGGAGAGCCAGCTCCCAAAAATGAAACCCCTCCTGCTCCCAAGAAGCTTTGTATTCATTATGCTGCTGTATTTCCGACCCCCTAGTTTGTGGGACAGGAAACTT
Source organism: Petrocephalus schoutedeni (assembly GCA_026780765.1). Lineage (NCBI taxonomy): Eukaryota > Metazoa > Chordata > Actinopteri > Osteoglossiformes > Mormyridae > Petrocephalus > Petrocephalus schoutedeni. Next base: position 19,482,541 of record JAODKL010000017.1, on the reverse strand, counting down.
ATCCAGTGAAGCGCGGCCTTCCCCTTGGTCCCCTGGTGTGAATGGTTGGGCCCGAGTTGCCTAGTGCCCCTTACCTCAGTAGTAATATGATATATTCTTGGCACTGTCAGGAACTGGCGTGCAGAAAACAAAAACAACCCCCACTCCCTATCTGAGATAAGAGCAGGAGGTCCTGAGGCCTAAACATCAGCACTGAACTCAAACAAAAGAACTGTAGAGTTTTGCCTAGAAAAGAACTTTTAGAACAGTGATGTAGTTGTAACCCACTGAGAGTAATGCTTGTGTTTTAAGTCTTTTGTATGATTATGGTCTTCAACATACTGTACATGACCTGTTGAAGTAAGGAAGAAATTATTTTTAGTTCCAATTGATTTTGTGTCCTTTTGAATTGTGTTGTAACATCGAAGTGTTTCTCAGGTGTGTTCCTGTCTGTTTTGCTTGATGCTATATATTGATGCTCCATATATATATGAGGCTCAAATTAAATTCAACAAAGACTGCAAAAGAAAGAGCTGCCAAGGCTGCACTTTAAGTTTAGATAAGTTTAATCTGATTAAAAATATCTAATAAATGCAAACTATTAAACAAAAACAAAACAGACAACAGCATAAAATTTGATTTGGTTCAATGTGGGCAGAATGCAGGGCTGGCAAATAATCAAGTATTGGCACTGCTGCTGAACATTATAACTAAAATTGTAATATTTCTGCACTTTCTATTTCCACACATTTATGTAATAAAAGCTTAGAGGTACAAAGGAGTGTTACTGAGCTGCCTTCACTGTAGTCGTCTGTGCACTGTATCTTAAGGTTTTTAAGCTCCTTGTCCAGGACACAAAGACAGATTGTGGACTTCCAGAGAAGCCTGCTTTGACACTTATTGTCGCGTATGTGTACACAACAGTGCAGTGTCTCTGTCTGCACCATTCTTCGTCCTCATATCTGCCCAACCATTTTCCAACCCCTGTAGTTCCTCACGCCTACGTCAAATCCAGTCCATCCTGCGGGGCAGTGGTAAATCCATTCCTGATGGAATCCTGTGCTCTCTAGGTGAGTTCCTTCGACCGCTGTATACAATGATGTTGAGTGATCCATTGTTTTTTGGTAGCATTCAGTGGAGTCAATCTCTGACCAGATTGGCAGTACTTGGTTAATACTAGCTTTGTTCAGAGTACAATTGTATCTCATCTGGGACCAAAACTTGTTACCTTTCTAATCACTGCTGCCATAGATGTCCAGCAGTAGCCTGTGGTTCTCTCACCCACATTTGAATTTCACAGCTTTCTGTGATTTTCTTTATTTTGTTTGCCGTTCCTCTGCTTCGGCCTGCCATATTTCCTGCCCTGGAGGTGTGAGGCAGTTGTGCTAATGATGGCTTCCCCTTTCTCAGGCACACTTTTGTGAAAATGTGCATAATTTCCATCTGGGTTGGTCGACAGAAGTAAATATGATTAGACCCAGATTGTTTTTTGGCTGCTGTTACTATATTTAAATTATATCACAATATATTGCGAATTATATACTTGTCAATACCCTGTTACCCTCTTAGAAGAAGACGTGTGATCTGGTCCAAATTTGGTCCAAATTCTCAACAATGTAACGTATGCTCTGGTGTAATTAAAAGAAGGCTTATCACATAATAGTGGATTCAGTGAATAGCATAAAACTTGGTAGTGTGTGCACCTGCCTCAGCCTGTGGATGCAATATAAAGTCAGTATAATGTCCTTGTTCTTTGCAGGCATTGACAGCAGATACAACCTGGGATGCAGTGAGCTAGCCAACTATTTGTTCTTTGGCTTGTACAAGCAGAACCACTTGGGCTTAATCTTCTCAGAATTCTTAGAAGAACTACTAGATGGTATGGGTCCCTCACATTTCTCCTACACAGTCACATTAGAACTGAACAGAATGGGCTGGAACAATAAGAATGGTCTTCACTGGCAATCATTCATGATGCCACTCACTGGTTACGCGTTTACAGCCAATCAGTGTGCAGTGAGTTTATGCACCCAGATTTTTAGTAATTGTTTTTGTAATATTTTCTCTTCTCAACTATGTCACCCATAATTCAAGCCCAATAATTCAAACCCATAAAAGACTCACATATGTTTGCACAAAAGCTAATACGGAATATGGTGTTGCCAGTGCAAACCACTGATCAAGCTCTTTTACAAAGTGACAGTAAATGTCAGTGATCACCCCGATATCAACATATAGCCTAAAAACAGAATCTATGAAAAACTTTCATGTTCAGGAATGCTCTGTGTAATTTACAGTATTATACTCTGATTACTTCAGCTAAGCATGATGCATTGTTATGGCTTTCCCTACCAGATGTGATTCTTCTCATCAAGGCTGACAGCGTACACATGTATTGTAACCCAGTTAATTACACCTCTCTTCTGCCATACATCTCCCACTGGAGAAACCTGCATATCCACTGTATGACTGAAGCAGAGGTAAGCAAGGAAGTATCATTATATCCACTCATTAAAATTCAGTATAAAACTGTTCTCACTTCATGGAGTGTTACCAAAAGAAAACTTACTTCATGCAGGTGTCCTCCAGTGGTTACTAAGACAACAGTACATTCTAGTAACAATTTATTTTGAAATTAATAATTATTAAATATGCAAGCACAAACACAGTTAATCTGAATAACAAAACTTGAATAACGGACGCCTATTAGCTTATAATCCATCCCATCGCAATCCTGTATTCACTACTACTTAGTATGGTCGCACTTCTGTAGCGATAAACAACTTCCGTGAAGTCCTGTTTGCACTTCAAGGTGCGTGAATTCCACTCCATAGTTTTTATGTTCTAAATTATTATTTTACAACTGTGATGGGATAGGTCAGTGATTTAGCTAGGTTGTGTTTCGACTTACACTATTCGGGTAAATTCGGGTTACATCACTATTGCAGGAACGGAACTGTGTCGTAAACCAAGGACTCCCTGTATTCACTTCTCTCACTGTGCATACCAAACTGAAAACGAGAGACTGAACAGTGTACGACAATTATGTGTACCATTACACCCCTAATATTCAACCATTTATTACATTTTCGATTTGCGCATGCTGTTCTTAAAGGTCTTAAACAGGCTTTTAATGTCTTCTACAGTCCGCAGAGGTTGGCTATTGTATGTAAGAGATGTAAGAGGATGATGGCCTTCTCTTAGCTTTAGAGAGCTTTCCTGCTAGTCGTCGTTTCTTTTTTTAACTGTTGAAGTTTCTTCTTAGGTTTTTTGATTTGGAGAAATTTCAAACCCCATAGACATTGAATTATAGTGTAGTAGCTATTTTTGTTATACTGCAGACACAAATGATCTTTACCGTATTGACATGCCCTTTGTAATGAATTTAACTGCTTCCTCATATTACATGTTAACAGTGATAACTGGAAAAGATTGTAATTGCCATGAAAGTGTAATTGTTTTAATTATAGCAATTGTAATCCCTGAAAAGTTACATACTATCGAAGAACCTGCACATAGTGACGTTAACATCCTTTCATAAATAAATATATGAAAGAATTAAGTTCTTTGGTGCAGAGTGGTTGGACTTATGTGTATATGGCGTGGCATGTGGTGTGATCATCCTGAAGGTGGGTGGTAGCAAAGGTATGTCACACTGTCACATCCATCTCTTACATGGAGTATGAGGATGAGGAAGCTGCAGAGGAGTTCAAGATCTCCAGCTTTGTGAAGATGGTGCAGGACTGCAGTCACATCGGGGTGCCCTACAGCTCCCAAGGTAATACATATACTAAGAATTGCCAAGTGATAGCATTTAAAATGTCCTGCATGCTGTAAAAATTTCAGTACAAATATTGCAAAAATTGGCTTTATAACAAAAAGCATTATTGTACTCATTTGTATACACCAAAAGTGTGTGTTTATTGTACTTTTGGGAGCCAGTAACTACAAATGGAACTGAACTGAATGAGTCACTTAAAAATAGTATGTGCAGATATGTTAAACATTGCTTGTCAATGTGCTCTTATTATGAAACCAATAAAATCGCAAGATTTTTACAGAATTAAGCAAGCTTCCCAGTGTGCACTGTATATGAAGGGTTAACTAAGAAAATGATGCTGTTAGCACTGCAGCACTGTATAGATGTTACAGGACACACAGGCAGAGTACCTGTATGGTTCTGGCCTTGTAATGGGCACTGTGTGAATGTTACAGGGCACACAGGCAGCATACCAGCATGGTTCTGGCCTTATACTGGGCACTGTGTGAATGGTACAGGGCACACATGGAGCGTACCTGAATGGTTCTGGCCTTATACTGGGCACTGTGTGAATGGTACAGGGCACACATGGAGCGTACCTGAATGGTTCTGGCCTTGTAATGGGCACTGTGTGACATTTCAGGTTATGCACAGAAGTTTGACATGTTCCTTATGGAGAAGTGGCCAATCATACAAGCCTATGCCCTGGATGGCATTGGGGGTGGGGGCTTCTTCACGATGAAACATAAGGTACCTCCCGCCCATGGCTACATGCTGCTATGCAAGCTATGTAATCTGCTTTAGATATATGTGGAAAAAAGATTACAACAGCAGCTGATCATTTGAAAAAATACAATTGAATCTAATTGATAGGTATTTTTCAAGACAATATGGTAAACGGTTAGCATTTCCCACTTTTAAGTTGTATTATATAAGAGCACAAAAACAATTTTTTATCAGTATAATAGAAAAGGCTGCTTATTTACTTTATAAACTGAGACCCAGTGTCAGGGAGTAACAGCATTATTACAAAATAAATGTACGGTAGCACCCCACTATACATCATTTCAGAACAGAATGAACAGAATTTACTTAAATTAATATGGTCCATTTGATATACACAATAGCAGATGACTGGAGAGGCTTGACGAAACTTATGTAATTACGTTATTTTGATGAAATGCAGCACAAAATGTAGCCACTTTCATTACAGTAATTTCTATTTTATTTTTCTGAATACTAGGTGAACATTTGCTTCTAAGATTGCAATGTAAACACTGACTTTTATAATGAATTAAAAGTGCATTTAATTCAATGGAAATCACTATGTCTATTTATTAGTCCTTCTCAGGCATTGTTAAGGCATTATTTTCGGGTTACGTCTAAAATTGGCTTATGACGGGGCTCTCTGAACCAATTAATGATGTAAGGCAGGGTATAACTGTAATTGTAATCTATTACAGTTGCTAAGAAAATATATTAAAGTACAGTTATTAATCAAAATGATAGCAATCGCAAAGGGGTTACATTCGAATATATTATTTTCGGTAAAAAGCATATTTGTGGAATATACATTTTGCTGCTTTTCAGAACAACGTGGTTTGAAACATTTGTTAGAAAAGTAATCAGAAAGTAACCAAATGTAATAAGTTATATTATATTGATGCAGTAATAAAACCATTGATGAAGTTACATTGCTTATTACATTTTTAACAAGGTATCTAATAATTTGTAACCTCTTATTGTTATCTAACCTTTGTCAAAAGTTTCCTTCCCAACACTGCTCAGATCATAGAGGACAGGTCATATGCACACAAACTACCTTTTCCAATCTCAGAGTGGTTAGGATATGGAGTGATTTGTTGAGTGATAGTATTTCAAATATCCCGTATACTGCAATTATCTAAGGGTTCTGTTGACTTAGAATGCAAAGGTGAAATGATGTTATCATCCACTTTTCCCGTTGCTTGGATTTTTAGCTGATTGACATGAGTGAGAAGCTCTGGCGAACCTACAGCAGAATGGATCCTATTTCCCTGGACATCTTATTGACTGAGGTAAGCCAACTGGCGTATTCATGGTAACTCTGTAAGGGTGTACTATGCTGTGTTGGCCAGCAGGGGGAGACAATCTCCTCTGACGTCTGGAACAACACTTAGGCCACCAAAATCAAAACCCCAAAGGTTTTGTTCTTAGCTACAAACTCTTTGAGCTTGATAACATGCCATGAATGTACATTCTGATGCACAGTATTAAATAGCTATTAAGTGACACACTGCAAAAGAACATCTACATCCGTTTTTTGTTCTTCAGGATTTGGTGACATTTGAGAAACAGTGGACCAGCTTTTTCTCCAACTTTGCTATAGAGAGCTACTCGTCCATCTTGGAGCTTTCTGAATCCCAGGCCGGGGAGGTAATGTAATTTGTATGCCATGCCCTTGGTCTCAAACGGATTTGTTATGGAATAGATTATATTGGTTTTTATGTCTGTAACACAACATCTTCACAGTACTTCCATTTTGTAAAAGCCTCTCCTACCAGAGCTTTGAAGATCCTTTCATTCACGGCTACTTCTTGTAGTGATTTTAGTTGTGTTGAGGTGGAATTTGGTCTAATCAATTGTATTTCTCCACAATAGGGTTGTAACTACACATTTCTACTACCGAGTATGATCGTATATCTGTAGCAATACACATCCCTATTGTACACCCCTATTTTTTTAGCCCGGTGTGAATTTCCTGGCAGAAATGGCTTAAATACCACTCATGGAGTAACTTTCAGAGGCAGTTTCTGCCATGCTCATACTCAGATGATCTTCTTAAATGAATTATCAGCAACATGTTCCCAGCAACATATGCAAGTTCAGTATAACTGAGCCGAAAGGCTGTCTTGAGCTTCTCTCTCCTTGGTGTTTGTGTATTTTATTGGGGAATCAAAATGTTCCCAAAGCACCAATTATGACTGACTATTACCAGCATTAGATGTTATCAAATCACAGACACAATTAGCGAAATGTTTTCCATGGACCATGGTGAACATCTGCTTGTGAATTTAGGTTTAGTCCATGTCAATAAATGTGTTCATCCATTTCACTGCACGGACCAAAACTGAAAATGATGTGCAGAATGGTACACGCCGAGAATGTGTACTGTTACAGTGCTATGTCACACGCTTACACATAAACAAGGCACCAGGGACTGTCAAGGATTTCCACAGTTTCACATTAGGATTCAGTTCTGGACTTTGAGTCACAGAGAAAGCTTTGTCTTCTTATTTTCAAGACATTTTCAAGACAGCTTTAGACTTTTTATTTCTGTTTTACCAGCACGTTTTGTTGTTATCCCTTGGAGATAAGCCATCCCTGGGAGGGAATTAAACTGTGAAAGACAGCCCTGAAAGAGTTCTAGTATTCAGTAGCTGAGTTGGAAAAAATATTCAGAATGTCCAGAATACTTCACAGTTACGATGTTTCTCTGCAGCAAGAGGCTGAAATGTCTAAAAACTGGACGGAAATGGCAGGAAGTCACTAAAGGAAGACGTTTGTCAGCTAGAGCGAAACGTAGCTATCATTCAGATATAAAGCCAAAGGCCGTGGCTGCACTGGAGTGATTTATGCGTAAGGAACTGCGTGACCTTGGATGTCTTTGTTAAAATTTGTGAAAAATTTGTGAATTAGCAGAGAGATTTGAAAACGGCCTGCCGACTGCCAAAGAAATACTGTACAAATTTAAAAAGAGAAAAAAATGCATACGTATAGAGTAATTGGTGCCAAGCCTGGTCCCACCAGATTCAAATTATATTTCTGTCAATTAATTAGCAGCCTATTTAATCACATTCCAATCAGCTGAAATTAAGTCAGATGTGTATTGTATATTTAGTTGGATGTGTAATATTTGGATAACTTAAAAACAACATAAGCTGGTGAATACTATTGTTCCCTAATTTACACTGTCTTCTTGAATTGACAGCCATTCCGCACTTACTTCTCCCATGGCCTCATGTCCAGCCAAATCACAGATAAAAGGTACCGGTGTTGCCTGAACATCCATTCATGAACAAAATGAAATGAATGGCTCTCTGCTGGCCCTGCCTCCTAAATGGCAGGGAGGTGCTGCTGATAGTGTCTTAAGCGATGCCGCCTTGGTTTCTCGGGACAGTAACAGCCGACAGCCCTTCGTGCTCTTTGGAGGCCACTCTACCAAGGAGCAGCTGGACAGTTACTGCTTCAGCTTCCCCTCCGACGGCCACCAGGTCCGAAACACAGGCCCCCAGGGGACTGCAGCCAAGCACATGGTAAGGGGGCCTGTCTGACAGGCCAGAGAAGTACCATGTGCCAGACCTGCAATACTCTCAAGGTTGGCCATCGTTTTGGAATAACTAAGGGTGAAGCTTTTAAAAATGCATAATGCACTGCATTGACCCACATTTACCCCGGTAGCAATACATCTGGCCCTGAATACATTATTTTGACATTTAGGAACCTATCTCTATCCATTTTATGTAACTGCCTGTCCTATTCAGGGTCGCTGGGGGACCCAGAACCTATCCCAGAGGCTACAGGCACGAGGCAGGGAACAACCCAGGATGGGGCACCAACTGATCACTAGGCACACTGACATACCATTCATTCACGCATGCACACCTATAGGCAATTTGATAACTCCAGTTAACCTCAGCGTGTTTTTGGACTGTAGGGGGAAAGGGGAGTACCCAGAGGAAACACCACAACGACACGGGGAGAACATGCAAACTCCACACACATGGAGCCATGCACCACCGTGCATTGGCCACTGATTTATACCACTGCACCACAGTGGCGTGGTTACAAACCAAAAATGCATGTATTACTTGAACTACCAGAATAGTGTTGCTTTTTAAAATGCGCAGTGTGCAGTAAATAAAATATAATACTTCTATTAAAAATTTGCCTATATACAACCCAAGCCACTTTATTTTAAAAGTAGTCCATTGCTAAAACCATAAGCCTGTCATTAGCCAAATACATAGTAATTGTGGTATAAGCGAGTTAATGCCATCCAAGAAGCACACGTTGGGGAGGGAAAGAAATATAAATATTCATATTCAGCTACTGTTTTATTGATTTGGCATTATGTACCTCCTGGTATCCCGCTGTATTATGGGTAAAACTAGACTTGTTTAGTGTTATGACAAGTATATTTCATAAGTAAATCATTTTGGTATGTGTGTGTGGCTTTTTGACACTTCATCTTTTCCTCTCACTCCCAGGTAGTACAGTGTGTGTCACCAAAGGGCCCTCTGGCATGTGCTCGGACCTACTTTTTTGGGACCACCCACATTCCTTGTTTAGGTTTGTTACCCTTGAGTTAATTTTGATATGACAGTACACCATAAACTTGCTTTAGTACCACTATTACATTTCTAAATGAATACATGAATGAAAATTAAAAAGTCATAATTTATGTACATAATTACTGTTACATGCTCTGACTTAAGATAAAGATTGGATTGGATTTTAAAATCATCACATCATGATCACATCATCACGTTTGGCCTCCAGAGTGATCTCTGGCTGGTCCCTCCCCACCCTCTAGAAAGTCATTAGTTTATGTTGCACCCCTGACTATATTTGACTATATTGAGACATATGTTATTTAGCTTTGGCATCAATGCAGACAGCTGATGGCAAGAGTTCAGTAACAATGCTGCCTTGTTAAACAGGGGGTTCAATTGATTACAGTCAGGTCCATAAATACTGGGACATAGACACAATTTTAATCTTTTTCGCTCTGTATACCACCACAATGGATTTGAAATGAAATGAACAAGATGTGCTTTAACTGCAGACTTTTAGCTTTAATTTGAGGGTATTTACATACAAATCAGGTGAACGGTGTAGGAATTACAGCAGTTTGCATTTGTGCCTCCCACTTTTTAAGGGACCAAAAGTAATGGGACAATTGGCTGCTCCGCTGTTCCGTGGCCAGGTGTGTGTTATTCCCTCATTATCTTATTTACAAGGAGCAGATAAAATGTCTAGAGTTAATTTCAAGTGTGCTATTTGCATTTGGAATCTGTTGCTGTCAACTCAACATGAGATCCAAAAAGCTGTCACTATCAGTGAAGCAAGCCATCATTAGGTTGAAAAATAAAACCAGACCCATCAGAGACATAGCAGAAACATTAGGTGTGGCTAAATCAACTGTTTGGAACATTCTTAAAAAGAAAGAACGCACCGGTGAGCTCAGCAGCACCAAAAGACCCAGAAGACCACGGAAAATAACTGTGGTGGATGACCGAAGAACTCGTTCTCTGGTGAAGAAAAGCCCCTTCAGAACAGTTGGCCAGATCAAGAACACTCTCCAGGAGGTAGATGTATGTGTGTCAACAATCAAGAGGAGACTTCACCAGAGTGAATACAGAGGGTTCACCACAAAATGTAAACCATTGGTAAGCCTCAAAAACAGGAAGGCCAGATTAGAGTTTGCCAAACATCCAAAAAAGTCTTTACAGTTCTGGAACAACATCCTATGAACAGATGAGACAAAGATCAACTTGAACCAGAGCAACTAAAGAGTTATTTAAGGCAAAGAAGTGGAATGTTATGCAATGGCCAAGCCATTTCACTTGCTGAAGACAAAACTGAAGGGAAAATGCCCCAAGAACAAGCAGGAAGTGAAGACAGTGCAGTAGAGACCTGGCAGAGCATCACCAGGGACGTAACCCAGCACCTGGTGATGTCTCTGTGTTCCAGACTTCAGGCTGTAATTGTCTGCAAAGGATTTGCAACCAAGTATTAAAAAGTTTGATTTATGATTGTTAATTTGTCCCATTACTTTTGGTCCCTTAAAAAGTAGGAGGCATATATACAAACTGTTGTAATTCCTACATCGTTTACCTGATTTGTATGTAAATACCCTCAAATTAAAGCTGAAAGTCTGCAGTTAAAGGACATCTTGTTCGTTTAATTTTAAATCCATTGTGGTGGTGTTTAGAGCCAAAAAGATTAGAATTGTGTCGATGTCCCAGTATTTATGGACCTGACTGTATGCTGCCCTTTGCCAAGAAGACATCATGCAGCATGGAAGGAGAAGCTGAACAGTATTTCCAGTGCTCATTACCTTTAAGAAATCTCAATGGAATAATTTCCTCATTACAGCAAAGGAAGGTGATAGTCGTTAATACAGGCTACAGTGGCATTGCAACACCAGTCAGTGTGGCAGAAGGTAACGTCTCCTTATTCCTCACAGGGAATGGCAGCAAGTCACACAAGAGGACTGAAATAACGTAAGTGCCACTTTCAGCAGCACAGTGTCACCATTTGCCTGTGTTTTTTGGTTTATCAGTGTGTAAATAGTTTGGTATATTGTGGCACTGTGCTGTAACATGTGAAACCCTAAGGGCACTGTTTGTTCTCGTAGGCTTCTGTCTGAGCTGTACAGCGCCATGGTCCAAGCAGTGCTGACTGGCATCAGATGCTACTGTAACACATCCAGCCCCATCCAGGTAAGGTCTCATAGACCTGCAGCTTTTAGTCTGTGGAGGGCCAGGACCTCTAATTCTTCATACAAGTGGTGGAGTATATTTTCCGCTCATTTGGTCTTGCCAAAGGTAAAGACACTTAATAAATTACTTACCCGTCACTGTCCATTGTGCTGGTCTTTACAGCCAATGACTGTCAGACTCCATAATCACTTGGGGCTCTCAAACTCTTACCACCTGAAGCAAGCTGTGAATCATTACTCATGTACACATATTTGCACTTTGTCTACCAGTCTGGCTGTCTGTATGTCTGTCTGCCTGCCTGCAGTATCTGTCTCACTGACTGTCTGTCCATCTATTTGTCTATCTGACTGTGTATCTCACTGTCTGTTTGCGTCTGCCTGTCCGTCCGTCTGTCCATCTGTCTATCCTGTAGGCTTCTAGCTTGTTCTGCATGGATTATATGTGAAAGAGTAGCCTCTGCTCCTTCCACAGGCATGGGAGGCCGCAGAGCAGAGCCTTCAGCTGTCCATGGATGCACACGGTCTGACCCCGTATAAAAGCACTCTTCTGTGAGTCACGCCTTAACCCCGCCAGCACATGGCGCTTTCTACCAATCTCCATTATTTAGTGCTTGACGAACTTTGACTGCAGATGTTGTTGACTAAAGTTACCTTACCAGATTCCTTTTCCTTGCTGTCGTGTTATCACAGAAGGGTTAAAAGGAAACACTGGATCTCATTGAAACCACATTGAAACCACACTGAAATCTGTAGGAAAAAGTCCCACTAAACAAACGTCAATCACGCAGAACAATGATGTTGTTTAGCGGAAACGAAATTCTAACACTTTCTGTTCGAACGTCGTTTACTTTGAAGTCACTTGAAGACATGGGTTTTCTGACTGATTCTCCAAATCCATCTGGATTCATTCCGCATATCACAGTTGGGAAATTCATGATTTTTAAGCTTTTATACATTTAACTAGGCAGTCAAACAGATGCATGCACTAACTCCTTGTAGATCATGATAGCACTTTTTTTCCAAAACAACTTACAATCTCCTATTTCCAGTAGCTGTTCCCATGGTAATGTGATTTCCAAATTTCCAGTGCTACAGGTTAAAAGCTTACTTGTACTTTGAGGGATTATCTCCTTCAAGGCTAGTCTTTCAGTTAGGGTTATGAGACGTTTGGAAATTGTATTCCTCTACACACCCACACAGAAGGATCAATTTTATTACGTATTGTGCTGTGACTTGTAACTTCAGGGTAAAATAATATTTGTGATATTTTTACAGATCGAAAACCATATTCAACATTCAAGCTGTGAATAATGAAGGAAGGTTGGTGCATTCCACATGTACTCTTGACCCAAACGTATCTCTCAGTGAAAATGAGACTTTAAGCATGAATGATGTATGCAGTGGGATTTGACCTGCCTGGGGCTTTTAGGGGCAGCAGACTTAGGCATACTGATATACACATTCAATGTTTTAGTCATCTTTTTAACCTACAATTATTATATTTTTCACAGAGTGATTCCCCTGGAAAGCGTGGAGAGTAGGTTCTTGGTGAAAACTGTGAGTAATTTATCTCGTCCAACCTTCAAAGAACATTAAGTTATGGGGCATATACTAGGCATAAGCTGTCAACTTATATATACATTTACTGCATCTGGAAAGGTCCTTCAACTTCTAAGGTTGAAGCTGATGTGGTAATTCTGTGTGGGTGCTGCTGTTTGCCCTGTGTCTTCATGTAGAAGTCTGATCCCTCCACACAGGCCTTCATGGCAGTCTATGATATCCCTCACCCTCTGGGGGGCAGAGAGGCCCTCGGCTCCCTCGTCTTCTCAGAGTCTTTCCTGGAATCCTGCCTCTACGTCCAAGAGCCAGGTAACACCTGCCACACATAGCACAACCTGGAGAAGTAAATTGGGACCCTGTTCCCAACCAGATATGTCACACAATCTGTGTAAATCCACCTGAAAAGTATGATTAGCGTCATTAGCATTAAATCAGCCGATAGTCTGTCTGACACATGACATCTCTCGGGTTGGTCCTGTAGATGGCACTGTTTCCCGCGACAGCCACTTCACCGTCCTGACTGCTGATGTCCCGCGCTACGTCTCCTGGCTGGTTAGTGCTTTCTTCCTTACTTGGGGACCTCCGCTCTCGGTTTCTCCCCCAGGCTGATGACAGATTCCTTCATATAATAGGAAAATCTTTATTTTTAATAAGGAATAATTATGAGTGGAGTTTGCATGATCTCAGGTATAGGTTTCCTCCGAGTACTTTGGTTTCTTCCCACAGTCCAAAGGCATGAAGTTGGGCTAACTGGTGTCTCTAAATTGCTGGTATCATATTGTGTGTGAGTGCATGTGCTCTGCAATAGACTGGCATCCCATCCATGGTGTAGCCAGACCTTGTGTAGTGAGCTGCCTGCGATAGACTCCCCTGTGTGCGCTTCCACATGGCACTGCCTGGATAAGCCATTCAGAGATGGATGGATTGACAGATGGTTGTGCTAAATTGTCCTCTATGTTAGGAAATCATAAGGTGCGTAACTGTGTGTCATGAAGCCTGCTTTAAATGCCCCTTGTATGTGTTTTCCAGGTGGAGGAGTGTGAGGTGAAGCTGTCAGAGTGTGTTCAGCACCTGCTGAAGGTAGGAGTGCACCTCAGATCCCCTTGTTCCCAGCAGCCTCAAAGGAAACAAACTGTTATGCTGCTTTAACGTGATCTGCAGTAGATGGTAGCACTCGCCCTACGGGACATGATAATCACATTGTGGGGACAAATAAAAACCTGATATTTTGACGTTGTGGGGACCACTGTTTCCCTTTGTGGGGAGACTCGGTTTTATAAAAATCTGTGACTGCAATCAAAAAAAGTGAAATACCAAAAGTCTTGTATTTTTTTTGGTTACTTATGGTTAAGGTTAGGGCAAAGTAGGGGTTAAGGGTGTCGTGATTGGGATTAGTGTTTTTCCCATAGAAATGAATGGACGATCCCACAAAAATATGTATACAAGTACTTGTGTGTGTGTGTGTGCGTGCACATGTTTGATTATATATATTTGTGTATGAATGTCACAGGAGGAAGAAGAAACCTGCCTCGGGGTGGCGCTGTCAGCAGGGGACACCGCCCTGGTGTCCTCCTCTGGTCTGCTGACTACTGCTGAGGAAGGTGAGGCTCCATGCTGCCCCCTGCAACTTTCCAGTGCGGCCTCTGGCAAAGTGCCCCAGTCGCTGGCAGAGTGTGTCTTACACCAGTGACACCTGTCCACAGCATGCTGAGCCTGCTTGTCAGTCTGTCAGCGTGAAGTACACACCTTCAGGCAGTGTAGAGGTGCAGTCATAAAACAACTGACGTTTGTGAGCAGTTATGGCTTCTTGCATACTCTGGAAAACACATAGAACACACTGGAGAAACATGCTTGCAACAATACCAGTATTATTCAAAAGAGCATTTTCAAAATTGTACTAGTCCACATGCTGTGTGGTATTAACAGATCACCATCCGTCCAGCTATTCCCATTCATTCAGATCGTCCACATTTGTCTAATCTTGAATTGCAGGTAAAATCAGCTTCTTCTCTGAGGGGATCCTCTTTGTCCATCCTCAATATGGCAGCGTGACCTTGCCAAGGAGCCTCATCAGCACCCTTAAGTTTTACCAAGGGGTAGGCCACATGTCTCTGCCATTTTCTGGTTTATTGAAGGAGCAGTATTATGGTAATACAGTATACCATAGCATTTGTGCATATTATGGTATTTTTGGTAATCAGTGTTTTGGTATATTGCGATATTTTTGTTCACCGAAATATATCACATGGAACCCCTCTGTTTGGCAAATTGTACCATGGGGAGCCATCATTAATGGCTTTAATGCGCCTTAATTCAGCATTCTTACTGCTGAATTCTGTGCATTATTCTTAGTTTTAAGTGGAAACAAGCAAATTCTGTGCTGTGAAACACTGGACAGCTCCAAAGCAAATGAACACAGCTGCATAGTGGCCGGTTTTCTATGAGGTCATTTGGAGTTGAGCTCTGCTCTGCTCCAGTGCGTCGGAGGTGGCCGTGTTTGGCTGCCACCGAGCTGTGCGTTGGCTGCAGTCGAGCTCGGCATTCCAAGTCCCGACGGCGTCTCTCACGGGCCCTACGGACACAGACGCTCGGAAACGGCTCAGCTGTCAGCGGCGCAGACACGGCAGGCCCCCCGAACGTGGAGGGAGAGGGGCCGCGCCACTCCTGGGGGGCTGGAATGAAGCGCCGCTTTGCATTCATGCTATCGTAGTGTAGAGGGTTTGGTAACAAAGCTTGTTTTGGAGAGCGGCTGTCCCCCGGGGCCAGCGGAGCGGTGCACCCAGAATACCAATGGAGCCTCAAACACGGGCCTCATTCTTGCCCCGGTGCTGCCCTGTCACTCCGTGGCCATTCTGCTGCCGCTGCCCCGGCTCGCCGGCCAAGTCACCTCCGGGCCTTTCGGTACCAGGCATGCGGCTCCTGTTCTGGATTCTTCTGGGCTCCCTGTTTTTATGTATGAGATTTCCCTGCTTGAAATGACGGGCGCTCTCTGTTTAGCTGGTGAACATTATTGAAAGAAATATGCTCTGCTGTGTCAAGTTCTACCCTCTTAGGAAGCGATGCATATTTTTGTACTTGTTTGTGTCGTCTTTGTGTGATTGACAGGACTCGTCTAGGACTGTGGCAGTCCTTTTTCTGGAGTACAAGAGTTCCATGCTCCCCTTCCTCCCATTCCAGCTCCGTAGCGCCTCCCACAGGCTGGCTTTTGGCCTGCAGGCCAAGTCTAAGAGCTACAGGTCCTTTTGCGCACAGGTAGGAGCTGCTGTTGGCGGGCAGTAGAGGGAGCCGTGATCTGTCGATGGCTTTGAGCAGGCCTCATGTGTGAAAACCTTTTAGGTACCTTAACACATCTGATTTCTCCTCTTTGTTGACGGGGACCATCCCCTCCCACCCCCCACATCCTTACACTGCTCACACAGGTGCTCCCCGTGTGGTTGCAGCAGACATGCGACGTCGGGCAGATTGTCCAGATGGTGGGCAGGGATCAGCTGACCCTCGAGCAGAGCACCATGTGAGTCAGGCTCTACAAATATCACATTTTTGCTGCTCACATGCATTCCCAGTTCTATGGTTAAATGACCAAGCTGTCTTGCAGATGGTTGAGCACAAAACTAAATAAGTGAGGTTTAAGCCCCCTCGGGGTATGATGGCAGTCCCCCTTCATGCACCTTCTCCTACAGGCTTTGCCTACTCGAGCGCCTGTGTGAGAGCCATGCCCCCCTAACCAACCTGCCCGGTGACTCCATGAAGGCCTCCAGCACGCCGCCCCCAGAACTCGAAGCGTATGTAGCTCCTTACCTGGGCTCTTTGGGCTCTCTCTCTCTTAGGCTGCCTGGGGCCGCTGTCCTGCTCCGTGCTGTGTGACATTCTGCAGGGCTGACACTAGCCTACTGTGATGTAGATGTTGGTGTCCGTTACACAGAGACTGCCCTGGTCCATGCATGGTCATGGTCCATGGTAGTTTCCTGCAGGGTACAGTGGTTCAGTTTGTGTTTTTCAGCCTGACGGCCCTTACCACCTCCATGTTCCCCTAGGTTCCTGCAGCACTTTGCCCTCAGCAGCATGGGCCAGGAGGTAGTACAGAGAAGCCACCTGGAAGTGCTGTTCAGCCAGAGGGAGACCGCCCCTCATCAGCACACCCGAGACTGCAAGGTGGGTCTGCCGTGTCCCATCTGGGGAATGACCATGTAAGAGGTAGATGCCGGATATGACGTCAATATACTCCTCATAGTATAGAACTGAAGTCCTATATTGAGATTCCTCCCTTTTGTATAATAACCTGGGAGGTAGCATTGCAGCAGAGGGGCTCGGGACAGCGAGTCACTCTACTAATAACAGGAAATAACATATCATGGGCAGAGAATATGGGGGAGCGACCAGGGAATAAGGCTGCGGCGGCCATGGGTCCATCATAGATGAGTTGAACAACACCCCCGAATTAGAACACCTGCTTTCTCTTTAGAGCCTATCTTGTTCCCAGGGACACCCCGAGGATGCTGGCTCCAAGAGCGTGTACGTTGTTTCCCTTGGGAAAGTACAATGTAGCCCAATATGTTTTGTAGCGAATATGTTGTTACAGAATGGCTTGTTTTAGTAGTGGGGGTTACACCGCCTGTTTTCTATGGCACTTATCGCCGAGGGTGTCCCAAGGATGCTAGCTCCAAGGACACGTATCATTATTGGGAGGAAGGGTTGTCCAAAAAGAGAGGGGTTTGGGTAGGACTGCCCAGTTCTTGAGAATGATCAAAATATTGTCACAAATAATTGCGGAATCAACAGTTTAATGATAGAAACAGAAAAAAATGAGATTGCGCAATTAACTCCTTGCACTTGGATTGAGTGGGAGCCTGGCCAGCTTATAACTCATCTACATACGAGATCAAAGTATGATCAGGTTATAAAAGAACGGGGGGGTCTCAGCACTGATAGGCGTGGGGTAGAGCGCGCATCGCCCGGCATTCTCGGGACAAGTGTTGGTCTCCTGCCAGGGCGGAAAGGGCCCCCTGGTCGCCTGCTGAAGGTGGGTGATCATGGCACTGCCTTTACACACTGCCTGTGTGTAAAGCTGTTTATTCTGCAGTGCCTCACATTAGTTAGTAACTACATATACTGTATGCATGTGTGTACTCATCTGGTGCAACATTTAGAGGTTACGTTTATGCGTGTACTCATTTACTGGAATATTTGGGGCTTGTTATACATGTGTGTACTCATTTGTTGCAATAGAGGTTTTTATGCATGTGTATGCCCATTGCTGGAATAAGGGTTGTTACTATTTATATTCAAGTGTATACTTATCTACTACTGCAATAAGGGTTTTTATTATTCATTTATTGGGACCAAGCGTGCCTGTCTGATTCCTTCGAAGGCTGATATTCCTTCTCAGCATATTAAAACGGACCACTAGAGTGAGGAATGTGTGTATATAACGCGCCGTGCTTGTGTTTGCGTTTCTGTTTGTACAGATTGTGATGACCATTCTGACTGGGATTCCCGGGAGCTGCAAGGACAACCTCTGTAACTTCTTGATGAATCTGAATAAGTCTTATGGAAGGTAGGGCAAAATTGTATTGAACGGTGGCTTTCACATGGAAGCTGTTCTTTGTATTTTCAGTTTTTTCCTTCTGTCTCCATATGTGTCAGTACTGTGCTATGATGGCCCACAGGTGGATGGTGTACCGCCCCCCTCTGGACAGACGCGAGGTGTTCTGCAGAGCGCACTTCCAGCGATACCTGTCTTCTCTGCTGGAGAGTCAGTTGAACGTTGGGCTCTCTGGCTTGAGTCCCAGCAAGTGCCGGCTGTTAGTGCTCACCCCTGGGTAAGACCACATGCTATCTGCAGGGGGCGATACTGTCAATGCATGTCTGTACCTATCTGCACAGTCAGCTAGCCTTCTGTTTGCTGGGTTTTTGAGTATCAGAATTTGTGTGTATTACTGCTTAGTCTGGGATAATCAGAACCAATAAAGTGGGTTAAAGCAGTTGATGACAGGCAGCACTCAACAACCCCATCCACTGTTTGAAATCCAGCTTTGCTGACGGTCCTCTTTAATTGTAGACAGCCACACTGTCACATTAACCAACTGTGTTCTGCCTCACTGATTTTTGTTGTATATGTATGGAAATCTGTTTTCCATATTTACACAATGCAATTTAAATAAGAGATTAGAACAGTGGAGACTTGAATTCTGTGGTTGATGGTGGAGCTCATGAGCCCCTGATCCAGAGTCAGTGGTGCGTGGGGAGCTGCACTCTAACCCAACCAGACTGTGCAAAGTTCCACAGCTAGGCATTTGCTGTCCTTTAAACACGCAAACGCAGGATCTCCTTGTGAAAGCGGCGTGTTGTAAAGCTCCTGTGTTCTTCTCAACTTCTCAACTGCGTCTGTATCTGACACTTTGGAAAATTAGTGTGCTTTCTGTCAGAGCTGCTTGCCTGCTCTCATGACGTTCACAACAGGGCAAAAAAATGGCTGAAAGCTTCATCAAGCCAAACCAAGGTGTTGGCAGGTTTTAAATGAAATCAATTTGTAGTACCATACATCAGCTACATTTAAAACTTTAGTGTAGGTTAATGGGTGAATTGCCAAACAGAATAATACTGGAAGAGAAGAGAATATTGTTATTTTGTTAATGACACAAAGGAAATTAACTGTGCTGTGCTTGTCAGATGACACATGTGGTGTGGTGTAAATATTATCTTTGTCCTGTTCATTGTAATGATTAGAAAGAGAGCAATGGTAATGTATATAGATCAGGCTGGGTAGAAAGTTAGGGATGTAGAAACTGGCCCAGTTCTGTCAAAGAGAGTTAGAGGGCAGATGGTGTGAAGCTATGTAAATGCTATTCAAATGGTATTGTTAAATTGAGTCTTCATTGTATTGCATTCCCTGGTTAAATCACAACGGAGGAAGCTGTCACCTTTATAGTTACCGTATTCTCACTATATTCCTGTCATACTATAGTCCTTTGGATGTGAATTTCGTGGTGATTTGCATCCTTCATATCTGCCTGTATTTTGTCCTCGCTGTCACATGCCACATCTGAGTGTATAAACAGCAGTGCCTTCTGTTTTTATCCCGCTCGCATCCTCAGAAATGCAGAAGTAAACAAAAAAGTACTGAACTGTTGTTTGAACAAGAAAACAGCATTCCCAGAGCTATCAGCCATCGTATGTTTCCGTGGGCAGCCGTGTCGCATGTCTCGGCGTGTCAGGGGCCACTAGCGATGGCTCCTGCTTCTGCTCTTGCACACCCGTCAGAAAGCTATCTCATCCTTCCCACGGTGCTGCTGCAGTGCGCGAATCCGCGTCTTATCTCTTCTGCTCGCGGGACTCCTGCCTGACGTGCGACTGCTCACATGTCTGTGATTCTGTCACTCACGCAAGGTCAGGACGACCTCTTCCTCGCAGTACATAAGGTCACGATGCTCTCCTGCCGTTAGTTCTGCTTTACATATAGTAGCATTATCCACAAATTCATGGTCTGTGTATTGTGATCCCCACTCGACCGTACCATAATGCATATGGATGGCCCTAAAACAGGGGTATATTATCTCTGTTCCTTGCCATTTCAAAGTGCTTCTATTTGAAGCTCTTAATGTCCTATAGCAGGGCATCCCTACATGGACGCTTGGCATCACGTCTGCCATCTTCCTTCTGCTTCAGATACACGGATGTAGCAGACGTCGTGCAGGCGGTGCTCGCCCACCCAGACCCTGAAGTTCGGGATGCCTTCAGTGTGGGTGCCATTACTGCCTGTGTGGACCCCCTCAGCTCCTTCATGGGGCACAGGTGAATAAACTGGCCAGAAGGCACTTTAATTGTAAATAATCATCCAGCCAAGCTCAAATTAGGGTGAAATGAAGATGTCATAGATCCTTTTACATTAAGACGTGTAATTTAAAGTGGCTCTGTGGGTACTACTATACTCTCTCACCCCCAGCATCGGTGAGGGGGTGCGTTTGGCATGAAGCTCGGTGAGTTTAGGAGACTCTGGCTGTGACATTTTGTCAGCAGGTCACCGGTTAAACTCCCAGGATCAGCAGAGTGATTTCACTACTTGGCCCTTAAGTATGACCCTTAATCTAATAAATTGTTCTGGGAATTGCCTTTCTGGAAGAATTGTATATGTCTTTGGACAAAAATGTGTCTGCTTAGTAAATAAAGTGTCCACTGCAGGCACATCTAAATTCATGTTATTCAGCTTTTTTCTGTGTGGGCTACATGGAGCTCATTGTTGGTTTAGTGGCAATGGCTAACGGACCCAGCTTTGCATAGGAATGACATGGAAATGCCTACAGCTGAAGCTATTTCACCAATTAAAAATATCAGCTGGCACTTTACATTTAGCTTTTTATTTCAGCCTAATGTGCTGCGTTGAGCTGCCTGAAGACCTGTATTATTCACGCCCCCCCCCCCCCCCCCCCCCC
>JAODKL010000017.1:19438961-19455406 GCA_026780765.1 Petrocephalus schoutedeni | reverse complement strand
AGCATGCTTGCTCGGAATGAGGACTTGGGAGCAAGTCAAAGTCCAACAATGAATCCATCAGTCCTCCATGCCGGCCCTTGAAAGTCGCCCCGGTGATGTGCAAGGTAGTCCATAGCCACGATGTCACCCCAGTCTTGGGACTGGACTATGACTCCAGCTCAGAAAGGTGCCCACCCCGGGCATTAGCTTGCCTTCTTTACCTTTGCTGTTGGCTTTTGACCTACAATCATAATTATGTGTAATACCTTTTTCATGCCTACTTATTATCTAATACCACTAGTCTAAAACTGAATGGCTTTCTATATTTTCAGGTGGCTCATCACTTAGACCCTCTCCCAGCAGGGTACTTCTACAATGGGAGCCAGTATGTGACCTTTTTTGGGGAGAAAATGACCTTTCATCCATGTATCCTTTCACATTTTCACAAAATTGATCTTTACATGTGATATGTGCTGGTTCAGCCCATAATTATAGTTTGAAGGCCTGTGCTGTGTTCTCCTTACCTGGAGTTTATCCAGTGATGGAGGAGTTCATTGATGAGTATTTGGAAGAAGCCAACAAAGAGATTGAGCGCTTCAACCACCAGCTGGAGCAGCAGTGCCAGGGTGATCTGTTTGACCCCTAGACACGACCATCCGCAGCATTCACATCCTCCAAGGGAAGTTATGGGTGGGTCGGGGAGGGGGGTCCTAGTCCTACAACAGATATAGCATTAATAATTTTTACAAGAGGCTCTGATATGGTAATCTCTACACTTTAGGGCCTAAACCACACAATATACAACTATACAAGATTCTATTCTGTATAAATATGAGGGTCCGTCAAAGTGGTAACAGGCTGAGTTGGGCAAAATACGCAGTGAAGTCTGCATTTAGACTGCAGCATCTCTGGTCTCATGGGCAAGTTATCAGATCCTCAAAGCATGTTCATATGAAGAGGCTGTTGATAGCAACCCAATACTGCAGCCACCTGTTATCCTGCAGAATTTATGTTGCCACAGATTCATAATGAGCCTTATATCACCTTTTGCAGTTTAGATAAGTGTCACACTATCTTATCTAACTACTGTCTGTTCTGCATCTAGCTTCTTTATGGATGACCTACAGAGAATAGTATATGCCTAAAGAAACTAGCTGTTCCCTTCAACACGTTTCGTTATACTGAGCTCCAGTCATTGGCAGAACATCACGTTTTGCGTCGGGATTATATGGGTTTGGGGGGAGATGGGTTTGGGGGTGGGGGGGGGTTGTTGGGCTGGGCAGCTCAGCTGAAGTTAGGGCTTTGCTGTGTGTGTGCAGAGTTTATCCTCTGCAGCAGTAAGTCTGTTGCAGCACTATGCTGCAGCAGTTGTGTCTTCAGTCCTATGCATGACTTCTGCTTGTCTAGGTGACTGACCTAGTTAGTCCTAATTGTAAGAGGGGTCCAACAGTATTTATATGATGGCTGAATATAAATTTTATTTAAAAAATGCTATGTTTCTAGAAGAATTGCTTTAAGGTCAAATCTCTTCATTGCACAGCAAGCATTTTTCTTGTGTGTCCTTGATGAGAGTAAGCACACAGTGTCCACAGAATAAACAGACAGCTGGCTACTCGCTTAAACATGGTGAACTCTTCGCCACTCGACTACCATATTTTTTGCGCTCATTGGAACAACTTCATCTCTACCGCTTACATACTGAGCTGTTTCTTTGGGTTAAATGTAGACGGATGTACTGTTTTTGTGTTGTCCTAGGTATAGCCATTAAGAATGGATTGGCTTCATGGTAGCTCAAGGTAGGATAATGTAGTTCAGAACTTGTGGCCTGAACTACGCTGTTTAACATACACAGGTCTTGTGTGCAGAAAGCATCAGGTTTCATGAACAGGTCACGTGCATTAGATAGAATTGACCTTGAAGTTGATCTAATCCCTGTCCTCAGTGGTCTGGACTGACGGGATCAATCAGCCCTAACAAAGAATGCCAGTGATATGATGACCAAAGACTCCATGGCTCTGTATAAATGCTGTGGGCCCCTCGGCTTTGTCACTTTTGAGAGGAATCTAAGATCGGACCCTGACCAAGCCCTGGGCTTGAAAATGGTCAGAGTGCCGCTGATGTCTCCTTGACCCCAGGAGATGCTACAGGTCCCCTCATAGCATCTCTAGGCAATGTGGTGTCTGGGAAAAATTCCTACTTATGTTGTCTTTTTCTAATAAGAAGTGCAATTTTATTCAGCATGAGGTAACTTCTGTACACCTGCCGTTGGACTCTTTAAGGATTGGACATTTTAAACTATAGATTGCTGACCCTGCTAGTGTGCGGATGTCCTCACTGTTATCTTACATGTTTGGGAAGGAGATAATGTCATTGTGAGTCCAAAACAGCTGTTGGGTGCATTGAGGGTGATTCAGGTTTAATCCCCTTCACTCATGCTTGGAATCTGTTTGGTCTAAACCAAGCTTCTGGACTCATCGTTTGCTTTGCTGCTTACCATGTGCCTGACAACCATCAGTCTGTGCAGATTCTGAGTCCTAAGTGCAGCATTCTCGTTTTTTTTCTGTTCTTCATCCCGTTTGAAATGTGGCTGGTGCTGATGGGATTAAGGCATTAAGAACGTGTAGGGTGCAACCTAGCTAGGGTGAAATTAAGTCTTTCATACATGTGATAATGTATTATTTATTTAATAGGCCTTCGATTGCATTAATATTGCAGTCCTCAAAGGGTCCAAAGGGTATATGAAATATTTACTTCAGTAAATCGTACTAAAAAGTAATTACTCTTTATGTACTTTTTGCATGTGTTAATATGAGATCTGTTTACTTGTATGAAACAGCCTTTCACCAAACTGGTTCCTAAGAAGTCTGCATTCTTTGAAGTTTGTGAGAAGAATTTAATGACCTCGACAAAATATATTTTTTTAATACTGTGAATTGGTTAAGAAATCCAGGAGGTTAGTATTTTAATAATAAAGTGTTAAATAAAAAGTGAACCTTTGAGTGAAACAGAAAATCTGAGGAACGCCTTTGGGGGTTCTGCTCCAGCAAGGCCTTGGCAGCGGCTGAGCTGAGCATCATTAGGATGCATATGGTTTGCCTCTCCTGCAGGGATACAATGAGGGCAGAGGGACCCTCTTAGCTCAGTCTTGGTGAAAGGAGTCTTAGTAAGCTGTTCTTTAGGAAGTATTCTACTCAACCAGAGGGGATGTGGCAGAGTGGGGACCCCTCCAGCTCCAGTCCAAGTGGAAACGAATCAAGTAGACCAAAAACAATGAGGACTAGCTGCCCCAGGGACATTCCTGGTGCCCGGAGGACAGCTTGCATCATGTTACCATGGCTTAATCAGAAAGATTGGAACAGGAGCGATGCCAATTCTGAAGGCTCCCCTCAGCGTCTCCCAAAGTGGTGACAGAGATCGGGCGTGATGGATGGCATTTGGTTGGGGCTCTATCCTTGCGTTAGGTGGCCCCCACAGGAGCCTGGAGCACCCCTTCCCCCCACTGCGCCAGCCCCCCCTCTGTGCCACGCTGACATAACCAAGTGCTGTGTGTTTTTATAACGTAGAGGCTAGTGGTTTGGTCACTGAAGTTATAGGACAAAAACGTAATTGGGAGTCAAAGGGGAGGGGTTATTCTAAGTTATTTATATACACACTTTTGTGCAATGAAAATAATCTCTTGCCTTAGCATTCATTGTTCTAATGTCAGGAATTGCTCAACTCCTGTAACTCAGTGGTGTTTAGTTTTTAAGGGTGAATAATTTACTTAAAGGGCCCAGATTTGAAATTTGCACTTTTGCATTTCTGATAAGAACAGAAATTTGAATTCTATATATTTGTATGATTTTGTTACCAAATAAGGTGGCTGATTTTGATACATTCAGTATCTACAAGAGAGGCTTGTTCCTGGACAGAATCCCTTTATCAGAACCTCCTCCCTCACTTTTGAAAAAAAAAAACACACTAAGCTCTGTAAACTGCTGCTATCAGGTGTCCTGCTTACTTTCTGTATTGGCTCGGTGCTCTCAAACCAGAGTGGACCAGTTTCGGCTGACCTAGGACTTAGGGCTAAAGGAAAGAGGAGCTGAACTCCAGATCTCAGGCCAAGCAGATACTGATGGCCCTGGCTGCCAGGTCGCAGGGGATAGGAGCACCTGCTGTGGTCATGTAAGAGGTACTTTAAGTTTAGACTGTGAAATTCTGTGAAGGGCTCACCGCTTCTTACCTGCCTCCTGTCTCTGTAATCCATACCATAACAGCCGTGGCTCTCATTCTGCGAGCACAGGAACAAGCCTCTTGTGTGGAGAGAGAAGTCTGCTGAAATTGCACAAAGCCCTTCAATCCGAGATACCAGCGAAATGCTCCCTAACGGATGGGTCTTATTCTTAGGTTTTATTTTTGCAGTTTTTGGTTCCGTTTGATAGTTTTAGGGTTTTGGGGGTGTTCCAAATGTTTCTAAAGACTTTCCTTAGTCTATAAACTCTAAAATATTTTAAACAAAACTAAAATCAACTTCAAAAACTTACCTCAATTCTGAATTAAGATTATTTTTAGTCTAGCTGAATAAAACTTATTCAAAAGACTAAAAATAACTTCAGGATATCATAAATGTGACTTGAAATGTGCCATATATATTTAAATGTTGCTGTTAGCTTTACTTTGGGAAAAAAGAAATTTGACAAAACAATTTAATTGTATTTGCACAATGCTACTGTTTTTTTCCTATGACTTTTTATAGTATATGTATCACAAGTAAATCATTAAAATCTATATTAATATTGGTAATTCTTCTGGTTTTGTATTATCCTATGATTTAATTGTTTTAGTTTGTTGCAGGTTTTTCTTATATATTCAAACATACTGCAGCTATAAAGCAAATAAAAGGCTTTGTTCGCACATTGAGCTCACCTTTCATTTGGCACCGGTGGTCTGCCTCATGCATTTTCTCTCATGTATAAGCTGTGGTGAAGCCAGCTCCTAGCCCTAATAGTCCATATTTTCCTTGTCAGGAAATGTGGCCACATCAGAATGATGTGGTGTTTGGGCAGGGGCGAGCAGCAGGTGCCTGAGCACTTGCCCTTTTTGTCTGATTTCTGAGTGCCCTTTTCCATCACTGACAATCACACAGATCAGTCACCAAATTTCACCGAGTGGCCCCTTTTAATCACTAATGAAATTACCGAGGGAACCCCAACCCCCGATGGCTGAGCACCTGCCCCTCAAAAGGTGGCAAAAGGTGACTGCAATGCATTGTGGGGGTAAACACCACCAGCCTAGCTGCAATGCACTGAAGGCAAAAACATGGTGGATATATCCGTTACTGTGCCCCTGCGATGGAATGGAGATAATCAGGGTATCCAGGAGATGACTGTTGACAGGATCAACATCTTTTAAAGCCTTTGCTAAAGATAGCCCAAGGCTTGCCTTCAGCATTATAATTAACCACCATGAGTCCAAGCTATTTGAATATACTCATAGCACCAAGGCAGTTAAGTGAAAAAGTCCATCCATCCATTTTCTGATTTTATGATTGCCACAAACTTAAATGGGCTAATGGGGCATTTGTGGAGGAGAAGGGGGTAGGAGGTTAAGTTTGAAAACAGGTTTGACTGTGACCTGTGCTGCCTTGTTGATTTTTCTCCTTCCTTTTTCCAGGCCATTCCTCATCCTTGGGTATTTAACTTGGGTGCTTTGGAATATTTGTGCGATGTGCTGCTCTCTTGAGTAGTTACTAAACTAAAATTGGCTGAAGTAATTTGTGTCTGGTTTCCCCCTTCATGTTGCTCTACCAGGAGCCAGGTAGATGTAACACGTCACGCGTGTGTCCACTATTGCCTCGTTTGAAATGCGTTTCCTGCTTGCACTCATGCTTCTGCATCATCTGTGCACATTCCCACAGAGCACACGATGTAGGGCGAGATTCGGTGCCGCCGTCGCGGGACTCGCACGTGGCTCACGCCGAGTGTATGGCTTGGCGTCATGTGCTTTGTGGGTTTAGGCATGCCAGTGAGCTGTTGGTTTCTGCAGTGGGCAGCAACAGACACACACAAGCACAAAAACAAGTGCCTAAAGCACTTTTCAACAGTATGTTATGTCTTGGTGAACTTCTGTTTGTAGTTTTGTTGCAATGAATACATTTTTTAAATATCACAGTTATAAGGCAAACTTTTATTATGTATAGTATTTTTGTCATTTTTACGCTCCCGCATGCATAACTGGACGTGACAGATAAAATATGCCTTCAGTTTTGACCTTGGCACACTGAATTTAGGGTAGGACACATGTATTAGACAAAGTAGCAGACGGAAATTATTTTCTTGTGACCCAGTGTTATTGCCCTGGCTCTTCACACCGTACTAGCACAGCTGGAAAATCAAATATCAATTTCGGTTGAGCATTCAATATAGTAATCCAAAAGCTGTCCCATCTTGCTCTGAAAACATCACTTTGCAATTGGATCCTGGACTTGCTGACAAAGAGACCAGTCTGTCAGGGTAGGAAACATCACTTCTGCTCCCATTAGTCTGAGCACAAAACTCCCCAAGGTGGCTGCCTCAGCCCCCTGGTCTTCACACTGCTGCACCAAGACCGTCTCTAATCGAATCATAAAATGTGCAGAAGACTCCACTATGATGGGCCTCATAAGTGGTGGTGATGAGTCTGCATACAGACATACAGAACAGAGGTGAGACAGCTGGTGGGGAGGCACAAGGCCCCCAATCTGCTTCTCAGCACCGAAAAGGCGAAAGATCATATGTACTTCAGGGGAACCCGAGGGGAGCCTAACCCACTCTGCATCGATTGCTGTCAGCAGAGCCGAAAGCATCACATTTGTCATTGTGCTCCTCACTGAGGGTCTCTCCTCCCTGATCAAGAATCCCCAGCAACGAAGCCACTTCCTGTGCCACTTGAGACAGGCGAGAATGCCACCTCCCATCCTGTCCTCCCTCTACACAGGCCCGATTGAGCGTCCCCTTACAAACTGCATCACAACCTGGTTCGGAGCCTCTAATGCCTCAGAAAGCCAGGCCTTCAAAAACAACAGAATTGCTAGGACCTTGCTGACTTCTCTGCTGAACATCTACAGGTATAACAACCTCTGCATCTAGAGGGCAATCAGAGTGATCAGAGATCTGTTACACCCCTCCCATACCCTCTTTGCCCCTCTGCCAAGTGGTAGGAGGTTCTGCAGCCTCAAATCCAAGACAGTGAAACCCCCAGGCAGTTTGACTGGTGAATGGTCTGGCCCCTCCTGGTCTAAGACTAGATATCACAAAAGACTAACTTTCCCCACCTCTGCACTGGAAGCATAACTTTAACAAAAATCCATACCACACACTCAGTACTGCAACCATAGTCTATTATTATACTTTCTGGCCCAATCAACTCACATCAAATGTATTTTTGATTGCGTTTTTCTGTCTCTTTGCCTTTGTCTTGTGGAAGAAACCTTGTCTAATAATCAGACTCCAGACTGATGGTGAGCAGAGTTGTCTCCTTTATTCAGTAATCCAGCGTAGTGCTCCAGCCACACTCGGGTACATTTCACACCGGATACAAAAACCAGCAGGGTAATATACTCTAACGCAAACTTCTCTGTGAGGTCTTCTAAGTCCTAATTGGTTACAAAGCACCTGCAAACCAGACTTCAGACATACAACAAACATAACCCATCATCTCTGTTGTTCTACTTCTGCGTCAGGGTGTTCACCTCTCTCCCAGCATCCGCCCAATTTGCTGGGTACTCACAATATAATTTCCCATCCCCTTTGGGCCTCACATGAGTCCCACACATAAGCCATTTCCCATCCAGCCTAGGAAGGAGGGCAGAAACCCTAAGCATTAGGGAAATTCCACTCCCAACCTGCCAAAAGGTGCGACCCCCGATCGTGGTCCATGGCTGGCATGGCTCACAACACTACAGAACTACAAAACCTACAATGACTACAATGTAAGCATATACATCTCTCACACAAGGATAACCCTTATACTATGGATGCATGACTTGCTTCTGTACTTAAACTCTACCATATAACATACTGCGTGTAACGTATTGCAACAACATTCTAGGCCTACAGTATTCTGTACACTCCCTTAAGTCTAGCTATTTGAGGCAGTTTTGAATCCCTTCCTGCAGGGGCTTCCTCTCCCCCTCCCACAGATGTTCCCTCCTGCCCATCTCACTAAGGTTTCTGACTTGCAAAGCTAACTTTCCTGGCCAGGACACACAGTACCAACTCTGAAACAACATATCCAGCCCTAAGGCTTAAGACATAACACCAATCCCACAATGCCTCCCTCCACTGCCCTGCCATTGCTTTTAATTTTCCCTTCCACATGTTTTGTTTAAATTGTCAGGTAGTCTGTGTTTAAAAGGTCATATTTATATTTTATTTATCACTGTTGTTCTTGCACCATGAAATAACTAAATCATTATTTCATCTCAGCATATGGATCATGCAGCTTAAGAAGACAACAAAAGTACTTTAACTTGGTTTATTACTTTTAAAGACATTCTTGCGAAAATTGCCAGTTCTTTTCCTTTTTACTGTTTCATGTGAAAGTTGTCTCTCAGTAGGATTCGACACTGGAAAAACTTACAGCTGGAACACCAGCTGTTTGGTTTGTCAAACAGCAGTTCTCAGGTGGTGTTAGTTTGACATATTATGGATTGATTGCTTCTCAGTAATGTGGCTGGTCATCAGCTAAAGTACATTTTTTGGAATACTTCCCTCCCACCACTCACTCTTAAGGTCATCATCACCATCACTGCCCTTTAGCAACCCTAGAAAATAATAAATTGACATCCACACAACATAATGGGAAACATATCAGAGTTCAAAATAGGACAAATTGTTGGTGTGCATCTCGCTGGTGCATCTGTGACCAGGACAGCAAGTCTTTGTGGTGTATCGAGAGCCACAGTATCCAGGGTAATGTTGGTATACCACCGTTAAGGACCAGATCCAATAGGAGTGAACGCAACTGTGAACGCAAGACAAAGGTGTTTGAAAGGGATGTCCAGGTACTTAGCCAAACGGTATTCAAAAAAACATAAAACCACAGCTGCCCAACTCACTGCAGAATTAAATGCACACTTTGACTCTCCTGTTTCCACCAAACCTTTTCATCGGGAGCTCAACAGGGTCAAAAATGATGGCCGTGCTGCTATAACCAAACCTTTAGTCACTCATGCCAATGCCAAATGTCAGTTTCGATGATGCCAGTGCAAATCTTGGGCTGTGGACAATGTGAAACATATACTTTTCTGCTAAGTCCACCTTCACTGTCTCTCCCACATCCTGAAGAGATACGGTGTGGAGAAGCCCCAAAGAGGCTTACCACCAGGACAGTTACCCAGCATGGGAGTAGATCTCTGATGATTTGGGCTGTAATATCATGGCATTCCAAAGGCCCACTACTAGTTCTGAATGGGTGCATCACTGCCAAAGACTACCAAACCATTCAATAGTTCCCTCAAACATTGTATCCTGAATGTGGTGCCACGTATCGGGATGATGATGCACCAATACACAAAGCAAGACTGTTGAAGTTGAAGATCTCCCATGGCCTGCACAGTCACCAGATCTGAATACTATTGAGCCACTTTGGGGTGTTTTGGAGGAGCGAGTCTGGAAACATTTTCCTCCACCATCATCACATAGTTACATGGCCACTGTTCTGCAAGAGAAATGGCTCAGAATCCCTCTGGCTACTGAGCCTGACTTGTATCTATCATTCCCAAGACACACTGATGCGGTTTGGGCCGTAAAAGGAGCCCCTACACCATATTAATAAATGATTGTGGTCTAAAGCAGGTGTTTCAGTTTCACTCTCCCACCCCTGTATGCATGGTGGCCCCGTGTAAGCATAAAGTGATGAGCAAATGTGTAACAAGAATTGCCTACAAATACAAATCTTTTATAATAAGAACTTTTTATTATAGCATTGTTGGTGGTAGCATTAATGATATCATACTTACAGTAAGTACATCAATATCCCTGGGAGGTATGATCATTAGTAGAATCTGGAATATTATCCAGATGCATCACTCCATTCAGAATGTGCACATCATGCAGCCATCCATCTTCTAATGACTGATTTTGGCCAGGGTCACTGGAGGCCTGGGGTCTATCCAAGGCAGCATAGGACACAAAGACGCACATCTTTAGTAGTAATAGTAATATTAACTCTCCGTTCTTAGTTGTTGGTAATATTGTACCAATTATCACATCATCTTGTATAACCGTTGCCTGTACTGACACATAAAATATAATTTCTAAAGCTGCTTCTAATATTCACACCCTGCGGCTGCATCTGGCAGCTGTTTTAACCCTGAGGTTCTTATAGCCGCCATAGTTCATATCCGCTGCTCAGTTAAATGTCTCAGTTGTAGCTGCTGGAGCGAGAAAGCTTAGCTGTCTTTGTGTCTGTAGGGTGAAGACTCAGGTTCACACTTGTGTTATAACTTGTCGGTCTGTTTAATTAATAGTATTAAATATTTTTGTGTTAAAATATCAATAGGTAATTTCTGAGAAATGAAAAAGAGATTAAACAATAGTCAAAAACTGAATGTTTTTAAATTGATTCGAGCTGAAAAATGTTTTAGATTTTTAGTCTTACATCCATGCCCGCTACTCTCCTTATAACGGGTAACATTTCTCTTGACTTACTAATGAGTAATTTGAAGTTTGGTATACGGGACCTTTCACTCCTCGTTACACTGGCTCATGACATCAAAGACCATCATGACAGCCACGTCAGTGGCCTCTCCACCTGAGCTGGAAGCCAGTTTCACCTGGGACCCGGGGCCGCCAGTGTAGGCCTCGCCTTCCCACACCCTGCTCTTATTGAGACGTAGGTCGGTCTGGGCCTCCCCGACCACGATCACCCTCTGTGCTCCGGGGACACGTACTCGGAAATGCACGCGGGACTGTGGCTCCAGCAGGCCGCCGCGGGGCTCAAAAAGCACGCAGCCCTTTGTCCATGCCGAGTAGGTGCGGGGGAAAGGAGACCAGCTGACGTCCGAGTGACTGCGCAGCACGAAATCGCACAGCGGCCTGAAGTCTGGGCCGGGTGTACTCTTTCCATAGAGCCCCAGTCTGTAGACGCCGGCCTCAGGCAGCGTGATACTCAACGTGACCTTGGAGTCGGTGTAGGTGAAGAAGACGTGCCGGAGCAGGGGCTGCTCTGGCTGCTTGTGCACCTCTCTGGTGAGCACGGCGTGCAGATCCAGCTCCAGGGGACTGTGGAAGGTGATGTTGCACTTGCCCTGCTGAGTGCTGATGATGGCCCCCGTGTGGCTGAACTTGGACAAGCCGGCGCTGGCCGTCCTGATGCCGGGTCCGCAGGAGGAGCTGAGGGACCGTGGGAATAGCTCGTTGAGGTTCATGGGATTCCTTGTGCAGCACAGCAAGAAGTTCCCTGCATTCTGAAAGCTCTCTCCGGCCTGCTCATAGTCCCGAACGAACACAGAGAGCCGGTAGAAGCCACGGTAGGGGCAGATGACATGGCAGGTGAGGAGGTCGGGCTGGATCTGTGTTGCTAAGCAACGCTTGGCCAGACTCTGGTCCAGATCCTTATGGATCAGCTCACAGATCATCATGAGAGGCCGAAGGGTGTGGAATTGTAGCTCAAGTGCACCGGTTTCCACCAGCACTGGCTCGGCACCAAGGCTGCACTGTCCCAGTCCCAGGCCGCTGGCGCTGGGCTGCAGTCCCCAGGACTGGAAAGGGTTCTCCGGGAGCTCCTCCATGGGCTTGGGCTCGGGGCACTCCAGCAGGAAGGAGCAGACCCAGCTGAAGGAGCTGGAGGAGCCAGAAGGACGGGCGAACACCATGATGTCATAGGTGCCTTTGCTGGGAGGCAGTAGCCGCAACTGCATGCTCAGCTGGGTCACGGTTAGTAGGCCAAATGAGCTGCTGACATCACTGGGCTCTCTGCCACACTGCTGGGTGATCTGGTAAGTGAAGTCCAACTGACGTGAGAACCCCATGGACAGAGTGGCCTCACCCCCCTCTGTGAAAACACACACAGGTGCAGCATAACCAAGGAGATATGCTATCATAGACATGCTAAGCATTCACAGTTTGTTCTTACAGCTTGTCACCGCTTAGGTTGTAAAAGTGCTACTTTGGCACTGTCAACAAGGGGCTAGAATCTGATATATTTGCAAGTATTTTGGCTGGAACCTAAGGTAAGTGTATTATATTTACTGCATGCAAGCGTTGTTCTGATAATTCTGACCTGTAACCAGGATGGAGTGCCTGGGCTTTATGAGTTTAAGACCCAACTTGTAGAACTGCGACGTCTTGAAAACCCGCTTCTCAAACTCCTCGAGGGTGATGGGATTCTCCAGCAGCTGCCATTTCTGCTCAAGCGGGTAGTGGGAATCAATGAAGTCCTCAGGATCTGCCAGGAAGTAGAAGTCGTCATACCTGGAGAATACAGGATGAGGATACAGGTACAAACATCCTCCTTCCATAGGCTTCCTGCTCAATATACACCAACGGCGGCCAATCTCCTCTCTGATGTGGGCGATGAGGAAAGCATATCAAGGTAACTGAAAAATCAGTATTGTACTGACCTTATAACCTCACAATGAACCCTCAGCCTGTGGGTAATGTGATTAGGATTGTGGGATTCAAATTGTACTATAGGATGTCACTTGTGAAAAACTGGTAATGAATAAGTATATTTGAAACACACACTAATTTAAGGGTGTAACATCCCAATATAGTTGTAAAAGGTAAAAAGCAGCAGTGAACAATAATAATGGTTAAATTTACCAATGGCCATTTAAAAATAACCTAATTTACAATTAATTACATTGTCGTAGTTAATAATAACTTTGTTTTTCAGTTATTTTATCTATGGAAAGCTATTGAAAGAATATGCATGCATTGACATACCTTAGGAACATATGGGTGTTATGCAGTGGTGCCCTAATGGTTAGGGGCAAAACCCTGTCACTAAAAGGTTGCTGGTTCAGTCTCCCTGTTCCCAAGCCATGCTTCCTGGGTGCTGAATTAGCTGCCTACTGCTTTGTTGCATACGGGTTAAATGCAGAGGACACATTTTGTTGTAACGCTGAACAGTTTTAAAAACTTAAGTATAATTGTTGTTGCTATTTGTCTATTATGGAGGGTAACATGAAGAAAAACCTTATAGATGTTAAGGTGACACAAACCTTACCAGACTATTTTTGTCCTGCATCCGGGCCATGTCTATTGTTTAATTGTGTCTCTGACTACCCCAAACCTGGAAAGGGGCGTGGTCTCACCTCTGAATGAAGGCCTTCTTCTTAATATCCACCTTTCCAGCTCCCCAGCAAGCATCCAGCAGGTACCAGTGCCCCCCAAGCTGGACAGTGTTCCACATGTGGTTGGATTCGATGTTCTGGTAGCTTTGGCCTTGCTGATAATCAATCCCCTTTCCATGGCCCGATACCTCCAGACACTCAATGCCCACCTCCCTGTGGACCCACATATATGCAAAGCAGATGTACTCACTCATGCTCAGAAACACGCTGGAGAATGACAGAGCACGCAGATAGACATTAACACGCAAGCACACACTTCATTCTTGGCTTTCCTGGAGTCTTGTCATGCATGTGTGCAGGAAAATCAGTTGTTCTATGTCAAATTGCATCTTACCATAATGACATACACCAGTCATATGCTGTTGTGTCCAACTGTGACTATAGTGATGGACCAGTCATTTACCTGCACAGCTCTCGGCAGATGCTGGAATACCCAGAGCAGACACCTCGACCAGCCTCGATGACCTGCTCTGGGGAAGACAGCTTCTCTGACTGGCCCAGATAGCCATCCAAGTCATACTCTGGGCAGAAAAATAACACCATCATCATCATTATAATTATCCCAGCAGACTTATCCTGTTTCTAGGTAATAGATAAAGGGGGGGGGGTGCCTGCTCTGATGGTGAGGGACTGACCAATATTGTGGCACAGCCACACCCAGATGGCACGCAATTTCTCCAGATCGCTCTTCACTCCTCGTGTGATGGCCTTGGCGATGGTTTGCACTGAGAAGACCTTCTGCTTCCTCAGCTGCACACGCGCATGCAAATACAGACACAACAGACGCTTCAGTAAAAACCTATTTCTGTACATTTGAGGTCCTGTAGATAAATATGCATAAGAATGACAGGATTCTATAATGTATTGTGCATCTCTAGCAAAGTAATAACAGTTATCATCCAGTAAAATACTTTTCCTCGCTCCTCACTTCTTTTCCTTCATTAATTGCATGAGTGTCCACTTTCTGGAAGACTTCTGCGGTGGAGAAAAGGTCTTTGCGAGCCTTTCTCTTGGAGTGACATGTCCTGGGAGCAGTGGGTGTCTGGAGCTTGGGTCTGGGCTCTGCTTCCTGCTGGCGGACTGCAGTCTTCTTCAGCACCCTAAATGGCCGTGTGGCG
Source organism: Petrocephalus schoutedeni (assembly GCA_026780765.1). Lineage (NCBI taxonomy): Eukaryota > Metazoa > Chordata > Actinopteri > Osteoglossiformes > Mormyridae > Petrocephalus > Petrocephalus schoutedeni. The sequence goes on along the minus strand of JAODKL010000017.1, from coordinate 19,440,991 downwards.
CTCTCCACTGACAGCTGTCGCTTGGCTAAGGGTCTTTGAGAGTCTTGTCCCTCGGAGGCCCACTTTTCAAACACTGTCCTCTTCGACTGTACACCATTTGTAGATAGAGGGTTTGTTTCGGAACTTTGGTTCCCCAGCACTTCCAATTTCCACTGCTGGTGGACCACCCGCGTGCCCCGCTCAGTCTTCAGCAGTGCTTGGGAACCCTCCAGAGGCAAGACCCCAGTTAGCACTGGTATCACACCGGTGTCATGGGCATCTAGGTCATGGCTACCTTTGTAGTTCTGTCGATGCGAGTCCTCTGTCAGCTCAGTCTCTGTCAGCTCTGTATTGTTGTTGATGTCATTTTGGCTACATGGGTTGACGCTGCCCTGAGAAAGAGGCAGATTGTGGGCCAAACACAGGGACCTTGCTGGCTTAAGAACCTCCATCGTTATAATTTGCATCCCATAATCAATGCAGTCTTGTTACACCTGTAAACTGCAGAGAGGTGGAGAAAAAACTAGTCAACAGTGACATAGAAGATTCAGACTGGCATCTTCGTAGGCCATCTCAGTTTCCTGCACATTTATGATCACTCTGAGCTGGCATTATAAGGAAAATATGCAGAGATTACAATATAATATCCTGTTCTAAAATTACTTATCTTTGATAAAATAAATAGGAAGTATTTGAGATTACCGGTGTGTAAGGTAACAGTCTGAAGAATGTGCGCTGGTCCTGTGATATATGATACCGGAAGCCCCGTTAGGAATAAAAAAAATGTTCAGTGAAGCTTCCCACCTGTATCTCTAACCTCTGCTGCACTGGCTGTTCTTCACTAAATCTTTTCCTTGCTGACATTTTATGATTCATGCAGCTAAACAATATAGAGAAGCACAAAATTTTCAGTAATGTGTCAGCTATACATTTTTTTTAATGAGAATAGTTAGCTGAGAATAGTTTCAACTATATTCTGATTTTAATTGCTTTTGTATTGCCTTGTTCCAGTGTTCTGTGGTCTCTGAACCTAATGTCCAACATCTACATACATGTACCAAGATGTTGGCCACCTTGAAAAGCATTTAAGAGAAGAAATATCTCGTGGACATGAAGTTATTATTATGGCTTTACGTAATAAAATCTTTTCAGTGATTCGCTCAAAGAAAATAATTGAAAAAAGAAAAATTCTCAATAGCACTAATACTTCTATGCATAACTTGCTGAAATTACCATAGACAAATGGATTTTTTCCTGTCACCTCTCTCAGCAAGGGAACCACATTGTGAAAACAAATCTATTGCTTTCTCTTGTTTATTGATGTCTATTTCTGCTAATTCCCATTAATGCCCTGTCCTTAAATTACAGCAGGAAATATACTGAAACCCCACAGGCTTTGCATATACCAAGAGAGATATCCTAACCTTGTGGAGACGACACCTCCTACCAGTCTGTCCATGGGAGCCTGCAGTGTTTTCCTCCAAAGTCACTCTAAAGTGTTCACCCGCTGTGCCCTTCAGCAGCCTTTATATGCTGTCCGGGGCCTGTGTTGTACCCCACTCGCATGCTGAGGGGATGACAGGCCTAAAAATACTACAAAGCAGCTGATAGCAGCCAACAGCACAAGTTTCCAGTACCCCAGAGGGGAAGGCAGGCTGTGCGGAGGGAGGTGGGGATCTACGGAAAAGAGGGAGCCCTTCCCAGGGAGGCCCAAGAGGAAGAGAAGGAATAACTAGGAAATAGTTGGAGTGGGAAATATATTTTACTTAGAACTCCATTAATATAACAAAAAGAGTCATATATATATACATATATACAGTACAGGCCAAAAGTTTGGACACACCTTCTCATTCAATGTGTTTTCTTTATTTTCATGACCATTTACCAGTTATGTACTTAACAAAAAAAGGTGAAATAACTGAAAACACGTTTTATATTCTATATTCTTCAAAATAGCCACCCTTTGCTCTGATTACTAAACCATTTCAGGTGACTACCTCTTGAAGCTCATCGAGAGAATGCCAAGAGTGTGCAAAGCAGTAATCAGAGCA
>JAODKL010000017.1:19412923-19428826 GCA_026780765.1 Petrocephalus schoutedeni | reverse complement strand
TGGATGAAGACCCTTCCCCCTCCCCCCAATGTTCAAACCAAAGTTACACCATTGCTATAGACTCAAGCTCTAATAGCAGGTTATTGCTGAAATGTAACAATATCCATACATTAAAGAAAAGGGACTCTATTGAAATGTAAACTTTTGAATCCAAGGTCCAGTTGTTTTGCTGCAAGAATTTCTAACTTGTTTGCCTGACTACTGATTAGACAGAGACTAAAAGTCACCCAGCCCTGGCCACCAGGGGAAAAACAAATTGCATAAAACCTTAAAACTTTGCCAGTACAACAATAATAATTACATTGCATTAAAACTGTAGTGCTTTGAAATGTGTACATTTTAACTGTCTAAAATTAATTTGTTGTTGTTGTTGTTTTTGTTTGATCAGTTTTATGGTTAATTCTTTCGGAGTCAGAAATTTAAACTTAACAGTTTGATGCACTTTGGATTGATGTGCAACACATCTCCAACCCACAGTACAGCTAATGGTAAACTCCAGTCCTTCAGAGCTGTATTTCATTTTGTTGTGCATCATTTCTTAATTCAACATCGAACGGTCATTCAAACGGTGCTGACCCAGTATGTGCTGCCTACCCAACAGCAGGGGGCAGTATATCTATGTCGCAGATCTACCTACAGTATATTATGGATTAAGGGCTAGTGTTTGTTTCACTTTTGGAATATGTTCCACCTATTTTTACTTTCATTGTTCTACACGTACCATATTTAGTCCTGTTCATTTCAAAATTTCATTTTGCCGAAAAATATTTGTACAGATTGCTGTTTTGAAGTCAAAGGCATTTATTGTTGCAGGTTTTCCTGAAGACATTTTTTGTGCCACTAGATATTTATAATATTGCACAATTTTTTTAAGCTAGAATTCTGGAGAAGCATGTATGGTACTGGGTCTTGGCATTTTATTGATGGGCGATTCCCATTTCCTGAAATGTTCTGTCTTTTCATTGTACTGAAGGAATACTGGATAATGTATGTTACATACTGACCACACACTACCACTAGAAGAAAGGAAAACATATGGTAGAACTATAGAGTGTGTGCTGGTGAATTTTGTGCATTGCCTTACTAGTGTTATAATGAGATGTCAGCCTTCGCACTGGGGGCCTCCCAAGGGACTTTTTTTTTCAAATATGTGTTCCCCTTAAGCACACTGTACCTTTACGGGGTCTGTATACTCTAGTCTGGGTCATTAGTGAATTGTGATTGAGAGTCTCCCAATGGCAGCATAAATTGCCAAAAGGCTGCTGATGGAACAGTGCTACATGCAGTCTTTTAGGTCAATAGTTCCATTGCTCCTATTTGCATATAGACCTCCAGGAAGCCAATGTGCTGTGATTCTTAATGGGGTAAAGGTGTTGATGAATTAGATCGTCTTGGTACATATGACACTAGTATAGAGCAACCAAAAATTCTTCCACTTCATGGCCAGGAAGCTGATGCAGACCACAGCTATTTCTTCCTCAGGCGTGCTATAGCTTCTTGCTACTTTGATTGTGTAATGCCATAAAAAGGTTAACTTATTTAGGGGTATTATTAAAAACCACAATGGAATTTTATACTCAACAGATCTTGCCTAGGTATGGCGACAGTGTTCACAATCAGAAATGGACATAGAATCATGTAAATGGACTGTAAGTTCAGTTTAGTTAATCTCTTTGTTGGGAAGCATTTTGGCTCTTCTCATTTACGTGTCTTGTGCACATCTTTCCAAGCTTAGAAATGTTTTTACCAGAATTAGATTGCAGCTGAACTGCTTTGCATAATGGCTATACAACACATTTTATGCACATCCCAATTAGACAACAGAAATAAAACTGGATGTTTTATTACTTTAGCTAAAGGCTTTGCAAATGCATTTATAGTAAGTTTTTTTGGTATCATTTGCGTTGGTTGCAGATGAACTATAAATATAAATCTAAAGGTTTAATTTAGTAGTATGTAAATATTATATTAATATATTCTGGTGTTTAAGAGTACAGTTTCCTACATTTTTGTTTGTATGTTTTAATATACACAGTTTTGGTAAACAACTGAGTTTTGGTATTACTTGATCCAAGTTCAGTAAAAAGGGTGGTGACTTCTTCATGTTCAGGATTTATAAGAGAGAGGTACAGTAAGGGGCATACTTTGTGACTGTGTTGTCGCACAACACCACATGACAAACCACCGCAGGGATGAGAGCCTGTGTGCAGCAATGCAGTGGGTGATACCTCAGCACCACAGTGTTCAGATGGAGTCGAACAGCGTGAAGTTTTTCCGGTGCCTGGAGTGACCAACCCCCAGATTTTCCCTAGAATTGGAGAACCTGCTTGCACGGCCAGGTGTAGGTTAACATCATACCCAGGACAAAAGAATTGCAGGTTATGGGCGTTGCTCAAGGGCCCAACAGAGTAGAATCACTCCTGGCATCCATGAGATTCAAACCAGCAACCTTCCAATAGCTGGCACAAATCCCTAGCCTCAGAGCCGCCACTCCACCACAACCCATGCTGAATATTGTAAAATATCCAGTGATGGAGTTGAATGTGAAGTGCTTGGCAACTGTTATCTATAGTAAAATTATAGTAAACATGCTATATGGTGTGTTTGCCAAAAAAGCCACCACTTTCTTTTGAAATCATATGCCCTAGGCCTAGCGAGGTATCAGCAAGCATGCTTATACTGTTAGTCTTCAAATTTTTTATGGCATTGGGAAAATGCATTATTATTACATTATTATTACTATTGAACTTTATTATTGTTTCTGGCATGAATAGATTTTTCATTGAAATATCCATCCAGCTTCCAAGTGCATAACCTGATCAGGGTCACAGGGTGACATTAAAATATGAATGTGAAGTACTGAAAGATGTTGTAAATACAGTTAAATACCCACTACATTACTGATATGGTTTACAGGTAATAAGCATTTTAGATTTAAATATGAACAAGGCTGGTAGATAACGAAAGATCTGTCTTAAACACATTTTTTGCTCTGATAAATGACTTTATCTACATCACCAATCTCTGATTGTACTATATGCATCGCTTTATACAGCAGGCTCAGTCATTTGTGTTTACACCTTTTGTGTACACGCTTCTCAGACTGCCCCCTGGTGGTAAGTGAGAGCTCATCAGTGTCTGGCCTCCAAACACACATTGCAGGCCCCCTTGCCTCACCCACCATTATTAAGATGCCGACAGAGTACTTTTATTGCCCACGGGGTCATTCCATGTTGTTGGCCTGCATCTATCAGCATACAAGGTGCTTTGTACTTTCTAAAATTTAAATTTACAGAGAGCCCGGGGTGTGTTGTGGAACTACCCTTGGATGCCAATTAAAATGGTGAAAGGATTTTACAAGACTTGTAGCTCCTACAAAAACACACAGGCATGGGGTCCAGGGTTCAGCTATGCTCTGGAATTTGGAGAGAGCTGGCAGCCTATGCAAGACGGATGCCAGTGTCCCAGGTTTGCCCAGGGGAACACATTCTAACAAGATAATAGACTCCCTGGCTTGAGCTGAAAATAAATATCATGACTGTCCCTTGTTTTATAATAGATACAGTGTGCTCTTCACCATCTGGAATCCTAAAATCCGAAAGCTGATGTCATTTATTTAATTATTAGATTGTCACAACATCCACATTGCGGGTTTTGTTTACTATCAGTATTATGTACCATAGTACAGTCGGACCTCCTGCAATCATCTGTATCATAGCACAGCAGGCCCTTCTACAATCATCTGTGCCATAGCACAGCAGGCCCTCCTGCAATCATCTGTACCATAGCACAGCAGGCCCTTCTACAATCATCTGTACCATAGCACAGCAGTCCCTCCTGCAATCATCTGTACCATAGCACAGCAGGCCCTTCTACAATCATCTGTACCATAGCACAGCAGGCCCTACTACAATCATCTGTACCATAGCACAGCAGGCCCTCCTGCAATCATCTGTGCCATAGCACAGCAGGCCCTACTACAATCATCTGTACCATAGCACAGCTGGCTCTTTCTCAATCATTTGTACCATAGCACAGCTGGCTCTTTCTCGATCATTTGTACCATAGCACAGCTGGCTCTTTCTCGATCATTTGTACCATAGCACAGCTGGCTCTTTCTCAATCATTTGTACCATAGCACAGCTGGCTCTTTCTTAATCATTTGTCACATAGCCCTCTCTCAATCATCTGTTCCAGAGCTGACTCTTCTACAATTATCTATTCTATAGCACAGCAGGATCTTTTACAATTGGGTAAGCTAAGGAAACTATGATGTGAAAACATCACCTTCAGAGGACAACATGAGTCTGTATCTCAGCAAGCTGAGAGCAACGTATCTCTTTGATAGCTGTTTTGCCTATTAAATGCAGGTGATGCAAATGATGGTATCTCTGTCCTCTGTGAGTATGTCCCAATGGGAGGCCCAAAGAAGCTGTTGATCGCGTAGCCCTTCAGTCTGTGTGTGAAATGCCCCCAACTCCAGATCAGCTGCTGCTGTCTCACAGCTGCCATAATACCACAGTAGCAGAGCCCTTTGAGAGCAGGAGAGATGCAGCTACTAGTCCAGTTCAGTCTCCTAGTCCCTACCTATCAGTGTGTGTTCATTTATCCTCAGCTGCATGCCTTAATAAGTGAGTTCTGGTCACAGACTGATGCAGGATGCTTCTGGTTCCGTGAGCTGGCTGCTGCCCAGCCTCTCACTTAATGCCGTTAGCTTATTGAAGTACCCATACTAAAGCATAAACTATCCGCAATAAAACCTGCATTAATTCAGCCCACAGCCGAGTTAAAAGTACAAAACATTCCTGACTAGTAACTTAGGTGCAAAGTTTTCACAAGCAAACAACAAAGAAAGTTTGCAATATCATTAAATATAAATGGTATTATTTGGAGTGGTGTGGAACATTTTTAAGTTTCACCATGTTTTACCCCTACCTCCCTTTCCCAAACTATTGCAACATGCAAAGTGCTCTGTGATTTTCAGAGTTTACAATGCTTTTGTGCTATATATGTAAATTTAATTTATTTGCCTGTTTATGGAAAACTGTGGCTCTGTATAACAAGTGAACTTATCTAGGAGCTACATGTACCTATGTGCACTATATAATCATATTACATACAGTATGCTGCTTCCTGGTAATGCTCTTAGCTTTAATATGTTAACCTTCAGGTGCAATATTATTATATTTCTGCAAATTTAGAATGCCTGGCCATAATGCTAAGGAGAATGTAGAACAGAATTATCCGCATCACATATCTATAGGGGATGTTTGAGAAATCCTTATAATTCCTAAATCAGAAATAAAATGTAGTTAACTTTAAAAACAAGCTAGTATGGTTTTTCTTTAGCTTTACACATGTCCAGTTGTTTCTTGTTAGGAGCAAAAGTAGAAAGACCATGCTTTTTTTCTATTTGATTTAGACGATTTTGCAGTAATTGGAGACAGAGGTCATTTCTAGAAAAAAAATCAGTTATACTTTTTATTTTTCATATTGCCTGATAACTATTGCCTTTTGATTTTTATCTTATTATTCTTATTTCAGGCAAGTAGGTTGGGGTAGACTCTAGATATAATGTCGCTTTATCACAAGGCACACGCACACATTCTGGCAATTTAGGAGCACTAGCGAGCTTCACTGAATGTGTTTGGACTGCAGGAAGAAACCCCACATACACAGAGTAAAGGAGTGATTTGAGCTTATAACCAGCTGGTGGTGACTGCTACCTGCTGTCTCAACCAAAATATCCTTTTCAAATAACTACAAATACTAGATTCTACAATTGAAATATGTGACATGTCTGAATATTTTGTGTTTTGAATAGTTTGGTAAATGATTGTTAGAGTATTGCTGTTTTAGTTTTTTTTTTCTTCATTAGAACAACAGTATCTTTTAAAAAATATTGTGACAAAATATGTTTATTTTCTTTGTGGGTCCATAAAAACAAAAATGTTACTGATGATTATGCATCAAACGAGACTATAAAACCCTGCACTGTAGATTATTACAGCATTATGGTAAACAGTCATCCCGTCAGAAGGTTGTGGGTTCTGATAATACCAGCAAAGAATGTTTGTGTCTGTAAGTCAAGGAAGCGGTTGGCAATAGGACCTGGGGCGGCTCTCCTGCCCCCCCCCCCCCCTTTCCTATTTGCAATCAGGCAGGGCTGTCTGACTCACTGCGGAGCGTCTGCTCGTTTGAAAGAGAGCGGATCAGAGGTACTCTCGCTCTTACTGAGGCAGGACAGAGAAAATGATGATGGGCTGACTGGGGAGAATTCGCGTTTCAATCATGGAATCCAGCAAAGTTCTTAATTTTATAGCATCTGGTGAGTCCCTGGCCCAGGTTCTGTGCTTGTGCAAAACATGTCCAAGCTTTGATATTTGTTTTCTAAGCTTACATATGGAGGTTGAGGAAGCGTCATTTATGAGGGTAAATAAGTTTTTTTGTTGTTGTTTTTTTTTTTTTTTTGCAGTGTTGGCTTTTTGATTATGTACAAGCCATGGGTGCCTGGAGATGACCTTTGCGTCTATCTTTTGATGATTTTGCCTGCTTATGTTTAATCTGTCTGAATTAGAGCCATTGTGTCTGCATTTCACTTCCGAGTTTGACATCGTTCCTGACAGAAAGACACGTTACCCCCTGTGAAGTTAAATAAATTGTGGGAAGATCCTCGACAGCACTGTGCCCACTATAGGGACATACTTGTGAGATTTCTTAAGCTTACTGCTATAAATGAAACACTTGCTTTGATGTTCAGTGGTAGTAGAGGCAGACGCTAATTACGAGGAGTGATGCTGCCCTTGACTCAGTAGGTTCCGGGATGGTTGCACTATGCCAGGGCATCTGTAGTAACCCGAACTGTTTGGGAGATTTTGTCCTGCTGCAGGTGGCTCTGCGTGTTGACTATTCTCTTGAGTATAGCTAAAGCATTAAGCTTTTTAGAAACAGTCCAGTCTTCTAACCTTGCCATGTGTTAGCATTGAGCAGACAGTCCTGTCACATCCCATTGCTCTATATTGTATGCAGTGCGTATAGATGTATTTCTCTCATACTCAAGAATTTTTTTTTAAGCAGTGAACCAGCAGTCATGCTTTACAGACAGAAAGCAGTTACATAGACAGAAGGGGCACAGGTGAATTGATAGATTTAAGGAGGAATATATTTTACTAAATGATATAATAAATATTTTGATACCACTTTGTTGGGCCTGCCCGTAACACTCTAGCACTGTTATCCAGGTAGAATTCTGGAGGGAATGTAGGGACTGTGGGGTCTGTTATACATTAGCATTAACTATCACTGCATCTTCAGTTTTCCATCCGCTATTCAGCAAACAAGCAGCAATGAAACACTTGTAACTTTAATAGACTGAAAGGTTTTTATTTAATATTATTACTATTATTATGAAAAAAATTTAGACAAGCTTTTTTATACAAAAAATCGAATGACTTTTATGTGTTTGGCCGAAAGCTCTAATACATAACTATAAAGAATAAGATAAATATGAGTTATTGAATAAATCAGAAATACTGTGCATAGGATAGCAGTGTTATGTCTCCTGTCTTGAATGTTGTCTATGAGTTGGTTCCAAATTTGTAACTGTAGAGGATTGTGTTAACTGTTTCACATATACATGTTGGGCTTTAGGCAACATTTTTCTTCATTCTGTTTTGCTCTTTTGTTTTTATCTTTTTTATTTTTAGCCAATTATGTCCCTCTTTGGAATTCAAGTTTAGATGTATGTTATTGGTTTATCAGTGCTTAAAACACCATTCACTGTTTGAAATTTCCTTTGGCGGAAAGAAAATACTTTTCTTATTACAGACAAGGCAACTTTGAAGTTGGAACGCTTTTTGTTGTAATTTGTGGCCTTAAGATTAAAACAGTTGAAAGGTTTTTACACAAACATGTTGTAATGGAATCACAGTACATTTGAATGAGGCTCTGATTGCCAGATGACACGGGCAGAACCATTTAATTACAGATCACAAGCATGCCCAGCATGATGAAGGTTAATTTCATGTTAATGTGTAAATAGATGGTAGAAATGCCAATGTATCACTGGCTTTGCTGAGGGAAACAGATTCCATGGACAGTTTGAGGAAGACAATGTAGCCTCTAGGTGTAGCACTAACAATCGTGCATGTTCAGGTTTCTCATGGGGAGATTATTCTTAAATTAATGTTGTAGAATCTCTCTGAAATGAAAAGAGTTTAGGGGAACAAATAAAACCAGAAAAAAAAAAGAAAGTCAAACATTTTCCCTGAATGTTTGAGATACTGTGTCAAGGCCCCCAGCAAGGTTGAAATTGTTTCAAGATGTTGAAGGCCATCACAATCGTGCCGATAAATTCCAGCCTCGCAGGGCTTTCTCGAGTTGTACATCTCCATCTTTGGGGCTGATCCGAAAAATTGAAGTGGATTTTTAAGATGTCCAGACCCAGTTCCTTGCCCACTTGTCTCTGATGGGTGGTGAATGGCTCGCCGTGAGCTAAGCCATTAACAGACATCACAAATGCCCAAGCTGGGGCTTGTGAAGAACATTCACAATGTAACCCCACTGGCTTTAATCAAGACTAAACTGTCATGTCGCAAACCTGCACTTATCTGCTCGGAGCAGCCCGGCTTGCAGAAATGGGGCTGCGTGGCTTTAATTGAGTGAGAGGAAGAGGGCAATGTGCAAACAATTAGCAGGATTCCCCAACAGCGGTTAAGAGGGGAACAGCACAAGGCAGCCTAGTTGGAACAGAAGTCTGGGGAGAGGGGGTTTGTCCACATACTTTGGATCTGTACATCCCTCCTTCTTAGCATTTCTCAGAATGCTCATAGGGAAACTGTAGAGATGTTCTGGATCAGACGAGCACTCCCCATTGGTTTGTTTAACATGCCCATAAGCCATTCTGCCAGGACTATGCTTTACTTTCATCTTATGGGTCAAGAATGTCAGACATGTGTATTCTACCTGGGTGGCTGGCGTATTCCCAGCAATTGTTGTCAGAAAGCTGTGAATGGAGCATTTAGAAAATAATACTCAAACACGAAGTTGGCATTCTGGCACAGAGGATGGTGCACCTCCGAGGTTGGAGGTTCGAAGCCCCAGCCCTGCTCTCTGTCTGTGTGCATGTGCTTCCCCTCTCGTACAGGCCGCCTCGGAGTGCTCTGGGTTCCCCACACAGGCTTTTCGTGAGATGGTGATTCTAAATAGTCTGTAGTGGTTGTGCCCTGTGATGGATCAGTACTGCAGGGCCAGCAGCCGTAATTAATGACCGTTGCACTGCATAATAACTAAGGCTGCCTGTTATGGACTCACACCCATCCATTCCCAATGAGAGGTGGAAAAATGGCTGCTAGAATACGCATGAGTCTTAAGTAGAAATAAATGGCACTCACTTAAGACAGGGGAATTAAACATGTCTGAGACATCAAAAATGAGATCATTTAATTATTTATGTTTATAATATTATTTCCTTTAATGTAGATTAGCGTATTACTGAATAGCTTTCTGCTTAAACTGTTGGTTTCATTTCATGCATCTTCATGGAGTAGATGAGTACCCTGAAACAATATACCAACTGTACTTCTTACGGGTCACCGTTTTCACTTTCAGCTGAAACATCGGATCATGCATGTGCAAAACAGGAAGTGGGCATGTCCTGGTGTTTCTAATGCCGCGTTCTTGTTAGCTGTGGGTCAGAGAATACCAAAGAAGTGGCTGCAATCATATTGGCACCATATTAGCACATTGGTGAACTGAAGCAGTCATTTGGTACTTAACCTACAAACCCATTGAAGATGTCAACAGTTGTAATTAATACTCAGTGTTTCCTTAAATGGCAAAGGCTGAGGTTTCATCTTAGTTCCTGTGTGTGCCTGGTTGAAGTGCACACTGAACTTCTGTTCCTGTGCTTGTTCCAAAGAACAAGGTTGATGAACTTAGCTTTGAGCAAACTTAACTAAGTGAATATCTGTTAAAGGCTTTAGGCCCTTATTTGTATGTCTCCTTCAGGCTAATAGAGCTAAGTGGACACAGGAAGGGCTGTGTCCAGGTACCGTCTGCACCAGCATGTACTATCCTGAGGCATGAGCTGCTGATTTTTTTATGAACCTGAGCGACACTCGCTTGTTTTCACACTTGATCTGCTGATCATTACAAATCCGGAAAGAAGGCATATTGATGGCATGCAGTGATATTCTGAGAAGACGGAAATTCAAGGGTTATGGTTGTAATTTGTTTTAGCTATGATGTGATCTGTCTTCCAGTTTCATTATAATCAGCTCTAACCTTTTGAGAAGTCCCGGAATAATGATGAAATGTGCAAACACAGGATGGTTTAATCTGTGAGCCTGTCTCCACTGGCATGGCTAATAACAGTGGATAACATGCATTAGCAGAACCAAACAGCACAACTGTGTTTGCAGAAAGGAAACACAGCAAGTCAAGGCAGTAGCTTACTGAAGTTTCAGCTACCAAAACCTTACTTTTCACCTTTCAAATGCGGAACAGAATATTTGCAAATGCTGGTTGTGGTCTTTAGAGAAAAAAAACTGAGCATGCGGTCCACACATCAGAGGTGTACTCCCAGGCTTCCTGTTCACTGATAGCACCCCTTGCACTGAGCACATGGCTGCTTTTGGCTGCTCACGTGTCTAGAACAGAGTTTTTTGACCAACACTATTTATAGTTTCCCCAGGTTGTTAAGAGTGAGTTCTTCTCCTGCAAACTTGAACTACTTTAGATGAACCTTGACCTACATATATAGCTGCAGAAATCAAATGTATACTTCAGTTACGTATGTTGATTATCCATAAATGCACAGTGGCTGCTTTCATAGCAGTGTCAGCACAGAAACAAGATTGCAGTTGAGTATTTGTTGTAAGTTATTGGCAACCATTCCATTGAAATGGATGTAGTGTTTGTCACACAGACAAACAGCTGACTCATCTGTAAAACTGCAGCTATTTCAGCTGCGCTTTGTAAACCTTGGACCTTTATATTAGCAGGTAGGACAAACTGAGTAGCAGGAAGCAGGAGAGCAAACCTCTGGATCCAAGTCATGCTCCACACTCCAGTCCAGAAATGATAAAGGGCAATAAAAATACATCTGATCTGCTCATTTGGTGGTGGGTTGGATAATAGGAAATACAAGGTTAAAATGTAGTGTGATTGTTTTCATAATTCTCCTTGTTTTGTCATGCAGTGTTAGTTCTTTTTTGCATATTGCCAACAGAATTTTATTCAAAATGGCTAACAGTAGGGTCAAGAATTTCTAGTTGAAGCCGACCAACATGTAGCGTAAGATGTGATTTCACAGGAAATGGAGGCCATCCAGTGCCCAGTAATCACATCCAGTGTTATTTCTTTTACTTTTCCACCAGTCTGCTTTTTCTGAAAAAGAACATTCCTTTTTTAGCCTGTTATTTTGAAAAACATGGAGTGGGCATTGACCCTTATGTTTATGGGACTAAACAGTGAGCTTCCCGTTACTTTTACTTGTACTGTTCAAGTACAGGTACAAAAAATGCAGTTAAAAAAACTGATAATCAGAACAACAGATAATCCAAAAATCCAGAGTAGAAAGACCTTCAGAAGACTAGATGTGTTTCAGAAAGGAGCAAGCTCAGTGCTTCACAAAGGATCTAATTCAGGGAGGTCCTGAATGTCTCCCATAGACTAATTAAAGGTATTTTACATACTCAGGTGAAGCAGCTTTTGGTCTGGTTGTGGGTGGTCCCAGGGTGTGCTGACTGGAGGCCGGGGAGACAGCAATAGGTCATCAGAAACAAAATATGGGCGTTTACTTAATGTAAATGCTAGAAGTCTACTTTTGCAATCTGTAATAATAAATAAGCTGTGTAGCTTGTATGTTTGGGGACACATAACTGAGCTTCAAATTGTATTTCAGTGCATTTCCCCGAAATAGTGCTCTTAATTACATATCTGAGGCCATGCTTGACGAAACGGACACAGCCACTGCATATCCCACAGGCTGCGGTGGAGGGTACTGATTCTCCTTGGGTTCAGTCAGACTGAAGGGGGCCTGGTCCTTTAAGAGCAACCTTGCAGTGTGAAACCAGTCTTAAAGCGAAACAGGAAAGCAGAGCAGTTATCATACAGACATGATTGTTGCGTCTAACAGATGGAGAAAATGGACTACGACTGATGAAGCTCTAAATTCTAGACTGAGGTGTTTATTTAAAACATTTACACACAATATCTGTGTAGCTATGCACCAGCAAGGACGAGGTCTAAAATAACTTGCAAATCAGTATCATACAGATGTTGGTAATGCTTTACATTACACACAGTTAAGGTAAAGTCTCTAGTCTTAAGAGTGCTCCGAAAAGGCTGGTGCAGAACACATATAGTCACAAAAAAACTTTTCCACACTTCCCAAATTTCTGCACCATTAAAGAATAGATTACAAACATAGATTACGAAACAGGGAAGTGGTATTAGACATGCATGCATGTGCTTGTGGGTCTGTAAGTAGGTGGACAGCCAATAGCATAGCACTGCATAAGTGCATTTAGAGAATGATATTTGGCTAGCCCAGTCCTAACTAGCTGTTAAAGGCTAAAGTATAAAATGTCAAGCAGATCAGTATCACATATCAAGAAGGATTTAATGACTTCCAGTAAATGGCTGCAATTTGTAATTCTTTAAAACAAACAGCAAACAAGCAGTAATGAGATAATTGAATGTGTTGTTTATTCATGTTTTTATGTGGAACTAGATAACACTCTGGTGAGAGGTGTGGGGCAGGTGTGGGGCTACTCCCTGGTTCAGCGCCAGTACGTTGGAGTTTACCTGGGAGGGTGGCCTTTCTTCAACTTCGAGTCGAGGGACGGGCTCTGACTGTTTTCTCTGCTTTTTGGCCTTTTCAACATTACCTGCAAGTTGAATTGGCAGTTTGGGGGTGGTGACCTTTAAGGGAGGGACCAGAGGATGTGTTCTGATTTCAGGGGAGCACAATCCTCAGTAGCTCTCTGGCAAGGTCTGTGCTGGGGTATGGGAGAAGAGGGCCCACCTGTTGGTAGAACCTCAGATCCAGGAGGAACAATGTGAATTTCATCCTGGTCGTTGAACACCCTCACGTTCTGGTGGATGTTGGACTCCACCAGGGCTGTTTTTTGTCACGATTCTGTTCGTGCCATTTATGGACAGAATTTCTAGGCATAGCCAAGGGGCAGAGGGGATCCATTTCAGTGACCTCAGGATTGTATCTTTGCGCTTTGCTGATGCCTGCTTAGACCTCTGATCCCACTACCTGACCCGGGATAAATGGCAGATAATGGATGGATGGATGGAACTAGATGTCCATAAAGTAAAGCTGTTGGGACGTGTATACTTCTCAGAGGGCTGTGGTGGACATGCAAAACATTAAAATAGGAAACGTCTGATTTGCACAATAACTGTCTTTAGATAGGAAGTCTTTGAGGGCTTAAAGACTGGAAATCCATTCTTTGATGAAATAAACACATGATGAACCCCAGAGGAGTATTCACCAGACCCAAAGTAAGCAATGGATCCAAAATGAAATCCAAAGGAATTTGCTACTATACAGCAGCTCCAGGCTGCTGTGATCTGTCAGCACCACCTGTTTCACATGTCAGGGTGGAAGGAGGTAGTGAGGAGATCTCACTATGGCAGACTTTGTCAGTGATGGCAAAGAGAACAAGACTTGTGCCACAAGGTGACATTTGTTGCTATCATCTTAATTCTGTTTCTGAATGTATTGTAATTTTTCCACCATTAGGCCTAGGAATGAACAATACCGCTTTAAGCTTATTGTCTTACTTTGGTTTACTATAGTATTCTGTTTATTTTGATTGCTGCTTCCTAATAGAACACACGATAACTTATCAAATTCATCTTCATTTATGTGAGGACCTTCCTCACTTTGTTTTGCACTATACAGGCAAAAATGTAAGCCAAAAATATAGTAACAATATATACTATGAAATGTATTAAGCAAATGAAACAATAATGTGTAAATTTGCTTACAGGCATATGTCCCCTTTTTTACATCAGTGCTTCTGTAAAGTCGTATACATATCTTGGATATTTTTGATTAAGTCCAGATTTAATTTAGTCAGTTTTATGTAAGTTGAGAGTTGCTTGTATTTGCTTTGTGTTAGTTCTTGCTCCAATACTGCATGCACTTGTACTGGGCTATTCACTGGAAGCCAGTCCTAGCTGCATTAATACCCAGTTCACTCCTTGACAGCACATAGGTTTGTAATGTGCTGCACTTGTATGTTGTTTTGGACCAAAGCATCTGCTAAATAAAAACAATGTAAATGTTATCCTCGCAATGAGGACATCAAATAGTCTCAACATGTCATCAGCACTGGTTATGTTTGGCTTTGTTTAGAGTTTTTTGGGTTGTGAAACTTTTTGCCATAATGGCTGCTGGGAGAGACTCTCAACTCGCTGTTTGACCTTGAGCAAAGCTTGAGGGTGGGATCAACGAGAGTAGTTTCTCAGTAGACGGCACACCGCCGGCCATTGTTTGTTCATGTATCCTCATTGTTCCCTCAACTCACTTAAGTGTCCCGAGTTCTAATTCCTGCTCAGAGCCACAAGCTCTGCTGCCTGGCTCTGCAAAACCACTCTTCTTATCTTCTTTGTCACAGAGGCTCCACCTTCAGGGATGTCCAAGAATGGATACTTTTTTCAGGAAATGGGTATGTAAGGCACACTGTATTCACTCTCTTACTGCTGTCTCATTCTGTGCTCATTTTTACGACTGTTCCTCAAAAATACATCAGACGTTGCTTTTGTGCTGTCGATGGTCAAACAGCATTATCTCATTTGCTTGATTACTTACGCAGTGAAGCAGAGCTTAACATATTCCCAGCTAGCAATTTTTAGTTCTAAGAATGTTTGCCGAACGTTACTGTTAGTTATTGAAATGAAGTGTCCACTTTTCCTGATACACCTGGGATATTATCCAAGTGCTATAACTACTGCTACAACTAGGAATAATAATGTATAAACAAATGAAGGGTATGGTAGAACATGTAGCATTGTAGCTTTACACCTTAAAGGTCATGGGTTTAAGGCTGGATGGTACACACATACAGCACTTTTATAAAACATAAATTTTATACGTTTCAACATTAATTACATTAAAAGGATGTTCAGGTAATAATGCTATTGTGCTGACTTTGACAGAACCTTTGTTAAAATATAAAATATGGAAATAAAGTTCCATTAACATTACAGTAAGGATATTCTCTGCCAAATTTGAGAAGACCTTTACATAACGTTGGTTCTGGGTATGTTCCCTGTTGGCTGGGATGCTTGTTCTATTTTAATTTTGTTGGTAAATTAACTAAGAGAACTCCAATACATAAGACGAGTAAAAAAACTGTATCAAACCTGTTCCGCTCAGTTTCTACCATTTGCCTGCCTGTTCAGTAACTGAATATGCACTTTATATAAACAGAGTGATAGTTCACATGCAGAGTGATGCTTGTTCGCAATGGGTAACAGCATCGGTTTTAGCTGTAAGTTGCACAGGTAAAGTCGTGCCATTCATTCCTATATTACAGGGCATTTATAAAACACATTGGTATGGCCATTGCTTCCTGGCTGGAGAATGGCAGGCAAAGAGCATCTATCACTGAAGTAGGCCTACGTTATGATGGTTAATTAGGTCATTGGGGACTTTTGCTGTTCATGAGCATTGTTGTATATTAAAATTGAATTTTACAGTTATTAATAAACAGGACTGTCACCCACTATAGTATAAGTGTTTAATAAAAATGAATGATGACTTGTGAATACTATATAAAGTACATACTATTCATACTGTAACTACCGTATTGGCCCGAATATAAGACGCAGTTTTTGTTCTAAAAATACCTCTTAAAAAGGGGGGGTCGTCTTATATTC
>JAODKL010000017.1:19381597-19399178 GCA_026780765.1 Petrocephalus schoutedeni | reverse complement strand
TCCTCCCTTCATCCCCACCCCCTCATTTCTGCCGCCAGAAAAGCACGAAGACAGCCATGGAACTGGGTCGCACATTTGCCACCATGTTCTCGGACATCTCCTTCAGGCAGAAGCTGCTGGAAACTAAGACCCAGGAGGAGTTCAAGGAAGAGCTTGTGTATCAGAGACACCAGCTTACTGCAGCCAATCAGAAACCAGCTGCTGTAGAAGAGGAGGAGGAGACAGATCCCCACAGCAACAAACCACTCAAGGTAGCACTGCATAGAGGAGAAACGAGCCGTGATGAATTAGGAGAGCCAGGCAGAGGCAAACCACTTTGGGTGTCATGCAGACACAAATTATACAGTTTGCAATACAGGAGATGGCAGGTGATAATAATCAGTTAGTTTTAAAGGATGGCACACTTATAATACATCCCCCTGTCTTCATTTTCCTGATCGCAAATAAATTATGTATGGCATTTGTCTTGAATAAATATCTTATGCTGTCTAAGATAGGGGAGGTGTGACCATCTCGAGGGGGAGTCAGGTGAATGGATGTGCTGTATTGGTTCAGTCTACTCATTCATAATCTGCAAATGTTTGTCTCTCTTTCCCTCCTATTGCTAGTAATGTAATCATGACACCTGTCCTATCATCGCGATGCATGGCCCAAGTTTATTTGTTTTTCTGTTTGCTTTGATCTCGTGTGTCCCAGTTCCTTTTTGTTGTCTCAAACCCATACTTGGCTTATTTCTGTAAGCCCGTTATCCCAGATGAAGCTCGTTTTCCCTGTGTCGCATGATTCTGTTTGAGATGCAAATACCACATTCAGCTGTTTTTTTTCAGTCTTAATACAATGCATGTAAATAGAAATTTGCTATTATTTTTAAGACTTAATTTGCCTTAAACTCCTAAGATAATATGACTCAGAAAAAGGAGATTTGTACTGGCGTCTGACGCAGTCTGGCGTCAGAACACAAACATGTATACTCCACGCTGGATTGTCATTGGCTGTTAATTACTTTCATTACTCTCATTGGTGAGTCTGTGTCACATGGACACATGGAAAAGACGTGCTCAGGCCCCTGGCTGGCATCACGACCCTTTGGAGCATGGTCCATCTGCATTAGGCAGCTTGGTATCATGTTTCCTTACATAGCGCTTTTAGCAGATAACAGAGAGTAAAGTTAGTCGCATTCGCAAGTTGAACAGTGTGATCCGCCTAACTACCCCATAACTTTTCTCTGGAGTCATTAGTACTTCAGCTTCATTCTTTAGTTAGCAAATTCTTACTTACAAAAAACCATGCTAACTAGGCTGTGCCATTGAATGATCATTGTGTGGGCATATTCTCAGAATGTGCCCAATCCCACCGCTCCCCTAGTAACGTGTCACGCTGAATCTGCCTGCATGCCTCTCCCTCTTGCTGGAGACCACCCTCACAGGCATGTCACTCCCTCCCTGCATGTACACTCCCCTCTCAAGAAAAAACAGAGACCAAATTGGTTTTTCCTGTGCCCCAGACTATCGTCGTCGTCAGGAAAGGCAAGCAGCTGGACGGTAATTCCTCTCAAACGCTTTGTTTATCAAACCCCGGCCAAGACTGGCGTGGAGCCCTGGCAGCCGGCCGCACACGGAGTCTTGTAATAGTAAATTATTTCATCATGTTTAATACTTCACTGGAGGGCCTTCACAGGGAGAGAGCCAGGGCAGCTCCACACACAGGCACCTGAACAATGTGAAACTGGGCTTTTCTTTAAGCATTCCTACATGTTTACACAAAGGTAACTGTGCTATATAAACTTTTAACTCTCGCACCCATATCGGCACAAGGCACTTCTGCAACGGGCTTTTCCCTTTCTGTGTTTGGAGATGACGCTCTCCGCCAAGCAGCTGGTGGATCAAACGCTGCAATGTTACGATCGTTTGAATTGTAACGCTTTCTAATGACAGACATAAATTCCCAAGGAGTGGGTGTTCTGATACCAAATAGATGCACCTGTGGTTTTGTGTTGATACTTTAGGGGAATTTATTGCAATTCAGCTCATTTAACTTTGCACCAGTCTAAAATTAATCTGTTGTTCTGCTTTACCAGTTTGAGTTTATTAAAAGCTCACTAATAGCAGCAATATGCTCTGTAGTTTAGGTGCAGTAGTCTGAATTTCATAGTGCTGAGGCCAGTAGTCGTACTCGTGGTAAGCGTAGGTCAGTGCAGTGTGCAGCCGTCCATATGGCTATTTTGACAGGATGCCTCCATGCCAGGATCTCATGTTACCATCTCTGTATTATTTCTATGCTTGTCCCCAGTGCAAGGATTTCCTGCGCGCAGGCCGTGGAATCTACGAGGACTTGTGTCGTCGGCTCCCACTGTACCCATCAGATTTTACGGATGGTGAGTTCTTCCTGTGGCCTTCACTGGACTGTACATTTTGTTTCCTCCCTCTGCCATTGAGCTGTATTCTGTTCCTTCCTGTCTCTGTCATTGGACAGTATCGTGTGTCTTCCTGTCTCTGTCATTGGACAGTACCGTGTGTCTTCCTTGCACTGTCATTGGACAGTACCGTGTGTCTTCCTGTCTGTCATTGGACAGTACTGTGTGTCTTCCTGTCTCTGTCATTGGACAGTACCGTGTGTCTTCCTGTCTCTGTCATTGGACAGTATCATGTGTCTTCCTGCCACTGTCAGAATTTTCCCCTCAGAAATGTCCCCTTTTTATTTCACCCATTAGCCATGTTTACCACTTGATTGCTGAAACAACCTTCCCTTTCATTGTATACCTACTGACCATAGCTCCTAATTTCATATTTATGTTCTGCCTCTAAGACGCTTGATGATCTTTCCTGTATCAGTTTAACTATGAATCACATTCCATAAGAATGGACAACAGCTGGAAGTATGTCTAAACTGCTTAAATTTTGACAACATGTGGGTTCATAGTTATCATAGTCATGATATCTTTGCTTCAGCACCATGGAGAGTTCCAGCTCTGTACGCGTCACCTTGATACCAAGTAAATATCATTCAGGTTGAAGGGACAAGGCCAGTCTGAACCTTTGTGTTTTTGTGTTTAATATTAATTTTCCATTGCCTAGACCCAGAGTGTCACTGAAAGGTCCATATTAAAAATCACAGATGGTTTTGCCAAGTGACCAAGGCTTGTTTAGTTAATAATAGTATGACCCAAACTTATTTGGTTAAAATCTTTCCTATATGTAGATAACATTTGGAAATGTGAACTTATAAATAACATTTAAAAGCACTGGGCTGATGAACTATTATTCATCTGGTTTTACCTGATAATATCCACTGGTTCCTTCTTATAAATGAGAAATATACCGAGTTTAGTTTAAGAAATCAGAACAACCAGATTACAATGAGAATGTTAGCTTGTTTGTCTTGAACGGGCAGGAGGCTAGTGTAAAGTAGTGTAAAGTAAAGTGTAGTGCAGATTTGCACAGGATGATCCCTGCTTGATGTTGTAAGTGTACATATTTGTCGTGTGCCATTCACTTACATCCTTTTAGTTTCAGAACGCACAATAAAATGAATGAATATATTTCTTGACATGGCATAAGCCTAAATTCACAAGAAGATGTTCAACAGGAAAAGCATTATGCTAATTCTGTGGTGGTCCAATGTTGGTTGTAGTTGGTCATAACTGGCAGTTTGAGAACATTTTGGTTTCCCAATAAATTACACCAGCACTGGTGAGTGAGTAGCTGATAAGACCAAGACTGTCTCTCAGCTCTGATACCGAACTCAGATATGTTGTGGGAAACTCAACTGAGACAAAATCATCTGAGTGTGTATATGGCTAGATCAAGAAACAAGAAACAAGTCAGTCTGCAGGTCAGCCTCCCTGTGGCTTTTATGGCATGTTTGCTAGGGATTTTAGACCAAGCTAAAAAAAAAGCTATGCTTACACGGGTGTTTATCTCTATAGATATGTGACCATACTCAGTAGTAGAGTAGTAGTGAACATGGGATTTAGTTCATTATGATTGTTATTCTGCAGTCTTATTTTTGAATTTTAATTATTTAACATTTATTTTTACAACATTTTTGTTATTCAGATCCACTTATTCGGGAGTTTTACTAAAAAATAATTTAAGTTTTCCCTGCTCTGCTGAAATTGCACCGCACCAAGCTGTGCACCCAATACCGAAGTTCAGACCAAGTCGTTCATTATTTGTACTCCTGTTCCTGGGCCATTTTAGCAAAAAATCATTTTGCAGGCCATAAAGAATTGTGCTGCATGTCTCGAGTTTGACATGTGTGGCTTTAGAAGGTGAATACGGAGTACACATTATATCTGTGCGCTTGCTTTGTGTTTTCTTATTTACCTGGTATGTGATCTCATGTAACCCTCCGCAAGAGCCTTGTATCAGAGGCGTAATGACTGCACAGGCAGGGCAGGCCCTGAGCTGGGAGGGGGCCCCGATGGAGGCCGATTACATAATACATCGCAACAAAAGTGAAAATAAAGTACTTGTGTAATTATTTTAGTTGATATTATTAGTTTCGATTTCATGATTAAATAATGGTCATTAATTTTACTGTCGGGAAAGAGTCAGCGGCATGGTGGTGCGGTGGGTAGCACTGTCGCCGCACACCTCTGGGACCGGGATTCGAATCCTGCCCAGTTCCATGTGTGTGGAGTTTGCATGTTCTCTCCGTGCCGTTGTGGGGTTTCCTCCAGGCACTCCAGTTTCTCCCCACAGTCCAAAGACATGCTGAGGTTAATTGGAGTTCCTAAGATTGCCCGTAGGTGTGTCTGTGTGAGTGAATGGTGTGTGAGTGTGCCCTGCGATGGGCTGGCCCCCCATCCTGGGTTGTTCCCTGCCTCGTGCCCATAGCTTCCGGGATAGGCTCCGGACCCCCCGCGACCCTGAACGGATAGGCGGGTTGGAAAATGGATGGATGGATGGAAAGAGTCAGAGGGCCCCATTGATTTTTTTTTTGCCTAGGGCTAGAGTTCCTAGAATCGTCTCTGCCTTGTATGATATACAGGATACAGTTAATGTGTCTTATCACTGTGTCCCACTTTAGGTATGACCTATCTCTCGCCAACCTGTTGTAACTGTGATTTTCTTTCAGGCTTACTTGGGAGTAACAGAGCCTTGCTCAAGTACACCACCACCGCCATATTCCTGTACATTGCCATCCTCTTGCCAGCCATTGCTTTTGGCTCGCTGAATGATGAAAGCACGCGGGGAGAGATTGGTGAGTCCACAAGCATTCACCCCAGGCTCATCAGGGAACCCCCCTGCTGTGTGATCCCTCCTCCACCCCTGACTTTACTTCTCATGTGACGAAATTATAGTATTGTTGTTTACATATGAATATTTCTCAGGCTTTGCAAATATCTGAATTGCTCCTATACAGATGTGCGAAAGACCATCATTGGCCAGAGCATCGGAGGGGTCATCTATTCTCTGTTGGCTGGGTCTCCCCTGGTGGTCCCCCTGACCACGGCGCCACTTGCCATCTTTATCAGTGGTAAGCTAGCTGATCCATTCTGTGTCATTCAGAGCCACCTTCATCATAGGTATACTGACAGGTTGTTTGAGTATTTCAGCTATGTGTTTGAGGATATGTCATGCAGAGGGCCTAAAGTTTGTCTATGGTATTGCAGTGATCCGGGGCATCTGTGATGACTATGGTCTCGAGTTCCCTGCATTCTATGCCTGCATCGGCTTGTGGAGCAGCCTATTCCTCATCTTGGGGGGTATCTTCAATGTTAGCTTACTTATGAAGCTCTTCAAAAGGTCGGTGTGATGGATGTCCACGTAAAACCCTTGGAAATGATACATCAAGTGTGCACAGTTCTAACCTCAGTGCTGTTAAC
This sequence comes from Petrocephalus schoutedeni, assembly GCA_026780765.1. Taxonomy (NCBI): domain Eukaryota; kingdom Metazoa; phylum Chordata; class Actinopteri; order Osteoglossiformes; family Mormyridae; genus Petrocephalus; species Petrocephalus schoutedeni. The sequence continues at coordinate 19,393,348 of JAODKL010000017.1, read as the reverse complement.
CCTTACGAAAATGAACCATGGTTTTGCTATGGTTTTTTGGGTAACCATGAGTTTATGACATGGTTTTATCATGGTTTCACTGCAGTTACCATGCAGTGCTATAAATAAACCATAGTAGAACCACAGTTACCATGAAGTGCTATAAGTAAACCATGGTAATACTATGGGTAAGAGCTTAGTAATCATAATTACCATGAGGTACCATAGTAAAACCATGGTTACTATAAAATACCCATACCCCAGCCCCAAAATACCATAGTGAATTTCCGTAAGGGAATTCTTGAACTAATAACTTTATCCAGAATTATGTTTTTGAGAATTGTATTTAATACCGAAATGACTGAATTCCATGTACAGTATGTTGAATGTCACCGGTTTTGATGAGGGTTTCTGATTACTTCATGTTGCTGTTGTGTGTCCTTGTAGGTCCACAGAAGAAGTGATAGCACTGTTCATCTCCGTCGCCTTTGTGGCGGATGCTGTTAAAGGCACAGCCAAAAGTATGTCTCACATTCTCTGATTAAGTACACCATCAAACTGCATTCCATCAGCAACTACTCCTTTTCTGCCTTGCAGTAAATATACATTAGCATTGCCCAATTGCCAAAGAATGTTCCACATTCAGTGCAAGGTGTGCTGGCTCCCTGTTTGGGCCTCCCTGTTTGTTCATTTGTGTTTCTCCTCATTACATACTTCTAAAGATTATATTTTGGTTGTTATTGACTAGCTGGTTAGTTAGCTGTCTCGCTTTCTCTAACTTCCAGTTTTCCATAAATACTACCACGCACCCACGCTGACCAGCAGCAGTGCTGAAGAACTGTACAGTGTGATAGAGCAGGCCTTCGCTGTGCCAGCTAGCACCACCGGGAACGGCACCATCAATGGGACAGCCAATGTGACGGTCGACAGGACCGCCCTCGCCGAATCGCTCGTCCTGGGCACCAGGGACCAAGCTGTGCTGTGTCTGTTGCTCATGATGGGGACTCTATGGTTGGGCTATACCCTCTACCAGTTCAAGAGAAGGTACTCATCCTGTGTGCTCATAACCACTAACTTATTTTGAAGACATCATGGGTACAGAACACCTTGGTCCGGGTGACATAGGACACGAGGCAGGGGACACCCTGAATGAAATTCAGTGTTTGGACTGAAACCGTGCTACCCGCCATGCCACCGCATCACTCCTATAGTTAGCACTGATTTACAGCCCAGTCATATTCTCACCATTGTAGTGATACATGCACAGGACACCAGCAGGGATGACAGATTGTTTCTGCTCTGTTGTGTTTCTGCAGCCCTTTCCTGCACGCCCAGGTCAGGGAGGTGCTGTCGGACTGTGCCCTGCCTATCTCTGTCCTCATCTTTTCCTTTGTGGGTTCCTATTTGTTCCTTGACATTGAACGTTAGTATCCACGTCTCTACACATGGGTGTACCAGCATTTGTTCTGTATCTACCCTCACCTGAAATTAAATTACTTAAAAAAATAAAATAAAATAAACAATACCATGAAATAAAATTTACCATGAGTTACCATGAAGTCTGCCTGACCTCGTGCTGTGTGTGTCTCCTACAGTTCCAGTGTTTGATTTCCACCAAGGGCCCATATTTAAGGTAGCACCTTTTGAGAAGCTGTCAGCCATGAACATTGTGAGTGCCATGGGACTGGGTTTTCTCCTGGCCTTGCTCATCTTCATTGACCAGAACATCGTTGTGTCCCTCACCAATGCCCCGGAGAACAGGTCTGTGTTAGACACAACAGAGATACCCTAACTGCATACCCCCAATAGAGAGAATACCCCAAGCAGCTCTCCTTAGGTGGCACAATGAAATCCTCCTATGTCTACGCTTTATTTAAAACTCTTGTGTAAAGACCACATTTGCTGTATATTATATTGTTATTTCAGTATTTGAATTGCAACGCCCACCAGAGATGCTATTTGTAGCTATTAGTTATTTGAGTGCTGCTAATAATGTGTTTGTATTCACCAGGTTATTAAAAGGAACTGCCTACCACTGGGACCTGATGCTCTCAGGTCTAATCAACATTCTGATGTCGGTGTTGGGGTTGCCATGGATGCATGCTGCCTTTCCCCATTCCACAATGCATGTGCGCCAGCTGGCCTGTGTCGAGCAGCGCGTGGAGGGAGGATACCTCTATGAGACGTGAGTCTGGGCAGCTGTAGATCTACACCAAATGCCCAAAAAATATGATGATATTATATAGTTTGTTGACTCTATACCTGAAATGCTCATAGAGCATGATGGCCTTCAAAGGCTCATACAGCATGACAACCTCATATTCCAGAGGTGTATACAACACTATGATGTCATATTTCAAAGGCTCCTACAGAATGACGGCCTCATATTCCAGCTCCTACAGCATGATAGTTTTATACACCAACCCTCACATGATTGATTGTGATGATTGCCCACAAACCACAGAACTAATGCTTCATCATAATCTTATACACTAAAGGCTAATGCAGCATGATGACCTTGTATGTAGCGTTAACAGTAAGACTACTGTTGCAGAAGGACTCTGTCAGACTGTAGAATTCCATTGACTCCTATATTGGTGAGTGAGTTCAGTGCATTTCTTTGTGTGCCAACAGGATTGTGAGCGTGAAGGAGACACGGCTTACTTCGCTGGTGGCCAACATCCTCACTGGTGTCTCGGTTTTCTTGCTACCTGTACCTCTACAGTGGATACCCAAGCCTGTGCTGTATGGCCTTTTCCTCTATATTGCCCTGACCTCCATTGATGGAAACCAAATGTGTGACCGCATGGCCCTTCTCCTCAAGGAACAGGTATGCTTGAATCCTTTGAGCCCCCATCTTCTAGGCCAGAACCTGTGGCAAACCCAACACTGTTACGTACCTCATCCATTTTTAAGAAAGGACTAGGCCAGAAGCAGGCCTACTGGAGACAGGCTTCATATGCAGTTATTATAGAGTGACATAATAATAGATTGAGGGGGACCTATAGTCATATGCTAACTACTGCTCTCTCATCTTCACAGACATCTTATCCCCCTACCCACTACATTCGCAAAGTTCCACAGAGGAAGATCCACTACTTCACAACCTTGCAGATAACACAGCTGCTGATCCTGTGTGCCTTTGGCATGTATCCTATACCCTACATGAAAATGATATTCCCCCTACTCATGATCTTACTACTTCCCATCAGGTAAGCTCGTGATTATGGCCTGCTGATTTTCCTTCAATGCTCCAAAATCTGTTTGTCCGCCCAAGCTGATTGTTTTGTTCATACACCATAGGTCGTGTATTTTGCATAGCCCACACCATATAGTTACTAACCTGTTCTGTACACTTTCCCTAGGAACAACCTGTTGCCCAGAATCATCGAGGCCAAATACCTGGACATTATGGATGCTCAGCACATGTAAAGGACTGTAGAACTGGACTATAGAAAGGCCATTATCTGTTAAAACATGAGAGGAAAATGTAGCAATTTAGTCAACAACTTTAATGACAGAAAGGCACAAGAGTAGCCAGCTATATACCGACTGTCACATGACCAAGTATAGGTGAGCCAGCCAGGTGTGCTCTGTCTCTCATTCTGTTCTCTCTCTTCTTTAGCTTTTGTTACTACTCATCTATGGAGTTTGTTGCCAAAGCTTATCAAGTCATATATTTCTAACTGAGCAAACCAATAAGCAGCTATAGTATGAAATATGCTGGTGTATTTACTGTGAGGACGTAGGAGGAATTTTCACCGAAGGAGTATTTTCACCGGTGTATGTATTGTGGAGCTCTTTATAAGATGCTTAGAGTAAAAGCATCTGCTAAATGAATAAATGCAAATGTAAATAATCTGCTGATGACTAGGGGATACAGGAAGACTAACTAGGTTATTACCATTGAGAGGTGACTCAAATGAGGTCCTGGCTGTTGCACTTTATCACACGGTTAACTGTTCCTTTCAGTTACTCTCTTTTTTCTTATAAAAAGATTTTTACATTGACTAACTTAGGATGATTCATGCATGTGCTAAGATGGGGTGGTGCTTCTGAGGCATTTAAACATATGATAACCATCACCTCTCACCCTATACACATAAACCAACTCGCTGCTTAAACCAGTCACTGCTTTTTGGTCGAGTTGATTTGTCAGTAACATCTGTCAGACCTATGAAAGATATCAGAACAAAAGTAGAGAATAAATCAATATGAAAACATAAATGTTTCTCTGAGCTGCATATGAACAAAAGCAAAGCTGTTAAGGCTGCACTGCACAGCGTGACAGTGAGACCAGCTCTCATTGCAGCGCTTCTCTGTTTGCTCTAAAACAGTGACTATATCTCTGTTTTCTCCCTCCTTATTAAGCAGCTTCCAGCTGCTTGCCCAGGTCATGTCCCAGTGTCACTCTGTTCCTTTACCCATCCACATTGTAAACCGGCACCCCTGCATTTTACAGCCAGACTCCAAAGACAGCTGATGTGAGCTGATGAATGGCATAGAAGCTGAGTTACGGTACACCATATTGCACATTAGTATGCCTCTTGTGAAAATTGTAACCGTGCCAGTCTGAGGGTTGTTTATTTTGCTGACAAAGTTGAAGGGACCTGTTTTGATGAACCTCTCGATGCTTATATGATTTGAACCTACTGCATTTTATTTTTTTTAAGTTATTGGTAACAGTTCTAAAGCAGATACTGTACTGTAAACAAATAATGCCTATTATTTATAGTAATATCTTTAAAAAGATAAAATTAGTAATTAAAAAAGTTTTTTATTAAATTGTATTATTACTATAAGAAAAAAGCAAAAGCTAATCCACGTTGTTAGTTTGAGTGGGCAATGTGTCCGTACGGAACGTCTTTTATAGTATATCAGTACTTTGCTCCTTTGATTGTAAAACAACTAACCAAAATATTGATTCATATCAATTCATGTATAAAGTGCAGTTTTAGCTTGGAGGGAAAGAGGGCCAGTAGGAGTAGATATATAGCTAACTTTCAGATCCATCAGAGACATCCATAGAGATGTTGAATGGCAGTTACATTTAGGGTTTATTTGACTACCAGCAGACGGGAAAGTGGAAGAAACTGAGAATCGTACAAGAGAAAATCAGTAGAATTATGCACCCAGGAGGGAGATGCTCAAAACCTAATACTGGCATCTTACTATGATGTTTTACCTCTTTTCCTTTTTGTAAGAGCCTTATAGCCCACTTAACTGCACCAATAATATCACAGTAATGGTGAACAGCAGGCCTAGAAATCAGGGAATGGTTCTAACATGAATAGTATGTTACCTCTGTAAGGCCAACTCTTGATTTTTCTTCAACTCTGGATTCGTGGTTCCATCATGAACACTTATTTTCCCTAGAGAATAGGGAAAAGGATGGAAAAGTGCTAATATTTGTTAAAATCACTAAAAATTCTACTCATTTAGTGTGATTCCGTAAGAGACTAAACAACATTTATTTGAATGGCATAACTCTGTTGGCCAGATATACAGAATTGGGTGGCATGGTGGTTCAGTGGGTAATGCCATTGGGTTGAGAGTTCAAATCCCGCCTTTATGGGTGTAGAATTTGAGTGTTGTCCGTGTGTTGCACCTTCCTGCAGTCTAAAACAATGTGGTTAGGCAGCTGGCATCCTTCAGTTGCTCATAGTGTGGGTGTGTTCACCCTGTGACGGACTGGCATCCTATCCAGGGTATACCCCACCCTTATGCCCTGTGCTGCCTGGGATAGGCTCCAGGCCCTTTGTAACCTTGACCAGGACCAGTGATTAGATGATGATGGATGTAGAGACGAAAACTCAATCTTGCCTGACATTTACTGTGGTTACATTTTTTTTGTGTGTGCGTGTGTGTGTCTATATCAGGTGAATTTCAATGAGTTCCATTTTTAAAAAGTTGCTCTGTGATTAGAGATATGTATTGATTTGGACATTTTTGTGTTGCCTTGTATTTTTTTGCCCTTAGATAAGCTGACATCACACTCCACACAGAACGTAATTCTTTGAAATTATGTCATGTGTACTTTCATTTTTTTTCTGAATTCATGAATGTGTAGTAATTTTAAGTAATACAAAACAATTGGTTTCTTAATGTCTACAGAATATTTTGTCACAAAATAAGCTATTTTAATGTAATGTTTAATGTAATATTGACTATAATATGTAAAACAAAATCAAATAAAAATACATGTGTCTGAGTTCATCAGTCTATCGGTGTGTGTCTTCATCTAGATATTTTCCTAAAAATAAATACGTAATAATTAAGTAAATAAGTTTTTGCATTTTAGGTGTTCAGCAAAAACCATTTTCTATGGCATTTGCTTATATTACTTGTACTGCAGCACTGTTTTACTATGGTTATGTATGTTAAACTAGCTTACATTAAAACTATGTATGCAGTATACAGATTTTTGTCAGACCTACCATTTTTTACTTGTTTCTTTTTGTGTGCAGTGTTTGTGGTGTTTCTGCTGTGAAAATCTGAGCCACAACGCCATCTTCTGGTTAAATAAGCACAAGCTCTCCCGACCACTAAAATCAAGTTTTAAGAGTTTCTGGAGGTGTTCCCCACACAGGGATAAAAGTATCTGGAGGTGTCATCCACACAGATTAGAATGTCTAGAAGTGTTTCCCATTTAGTGTTTCAGCTTGGCCCTTATTGGACACACACAGGAATTATTTTTATCTTCTAAACATTTGTTAGTCTGAATTCTGACTCACTTATCATAACCATCTGTAACATAAGGATAGAACCTAATAATACAAAACAAAATGCTGAAATTCCCTTGGCTCTTTCTTCCATTGTATGAGGGATGAGGGATTAGTGGGTCTAAAAATTGAGAAACATCCCTTTTGCAATATGAAAAACTATCAACTTCAATCTGCAAAAGGGAAAAAAGTGGTTGGAAGACCAGATGGAGTTTCTATGCATCATCTCTCTGACAGCTGTTCTTTTACTGCTCTTGGTAGTATAATAAAGACTTTAAATGATAAAGGCTTGCATAATGCCTCATTGTTTATTGCAAAACTCGAAAACATGATCACATTTAGCAGCTCTGTCATGAATTCTTTAGTTTATCCACAAATAAAAACTGTGAGGTAGCTTCAAATCAAGTAAGGGCTATGGTAGTTCATCTCAAAAAGCACTTATACCTCAGAAAGTATATCATAGGATACTGACATAGATGCATGCAGAGAAAAAATAAAACACTCATTCGCACAGTCACACACCAAGGGAAATTTAGATATAGGGTCTCCCAAACTACATGCCTTCTTGATCCATGAGAGCTCTGCAGATATAGAGCTTGGACCCGACACATCCATGTACTTATTTTGTCGTAATTTTCCAACTTTTATTAGCCCTTCAGAGAGCTTACTTATTTTTGTGTACATGTTTATGTGTGTGTTTTCCTCCTGCTATCTTTTGTTTTTGTTCTTCTACTTCTTTTCAAGGTTCATGTTGACTCCAGTTCCCAATAAAGCCCCTATTCCTTCTTACCATCCAATGTCATGTGACTCTGCTCACTATGCCACAGCACGTTTTACATATTGAATCTGCAATGTCATAGCAGATTGGACTACATCAAGCAAACCTGTGTGTACTGTGTCGTTTCAATACAGATTCTTTGAAAAGATAATGGAAAAATACATGTACTAATGACACCAAACAAATTATGGACGGAATATTTGCAAGGAAGTTATAAATCACAGTAAAATTATTTGGATTGTTAAACTAACTATAAAACAGAAAGAATATGTATATTCTTGAGTTTACAATCTCTCTTCCATTCGTCTTTCCTGGCTTGCCCTATTCAGGCCATGTAGCTGCCTGGCACTTCTCTTCCATTCTTCAGTCATTTGCTTCTTAAAATTCACAAGATCTCCCTCAATAACATTCCCTACCACTTAAACCCAGGTCCCCCAACGACTGTTTGAAAATATATACAACAGTGCCATCATCTGGTTCTAAAAACAGCTCATCCCACTGTTATACACCATTTCACTTAACTCCTTTATGTAATTCTTACCTCTTCTTTCTGCTTCCACCAAGCACATCGTCTACAAAATTGGACATCACACACCCAAGGATCTCAAAGATACTATTCCAGGGCCCATTCTTGTCCAGGCTCCCATATAAAAACCAATGCACAGTGGTGCCTGCAAAGATTTTGATTATGGTGACCATTAGAGGCCAGTTATATTTCTGGTGGTAGGTGCACCACCTCTCGTATGTTTTTGCTTAGAAAATAACACATTTTTTTTATCATTATTATTTTGATGTGTGGTGGGAACATATTTACTTGACGCCCTATCTAGGCACCGGCCATATGACTAAACCACCTCTGGCAGACCTGCACTGCTTGCCGAGTTTTATTGTATGAAAACAAACGCCGAGTCACAGACTTAACACAGTTGCAGTTACCAACTAAAGTCATCAGTCGATCCGCCCATGGCTTCCTCCCAGTTTCCTCAACTTTATTTATTTATTATTATTATTTATTTATTTATCTACACAAAAATGTACATTTAGTGCAAAGCAGACACATAGTGCAAACAAGTAAACATAGTGGAAACAAATTTGGAAGTTGACTACACAAACAGATTCCTGAAAGACAGAATATGGTGGAATATTAATGAAATACATATGTAAAAAAAAATACAATAATATATTAGCTGATAGTAATGTGCAATTAACAGACAGCATGGGACTTTTCCTGTTGAAGAAGTCGGGATGCTTCTTGGCTCGTTATGGCTCGGGTCAGGGAGTGGCAGGTCGGGAGGAGGTTTTACAGTGCTGGGCAGGCAGCAGGCAGAGAGGATCCCCACACAGTAGTGGAATGGGACAGTGGCTAAGGGTTGTCCATGATATGGACGGGCAGGAACGTTCATACTGATGGTCAGTTTCGCCAGTATCCTCTTATCCGCTACTGTGTCCAACGCTTTTATTGGTGCTCCTACTTAAATGCATTACCTCTCTCCGGAGTTCTCTGAACAGTAACACTGTAACGCAAACTTTGTTGTATAATCGTTTTGCAAACCATATGATGGACAAGATGTATACGAGCTATACACATATCGGTCGCAATATAAATGTTTTACCCTAGCACCAGTGACGGGATATTACCGTTACGATGACTGCAGTACCAGTCCGAAAATGCATGCGCGACGCTAACGATAAGCACTACTTCCGCGTTAGAGCAAACAGCGACTTTCTTGCGTCTTCCTCCTCTCGCGACGCCCCCGAAACTTCTTACTCTAAAACAGCCACGTATGCCTTTTCCATCGCGCTGCCCCGCCGTCCAATCAGCGCCACGAACCTGACAGCAGAACGTCTAATCCCCTGTGTAGCAACTGACGGAGAGGGTGTCGCTTATTAACCAATAGGTGACAAGAACTGCCACTGACAGCTCTCACACCCCTTTTGGGCATCTACTTACCATTGCGCGGGTTCTACAAACTCACCAATAGTCTCGACGCTTCCTCCGCATTGGTTCGTCATGACAATAATTGACCAATGAGCGTCTTCCAAACCCTAAACACGCTCCGCAGTTGTTTTTTTACTGGAATGGCCCCTGTCGTCAAGCGTGATTCCCATGCATCCTGACTAACAGGCGGACAACCAATCAGCGCCGATGTTTAGTTTACGCGACCGACCGTTGAACCGGATTTGATTAGTCGGCAGGACATTCGACGGACATTACTTTTATCCAATTACAATGTGAATCGTGCCTTTTTCCAAAACCTGTCCGCTTTCTGGCCAATGACAAAGAAGCAGGGCGGGGCTCAGCATTGCCAAGGCTGTTTGACAGCAAGCAGAAACAGAATACAGCCATGGTACCCTGGTGGCGGTGGCTGTTTACCTTAATACTGGGGAAAGTACAGTAGTCGGCTACCTGAAGCCATTCAATGTTATTATAAGGCGTCTGCGTGTTTCTCAGACAGAAGCGTCATTTTCACCGCTCACTCGACACGACCCTGCTTCTTCACTAATGTGCCATTTCCACAAATGGAAAAGGGGCTTCAGCTGGGAAAGTTGAGCATTTCTCTTGTGCTCCTGCTGCTGCTGAAAGCCCTCACGGGCAGCGCTCAGAGCCCGGCCGGGAGGGGAGCCGCCGCCGCTCTGGGGCTGCAGACGGGCGAAGATGGTGCCGACGTCATGGAGCGGGCTCTGGGAAGCGTCGGTGCTCCGGTGAGCGGAGACGTGACCGTGGAGGATGACGAGAACGGGCCGGCGGGGGAGGAGGACGCGGGGAGAGGCGACGAAGGCGGCCGGCTGAAAAGGTGGGCTGGAAGCGCAGCGAGACGGGGGACGTGTAGCGGCGGGGTACGGGCGGGACGTGAGCGCACACAAAGCGGCTGCTGCTGGAACTTTCCGCGCGCTCCTCCGGGAGGCGGCGGCCGGCGTCCCGCCGCGTCTCCCTTTGTTAGCTGCGCCGTCAGCCGGTCGCTTCTTCGGGCGAACTGAACCCGGTTCGCCTGCCAGGGGCTTCCCAGGTCGGCGCACTCGCCCCCCGGGGGGCGCCTGAACTGTGCGGTAAGATGCGGACTTCCAAATGGGCTTTTCTTTCCCTGGGACTCTGCCCGGCCCGGTAGCTGGCGCTCCGGGTCACTTTGGACCCGGGTGTCTGAAAGTCTGATGCCTGCGTTTGTTTACACGCGTGTTTCCGCTTGACTTGGGGAGCCGATGGCAGGTCCGGATCGGCACCGACATGCAGAGGCATGTCGATCGCCAGCCGAAGTGTGGTTCCAAAACAAAACTTAAACCACGGTCTCAAGAAAGTATTACGATTCATACTTACTATTTGAAGTACTTTATAAAAATAAACCGAATAAAAAACTTTTCAGTTATAAACTCCAATTGGTAACGAAATTAGCGTTGACATACTAAATCTGTCGCTTTATATCAAAACTTAAGGTGCTTAACACCTAACACATTAAATTAATCTTCAGGATATACATTGTTAACTCATCCATAACTTATTAACTATAAATAAGATAAATTAATCTAATCAATCCAACGGCGTTTTCATAGTAAATGTGGACGGGATGATGCTGCGTTCACCACAACTGGGAAATACGTGACAAACCGCGTCCCGTATTGCTTAAACCGATTCCGTATTTTAAGGCAACCCTAACTGGGGTCGGTACCGGTACCGGTGCAGGCGGATCAGCCCGGGTCCTCCGCGAGTTACTGCGGTGCAGCCGGTACATTGGTGCCGACTCCGAATGCTGCTTTTATCCTTTTTGATAAGAGACGAACATGCAATCAGGCGTGTTTTAAGTTGCCATATTAAGCGTATCATTTAGACTCTGCTCGCCCCATTTGATGTCAGCTTCACCCCCCCTTTATGCTGCTTAAAGTCAGTTACGCTCCCTACATACGGGCTGATTAATCGGTCGCATATCGCGCTAACGAACCGGCTCGCTGCGAAGTGCCTCCCAACATTCTTACCGCGCAAAGCCGTTCCGCGGACCCTCTCACGTGGGGAACGGGATCTTTTGTTTGGGATCTGCCGCTCGATCAAACCCCATTGTGCAGGATGAAATGTGACTTGGTATAATAATCGTGGTGGTGGGTGAGCCAGCGCAGTGGGGTCCCCAGCCTCCAGTGATCGCCGTGCACAGCCCCGCACGGGGGGCAGGTGCTGGGACCATGGGCGTAAATTACGTGGGGGGGTCGTAACCCTTCCAATAATCAAAACTGGCTAATACAACCCCCCCCCCAATAATCATATCTCCCTCTAAATGGATGAGGACC
>JAODKL010000017.1:19354728-19375707 GCA_026780765.1 Petrocephalus schoutedeni | reverse complement strand
AGAACTTAACTAATAGCTCAGAGTTGTTAAAATCTTATCTAGCTCTGATTTAAAGAAACCCAAGGATTCAGCTTGCAAATGAATGCTGAAACAAATTCTGTTACTGGGTTTTTTGATTTGCATTTTTCTTTGTGCGCTTTTTTACTCTGTCAGTTTAGACGATGTTCTTTTTCTGAATAAACAGGTGGAAAATATTATTTTTTTATCCGATTCATCGATTAATCGAAAAAATAATAGATCGATTTATTATTAAAATAATTATTAGTTGCAGCCGTAGTTTTTAATTTTTATATCTGGCCCACTGATAGAGCTTTTGTTTTCCGCAGAATAAAAAAGATAATATAACATTCTACTAATCTGTGCTGGCAAGTTTACTGTTATCACTCCAGATTATTTAAAAAAAGGAGGCATCTCGATGTTTACCTCTGGCACTGATCGACACCTACAGATCAGGTATCAACCACGTGTAACCGATCCACGGCCATACTTACTAATTTAGTTTTCGGCACTTTGTAAAAAGTTTGTATTTCTTGTTAAATTGATTTGTACAATCAGTCGCACTACAGCTCTTTGCGGTTAGCGGTATCCAAGGTGAACTATCAAGCTCCCACTCAGTTTCTTTGCTACTCAGTGGGTGTAAGTGCAGTGACTCCCGCCTGCTGTGATGTCATGCACGAACCTTCTGCAGCAGGAGCAGTGTGAGAGCATCTGATAAGAGGGCGATGCATGTTGTGCTTGAAACAATAACTTTGTTTTCGTAAAAACAAAGTTTTGAGAGGTGAAAGTAGTGTTTAACGGAAAATCCCACTAAACAAAGCATGCACAACTGTGCCAGACAATGTGAATAATATGAAAAAAACAATGGATGATTTGGGAGTCGCTGGCTGGGGCTGTTTTGTGCACTCGCTACAGCTTGTGATGCACGAGCTGCTGCTATCGCAACAAAGTGTAAGTGACACTTGCCAGTGGAAGAAAAATTGTGGGGCATTTTAACTGAAAAATTGTGGGTAGGCCCATCCCATAAAATCGGACTTTCCTGGCATTAATCAGCCTTTAATTTCTTTTATGTTGTACAGGAATGGGCAGAGTTGTCAGTATACATGCCAATACAGAATAACCCTTTGTAACTCTCTGCTCCGTAACTTGTGGAGCTCCAAGCAGCTGCATGGTCACAGGCATGTCAGGCTAAGGGGTGCTTCACATGCCGTGGTATGAAGGTATCCTCATTGTGTGGTAAATATATTAGTATTTTAAGCACATTAGCATGACTTTTATGCGCCATCATTAGTTCTTTTAAAGTTAGTTCATTTTTAATTATTCTGAAAAGTAAGAGCAGCATTTATTTTATTGTAGGTGAGTTTTAAAGAGGATAGTTTTGACACTGGGCAAAAACACAATAAATAGTCATTAGTGCACTCTTAAAATAGTACTTGGTGCCCTAGTTTCACTCACTAGGAACTGCACAGTTTCGTAGTTTAATTTGGGGGCTGTTTATAGTAACATTTGTGTAATGATTTGTTTGTTTTTAATGCTCATGATGTGTTCAGATGTTGTCGTAGCCTAATTTTAGTAATTCGAGTAATTTTAATTGTGGAAGGACAGTGTGATCCTGAGTTTTTTTTTTCCCTATCTAAGAATCTGGCTGGATGTGCATATTCATTTTTTATTTTTTTTTTCTATTAAATGAGTAGTTTGAGTCCAGGAAATTACATACAGGTACAATAACGGAAAAATGTTATTTAAACACTTGCCTTCCTGCCTGCAGTTTTGAGGTCGCCATTGGTACACAGATGGTAATATCGTCATAGGTCACCATGCCACCAAACATCCTTTGCATGGCTCTCCTTTACCTCTAAACTTGATTTTTTTTTTTTGCATGTATAATTATATAATAAACCTTTGCTAATGCTTATCACATTTCCAATATCATATCCTACTAGGTTCTTTGCCTGAGTTATCTACTGCAAAACCACATATCCCCACAGTCCCAGGGTCGGATTCTCAACCCGGAATGTGTGCCTTGGTGATGGGCTGTATCAGAAGTATTAGGACTACAGAATACTATGATCTGATTTGCACAGCAATATAGCCATTTGCAGTAAAAAAAAAAAGGTTTTGAGAGGTGGAAGTAGTGTTTAGTGGAAAATCCCACTCCCTATAGCGTGTGATGCTCACGCTGTTGCAATATGGCAGAAATATCGTTTGGGTTGTATCAAAAGTATTAGGACTACTGAATACTATGATCTGATTTGCTTTTGGCTTTCAATTTGAAAGTTTATTTTGAGAACGGCAACTTAATTTATGAGAGATGAAATTTATCAGGGTGGGAAATTCTTCTGCATATAGCAGCAGAGTACGTACAGTAACCCCTTCATATTTACAAATTTCCAGTTATTCACGAATAGGCCATGAACAATTAAATTGGAACATTTTTGGAGTTCGCCAAATCGATCACAGGAACGAGTAAGCCAAAAACAAAAATGGTTATATATTAGTGATGCATAATTAGTTCGTGTAAGTGCATTCATATATACTACTTTCACAATTACTCAATTGAACTCAATTACTCTACTGAGAAGCACTGATCTAAAAAGTTCATTCTCAATTACTCAGCAGTTTGGTGGAAGGAATATGGTGCACAGCGGATTAGGGTTCTAATAATAATAATAATAAGCGAAAGCATCACTTTGGTGAAAGCGCATATTGCATATTGCATATTTGTAAAAACAAATTGCAAACGAAATCGCAGTCGCAATATCTGTAAGGTAAATCACAATTCGATATTTTCCTAAAATCGTTCAGCCCTAATTCAGGTGGTTAACAGCTTGAGAGAAGCTGTTCCTGAGCCTGGAAGTACAGGTACTGAGACTCGTGTAGCGCCTCCCAGAGGGCAGGAGGGAGAACAGACTGTGGTTAAGGTCCCTGGTGATGCTGAGACCTCTACGTAGGCACCATTTGTAATAGATATCTTTTATTGCAGGGAGCTGGGTACCGGTGATGCGCTGGGCTGTCTTGACAACTCGCCACAGGGCCTTTCGGACAGCAGATGTGTAGTTACCATACCACACAGAGATGGCTAGGAGGTGGGCAAGATTTTGGGAAAGAGGCTTGTGCTTCTTGGCCTCCTCAGGAAATGTAGGCCTTTTGCTTTTTTCATAAAAAAGTGAGTGTTATTTGCCCAGGAGAGGTCCTCACTGACGTGTACTCCAAGAAATTTTAAACTGGGTACATGCTTCACTTTGACTCCATTCATATATATGGGGGGATGGCAGTAGCTTTTGGACTTCCTGAAATCTACAATCAGCTTCTGCACATTGAGGATGAGATTGTTGGAGGCGCACCAAGTTGTGAGGTGCTGGATCTCATCCCTGTAGGCTGTCCCATCGTTGTTGGTGATCCGGTCTACTTAAAAGATGACATTCAGGTTTGACAGACTCACCCAATATTGCAAGGTTAGCCACAGATATGTGCCTTTTAGCCATTTTACCTCAGAGTAGCCTAGCCTGTTTATGTCATCACTTTGACTTAAATAATTTTGCTTAATTTACTTTTTGTATTTATTTATCTTATTTATTTAAACCCCTTTTTACCAGATAAATTAACTTAAAACCAGTTCTCAATGCTTCACAACTCTTTTCGGGAGAAATAACAGATAATGCATCGGAACTTCTTGGGATGCAAACATCACACACGTCCAGCGTGTCACACAAATCTTCGGCCAATAAATGCAAAGTTGTGTCGTCACGGAGGCGATTCCCAGGTTCTGCAGCCTGGGGAGAGGTGCTGCACGATCTGTCCTAAGACGTCTTGACCTCGTGGGAGTTTTGTATCATGTGACACGGTGACGCGGGATTACGTTATGCAGCGCTGGCTGAAGACGGACAAGAAAAACTAACTGTCCTGCATTGCATCAAGACCAGAATGCATCACTTTAAGCCAGCGCTGTAAGTGACTGCAGGAAGTCGAACGCACCCATGGTTGCCGTGATACGTCATCACGCAGTGCATTATGGGGCGGAACTGCCGTGTTGTATAGCCATGTATCAAAATAAACCAGGAGACTCATTTCAGTGCTATTCATTGTGCTCCATGCTGTTTGTAAGCGTATTTCAAAAAAGAATAGGGATTGTACAGAGACAACCTCCTATTGGACTACATAGTTCTGTCTTTAAAGATGCTATTAAACAATGGTGTCTGAAATATACATCCTTTGTGATTATTCTAAATTAATTTGGTGACTGATTTTTACATTTAAATATGCATTATAACAAGCTTCAACAAGTTTTTACTCATGATTAATCGCGATTAAGAGCAAATTTGCAATTTTTAATCGATTTGACAGCCCGAATTATATTTACTTATTCATTTCAATTCAGTTTATTTTTATGTAGCGCCCTTCACATCAGAGTTGTCCTAGATCGCTTTACATGGCTGTGTTGGAATACATTGCTATATGCAAGACAAAACCGAGTGGAACGGAGAAAATGAAATGCATAGAATGAAAGAAAGAAAGAGAAAGAAAGAAAGAAAAGAAAAAGCCCATTGACAACAGAGGAGAGGAACCAAAAAAAATACCTCTGGGGGTCCAAGGTCAACTGGTTGCCCAACCCCCCTGGGCATGCTAACATTACAGAAAACGAAAGAGTGAGCTTGCTTGCTCAAAGTGAGAACTGTTGTTGGGAGCAAGCCAAAGTCCGTCAATGACTCAATCAGTCCTCCATGCCGGGCTTGAAGGCAGCCCCGACGATGTTTTAGGTCGTAGGCCATATCCGCGACGTCACCCCATTCTTGGGACTGGACCAGGACTCCAGCTCAGATGGTGCCCACCCCGGGCACCATCCGGACATGTGGGAAGGCAAATGGCATGGATGGTCAGAGCATGCATTGGACACACTAAAGGACAGGCGTAATGACTACTTGATGAATCGTCAGATTAATCAGTTGATTTTGTGATTATGGATATCAGGGCTGTCAGTAGTGCTTCCAATGCATACAGTAGTAACTTTGTGCACACAGGAGCATTATTTAGATGGTTTGTATATTATAGGATAGGAAATTACAGTGTAATTTGACGTGAAAAGTGTACAGTGTAGTACAGTTTGTTTAGAAATTGGTAATAAGTAGACTTCTTATGTTATCGTCCAGCATAGCAGACTGTTATGGGTTGCAGATAGGGGTGCCCACGTATTATTTGCAAAAAGCTCACTAATGTGAAGGGGTTACTGTAAGTAGTAGGCAGAGATACAGTGCAAAATAAGGCACAGTACAAAGACAGTACATGTGTAAGAATAGAAAAAGAATATTAAGGAAATGAAAAATAAAAAAGGTTAAATTGTTTTCTGTCCCTAAATATTGTTAAATTGTATCCTGTATGTTGTTCTGTATTGTAAGCTGGAAGCAGTGCTGTTGCAACAAGCCCAGGGCTATTATTAAATGTGTAGTGTAGTGTAGTGTATTTAACACTTGTGTGCAGAGGTCTAGTGAGGCAGCAGTTGTGAAAACAGCAGCTGTCTTTGCACCTGGCTTCTCTATGGAATTGCTGGTGGTGCTACATACTGATTCTACAGGGAGGGAGCTATGATGGAAGTGTAAGTGGCAATGTGTTGCTGCTATGTGATGGAGTTTAGTTTTGATGACTCAGGCTCCATTCTCTAAGTGTTAGAAGCAGCCCCAGTAAGTTCTCTCTCATGTATTGAAGACTTGTCTGTGCTTACATGGCACAGCGCTGCAATGCTCTGCAATGCTCTGCCTACCAATGCAATGGCAAGCGGGAATCGGCTCACACCACATTCCACCACTCTGTCACTGGTCGAACCTGACGGGTGACAGAGACCAAATCTGTCATTGTTCTGGGACTTGAAAAGGTTCTTTGGATGGACAAGCGTTAGAGATTCCAGGTATTGTTATCCCTTGCTATTCATATATTAATACTGCTTGCTTAACCAGTGCCTAAAGTGCAAAGATTTTTCTATTCATTTTTTTGTTTTGTATTATAATTATCTTGGAAATTACAGGTGTGATGATGATGTTGGTGATATGGCTTTGCTTGCCCCTAACTCGGCTGGCTGTCCTTGCCTTACAAGAGTGTAAAACCTGCCAGATATAATTAGAGGCATGTTAGTAATGTTAGTCTAGTGAGAGCCAACCTCAACTCTTTGGCTTGATTAGCCAGCTGTTGGCACTATTTTTGTCTGACCTAAGAACCAGCTGTGCCAAAAAAATCGAGAAATGTGGAGAGGGCGGCAAGTAAGCTTTGGCAATGTTCTACCCCGCCCTTGTCTCTTAGCAGTATTTGACACTCTTCTTCTCCCACCAAACAGTTTTTCTTGCATTATTATCGTTCTTTAACATCAGGGTCCTGTTTAGATGGTCAGTCTTACTGTTTTAAGGAGGCTTGGTAGTCATGACTTTAATTACTAAGTTGTGCATTTCATTTTTCCCAGATTATGTCTGGTTTTCACTGTCTGAAATGTCTGAAATAAATCAGTATGCCTTTAATTGTTTTCATTGGGACATTGCAAGCAAAGCTTAGGCAACTGTGTTCTTTCTAAGTGGTGGTGTTTACTAGGTTCTCTAATACACTGGAAAATCCTGCATGTTCGTTACTGGGTGGTTTGGTTTCTGGTTTTCTGGAGCAGACTGGCCGGCATGCAAGTTGACCCGAGGGGTTCAGGTACCCCAGTTGACTGTACTTCTTTGGTTGCCAGTCCATTAGAGAAGGCCATAGCCATAATGCGTCAGGAGGAGTCCCATCTTGTATTGGTAAAAGTCCGGTGCTCTGTTGTTTTGCTGATACAATCTACTGATTTATTATTCTTATTTCTGTAACATTAAAATTTTTAATTCTCAGTGTATTTCAGTTGTGTGCTTTTTAAATTGGCACCACGTTTGCTTTTTGTCCTGGTTGTTCTGTCTTTGCACTTTGTCTTTTTAGCCCTTTATGTGTGTTTCTCTGTGTTCTGTGTTCTGGCTGCTGTATGCACTGGAATTTCCCTCTTTGTCCTATAAATTCTGTCTTAAGCTTATTTTAACTGAGGGCCATTGATTCATAAACTCTGGAGACTTCTCAATGGGAATTCCCTTAGTTTCTGTTCCAGGTAGCTTCACAAAACTTAAACTGTACACTCTGCACATTCAGCCTACTGTACGAGATTGCTGCTCCCTCTGTGTGGGGCTTTGGTGGTTCATCATTACATAGCTTGGTTTCTAGGCTGAGCAGCAGCACATGGAGATTGTACTGCCCTATCCTCAGTATGGCCAATCTTGTAGGCGCCTGAAGGGGGACTTGGGGTGTGAGGGGGTCAGCTGCTGCCTTCCGTGTCGGTCCTCCAGGGCCAGTAGCAACACCTCGCCCTCTCTGGGCTGCTCAGTGTCTGACTCCCGCTGCCTACTGCTTAGCAACAGCGAAACAAGCAGACTTAGTGGGGCAGCCACTCGGCCAATCAGGAGGCGGCAGGGGGGAGTGTTCAGAATTTGAGTTAGCCGCGTCTGGGAGGAGAGGAGGGGGAGAGTTCGCGTCCTTGTGTTTTTCACGTCGAGTTCTGTAACCAGGGAAAGTTGTGGTTTTTTTTAATAATAGAAGCTGTGTGCCGAATGGTGATGACTCTGGTAGGCTCAGGTGCAACCTCTCCAATACATAGTTATTAGTGAGTAACTTTGTCATCTGTCTGACTGCGCAAACTATTCTGCTTAAAATTAAACTTAAAATTAAATTAAAATTCAAAATAATAACGGGCATCCCATGTTGGATGGCGTTTTGTTTGTTTTTGTGATGCCAAATCTGGAGGTTTGAAGTGTGTATCTCTGTTCTTGTTTTTTAGCTCCAGTTTTCTCAGAGCTAATTATCTTTATGTACATTTAAACTTAAGTTTTCTCACTTCACAGAACAGTTTAATCTCATTTTTCTTATTTAAAATTTTTTTTTGTACCTGTGACTGTAACCTGCTGGTTCTCCGCCCTCTGCAGATAAGGCGGAGTTGCTTTGAAGTGAGCTTGTGAGAAACATGTGTGGTTCTGGAGCAAAAGAGAACCTTTAAAATGCTTACATATCAGTATCAAGTAATTAAGCGTGTGGGCATCGCCTCCTCTCACCTGTCAGTCTTAGCTGCGATGGCCCGATTGAAACGGTATGGATCATTTTTCGATTTGTTTGATTTCTGCCTACTCGGCAAGGAGGGAAAGATGCTGGGAGGAGGCTGGCACTAGGACCACGTTGCTCTGCCTGTCTGTTGCTAGCTCCCTACTGCTTAGCAACAACGAATCGGCCACACAGGCTGTAGCAGGCACGCAGCCAATGGGAGGGATGGAGCGAGTCTGTCTAAGTTTGATTTAGCCGCGTGCGAGCCGGAGAGAGGGGGGCCGCGCGGGTCTGTGTTGCCATGTGTGAGCCCACCCCACCACTACCCCCGCCCCCCCCCAGCTGTCCCGGCGTACTGTGTTCTCTCTGCGCTCCAGCAGCAGTGGCTGTTGCGTTCATCCTCAAGTGCGAAGCCTGCAGAAGGTGGATGCACGTTGGGGAGGCTGGGCTGCCGCAAGGTCAGCATGCGCTGCGATAGCGTGTCGCAATGGACCTCCAGGTGGGCATCCCGCGCCGCGTGCACATTTCCGCCTCCTTCGCCGTTAGACCCGGTTTTGTTTGCCGTCCGTAACCCGTGCATGTTTGTGAGGATGTGGTGGAGATGCAGGTCCTTCTAGATGCTGCACTGAGTTCAGATGCAGGTCTTCTGCATGCTCCTCATTCATAGTGTTCTCTCTCTCGCTGAGTGTTAGGGACGTCTCTCCTGGTGTCCCTTGTCCCAGACCGCGGGCTATATATACCAGACTGCTGATCCTTGCTGCTGTTTTACTGAACATCTGCATAGGGGATAAATTAAAGGCTGATTTAACTGAGCTTTTACAAATGTTGTTGACGGGATTGGATACGTCATCAGAACACTTTGGGGAGTGGAGGGCATGGATGCTTTTCAGGAAAGTTTGTGCTGTAACCGTGAAGTTTCTGCTCCTCCATGTGAGGGACACAGTGTGTTGTTGCTTTCTGCTGGTGAAGGACCCGTGTGGCACTTTCAGCAATCTCAGGGGCGTCTGCATGTGCTTGGCGAGCTGCAGGTATCGGGCGGCGTGTAGCTGCAGGTATCGGGTGGCGTGTAGCTGCAGGTATCGGGCGGCGTGTAGCTGCAGGTGTGTGCTCATTGGAGCGCTGTGCTTTTGATTGACACGGCTGCTTGAAATAAACCAATGTCCCCCGGCCCCCCGGCTGTTGCTGGGAGCTCAGTGCGCCGTACCCTAGTGGAAACAGTGGTGACCTCTTGGTGAGTGGCTGACCTCGGGGTCGGTGTGGCTGAGGATGGGTGCTGAATGTGGCCTGACATTGATGTGAACAGCGAATGGCCCAAAGCCACAGCTGGGTTCAGTGACCTGTATCCTGGGTCTTGTGAAAAGGACCCCACCCCCAGGCAAAGTGGCTGTGAGTACTGGAAACTTGGGCGGCTTGTTATTCCATTCTGGGCTATAGCTATACTCTGTCAGAGCCCGCTTGGTCAGCTCAGTCGAGGATGCTGCATCATCCTTCAGCTTTTTAATTGTTGTTCATCTCTGGACCATTCAGATGTCCTCATGCAGACTGTGAGTGCTGCTAGGGGCATGTTCCTGCATGCTGAATGCTAAGTGTGTTTATGCCTGAGTGGGAGTGTCAAGGCTCTTCCTGCTCCAGGAGTGTGTCTTGACTGCCGGGGTGTGGTACCGCACCGCAGTATCTCACCACGTGCTCTGCTGTTATGTGTTTTCATTCTGTCAGTGTGTGTGGAGTGGGGAGCTCTGACTGGGATAGGGGGAGGCCTGCCTGCTGCTGCACGGCGACAGCCAGCAGCTTTAGCTCATTGGCTTAGATTTTTCGGAAGGCTGCACATTGGTTGAGAATGGAACGGACCTGAGTGGCGATTGGCTGGGGCCGAGCCAGCAGCATCTATTGGCTGAGTGTTTTCTGGTCCTTGGAGACGTTCTCGCTTCTTCAATGGGTCTCTTACTCGGCAGCGGTTTTGTCAGATGCTCAGCACTTACTCTCCCTAGAGATCATGGGATGTTGAGAATGAACTGTCATGTTAATTGCCATTTTTCCCTGCTAGTCTGTCGAAATCGGAAACAATTGTAATAATCAGGCATTCTGTGACTGTGCCAGATATTATTTGAGTCCTATCCATTTTCTGTAACTGCTTATCCTATTCAGGGGCACCAACCCATCGCATGGCGCACTCACACGCCATTCGCTCACACACACTCACACACACTCACACACACTCACACACACTCACACACACTCACACACACACACACACACACACACACACACACACACCTATGGGCAATAACCCCAGATAACTTCAGCAACTTTGCCTGACTGCATGTGACTTTCTGCAGCATATCCCTCTAGACCTGTCCAGAGGACAGTCTCTGATCAGTTCCTTAAAGGACGGGGGTAATGTACTGGGGTCCCATTAGGGCCCTGGCTGAGGGGCTGTGCCCTGTGTGTCTGAGCAAGCATCTGGCCACAGGACTTCCCCATAGTCTGTAAGCCCGTGGCAGCAGGTGAGCTAATCCCCACGGTTTACAGTAACAACACATTTCTGTGTTCAGTCTAATGAGGTGCGCACAAAGCCACATTGCCTCTATTTAGCATATGGTGGCTGTGACTCTTCCCCAGAGTAAACATAGGCAAAGCACCTTGGTCCTCTGCGGGGCAGTCTGGGACCAGGACAAAACGGAGCAAGTAACCCGCCCAGTGTTGCACAGAGCAGTGTTTCTCAACTGGGTCATCGCAGACCCTCAGACGGTCGGCGATCTTTTGCTCCCCTACTAGGAGTTGGGAGGGAGCAGGAATGTGGACCATGTGGGCTCCCGAGGACCGGATTGAGAAACATTGACAGAGAGGCTCCTTTCCTTATTTCCCTGATGACTGTATGGCTCTGTCCAAAAACAACGTTCCTTTTAGTCTGTAGTCAGTGCTGTTTATTCACACCCCCCTACAATATCTCCCCCATCAGTTTGAGAGCAGGATGATCTGCAGTCTGCAACCTTATTTAAACAAACCCTCAGGTGGCTCGCAGACAGAAGGAGGACGAGGCTTCGATCGCCCCTCAGCCATCCCTCTGCGCACTTCTGCAGCTCCTCCGCACAGTTAATCAGTCTCATTCGGCCGCCCGGTGACGGGGAGGCGGGAATAGCGGCCGGCACGCCTTCTCCGCATGCCTACTGCTTAGCAACAACCTATCAGCCCAACATTTTTGGGGGGCTGGGCTCAGCCAATCAGAAGCAAGGTAGTCCAAGGTTTGGTGCTAGCTGGTCGGAGGGCAGAGCTCCTGGTGTGTGTGTGCGCGTGTGTGCGCGTGTGTGCGCGTGTGTGCGCGTGTGTGTGCGGCTCAGAGCACAGTCAGGCTGCTGGTAGGAGCACAAAACGTGTGAAATGTGAGAGTGTAAGATTTTTGGCGAGATGGTTTGGGTGTGCTCTGAGGGAGACGCGCGGCTCATTGAGGGAGGTGAAGCGGGCTCCCCGTCCCCACTGCGTGTGAATAGCGCTCGCCCGCTATCGGCCAGACACTCTGCCGCGGATCTGCCTGAATGGCCTGGATAAGCAAGTGCGCGCGGAGGCTGCCTGCATGTGGGTCAGTCGTTCAGTGGGCTTCTCTGCCGTCCCGTCTGTGTGTCGCTGCCACCATCCCCGAGTGTGTGTGTGTGTGGCTGTGTGCGCGCATATATATATAAGAAACCGCTTCAGCAGAAACTGCTGTCAAGTTGTTTTCCTGGAGAACCTGCCTTCCTCGTTTTCCTGAAGAGTAGCAGCCGTCTGCGTCTCACAAGCCCAGCCCACGCACCAGTTTGACCTCTCACCCCGAACATCTCCATGCAGGTCCCTGGTCATCATCAGCACACTGGATGGGCGCATCTCTGCCTTGGACCCTGATGACCGTGGGCGTAAGCTGTGGGACCTGGACGTGGGCTCTGGCTGCCTGGTCTCCTCCAGTCTGAGCAAGCCTGAGGTACAGACCCCCCCCCCCAATCCCATTCAGTCCCACTGAAGCTTCATTTAGCCTGGAAGGCATCCATGAGATATACTTGTGAATAAAAATGTGACCAGTCACGCACTGTTGTTTCGCTTCAGTATACATATATCAGACATAATGCTAGCATAGTATTACCCACGAATTGCGGTTCATTCTTTCTAAATGTTTCCTTTCACAAACCCCGTTTGACCTGACAGTGCAATGAAGGCATCCCTTTGGGCCAACAAATCAAAACTGTAGCTATCTTTTTGTATAATTTCCTGGAGTGGAATAGTAATCAGGAATTTTAGTTTTTATAGAAAGCGTATGTACTTGGTGAAGTTAGCGACAGTCTCAGAATGGTAATAAGAGCCCGGGTGTGGGTAACCATGCCTGCTAGATGAGCCCCTGCTGAGAGCCGGCATAGCCGTGATGCTCCAGTCTCATGGGGCTGGCAGGGCATCAGCATGAAGCCACCATTGTTTTTGTAAGTACCTCGCGGCTGACAGGATTGCTGAGCTATGAGGATTTGTTCTAGTGATCGCAAGTGAATGGCCTTGAGGGTACCATTATACAGCCACCCCCCCTCCCCCCGGAAGTGCTCTCTGACATTCCTCAGGCTGTCTATGGCGCAAATCTAGTCAAAGTTCGCTACATGATGCTTCATTAGGAAGTGAAGTGCTGTGAACACCACCTGTTACCTAATGTTCGCCTGTTTTCGTTTTCTGGGAATCGTTCGTTCGGTGGAGGTGTATAGAGTCTCCCTGAAAATCAGTCAGTTGTGTGTATTCCACCACTGAGGCATTGCTCAGATTTTCAGCCTCTGTCTGTTATTCTAGACAAAAGCCCTTTCCTAGTGTGTATGTAGGAAGCAAAGTGCCACACTGCCAGATGGGTAACGTCAACCAAAACAGCGGTAGCTGTCTGGCCTTGTAATCCTTATATTAAACCAGCATGGCTGTGCTAGTGAAGTTTGATTTTTATCTGGTCAGATCTGGTTTGTGTGTCTTAGGTGAGAATGAGCAAACGGCACTTGTCACCTGCGATGTGCAAGTCTGCTACTCCCAGCACTATCTGATAAAACACATATTTACAGATCTTTGACCTTCCGGTTAACTCTAAAACGGCAGTATGCCAGGTGAGGACATAAAAGGTAAGCTTTAAATCTGTGGGGACTCCTTGTGTTTGAATTCTCTGTGGAAAAAAAAAAAACTTTAAAAGATCTTAAGCCTTTCATCCATAGATGATTAGAGGTTTTGTACCGCTGCCATATGCTGAGCTTAGTCCCCAGAATGGTACGACTAAGTAGATACCGAGTGAGTGTCTGAAGTGCAGAGCCGGCCTGTGGGGCTCTTATCTCTTGACCTTGGCCACTGACCTGCAGAGCTGCATTTTGTGTTTGCATGCGCCGTGTAAGCTGACCTCAGCCGAGACGGGCAGAGCTGCCCATTGCTCAGGTGGCGGGTGCGTGCGGGGCCCCACCGTGGAAGTTGAGCTGCCCCTCTTACACCGTAGTAACGGTGCCACGTGCCTTGCTCACTTGCTCCTGCCTCGCCAGGCGCGGGTGCGGGGGAAAGCCGAACGGAGTCTGTCTGACTCCTATACTCGCGAGAGTCGGGACGGTCTACAGCCTGCCCCGTTACTCGGGGATGGAGGTGGCGTCCCTTTTGCCTGTTACCAGGGGAGAGGATCCGCCGCTTGGATAGGCTCCGTTCTGGCTTATCTGCTATCGACTTCTAATCGGACAGCGCAGACCTGAGCCCGTCTGACTGGAGAGCCCCGCCATTGGCTCAGAGCGGCGGCAACTCCCGACAGCCGTGTAACCAGGCAGCGTGATTGGCGTTCCCCGTTTACTCGGCCGCCAATCTGCTTAGTGACGGAGGCGGGTCCCGGCCGGCGCCATTGGCTGGAGGCGCCGTACCGGCATGGAGCCGTCACCTATGGCGACGTGTGGAATGTGGCCATGAGGGAAACGGGGAAAGCTTGGCGCTTAGAAGGGATGCACGCTGCAGCCGGCGTGGAGTGAGTCATGCTCAGAAGGATTAGGATGAGGTAATGCTTCAGGGCGGGGGCATGATGTCATCCCGACACCACCTCCTCCTCCCCTGCACAGATCTGCTTAGCAGGCTTCCCAAGCAGGCAGAGGGATGCACCCAGTGCTGTCTGCTCGTAGACGCCTTTGTTTCCCCCGGTCAGGTGTGACCCACTTTATTGCCTTTGGTTATGATACGAATTTTTGCCTAAGGCTGAGGAATAATTGAACGGGCTACAGTTTTTTTTTTTTTTTTTTTTTTTTTTCCTTTTGTTATCTTTTCTTTCTTTCAAGAATGGCTTGCATTGCTTTGATCCCATGGTGACACAAAGTTGCGGAACTGGCAGAAAACTGGCTATGTATTTTGAGGCAGCTTCTGTTGAATCTGCTCCATAAACTTGCCCAGGAAGCTGTAGTGCAGCCTGTTTTTTTTTTTTTACGTGTATCTGGTGCCCTAAGCAGAGGGCCATCAGGAGACACCTGGGCCTCCGAAGCATCTGGTTGGGGTCAGAAGTCTGTAGAAAAAGAAGCTGAGAGGTTGGGGTGATGTGTGGTGCGATGCACTAATGGATCACGCAGAGGGAGTGTATTGGCTAAGAAGAAGGATGGTGTGATCACACAAGCCTGGAAAAAAAAATCTGGGCCATGAGACAAATAGATCAAATATTTTGAATAAGTGAGGGTGAGTCATTGCCGTGGCAACCCTTCCCCCCCTTTCTAAGCCACTTATCACCTGAAACGGATACGCCCCCACCTCCCCCCATTGCCGTGTGAATGGATGACATCATACTTGTCTACCACCTTTCCATCAACTCTTTCGGACTTCTTTATCAGCGAGGGCCTCTAATGACTGTGTCAGAGGTGATTGTGGTTTACTGGGACAGCAACAATAGAGGCCAGGCGTGCTGTGACCCCATTTGTTTACCTTCTGCTCTGCATAAACAGTCCCTCCACAAGAAAACTGGCTCTCACCTCCACGACAGATCTGGGTCACATATAAAAATAAAGTCCAGTTATGTTGTGACTAGACAGGCCATCTGCAGACAAGTTTTTAAATAATCAATGATAAGCAGTTTGCTCGTTTAACATGTACTTAGGGTCACTGATGTCAGGTGGTTGTCTGGTTTAAAACATAAGTGTAAATAATACTAATACTAATAATAATAGTGTTTTGTTGTCACATGTCCTCATTGCTGTTCCTGTTGGGTGATTCGAAACATTTAGATACACAGAGCTGAAGGCATATGCTGTTTAATACCCCACAAAGTATTCCCTGTGACTTCATGCCCCTATCTGTCTGACTTATTGACACGGAGTAAATCCCCTTCATCTGCTTTTCTTTGTTTACCAACTCATCTGTGATGCATCTGTGAGCAAAAACTCTAAGGAGTATGCATGTAAACCTTATTCCCTTTGTTTGTCCAAGACTGCGAAACGTCTTCAAATTCAATTGTAATATCAGCCTTTGTGTTTGTCTTACCAAGATGGTGTATGGATTAGCCTCCTTGATGTGTATGCAATAGCGTTGCACGTCCCAAGCGTGCAGCAGATAGCTAGAGCCCCTCCGAGCCCCTCGCGGGGTGGCCCTTTGTCGCGGGGGGCGTAAGTAAGCGTGGGCCTCCCCTCATTTCTCTACAGGTGTTTGGGAATAAGATGATCATCCCGTCCCTGGACGGCGCGCTCTTCCAGTGGGACCGTGACCGCGAGAGCATGGAGGCCGTGCCCTTCAGCGTGGAGTCGCTGCTGGAGTCATCATACCGCATACGCGAGGACACTGTCCTGGTCGGGGGGAAATCCCTCACCACGTACGGCCTGGGGGCGTACAGCGGAAAGGTGGGTGCCGACACGGACGGACGAGCAAACGGGCCTGTGGATGAATGTGCTGCACTTTGCGGGGGAGTGGAGTCGCACACGGGCACAGCGGAGGGCGATTAGCACACTTACGCGCATCCGCCTAACACGCGTTTCCCAATCCTTATTCTCCGTGCGTCTCCGTGTGTGTGAGAGAGACGTGATGCTCCGTGCTTGAGCTTGTGCTGGGGGGAAGTCGCAGGTTTGGGTGTGGTGATGACCCCTTCATGTGCCCCCCACCAACACCTGCAGCTGCGCTACATCTGTTCAGCGGTGGGCTGCAGCCACTGGGATGAGGAGGCACTGGAGCGGGAGGACGTGCTACTTCTCCAGCGCACCCAGAAGACTGTCCGCGCCGTCCGGCCCCGCAGCGGCAGCGAAAAGTGAGCCGCTTCTCATGTGCCAGACTGCCTGCCTCTGGCTGGACACTAACGTCCCGCGCACTGCATGCTCCCCCGCTTGTCTGAGCCCCGCACTCACAGACTAAACTGTTCACATAATCGCTCTTATATGCTGTTACTCTAACTGCATTGCAAATGTTAGCAGTTTTACATTTTTAAAAACCCTGGTTGCTCCATAGGTGGAATTTCAGCGTGGGACACTTCGAGCTAAAGTTCGTCCCTGAGACGCAACCGGGGCTGAACTTCATTGAGGGAGAGCTGCCGAGCGGGTCAGGGGCGGGGCGTGACGGACACCGAGAGGGCCCTCAGATCATCCACGAGGAGGATGATGCTAAGGCCGAGACTCACGAGCTGCTCATCAAAGTGTCTGTGCCCGACTGGAAGGTTTTGGCCTTCAACACCAAGCCGGGCGGAGGGCTGGCCTGGGAGCACCAGGTGAGAGGGAGTCTATCGGCTGTCACTGTTACGAGATGTTTTACGGAATCTGTCTATACAGTGACATAAATAAACAGATTTATCAGAAGGACGGCTAATACCCAGTGCATTGGACGAGCTGTCCAGTTAAGTGTGAGGCATCCGTTTCCGAATGCCGTCATTGATGTGTGCCCTTACCTCTGTCCAGTTTTGCACCCCCATTGCCTCCGCGTGGCTGGTACAGGGAGGCAGAGTTCTCCCCATCAGTCTTTTCGACGACACGTCCTACACAACCCGGCCTGACACCACAGTCGAGGAGGAGGAGGAGGAAATTGTGGAGGAAGCTCGCGGTGCCACAGAATCCAGCGTCTACCTTGGTAAAGAAGCCGTGCACCTAGTTGATCTTGCATCATAAACTCATGCGTCTGGTCACCTACCCAGCAAACGGAAGTTTCGTGTAGCATCTCAAGCTGCTTGCCAACACTGGCCTCAAACACCATTTAATGCATCTGTCATAATAAGAGACGCATGTGTATGCGTCTTAAGATGGAGCTTAAGGGTGATGAGGATGCATGATGTTCTCCTAGGGATGTTCCAGGGGCAGCTGTACCTCCAGTCTTCAGTGCGGATCTCAGAGCAATTCTCCACTCGGCCCAAGGCCCTGGACAGCCGCAACGCAGGGGGAATCATCTCCCTCCCCACAGTCAAGTGGAAACCCTTGATCCGTAAGTGCTCTTCATGGCTGACTAATGAGTAGCCGCAAAGCTTAAACCTTCTTACATGGCTTATGGGTCAGCAGTGTTCAGAACCGCTGAGATTCAGGCCCTTCACGTGTACTAGCTTACTAGCATGCCTTTGTTTTGTGCACAGATTCTCCATCTCGGACCCCAGTCTTGGTCGGCTCGGAGGAGTTTGACAAGTGTCTGAACAACGACAAGTTTTCCCATGAGGAGTACAGCAACGGGGCCCTGTCAGTGCTGCAGTACCCGTACGGTAAGACTGGGTGGCTTCTCTTCCTGGGTGGCACTCCAGCAAATTCAGCAGATCGTTGGCTGGGCAGATATGGGACACGAATGATTTGTATGGATTGTGAGTTTGCGGTTGACGTTTCTTGAGTTTGTGATGTAGATAGCAGTGATATGAAGCTTCCTGTTTCGAAATGATACACAGTGACCGTCTGCCTTGGCCTGCCCCCACACAGACAACGGCTACTACTTCCCCTACAACGACCGGTACCGGGGCCGGCGGGACACGGCAGTCAGCCTGGTGCCGGGCCATGGGGGCCCAGCCGAGCTGCGCAGGAAGGACCCCGTGCTGCTGCTGCCCTGGTGGAAGGAGATCCTGGGTACCATTGTCTTCTGCATCGCCGCCACCACCTACATCGTCCGCAAGTTCTTCCACCCACCAGCTGCCAGCGTACGGGTGAGGAGCTTGCGCTCGTCCCTTCCGGTGCTAGCTGGTCCTGGCCGCAGGATCGCTCGGGGGCCCCTGATCGGGCCTTGGCTGATAGGCTGGGCTAGGGGCCCAGGCCTAGCAGGCCCACTTGACCTCGTCTCCCATCCAGTGCAAATTGGGCCTTATTTTGCCGTGGTTTCACCAGCAGCGGAAAGAGTCAGAGACCCAGTGTCAGACAGACTGCAAGCTGGAGCTGGAGCCAGACGAGCCCAAGGAGGTTTTGGTGACGGAGTGCCGGAGCACGGAATACGTGTCCAGGTGGGGGCGGAGTCCGCCAGACAGGCCACAGTATTACAGCACTTCAGAATGGGACACGGGCTTAATGTATTAAGGTGTGGTAATGCATGCCGCACTTTGGCCATTTTGGGTAGGTTTCGTATGGGTTTGTCCCACAGAGGGCACTAAGGTGCATAGTTTATTCTTCCCTCAATAAAACATGTTAGGTTCAACTGATGTCAATTTGGGTTTACGTGTAAAACAAGTTTGAGAACCATTTGTTTTTAAATATTTACAGGATACCAAACGCCAAAGATACATTCTTGTATTTTTTTTCAATTTTCTCTTGTCTATAAATTATACACAGATTATGAATTTCAGTCATTCAAGTTACTTTAATAAATGGTACAGTGGTCAGCTTTACTTTTAGGTATCAGGCATGTGTCTGACTTCTACATCTGATGTTATAAGGTAACCATTACAAATGGGCAAAAAATTGGCCAACTCAACACGAACCCCTGCTGGTCCCTATATGGCTGCTTGTCGGAAACACCACTGTGCATAGCAGTTGTTTCTGCTCCCACTTTAAAGGCATTTGCGTGTCCTTTCCAGTATATGCCTCTGAGTTTCACTTTCATGCCAGACACGAGCACCCTGTCCTGGGGCCTGCTGGTTGCACAGACCCTCAGACCTCAAACTATGAAACACAAACCTCATTTACCTTATGTTGCGTCACTCGGGCTAAAGCCTCGTACCTTTTAAAAAGTAACTCATTGCTGATGGTACTGAGGTAATGAGTGCCGTCAGTTTGCAACACGGCAGCAAACACACTCCGCTTCCCTGAAACCACACATCCTTCCCCCACGTGATCTCGCGCCCTGTCACGTGCTCACCTTAGAAACTGCCCGACTTTCCTGTGGTGGTTTCTCAGGTACAGCGTCTGTAACTTCCCTTCTGGTGGTGATGCTCACTTCAGCCACTGTTCTCTGTGATTGGCTGGCTGACCCTCGGGTCTGCGCTCACCTCCCAGATCAATTAGCAGCCTGCAAACTTCCATGGAAGATACCATGGTTAAAGCATGATTCTTAGATTCTCTGTGCAGAATCTCAAAGTCAGGGGTCAAAGCTGATTAATGTGAAGAGTATGTAGGACGGGAAGGACGCAGGTGTTTACCTGTGTGTGTGCGCTGCCCCCCTGCAGGTACCTGACGGATTTCCAGCCGGTCCAGTGTCTAGGCCGAGGGGGCTTTGGTGTGGTATTTGAGGCTCGCAACAAAGTGGACGACTGCAACTATGCCATCAAGAGGATTCGGCTGCCCAACAGGTAAACCCTCCCCTCCGGCCCGGGGACGCTGTGCCGTGTGTTTGGTCTGCCGGGCCAGGACGCGCTTTCTTCACTATGCCGAATAGCCGGAGCACGATTCTGCCGCCCCCTCCATAAACACGGTGCCTCACACTTTCATGGGACGGGGCTGTGGGCTGCCAGCGGTTTCCCTTCGCGGGGGGCCCACCTGCCACGCTGCGGCTGGTGGTGCTCACCTGACAGGAAGCGGTGCTGCTGGCTGAGGCTTTCGAAGGCCCGTGCGCTGAGCTGGCTGCCTCTGCGGGCCGTCTGCAGTGTTACTAAGAGACGGCGTTTAGCCCTAGCGTGTGTGCCACGCTGAGAAGGCACTCTGCTGTTTCACACATACATTAGCATAACTGTAACTCCCTGCCACAAAAGCTCCATGCTGGTTTTTTCCCTCTGAATCTTGCAGTGTCTTTTTATTTTTTTTACGAGTCATACTCTGCACTGTTGTCTCTAAGCTATAAAGCATAATTTGCACCCCCTACTGAGTTTGGTGATCAGGGGTAAATGCATATCCTGAGAATATCTGGATATACATGAAGGCTGATGTGCACTGGGTAGGCGCTCGGCCACGTTGCTTCTAAACACTTCATTTGGCTTTAAGGTCAAGAATGAATCTGCTGTGCTCTCAGTAAGCATCCCTGCCTATCTGCTTTTGTGCTCAAAGCCACCACCAGTCTGTATGTTTGCAGTCAAAGGCTGTCGTTCGGACCATCTGAGACCACCGAAATGCACCCTAAGCTTCAAGCCCATTAGTCATACACTCACAGACGCACACGTGACTGGCTGGAGGTTTTTGTGGGCCGTCTGTGATCGGGACTGACTGCCCACACACCACTCTGCATGGTCCCCTACAGTGAGCTGGCCCGCGAGAAGGTCATGCGTGAGGTGAAGGCCCTGGCCAAGTTGGAGCACCCAGGCATCATCCGCTACTTCAACGCCTGGCAGGAGAGCCCCCCCGGGGACTGGCAGGAGGAGATGGACCAGCGCTGGCTGAAGGATACCAGGTAACCCTTCTGTGAACCCCTGGACCAAAGACTCCTGGTGTCCATTCCTGCTGGACAGAGTCTGACGCTGGTTACGGACCCTGGGGTGTCTGCGGGTGTGACGGGTATGCCGCTGCTGAGCAGGCAGTGTCACATTGGAGTGTGAGGGTGATGTGCGCTGTCCTGCCTCTTTCAGTGCCACAGACTGGCCACTCAGCTCCCCAGACCCGATGGAGCCGCTGTCTG
>JAODKL010000017.1:19341979-19354628 GCA_026780765.1 Petrocephalus schoutedeni | reverse complement strand
TGATGTGCGCTGTCCTGCCTCTTTCAGTGCCACAGACTGGCCACTCAGCTCCCCAGACCCGATGGAGCCGCTGTCTGTGAAGGTCCCGGTCTCCAAGCCCTTGGACTCCTTGTCTGTGGGGGGTGGGCCCAGCCCCAGCCCGGCAGACTCCTTCTCCTTCCATGGGGACGTGTCGTCCAGCGGGGGGACCCAGGCCCACGGCGCGGCGCCTGCCTGCACTGTGACGATGGGCCCGCTCAGCTTCTTCGCCAGCGGCGACAGCCAGGTGGAGCCAGAGTGCTCCGGCTCCCCCAGTTCCTTCGAATTATGTCCGCCACACGGCTCCACCGACCGTACCACCTCCTCCTTCGACATCGTCTTCGAGGACTCAGGCTGTGACCACACCCCTGAAGAAGTCTCTCATGGCCAGGGCTCCGCCCCCTCCCCGCAGCCGTTGACCCGTCCCGACTCCCTGAGCCTGGAGCTGCCCACTCACCGGCCGCGGCCCCTGGCTTCGCCCAAGGTCTACCTGTACATACAGATGCAATTGTGCCGCAAGGAGAACCTCAAGGACTGGATGGCCGAGCGGTGCTTCCCGGAGCAGCGCCAGCGCGGCCAGTGCCTGGACATCTTCCTGCAGATCGCCGAGGCCGTCAGCTTCCTGCACGGAAAGGGCCTGATGCACCGTGACCTCAAGGTGAGTGGGGGCTCCGTGGCTCTGCTGACCGGCCGCCGGGACCATAGCCGTGCATCGCGTGTAGCCCGGACCTCCAGTTCGTGGCTCACGACCGACTCTGATCCGACTACATTTTCTCTTCCACCCTCCAGCCCTCCAACATCTTCTTCACGATGGATGATGTGGTGAAGGTGGGCGACTTTGGGCTGGTAACTGCCATGGACCAGGAGGAGGAAGAGGAGGACATTGGCACACCCCTGGCAATGCCTGGTTACGCACGGCACACTGGCCAAGTGGGAACCACACTATACATGAGCCCAGAGCAGGTGAGGTCACTAGAGGGCGCCCAGGAGGCAGCATACTGACTGGGGTTTGAACCAAAGTGTCAGGCAGAGTTTTGTTTGTCAGCATAACATCAAAAAAGGAGAAGAGGTCAGCAGTTTTGATCTGATGGTTCAGTGTTTTAGGTTGATATCAATATTTGATATTTCGGTATTAAAGAGTCGTTATTGATAGTTTATGTATGCATACCCCGTTAATGATGCTGAGTACCTCTCACACGCGTCAGATTGAGGGGAAGCCTTCCGGTGTTCTCCCAGAACAAAAGGCTCTCTTGGGAGGTTGGTGCTGTGCAGTTTTCCCCAGAACGGTCAGACCTGAAATGTGTACAAGCAGGCCATATGATTGGGTAACATGGATTTTCCGCTTCAGTTAGAAAAGAATGCACAAATTCACTGTGATGGAATTTGCCATTTATGATATTTAAATTCATATTAATTTTCAAAATGAGAACAAATGCTAGTATATGCAGAATGGAGGCAGGATTCATATCCACAACCCTTGCAGGTGTGAGACAATAGTTCTACCCGCTGAGCCGCCATTTGCTTGTTCTCCCCATGCCATACTGCGTTTCCTCCTGGTGCTCTGGTTAGTTCCTGCTGTCCAAAGACATGCCGTTAGGCTAATTACTCTCTAAATTTCCCATCGTGTTTGACTGTGGCTGCATATGTGGCCTGTGATCAACTGGCATCCCATCCAGGGTGTCCACTCCCTTATGCTGCTTAGGATAGGCTCTAGGCTCTCTAGTTCGCTACACTGGATAAGCAGTTGGAGAAGATGGATGTAATCTTAGCAGCTCAGTGATTTCAGCCCCCCGCATCTGTGAGTAATCCCTGCTCCTGCTTCTGCTCTGCAGCTGTCAGGGAACTCGTACTCCCACAAGGTGGATGTCTATTCCCTGGGCCTCATCCTGTTTGAGCTGCTGTGTCCTTTCCGGACCCACATGGAGAGAGTTCAGGTATGCTGTTGTTACCAACTGGAAAATCCACAAGAAACTAGCTCCGGTTTATTGTTGAATATTTGTCAAGTGTGGTATTCTGTTGACTCAAAATGTTGACATAAGTGTACTGACGTATGTATGTCTTTGTCTGTGCCATTTGGTAATATATATATATTTTTTTCTTTTCACTTTCGTAGACATTGACTAAAGTGAGAGCCATGGAGTTTCCTGATGACTTTGCGCAGAATAATGCGCAGGAGGTGAGTAACAGGAGTTTTGCTGCCCTCTGGTGGTAGTTCAGGAGGAGCACAAAAATAGCCATTAGGCAGATGAATGGAGTAGAATTCTCCGATTGTCAGAGCGGTGCCTTACTTGTATCTGGAGAAGCCAGCATTTTTCTCACAGCCTGTGTGCACAGAGTGCTGTACACTAAGCCAGCTGTTGCCTTGTCTGCCCCCTCAGCTGGCCATGGTCCGCAGCATGCTGTCCTTGTGTCCCAGCGAGCGGCCCGAGGTGGCCGAGATCACGGAGACTCCACTCTTCCAGGAGCTGGAGGTTCCCTCCAGGCTGGCCCTCAGGCAGCGTTCTCGCACCTACAGCTCCTCGTCCACGGGGCGTCCCACCCGCCAGCCTAGCACCTGAGCTCTGCCCCGCCCACCGTCGTGACTCTCTAACAGATACCGATACTGTTGAGTCTGATTCCCTGCACCTGTATATGAGGGAGGGGTTGGAACGTCAATTTCAACTTTCTGCTGTTTTAAATGTTGCCCTCAATTTACACTGCGGTGTAACATGGGGCCTCCAGACCTGCCTGCCTCCACACTGCCTCCACACCCCCTCCTGGTGGAGTGGTGCAACCTCTCTCGTCTCTCACCTCAGCGACGCTGCCAGTCGCCCTGCCTTCAGCTGTGTGAAAAGCCTAAAAGATTTGCACTAAAGTGACATGAAGGACGACTCCCTGTGAGGCGAGGCTCCCCTCACGCACACCCCCTGCCCATCGCAATGACTGTTTTTTTGCGGGAAACCGCAGAGAGTTGGGAAGTTTTTTTCTACGTGTCTGTTTTCCACAAGCCTGTAAATAAGGGATTTGTAGAAGGAGCTGCTTTTATCCGTTGCCGCCTCTCTAGCGATTCTGAAAGCAGCGCTTTGCTGCTGGCACGGGAGGGCAGGAGAGCTGGTCTTCCTGGGACTGCTTAGCGCCACGTTCCTGAACGCAGAAGCTGAAGTGCACGTCTCTTTTTGGGGATGTGGAAGTTGGGTTGGATGTACAGGGTTTGTTGTATATTACGGAAACCGTTAACCAGGCTTGGTAGATTTCATTGCTTCTAACACCTCTCTTCAAAAGGTGCTGTAATTTTTTTATGTATTTCATAGTGATTTATGCAATCATGTTGAAATTGACTAGCTTAAGTTAACGGGGCTGTTACTTTGTTGTCCCGGCCTCCATATCAGGTGTGGCTTTTCTTTTCCAAAAATGTAAATCGAAAGCCGGCCTGCAATCGCAGAGGAACTGAAATCTACCAAACTCAACTGAACTTTAGAGGCATTAAGAACTAATAACTGTAATGAATTGTAAATAGTACTTTTCCAGAGATTCGTTATGTCTTTTTATAATGTGTAAATATGACATTTGGGCTGGGCTTTAATCCTTTCCTTTGTGGAAAGGGGGCTTGTGCTGTCCAGGCTGACCATGGTGGGGTGCTGGGGGGTGGGTGGGGGGCTGTCACAGCCAGCACCACCCGCCTGGGCTCTGCTACCAGCTCCCGCACTCAGTCTTGGGACCCACTTGCCTTTACCATGAAATCACATCCCTTAGGACTGAATCATCTCAAATCAGTTGACTTGTGAAAACTGCGTAACTGTGTGCTTTAGGTGGCTGGGCTCCAGCTGATCACTTCCTTGCTGAAATCTGTGTCTGGATATACAATCCTAGCTCTGACTTTCACAATGTAAATATGTCTTCTGTTTTTTTTTTTTTTTTTTTTTTTTTAACTTGTATTTATGTTAACTGCAGAATCAATCCATTTGGATTGGTGGTATATACCAATGCACTTCATGCAATAATTGTCAAGTGCGTTGAAATATGGTGACTTCTTATAAGTCCAAATTTAATAAAGTTCTAAGACATTTTTAATCTTGAGTTTATCCCTCTTTCTTCTACGTTTTGAGTGTAGGTTTGATTTTCTGTTCAGACATTCACTGATTTCTTATTTGGGAAACATGGAAAATCATAATGAATGTCCAAGCAATGAGGGGCATCATGATTAGATTTTATCGACGGCCACACATTGATAAATAGTTCTTCTTCACTTTAGCACTATCTCTATGGTACATTAATAAGAGATAATAAGAAACTAATGTTGTTGGACTTTTAACTAGTAGGATGAGCACACACTAATTCTTACCCTTTCCCTCTACTGCAAGTCGTGTTGGATAAGTCTGCTATAATTGAGTTAAATGTAATATGTAGTGAGATTCACTACCTGACACATGTAGAATGCAGGTAGGAGGGCCTGTGGTCCTTGAGTTGGATGAGTAAATGCTGAGCAAAGCTGTAGGCGAACCCACCTGGTCACTGTGGAAAAGGCAAAGGCAAGATATAGCATGAATTAAACCTGGGAAAAGGCTTATGATATGCTGACAGCAGGCCCGCTTTCAGTGACGGGGAATAATAAAGCCACAGTAAGTCTTCATTGCTGTACCCTACCTATAATGGGCCGTGTGGGGTCCTCCTCTGCTTACCCTCCATGAATGACAGGTACTGTCTGTGCTCCTGGTGAACACTTGACAAAAGTTCACCATACTAACCTGTTGGTTCTCAGTCATGCCAGCAGATGGTGTGGTAGGTGAGTTTGAAAAAGCAAGACATGCAGATATTGTTGAGTCTAGTCATCATGTGATTTATCATTGCAACACAACATGCACTCCCTGGGCACTTGGTACTTCATTTTCGTTGTGTTACCACCTCATATATCCGGGTTGCTGGGAAAACCACTGGAGTTGGGATGTTTCTTATAGCACTTACATCCATTCTCGAAACCTACTGCAAGGTTATGGATTCAGAGGTTTACTGTTCTGGGAAATTTATTAAAACAAAGCAAATCTGTAACTTTATAGTACACAGATTATCTATCTAACCTATCTATCCAACAATCGGTTCAATTTTAGTCCACTGCTCAGGATTGCAGTGGCAGCTGGATTTCCCAGACCTGTACACAAATATATTAAGTTTAATCAGGTGTTTGCAGGCCAGCTGAGATATGTGACCCTTCCAGCATGCCATGGGATCAGCGGGGTGGGTCTAGTCCAGTCCAAGGTTCTCTCAGGTCCCTGAACTCCTCATGCCACCACGGACAGCTGACTTAGCATTCCAACAAACAACCACATTTCTGCCGCTTGGATCAAGGACCTTGTTCGGAAGAATTCCAATGAAAGTGAGCAATAGGCGTCTTTTTAGATAACCGAATAATCTCTAGTGACCAGATAACAAGTGACAGCAGGTTTTGTTTAATTTTTATTTTTTTTTTGGGGGGGGAGGTGGGGGGTACTGCGCTGTTAATAAATTAAAAATATCCCAAAACTTGCATATAGGAAGGCACATATAAAACCAGAAGCACAACTAAAAATACCACTGCCCAAAACAGGCAAATATTAGCCAGCCTCTAAACATTATGCTATAATTCATGCAATATAAATGGTATTGCAGTCAGCATGGGAATTCATTTTAATAAACATCTTGCACTGCTGAACACTGTTGTAAAGTGTACAAATATATCACATGATTCCTGCCAGCACAGTTGTGTATTTCACAGCTTGGTTATAATTTCATACCTTTAGGAGGAGCTGGGTGTTGACATGGGGAAGGACATTCAACACCTCCATGTGAGAGTGGCTGTAGATGAGGAGGAACTGAAATTTAAGATTATTAACTCCACTCAGGTAGCTCCATGGCCTTCGGACATTTGGGATTGACCTTGTTGCACACAGTCCCGCTGAGTGATATTTGTGTTTAAAAGTCTCAGAGGTATTTTTAAATTGCCCAACCTTCAGAAAGGGGTTATCAATCTGGTTTGCTTAACCACTTATCCGGTACAACAGCATATGATACTGACACAATCTCACATGCTGAAGCATCAGTTCACATGACCAGTATAGGAGGGAACTTGAGTTACAAGAAAAGGCATGGACACTTAACAGAACATATGAATTCCACTCACAGCAGGGAATCAAACCCATAAGCCTAGAGGAATGTGGTATGCAACCCTCCAGCATCTTACGTACAACACACAAAAACAGGCATTGTGGGAAATGTGACACACCTCCGGGGTTGGGGGTTTGAATCCTACATCCGCCATGTGAGTGTGTGGAGTGTGCATATTCTTCCTCTATTCTACAGGTTTCCTCTCACAGAGGACATTCAGCTGGACAAATTGGTGTCTCTGAATTGCCTTTAGGTTATGATTGTGTGTGCGTGTGCCCTGCATGGACTGGACTCCCATCCCGGATGTACCCCAGCCTTGTGCCCAGTGCTCCCTAGGATAGGCTACAGGAGACCCAGACTAGGAGAAGTGGTTGGAACGTGGATGAATGTCGATAAATCATAGCGATGTATTATATTGCTCAATAGCCTTTTGCTAGCCCTATGCATATTATCAGTGGCAAATCACTGTTTCCTGAATGAAATGGGTGCTTACATGCCAGACTTAATTGGTCAGAGAGATCCCATCCCTATCAGAAGAACATTATCCCTGTTTTGGCCTTGTTTATTGGAGATCGTATTCTTTATCCACTAAAGTAAAACTGAATAAATAATAAATAAATGACATTTTTAAAATAACCCGTTGTCGAATAGATTTCATTATTGCAATACCATAGCCATTTTCCTTATACATTTTCTTCATCAATGTGTTTTCATTAAACCCTTTTTCGTACCGGTGTTATTTTAATTTATTTTAATATTTTTTTTAATAGCGTATTTTGTAACATGATGCATTGGGTGCATTTTGCGAATTAATTATTGTGACACGATCACCTCTCCGATGCATATGCGAATCCCAGGCAAGCCAGTCCCGACATAACATTACGTATAATGTACATTTTTAAACCTGAAAAAGTAAACTGCAAATTTTCGGCCACTGTCGGTTCATATTACGTCTCGACATATTACACTTCTTAGAAATCATATATCCTATTTAAGTGAAATATTCACACAAAAATCCTACTGAATGGGACTGTTCTCTGATCCTCATTCGCTGTAATTGGATTGCATCAAAACTGCGCTCTTATACTTGTTATTCAGCGTGTAATTAAAATGCACTTCACCTCCTTAATTGCTTCGATCATTCATTCATTTGTCCAAACATTCAATAATTAATTCATTCTTCTATCTATCTATCTATCTATCTATCTATCTGTCTGTCTGTCTGTCTATCTATCTATCTATTTTGCAATATACTGGAACGAAAGACCTTTGATCCGACAAACACGAAGAGTCCCGTCATTTCAGCAGTTCACTCCCTTCACGTGCTTTCAATGTTGTTTGACACCATGACGTTTACCGAGACACACCTCTGAGGCTCGAGCCTCGGTCGGCTCTGTAGCGGGGAGGTGCTCTTCTGTGATTGGGCCTTTTAAAGCACATGACTCGGCCCTGCAAACTCTGATTGGCTTCTACTGCGCAATTACGTCTCTAAAAGCTGTCCGAGCCACCTTGTGGCATCTTCTGGTGGGGCAGATGGGTTTGGATGCGCATTCTGCTCTATAACGCCAAGGTGCTTCCGATGTTATTGTTTTTATGAAGCTGATGATAATATGCATAATTATGTTTACTTAAAGGAGCGCGGTGAGCGCTTGAACGCGGCCACGGTTATTTGATTGGTCGAGCGAGCTGCCAGTCCCCTTTAATGGAATCGGCACATTGTCGCTCCTGCCTTATTTTCACGCAGGTACGGAGGACGGGTGGGCTTGTCTGTATTTGCAGATAGAGCGTCGTCAAGGCGGACCTGCACGACCCAGGAAGGCACTCGGTAGTTTCACGTGAAAGGCAGACGGGCTTCAGAGAAAAAGCAGCCACCGCAGTCATGAAACGATAAAGCAGGTCGCAGGCGAGCGAGCATCGGACCGGAGGAACTCCGCTTTCATTACAGGT
Organism: Petrocephalus schoutedeni; assembly: GCA_026780765.1. Taxonomy (NCBI): domain Eukaryota; kingdom Metazoa; phylum Chordata; class Actinopteri; order Osteoglossiformes; family Mormyridae; genus Petrocephalus; species Petrocephalus schoutedeni. The sequence continues at coordinate 19,346,546 of JAODKL010000017.1, read as the reverse complement.
CTGCCGTCTGCCTGTCTCCCGGATTGGAGCTCCTACACCCTTTAACGCCATCCCAGAATCCCACGGCAGAATACCTGAAGTTAAATTAAAGGATAAGAGAGGCGATCGCTGGAGAAGGGGAGCGGCGAGCCCGCCTTAAGGTGTCTAATGATGAACAGGTTCCGAAAGTGGCTGTACAAGCCCAAGGTAAGTTTGACATTTTATTTTATTTTTTTTGCTGATTTTGTGATACCGTGTATGTGTTGTCGCGATGCCTCCCACCTTATTTAACACACAGCGGTCATGATCATAAAGTTGTCTCTTTGTGCGTTGGCTTTGCCGTATGAATGGCATCGCTGATACAATAACGTTTAATGAGCGGAAATACACGCCGATCTGTCACAAAGTAACAAAGGGCGTCTGTCGCAAGGGGCTGCCGTGATTTTTCTTCTCCAGTTATGTTTCATTTGCGCGATTCCTATCATCGGGACTGTAGAATCCAGAATGTACTACAGTTTTCGACGAGTGGCCTTGGTAAAAATCGCGCTTTGACAGCTCTTTTTGTTTTTTGAACGGGACTTTATAAAGACTAACTCGGGCGTCTTTGTTTTGCTATGTCAGGACAGCGGCTTAGCTTTTGGTCTGTTTTGTGTTTTATTGGTAGATTATTGTAAATGAAAAGTGCAGTGTGTTTTACGGTCCCTGTTATACCTAAAGCCGAGTTAAATGCCCTGCGCCAGCAGGGTGCCGCTAATCGTTTTAAGCATCAATAATTAAAATGCCTGTTAATTTAACGCTATTTAGTAGATAAAGCTATTAAGCGTTGTTTTGAAATCGTCAGCAGCGGTGTTGTGAATGAAAAGTGAAGTGTGTGACGATTTTTGGATTACGGACGTGGTCAGTGCGGACACGCAAAGCAATCTCAGGCACCCTGAATACGGGATGGGTCAGTACTGTACTGGGGGAAAACTCTGCTTTCGTCTTATGCGAAACTTATTTGTTTAAAATAAGATTGATAATTTCCTATATGTGAATTGCAAATTTTGCGCTGCAATATATTTTATTTATATTCGTATACAAGAAGATGCGTGCTCATTCTTCTCTGCGCACGGGGAGGCACTTTGGATAAACTCGGGTTTCATCACTCTATTGTGAGGCATGTGTCTCTTAAATCTACCCATTTAGACAAAGAAACTGACTCGCAGGAGTACTGACCGATAAATATCAAAATGACCCTGGCGATTTGGTCTCCGACACTCCCCTGGTGCTAAGTAAAGCTCCAGCCTTAGTCTGCACTGGTTTTACTACCAGTTAGCGTTTCTGTCAGCGTGTGACCCAAAGACAGTGACACATCTCGGATGCTTTGTTATCTCTCTCTGTTATTGCGTAGCGTGCACAAAAGCATCACTGGCTAACACATGAATGTAGATCACGTGTGTTTTACTGTGTAGCACTTTTTTGTAAGCTTTTGTCTTATTGTAGTTGAACTTTACCTCTTTCTTGAGTAGGATCAAATGCTGACTTCAAATTTTAGTTTTGATTTTTAATTTTAATCTGTGCAGTTTTCTAGCTAGGCTTGTGACTTACCCAGACAGGAGTTATCTGCTAAGCCTCTCCAATAAGAGATGGATAATTTCAAGTTAAATCATATAAAAGTTTGACATTTTCGTATTTTTAAAAACTGCTACAGCAGCTCTGCATTGTAATTTTTTTTTTTTTGGGGGGGGGGGGGGGGTTCTTTGATTTGCTAGAAGTTACCAGTATGATGGCAGCAAAATGCCACAGAGTGGGTAATGATGTTCAGCTCAAACTGTGGGATAGGTGTAATCATTTGAGAAGATCTGGGTTATAGTCCTGTTGAAACATCAGGCTGAGGAGCTGGAGATGATGTGGAAGGGATCTGATCTGTAAGTATGGATCGGGGTGTATAATTCAGGGGGAAAAAAAGCAAGATGAAGAATCATAGTACGAACATAATGCGGTCTTCCTCAGTGCGCTGGACCTGCTGAGCTCAGCACAGTCCAGGGTATATAATAACAATGGAGGATCCCCATGACTTATTTCCTGACGTACGCTCTCCATGTGGTCCTTTGCGGCTCGAACATCTCGCTCGCCGTCTAACTGCAGTAAAGCTTTTCACTTCAGTCTTCCGTTTTCTCTCCAGGCTCTCTATCGATGCTCTTCTTCCTCCCGTCCATCAGGAGTCACCCCCGCCCCCCAATACCTGTTTGTCTTAATTCCTTATTCTGTCTTATCAATTGGGTGTGCTCACTTGTAAACCGCAAATTACATATTAATGTTCTTTTTTTAAATGTATAAATGTAAATATGGCAGCACGTTGCAGATTTCTGTATTTTGGAAGAACGTGGTTAGTCTGATGGCCCTGATCAGACCGCAGCCTAATCCAGGCGTATTGTGACTGGGGGGCTCCACTGTGCTGCCTCTCCTCCTCGCTGCCTTGCCGGTCTGGGCTGGACAGTTTGTCGAGGGGATTAATAACGAGGAGACGGGTACCAGTCTGCACCCGGAGCCCTCGCTCTTACACATTTACCCCGAATGCCGTTTTTTCACTTTTCAGTGTTGTGGCTGGAACTTGACCGTGTTCTGATGGACGGCGATGGACTCCTTACCTCACCTGTTTGCTCGTGTTTGACCTCCTGCTCTGTGTATCTGGCCTTTGCATTGCTAGGCTTATGCTGTGACGTGGGGGAGATCTGTTCATTTCCTGCTGAGCTACATTTCTGAGCTGATCCTAGGTCTGCACGATAATCACACGCAGCTGTCACATGGACCATGGACTATGATGGTCAGCTGGACTGAGATTAGGCTTTGGCGGTAGGCCTATCTAATGTTTTATTGTCTGGACATTATATCACAATATATGGTATTTTGCTGCTATATTCCAAAGCAACTCTATTCTAGTATTTTGAAATGTGAATACTACTATACCAATGACGATAAAATTCACCAAGCAGAGCGATTCCCACAATAAGATTTGCCAAATGGAAATCATCAGTACACATTACTGAAACATTTTCACTCTCACTTAATGTTTTGATTTTATCTGTGAATTTTAGGAAACAAAACTTGGCAAGGTTTGCAGTTTTAATGATTGTTCCTTTTCAAGATTGTCAAGTTAAATTAAAATTTTTTTGGGGTAAATTTTCAACATCTTTTTTTTGTTTTATGAAAATTGCAGTATCACAATATTGTACAAAAATTCACCTTGTGACATTTGACATTTTTCCAATATCGTGCTGTCCAGTATCATTGGTGCTTTTTCTTACTGATCCTTTTAAACGCAGAGATAATTCTAGGACTTCAGAATGGTCATCCACCAGTAGTATGCAGTCAGTTTGTGATGTTGTTTGAGGGAAGACAGGAGATGAGACGTCTCAAAGAAGCCAGTTAAATGAGGTGTGTGTGTTTTTTTTTTTTTTTTTTTTCTTTTTTTTTTTTTTTCTTTCTGACTGCTGGTTGGTGGCTTTTGACAACGGTTGCCATGGCTTGAGTCAAGAGGGTGGGGGGGTTTGGGGGCTGAAACAAGTGCTCATGCATGATTGTGGGCTCTGTGGGAGGCAGAGTACTTGCCTGCCCCTTATAATGAGGAAGAGCGTTTCTGAATGGGCCGAGGCACGAGGGGAGGCAGAGCGGCTTATTCACATGCAGTGGATTAGCGCTCTAAACGCAGGGCATGGTAATCTCCCCCGAGCCCTTTTAGCGGGACCCTAACAGTGTGCCGCTCCCCCCCAGAACATCTGTCGCTGGCCCCACCCTGTGGTGGCCGTCGCGCTCAGACTCCGCCCTGTCGGCACGCCGCGTTCCCAGTCTCGGCCCCCCGGCAGTGCATCCCTGATCCCAGGCCGAATTCCATGCGTCTGTAAGCTCTGTGGCGATGCAGGCCATGCCTGTCGCCTTTTATTCTTACAATTGCCTCTGTCCATTTTTACTTTGGATATATTCTGATATGACCAGCCTGCGGTTCCCGGCCCCCGACACCTTGCCGTTTCCAGTCATTTCTTTGGAGTGAGGACTGAGAACAGTGATCTCAAGGTGAGAAGGGGACAGTCCTAACAGGGAGTGCCTGCAGGCAGCTGTTCTGTGCACAGTGGGATGGAGGGGTATGCCGGTGTCTGACGCGAGCCGGCCGGTCAATGGAGGGCGCTGTGGTGCCCTGCGTTAGGTGGCCAGACTTTTTGCTAACGGGGTCCCCAGCCTCAGTTTTCTCCTGCCACCTCTGGATATTTATGCTGGTCCCTGAGAAAGCAGTTGCAGCCAGGTGGCATAATGCAAGGCCATGCAGACAGGGCAGGACGACCTTCCGGTCTCCCTCTGTAGAGTCAGTCTCGCCATCTCATATCGACATGCGTTTTCTGGTAGTCCCTGCCAGATGCTTGTCTGCTGCCTCCTGACTCCTGCCCAGTGCTGGTAGACGACCATCTGGTGCCTCCTCTGCAGACTTCAGGGGCGTGGCCCCGGCGGAGAGGCCCTCTGGGGGGCGTGGCCCCCGCGGAGAGGCTCTTTGCTCAAGTCGGCATCCCCTCAGAAGATGGCGCCCTAGGCAGCGGTCTGTTGCCTGTACACCTTG